>JANBPO010006516.1:3726182-4926182 GCA_024336825.1 Amorphophallus titanum | reverse complement strand
GCAAGTCAGCCAAATGATCTTCCCGCCTTTTTGTTTTGACGACTAGATCATCGACGTAGTATTCAACGAGGTCATGTAGCATCTCGTCGAAGATCTTGGTCATCGCCCTTTGGTAGGTTGCACCGGTATTCTTTATGCCAAACGTCATTCTTTTGTAATTGAAGATCCCCTTAGGAGATCGGAAGGCCGTATGGTTTTTGTCTTTGATGGCCATGCGGATTTGATTATAACTCGACAACAACCCATCTATGAAGGACAAGGCTTCATGAGCAGTAGTCATGTCAACCATTGTCTCGGTGATTGGGACAGGGAAGTCGTCCTTCGGACAGGCCTTGTTCAAATCCTAGAAGTCGATGCAGACTCGGACTTTGCCATTCTTCTTCTTGACGGGAACTATATTAGCGAGCCACACAGGGTACATACAAGGCTCTATGAAGTCCACGTCAAGTATTTTGTCAACCTCAGCATTGACCTTTAGCTCCAGCTCGTGGTGTCTACGCCTTTGAGCTTGCTTGACTGACTTGACTGTTGGAAGTATCGCCAGCTCATGTTCAGCCACTGAAGGGTCGAGCCCCGACATTTCTTTATAAGTCCAGGCGAAACAATCCCTGAACTCCTCTAGGAGCTGCCGATACGATTGCCTTTCTTCCTCGCTGAGGAGAGCACTTACAAAGGTTGGCCGATAATCTTCTTTGCTTCCGAGGTTGGTCTCAATCAACTCGTCCACAGTTGCTTGGCTACCATCTTTGATCTCTGGTGGAGCGGGTTGGAGGTCGACGAAATCTCCCTCCTCATCAGTATTTGCTTTATAGACTTCAAACTCCTCGAAGCTATCTTGTTCGTGGCTTGAAGTCGAGGAGCTTGCTCCGTCTTGTTGATGATTTACAGGCTGAACCATCTCTCCTTCAGGGAGGTGATCAGTGTTGACTTCTGATGAGGGTGATGGTGTTATTGACACCTCGCCGAACTCCCTTACAGAGTCATCAATCTTGGGCTCAACTTCTGCTTGCCCGTGATGAGGAGGTAGCAGTCCTATGGCATTGACTGCATAGTAGATCTCGAAGTCCCTCTCCTGGTCGTAGCCGAGTCCCCGCGTATCTTTGCGGGAGAAGGGAGGTTACCCACAGACCTGCGGAGGGTTCCACAGCTGATGGAAATATGCCGCTCGTGCGGGGTCCTGAGCTTGTGGGATATGTTGCTTTTTACACATTTCCCTAATGTGCTTCGGCATATTGTCCATCTCTTGGACTTGCTCTGGCGCCGCATCATCGGGAGTGTCCCAGTCGAAATCATTTTCAGGAGGGCCCGGTGGGACTAAGTCACCTTTGTAAAAGATGATCGGTTTGTCCTCCTTGCCCTTGTTGCGTCTTCTTCTCCATTGATAGGAGACTGTGAAGGTCTTCAACTGCTCCACCTCATACTCTTCCTGTTCGGATGAGAGTTGGAGGCACTTGGGCAGTAAGGAGATGTTTCAGTCAATGACCTGGCTGATGAGGTTGGCTTCAAAGTCAACACTTCGCCTCTCCGGCTGAGTCAGCTTAGAGGCGGCCTGGAGGCTTAGCTTGTGCAACTTTACTGTGTTTTGATTAACAGTGAACAATTGCCCTTCCTCAGCTTCATAGTTCACTTTTTACATCCCTTTGTCTTTTAAAGGCTCGGGGATTACTAGAGTGGGCTCCCCAAAATATAGGGAAGCATCGGCCAGATGGCACTCATTAGGATGGAACGGAGATTGATCTGCGAAGACCGTATGTTGCTCCCCTCCCTTGGCATATTTAATGCACTGGTGCAAAGTTGACGGGATGACCCAATTCTCATGGAGCCAAGGTCTCCCAAGCAGTACCTTATAAGATGTGTCGGCGTTGATAATATAAAATGTCGCATGGGTGACAAAATCGCCCAAGGCTAGTTTGACTTCAACTCAACCAATCGCCTCCTCGGAATTCTGATTGAACCCCGAGATCTTGACCGCGCTCACCTTTTGTAAGTAAGGTGCCAAGTATAGAGACTTAAAAGTCTTCAAAGGCATGATGTTGATGGCTGCTCTTGCATCGACCAAAATGCGATTCACAGCATGCGCATTAATCGTCCCCCGCATGTATAAGGGGCGATTGTGACACGGAGAATACAGTAACATGTCTTTGTCTGTGAAGAATATGTTGGCTGCAAATGACTCATATGCTTGGGCTCACAACTCTGCAACATGGGCTTCATATGCCTCTGGGTCTTGGAGTATCTTGATGAGAGCCTCCCTGAGATCTTTGCTCCAGGCGATGGCTTCCTAGATGGTGACATTTATTGGAAACCGCTTTTTATGATGAATAATTTTACGGTCCGCTCGAGCACGGGTCTTGTCAAATGGCGGGATTATCTCCGCTAGAGTCTTCGGCGCCTGGCGAGGCTTCTCCCGCTTTTTAGAAGGGCGCTCCTCCTCATTATGGCCCTCCGTATTTTCTTGGAACAGTAGCGCCAGAGACTCCTCCGAAGGTGGCAAAGCTTCATCATGTTGGCCCTCATTAGAAGGGTCTGCTTGGCTTGTAGGCTCAAACTTGCCAGAGGGACCAGCTTGCTCTGACGCCTCGTCTCTCCCTGGCGACTTGGCTGGCTCCTCTTCCTCATCAAAAGAGGCGATTATGAAAGGGACGCCGTCTGCCTTAACTTCTGAGCCGGGGCATGAACCCTCTGAGGAGTTAATGATGGAAGGGATTCTCCAAACTTGATTTTCCGGGATAGGACCCGGCTCCTCCCCTCTGAACAGTATGACTCGGTCTAGAGTTAGGGGACCTTCACGCCCGCGTCCTTGGCCTCGGCCACGACCCCAGCTGTTTATTGCCGGACGACGTTGATATGTGGCCATGGGAGCTTTGCCTCCGGTGTTATCAGCCGAAGGTGCATTGATGTTGTCGGGCGGCGGGATTGCCACCATGTTGCAGGAGAGCTCTTGCAGTATTTCCTCGATCATTTCCACAGTGAGCTCTTCATCTTTGTAAAATAAGGAAAGCTTTTCCGGAATTGGGAACTCCTTTCCTTCTTCAAGACGGTGAGCCATCTCCCGGAGCCACTGAAGAAGGCGGGCTTTATGCCCAAGCTTGTCCCAGGGAATATATTCGTCCAGAGTGACGACCCTGGTGGGACGAGGGGGAATGTACTCCTCCAGCTCATCTATGAGCTTTTGTAGCCGCTGCAGAGGAGTTGGCTCAAAAATGTGGTGCTCTCATGAGTCTTTTCTGCAGGTGGTTAAGAACTCTTGGCAGACATCTCACTGCCAACGCCCCAAGGGTGTGGTCCGGCTCTAGGTCAAATTGAAATCCCTCAAGGGAGCCCTGCGCACATGGAATAAGGAGGTGTTCGGTAATATTACCTAGAAAGTCAGGGAGGCTGAGGCGGAGGCAGAATGCTTGCAGCTCTTATATGATGCCGACCCCTCTCCCTCTAATAGATCAAAGTGGAATGCGGCTGAAGCTACACTCAGTCAGGTGCTTCACCGGGAGGAAATCTTGTGAATGAGAAAAGCAGGTTGGCTTGGATCGATAGTGGTGATCGCAACACATCTTTCTACCATGCATTATTCCAATCCAACAGGAGGTGGGGATTCATCCAACGCCTGAAAGTGGGTGATACTGGTGTTTGGTGCTCTGACCAGGACTCACTTAAGAATTATGCGGTAGCTTACTACAAAGCCCTACTTTCTTATGAGAATTACATGGTCGAGGATGATTTGCTGAGGTGCATCCCTGAGTTGATCACCGGGGACTAGAATAACTGGTTATCTGTGAGCCCAGATGCAGAGGAAATCAAGTAGGCTATCTGGTCCTACAGCGGATCTAGCGCCCTAGGGCCCAATGGTTTTACGGGGGTCTTCTTCATCAGCTACTGGGAGATTATTGCTCAGGACGTGGTTGAAGCTATCCAGAGGTTTTTTGCTAGTTTCCCACTGCCGAGAGGAATCTCTTCATCCTTAATCATGATGGTACCCAAAGTTCAAGAACTAGTGTCCGTTAATGACTACCACCCAATTAGCCTCTGCAACTTTGTATATAAGGTAATCTCACGCATCTTCTGTGAGCTCCTGGTTCCCTTGCTACCTTCTATTATTTCCAAGGAACAGGGAGCATTCATCAAGGGTAGCCTCATTCTAGATAATGTTTATCTATCTAGACACCTGCTTCAGGACATTAACAGGAAGGTCCGAGGCCATAACGTCATCTTCAAGCTAGACATGGCAAATGCTTATGATAGGATGGAGTGGGATTTCATCTTCGCGGTCCTGCGGAAATTTGGTTTCTGCACCAGGTTCACTTCATATATCAGAATGTTGCTGTCCAATTCTTGGTTCTCAGTGAGCTTCAATGGGTCTATTTCTAGTTTCTTCAAATCCTCTCAGGGGATCAGGCAAGGCGATCCCCTTGCTCCATAACTATTCATCATAGCTTCGTAATAAGTATTGAGGAGGGTAAAATCAGTTTGGCTCAAAAGTGGCCCAATGACATTAGGCCCACAAAGAAATGAGCGTAACAAACGCTCCTACGGGGGCGGGTACGTACGTTCGGCCCACTAAAAGAAGGCCCAGTCTAGGAAAGACTTCAGATTTTACGGCACGGCCCACGTGCAGTTATCGCCGGGGTATCCTCCGACAACTGATCGTTACTCCCCCACGTATCCTCCGACAACTGACCGGTACTCCCCACGACTTCGGTCCTGACCCCGTAACGGGCGAACACGCCCCATGAGCGCCGTAAGACTCGCCCTGGGACCGGTCAACGCCGGAGAACTCACCCTCCAACGGGTAATTCCCGCCATCGCCATCGTAGTGGGGAAAACGTTACTCTACTATAGAAGCCCTTCCCTGCTAAGGGACGAGACCTCCACTCATTCTGCTAAAATACTACTTCAGAGAAGAGAGCTACTAGTCCAGCGACACAGAGAGAAGGGAACTCCTGCCCACGCTCTGTAAGTCTCCTTCCGGTGACTTTACCACCTGACGAACACTCACCGAGTGTCTACCGGGAGCAGCGAGCACTCGTCCTGTCACTCGGCTAGGTCCCTTGTTACCAAAAAGTAGTAGACATAGACTGTAGATGTTCTTTGGTATAAATATAGAATGGGCAATACAGCAGAGTGTGAAGATTATTTCTATAGATACCTCAAAAAATTAGTGACATATTTTTTTTAAAAAAGAAGGTAATAGATATTGAGGAGGGTAAAATCGGTTTGACCCAAGAGCGGCCTAATGACACTAAGCCCACAAAAAAATGAGCGCAACAAATCCTCCTACAGGGACGGGTACGTTTGGCCCACTAAAAGAAGGCCCAGCCTAGGAAAGACTTCAGATTCTACGGCACGGCCCACGTGCAGTTATCGTCGGGATATCCTCCGACAACTGACCGTTACTCCCAACGACTTCGGTCATGATCCCGTAATGGGCGAGCACGTCCCATGAGCGCCGTAAGACTCGCCCCGGGACCGACCAGCGCTGGAGAACTCGCCCTCCAACGGGTAATTTTTGCCATCGTAGTGGGGAAAACATTACTCTACTATAGAAGCCCTTCCCTGCTAAGGGATTAGGTCTCCACTCTAGGACAACCCCATATAAAAGGGGAGGTAGACTACAGAGAGGGATACGGTAGTTCATTCCGCTAAAACGCTACTTCAGAGAAGAGAGCTACTAGGATACCCTCAAAGGCGATGATTGTTTTGGAGCGCATTTCCTAGGGGTGATGGTATTAGCTACACCCGCAGTATTTTTAGGTGTACAATGTAAAGTGTTATTTGATATTTGGATATGGGTTAAAGCAATTTGGCCTGATCTATGGTTAGCGCATGTGGCTATCGAAAAGGTGTTCAAATGAAAAATTCTGATTTTCATCATATGATGAAACCTGATTGTGAGTTGTGCTCACAGCCCTATCCCTATCAATGCGGTGCATGCCGTAATGCCTTCTTGGTAGCATTGCAGGAGGATGCGGCTAATACTGGTATGGCCGACGAAGGTCGATCAACTTTGCCGAGGGCCAAGGTTATTCCGATCAAACCAAAAGATCAGGATGACGACATGAAAAAAATGTTTATTGGCTCCGGCGAAGATGTTGGTTTTGGTTGCGGGTGCTAATTTAAAATCTGTGGAGATAATAAAATGAATCTGTCTGCTCTTGATGATATCCAATTGGATTCCAAAGGTCGTAAGTCTGTTACGTATGCCAAAGCACGTTCAGCTATTGAACTCAAAGGCAGTAACCGACACGAGAAACGTGAATTGAAAAAGATCGTAGCCGAACATCTTGGTGGCTCAATCCAACAAGGTGATGTTGTATTTCCTGACAATTCTAAAGCGAGATTCTAATGACTTTATTTACTAGTCGAGTCGCCGATGCCGGTGTGCAAACTGTTATTTATGCGGCAAATAATCAAGGCCATAACAGTGGTTTAATAGTTAAAAATCACGTAATGAATTGCTGTGGTATGGCTACTGTTGAAAGATTCGGACACTACATCCGCCTATCTACTTTCGAAGAGAAGGCAAGTCTGCTATCCGAGTTATATATCCTTAACCGTGCAGCCAAACGATATCTTTACATTCTCCGTAAGGATCAGCAACGATCTGACACAGTACATAAATTGTTAAAGGAACTAGGTGCTGAAAGTATCCTAGACTTTAAGAATTTTAATAGCGGCAATAAATTGAATCTGTTTCATTTCAATGTTGCTGCTGCTGTCGGAAAATATATTGATCGGTATGGTGCCCCTCTCAAAGAAGAATCAGAGTGGTGTAAAAAGCTAGTTAAAGCTTCAGCACGAAAGAAACAAGCGGCCCTCAAAGCACGAGAAGACAATCCCACATTGAATGTGGGAGATGCTGTTTACATTACTAGTAGAGTAGAAAGTAACGGGGTGTACCGTGTTAATTGTTCTGTTTCTTTTTTTATTATGTATATATAAACTTTTATTGTTATTTTATTATCTTTTATTTCTTCTTTTTTTGTACTATTATCATTGTTATTATTATTTCATTGTTAGTATATTTGTTGGTCCGAAGTCCTGACGAAATTTCGACAACATCTCCCTCAGACCAGAGACATTTTGGGGGGAGAAACAGATGCTCATCCATGGAGATCCGAGATGGTCCCTTAATTATTAGAGTGCGCCCAGAGCGACAACACCCACAGTTACCGTGCCAAATTCCCTAGGGCAGAAAAGGAGGGATGCTGGGTCGGTCGACAAGGGTTCAAGACTTGTCGACAGGCTCAACAAGAGAAGTGGCGCCGGATGGGGTGTGTTGGTTCACTGGGTAGAGATAAAAAGAGGGGTGCTGTTTCACTTGTTGAATGAAGAGGGGATGCTGCCGTATCACGAATGAAGGGGGTGAAGCGGCTGCCAGATCGGTCGACAGAGTTAAGGACCTGTCGACAGGGGTTCACTGAGCCACTTCAAAAGAGGCTGTTGTATCACCTCGAACGGAGTTGTCGTATCCCCTTATGGCAGGGGAAAAATGAAGAAACAACAAGGGGCTGCTGTTTCACTTCAAAAGGGGTGAAGAAAGAGTATGAAGGCTTGATGTATGGGGAGAAAACATATTGCCGTATCATGGTAGAAAGGGCGTAAAAGTGGAGATCTGTGGGAGCTGAGAGGGCGCCGAAACACCTGTTGAAGGAAAAAAAAAGAAGTAGAAAACAGGGGTGCTGTATCACTCGCTAAGGAGGTGAGATGGGACTTGTTCATGGCACTGGATCACCACCTTACAGAAGACGAAGCTATGAAAAAGCGGTAACATGCCAGATTGTATGCTATACGAAGAAGGCGAGAGAGCAACGACACAGGGAGAGGTTCCATGGGGAATTGTCGGGTCATCCATCCCATTCAGGGCATACACGCTGAAGGCAAAACGAAGCACAAAAAAAAGAAAGGTGGGTGACTATGGACGTATCCCTGTAAGCAATAGGATAGGGGATGACATATCCAGTATGGTTAAATATTTCAGGGAGAGCGACCTATGAGGATCGCAGCTCGGGGTCATATCTAAGGAAAAGATAAATCCCGAGCCTAAGCTCCTTCGGAGATATGTTCATCTCCCTCCCTAGATCGTCTAACACATTTTGATTCAACAAGAAGACAACCACAGTAAACAAAAGAAAACCAGAGAAGCGAAGGCCAAAGCGGCTGGGGGCACCCAGTCCCAAAAAGACAACAGAAGAGGTAGAGACCAATCCTCAAACTAATCAGTCGTGTGTCGAAGAGGAGGAGTTGGACCGCCGGTGCGAGCGCCTCGGAGCATCAGACCGCGTCGTCGGGCGCGACCGATCGATCCGCGGGGCACCAACGAAGTGGGCGTGCGCTGTGTGAACATCGAAGGGCCGAGAACACGGCTCGAGCCCCGGAATGGTGAGAACTTGAACAATTGGCCGAAGCATGGGTCCGCCGTCGGGTGGTGGAGGCTGCGGCCCGAATGGGGGGGCCAAAGGGCGAGTGGCCGTGACCCGTGGCGGAGGCGGGCCTGGCGGCTCTCGGTTGATCTTGTTCTTCAAGGCTTGAGCAAACGATATTCGGGAAGACGAAGCCGGAGTTGCAGGGGAGCAGTTGACCGGGGCGAGACCGACCGAGTGATGCGCCGCGCCCGAAGCCGGCGACCAGGAGACCGCCTCCGGGTTTAGACGGCCGGGTGAGGCGAGGGGAGGAGACTGCAGTTCAGCCCCCTCCAGACCGTGGGGGAACGGCACCACCGCCGCTGCTGGCGGCCCCTCCTCCGCAATGACCGAGACACCGAGCACCACATCCGCATGGGGGGCCGCGGTCAGCACAGGGGGTGCATGAGCACAGAATCCAGCAGGGCACGCATCGCTGGACGCCGCAGAAGCACAAGCCGGAACAACATGGGCCGGGGGCGGGGGGCCGTCAACAGCAGGATGGGGAGCACCCACAGGCACGCGGTCGCCAGGGAGAATGGGCTGGACAACAGGGAGAACGTCCGAGCTTTGCGGGGGAGCCGGTCCCAGAACGGAGGTGAGGGGAGAAAGAGCGTATTGGGGGGCTCCCACAAGACTCCAGGTTGGAGCGCGAGAGGCGGCATCGCCTGGCACCGCAGGGGGGGGCGATGCCAACAGATGGAAGGCAGGCGCGGCCACTCCCGCCGGGAACGATGCAGCCTGCTCCACGAACGAAGCGGACACCGGGTGGGGACCGCAATGGCCACCAGCAGCAGGCGCCATCGAGACGGGTGGCGGGCCCACAACCACACCGTCGGAGGCAGTCGGCTGCAGGCATGAGGGCGTGGGGAGGGCCGAAGCGCAGCGAGCAGGCGCCAAGGCGAGGGGCGCGGACCCGTCGGCAGGCAAGGAGGCACAGGCACCATGGAATGGCACCAAGACGACAGGGGGCTCCAGCCTGGACACGGTAGTGGCGGGGAGGGCGGCGGAGGGGACCTCGACGCTAGTGAGCGGGCTCGGCGCGGAGCTGCCAACGGCGGGAGGGCGACCCTGAGGCAAGGCCATGGCGGGAAGAGCAGAGACAGCAAAGGCTCCCTGTTGACCACCTGGTGGGGCAGCGGCTCGTTCCGTAGGTGGAGAGGCACGAGCCGGTGGTGGAGGAGGAAGACCGTCCGGCGTTGCAGCAGAGGAAGGAGCTTGAAGAAGGCAGCCTTCCCGGGGCCTTTCTGGAGGCGCAGCTGAGGGGAGAGCCACGTTGTCCGACCGGGGCTTCCAGGTCGGGGCAGAGGGGCCATGGGGGGCGTCGCGACGCGGCGCGGAGTCGTCCTGACGAGGCAGACAACCGGGGGCGGTGGCCGCCAACCCCTTCGCTGGTGAGGGAGGCGGCGCCTTCTTCTTACAGCCACTAGCGAGGTGGCCCAGGCGGCAGCAACTGGAGCAGAAGAGCGGCGGGTCGGGGCAGACAACCGGCTGCCAGAACCCACCGCCGCCGATCCCCACCCACACGCGGTGGGGCAGCTTCTTGGAGATATCTAACAGGACACAGGCCCTGGCCGCATGCGCCCGGGTAAGGCAAAGCGTGTTCCTGTCGATCTTAAGGGTCGGCCCAATGCTTCCCGCGATGGAGAGAATGGCAGCTTCGTGGAAGAAGTTGACGGGGAGGTTGGGAAGTTCCAGCCAGACCGGGACGAGCGGGGAGTCCTGCTCAGGTGAGAAGTCTAGCGACCATTGGAAGAACCAGAAGGGGCGGCCGTGGACGAGGAGTGATTCCTTAAGGAGAACCTTAAGATAGTCTTCCCGGTTGGAGAAGCGGAGGAGGAGGTGCCGGCGATCCATGGCACTGAGCAAGAAATCTTGCTTGAACTGAAAGCGAAGTGCTAGGTGCGCCCGGATCTCTGCGAAAGGTGGTCGGCCTTTGGGAGTCCTGGCAATGACAGCAAAAGCTAGGGGCTCGCAGGTTAGCTTGATCTCCTCCAACGAGAAGAAGACCGCTGGTTCGCCAGAGTCGGTGGTGGCAGGAGCATGGACGGAGAGAGGCAGGATGGGCGGAGTGAAGGAGCTGAGAACCACCTGGGAGAACGAGGGGGCAGAAGCAGCAGCCGGTGGGTTTGGGGATGGCCCTCCCAAACCAGCGGCAGCCGCAGCGCCCTTCGCCAGCCAGGCAGATCCACCTAACGGAGGCTGGCGCCCACCACCGAGCTGCTGAGAGGTGGGAGGAGGCCGGTAGCCCTGCCCCGTCGGGGGAGCCGCTGGACGGAGCTCCACTGCAGGGGTTGTCGCAACCGCCACGGTGGCCTCCGCCTGAGTGCCGGGGGCCGACGCGACCGGCGAGGTCGCGGGAACAGAGGCTGTAGTCGGCGCATGCGGCAGGCCTTCCGGCGAAGCCGTGAGGGCCGGAGGGAGTAATGTCGACGAGGAAGACCCAGCATGGCCTGTGGAAGGAGCTTCCGTGGGCAGCCTTCGGAGAAGCGCTGCAGCGGAGGCGGCTGGCGGACCATACAGCGTCGGAGGTGCGGCCAAGCCAAAGAGGGCAGTTGTGGAAACAGGGGAGGGCTGCGGTTGGGAGAGGGAAGGAGGAAACAGAGTACCGGAATCCCAATCTGTCCCGTCAACTGAGAGGGAGGTCAGCGGCGCAGGAAGATTTGACCCGAGGGTTACGTGGCCACCAAGCAGGGGGTTTGGTGGTGGTAGGTGGGAGATGAGCGGTAGGGATTGATCCGAAGGAGGTAACGTGCGTTGCAGGGAAAATACGTGGCGAGGCTGAGCCGCGATGACGTCGACCGTCAAGGACGCCGGACCAGCTTCGACATCCAGGGAAATGGAAGGGCAGGCGGGGCACGCCGGTGGCACGCCGGCCGGTGTCAAGGCAGGAGGGGCGGGAGACGCGTTTGGGGCGGCAGAACGCGGAGCTGACGGCGGGCAGGCTCCGTCGCCGGCAGCAGGGCGAACAGAGCTTCTCGCGGCCGCATCGGCAGCAACCCCGCGAGCCTCAGCGACCTGAGTAACCAGAGGTGGCGAGGGCTGCGGACGCGGAGGAGTGGAGGCGGGGCAGGTAGGTGGCGCCGAGGGAGAAACAGTGGAGGTGGAGGCGCAACTGACCGGCGCAAGGGCACGTGGGGGTTCCAGGGCTGCGAACGAACCACCCACCGCGGAGCCGGAGTGGCCACGGCCGAGAGCTGCAGCAGCAGGGTCAGCGGCGCAGGCCACCGGGGCGCTGTATTCAACCGGTTGACCTTCCCTGGTCACGCTCGAAGAAAAGTCTGGAGGCAAAGAGGAAAATTATAGATCTTTACCTGCAACATGATAGGAGTGATTGGCGGGTATGACACTCTACCTAATCAATCTGAAGAAATAATCAGGCTAGCTCAAAGGCCCGGACCCATAACAAGGCGGGGCCAGGCGGCAAAGGAAAAACTTGCAACAATTGATGATCTACCGAAGGTCACCGTCTTGACTGCAAATGTGGTGACGTCAGAAGAAGAAGATGTGCCACTGATGATCCCAGCTGAAGGGGCGTCCAGTCAGATGACAAAAGAAATGCCCGTAGCTGCGGCACTAGACCCAACTATCTTGATGATGTTGAGAAGGTACCAGCAAGAAAATGAGTCTCTTAAAAGACAGCTGAATGAGAAGATTGAACAAACCCCTGTCTCCAAGCATACTGAGCTAGCAAAGGAGATCTCCAGCTCGGCGGAGGCTGTGATGCCTGCCATCTCCCATCAAGCAAATCAAGGGAAAGCTCCATGTCAGCCCTTCTCGCAACAGCCAGCAGCGCCGCCTGTGGCATTCCAAGTGCAACCCTCTCTATCAGCAGTATGGCCGGGTCTACATGTAGCGGTCATGACAACCCCCTTTACACAGCAATAGGCACACTTCTACCCAGAGCTTGTGAATCCCACTATAGTGAATAGACTGATGGTAGAAAAGATGATAGAAATGAAGCTGTCCGAAAGGCCTGACGGTGATCTTGGCACCTTTGATGTTTATTGAGTGTCGTATCCTTCGCAATATGCTGCAAGGAGATTACCCCCAGGCATCAGAAAACCACCAAAGTTTGAGAAATTCACTAGGCAAGGCTCCCCCAAGGAGCATATTGCTTATTATATAACAGTCATGGGAGATCTCGCCGTTGATGAAGCTTATCTACTAAAGTTCTTTGGCTCATCCCTCACAGGGTTAGCCTTTGAATTGTATTCTAGCCTCCCGGCCAGGTCCATAGCTGATTGGCCTGATATGTAGCGAAAGTTCAGAGAAAGGTTCCATGTCATGGTAAGGGAAATCACGGTGGCAGAACTATACTCTACCAGGCAGAGGCAGGATGAGATAGCCCTGGATTATATCAAGAGGTGGAGAAACTTGGCCATGAGATGCAGGCGGCCTCCGCACCAAGAAGATGCTGTTCAAATATGTAAGCAAAACCTCAGAAGAGAAGTGCTTGAAAAGATGATTTTATTCATCCGATATTTTATTTAAATAATTATCTGATTAAATAAAAATAAATTTAAATTCGATTCAAATTTTAAACGCATGATTGTCGTACCTAATCACCGGGGCACGCCCCTGCATGCACGCGAAGAATGGAAGGCCGGAGGCGTGTTACATCTAACAAGTACGGAACGTGACGGAGAACTTGGTCCCCCCCAGAGTAGTGAAAGTCCGAAAATATACTTCAAGTGACAAGCACGGGGTGCAAGTGCATCAGTAACACCATCGCACTCTTTATAAACATGCTCGAGCCTCCACTGAAAGGTATCAAAAGGATGAAGAATCTCACCCCCACCATTTTCTAAACAGCCCCAGGAGGAGTGCCCTCGAAGCAGGTGAGGAAGACAAGTACTCGGTGTGAATCTGAATAGATGATCATAGACATATAGAGGAAGAGAATTTACGATAGCAAGACGGATACCATCTGTGGCAAAATAAACATCACTTGGGCTGTCGTTAAGTTAGATGTTCCATCACTCTTCATCTCTCGTTCTATGATGATGTTTCCCTCCCCCTCTTTCATGCAATAACTTTTCCGACGGTCGAACATTTCAAATCCCAAACAGTACTGTCACTCTGTCAACCGCTGCTAAATCAACATCACTCGGGCTCTCGTGAGCTCGTCACCTTCTTTGTCGTCAGGATGTGACCCTCCACTCGTTTCGCTAGATCCAAACTGGGGTGACAAGAACAACTCCACTGCCACCCTCAGATGGACCTCCTCTTGTTGGCACCCCTTGGAGTTCGGACATTACTGGTGAAGACCTCGTCAGAGTTTGATAGTAGGAACAAGTTATCAGGGGTCAATTAGAATAAAAGATCTTATTCTAGGAACAACTCATTCTACTATTTCTTAGGAATGGGTTATTTCTGAGGTTAGAACAAGTTATCAAACTGAAAAAGTAAAAAATCTAAGAATAACTCATCCTAACCGACCCCGGGTGAGTTATCCTAACCTATTATCAAACACCTTGGAGTTCGGACAGTACTGGTGAAGAAAAAGAGAACACCTCGTTAGATATGTACTTGAATTCTAGGGTTTAGGTACCGATCTGATAAGTTGCGGATCGCACGTATTGAATTATGTGATCGATACGATTAGGACGTGTTACGTAAACGAAACGTTATTTATATTTTTTAAATATTATATATTTTATTTTATGATAATGTGACTCGATAGTTAAGTTGGTTGGAAATATGTTTTTTTTTTTGGTTTGTATCCTCTTTTCTCCTTTTGTTTTGGAAGCAAGAGAGGGAGGGGGTGACCTGGCGGGTAGCACTATCGCCGGATCACTTCCCACCTCAATTCTTTTTAATATATATATGAGGGGGGTGAATCGGTGAAAAGAGAGGGAGAGAGAGAGAGAGAGAGAGAGAAGAGGGTGGTGATCCGGTGCACCGACTGTCGTCGGATCACTCCCCATTCCTCTTTTTTTGGTTGGTTATTTTTTTTTAAATTGTGGAAGGGTGATACGACGAGAGGAGAGAGATGGGAAGAGAAGAGGGGTGATCTGACGTGGCAGGCTGTCAGATCACCTCTCTCTATCATTTTATTTTTTTTAACTGGGGGTTTCGGCCGATCGAACTGTGAGGTTGGTAGACCGAACCTCCCAGAAGCATGGAGGGCCGCCAGCTGAGTCGACCTTAGCCACATAGAGTGTCAACGCAGGGGCTGATCGGTCGACGAAAAATCTAATTCGGTCGATCGAACCAGCGAACAGACCCAAATTCTATTTTTTGTTTCTTTCTAAACCATGCATTTAATAATGTGGATTATGGGGTTGTTGGATGCCCACGCTCATGCAACATCAATGGCGGTTTATGCCACTCTAATACACATACGAGGCTTTAATGCTAATGATAATTTTCTTTCTTCTTTTTTTTTTTTTGAGACGGTAGGTGTTTCCTATGATAATATGTAGTATGCATGGGCCTAACTCATGCACTATTCATGCAGAAGGGAGTGCATGCTACCTCACTAAATGCGAGAAAATGAACACATGAGAATTTTCATGCACGACGGGTAGTTTCCGGTACATGGCGGAGTATATATTTTTTTTTACTCACACATAGCGGCGGTCTCCGATCGGACGTAATCCGATCTTCCACATATCGTCATTTTATATACCCAGAAACCTTGGCATTCAAGCACGTGCGATGCCTAGTTCATAATTATGCAATATGCATGCGAGAGAGGATGCATAACAGGTTCAGATTTTATTTGTGTAGGAGCTTCTTGATCTCATTTAAGAAAAGCCAGTAGGGACCCTATGATATGAGCGGGGGTTTCATTTTGCACTTATGATGCATGTGGCTTAATGCAAAGGAGGTCATGACAAATGCAAAACCAGACGTGCATGCAAAGGGGTATGCATCACAGGTTTAGATTTAGAAGCCCTTTGTTTCATTACGGGAAGCCATCAGAGCTTAACATATTAATAAATCTCATAAATTTTATTTAATAATAACTAATAACTCAATAAATAAATTAGGGTATTACATCGACTCTCTCTCCGATCACCTACCTGTAACCCAAAAAAAGACTTTCAGATAGAAGCACCATGAAAGAGGGTCAACTTTTGAAGTCGACACCATCAATGGAGAACCTAACAGACCAACTAAGTGATGAGACGACTCAGCCTAAACCATAGCCAAAACAACCCGCGTAAAGGTTACTTCCCTAGCAATAGGCCTAGGCATCGAGTTCACATGACTAATCTAGAAACTCCCCCTTAGCTAGACACTATATGAGAGGTGATATGCATAGAGATATGCAAACAACTATGGATGGAATGCACATATAGACATATGCATTATCAGATAAAGATTCAGCATAAAGCAGATCAACTTATAACACATTTTCTCGAGAAAGCAAGAGGGATATCACCTGAACATTCAGATTTTAATTTTTATTTTTTTTCTTTATCTTGACATATGTCACTTGGCCAGTATACCTTGCCTTCTTGACAGAAAATATATTTCACGCTTCTTATTCCCAAGGTACACCTGCAAAATAGATTTCTCATTTTGCATTCTTAGGTACCCAAATCCTCTTGGGTCCTTGTGGGTTAGCAGCACTATTGCCAAGTGACTTCCACTTTTTGATAGCATTCAAATAATCATTTTTGATCAAAAAATAATTATGCATGATATGCCCAAATTTATTACAATAATGACAACATGACTTTGAATACTCAAAAGTATGAAAGTTATTTGAAACATGTGACTTTTTGTTCCAATGTTATTTTCAAGGAGCAAGGGGTTTGTTAAACACGTTAGAAATCCCAGGTTGACCTTCCCCTAGATTGGGCTAAGGATAATGGGTCCAGAACACAGGATGTGTTGACACCATGGGTTGGTGGTGTCGACCTGCCCAATCCTTTTTCTTCATGAATTGTTGTCAAGCTTTGGGGTGTGTCAGCCTGCCCTTGCCTTTTTCATTGTTTATTCTATTATTGCGTACTCTTAAGTCATCATTTCTCATGATAAAATAATCATGCATCACATGTCTATATTTTCATAGTAAAGACAGGAGAAGTTCTTTTTCTTAGATGCATGTGTGTGTAGCAGGAATGTGTTTAACATGCACGGTGCTGCTAGTAGTATTTTTGGGTTTTTGGATTTTATTCTATTTTTGGATCTTTTGGATAGCAGACTACTTTGGGGGTGCGGATTTAGCAAACAGACCAACTTCAACCCTGAAGGATCTCAAGTCCAAATCACGACCACGGTGACGTCGCCATGAGGAAAGCTTTGGCGAATACCAATATCGGAACAAAAAACCACATGGTCATCGGTCAGGGAGAAACTATGAAAACCGCAGTACGTCAAGCTGCCTTACGCCACACAGCCATCGCTGCTGCCGTCGTCTCATTATTTGGATACGGCCAAGTGGCGCAAGCCGACACAATTTCGCGCACCACCATCTATGTCACTGGCTCTTGGGCGCCGGCGCCGGGCACTACGGATGGCCATTTGCAAACGGCACAAGCTGACAAATCCGATGGCAACGTCAGCACACCACAGTGGGAGGTCGACACCGCTGTGGGCTATGATGCCAACGGCAACTCAATCTCGAGCACAGTTTCGACACCGTCAACCGTCACAGGTAAATTTGCGACGCGCACAACCGTCACAAATACCTATGACAGTGCTGGCCAGTTCCCTATCAAGTCGACCAACGCTTTGAATCAAGCAACAAACCGCACCTTCGACCCAACAACTGGTAACAAGCTAAGCGAAACCGAGCCGGACGGAACAGTGACAAGCTGGCAGTACGACAGCTTTGGTCGCCAGATTTTGCAAACGATGTCCGATGGAACCAAGACCAAGACAGCCTATATCTATTGCAATGGCGTTGGTGACGGCACAGCCACATGTCCGACGAATGCAGTTTATATCAATCAAAGTACGCCGCTGGCGCCAGACGGGGTCACCCAAATTGGTCCAATTACATCTGTTTATATCGACCTTCTGGGAAGAGCCATACGTACTGAAACGCAAGGCTTCGACGGCGTCTCATTGATCCGCGTGGACACGATCTACGACAACCAGGGGCGCATCTACCAAAGGAGCCGCCCTTACTATGCAGGTCAGACCATCGAGTGGACGACCTATGCCTACGATTCTCTCGGTCGCTTGGTCGGTACAGCCTTCCCTGACAACACGAACAGTTCCATCAGCTACAACGGCACGACCAAGGTCGAAACCAATCCGTTGCTCAAGACGCGTACCACCGTGGCGAACAGCCAAGGCGAGATCACCCAAGTAACGGATGCTCAAGGTAATACGCTGAATTACAAATATAATGCCGCAGGCAAGTTGGTGAAGACCACCGACCCGGCAGGAAACAGCGTCAGCATGACTTATGACATCCTTGGTCACCCGACGCAAATGGTCGATGCTCCTATTATTCTCCCCCCCATCAAATTAAATATCTATTTCCCTAAAAAAAATCTGCCACATCAGCCACTAGAGAAGGTTCCTCCTAAATCTTCTCCCCATCCCATGCAGCCACCACCTCCCCTCTCCATCGCACCTCCCAACTGTGCCCCCTCCACCTTCCCAAAACCCTAACCCTAACCCAGCCCTCCCAGCAACCCATGACCTCCCAACCCCCATCAGCCCCTTCCCCACTGTCATCCACGTTCCCCCATCACCTAGACGTGTCCAGAGCGACACCACGAGCCTTCGTCGTCGCCCTCATCCTCGGCTTTGAAGAAACCTCTACTCTACTGCCTGCAGATCCGGGACAGATTCTGAAGCTCGACTTGCAGAGGCTACACTGACTTCCACGGAAAAAATCAGTGCAAACCTCCTTCTGTGGGTTTCTTCTTCTCTGAGTCCTCTTCGCCCCAAAGGTGCTTTCGCAACATTTTGAATTTGGCACAGTTCGTGGTGCCCGTTCTCACGCAACTACATAGAGCTAGTGCGAACCAGCCCGCCCAGGGTGTGCAACCGATTGGGAGAACGTGTCACGCCTTCCCTGTCAATCTTCTGGTTGAGCCTCCTTCTTCGGAATCGTACCCCTCGACGTTTTGAAACCAACCCAGGTGATTTCGTTGCGTTCTGACCTCCGTGCTGGGTGTACAATCCCGAACACCATCTCCCTATCTGTCTGCTCGCCCAAAAAAATAGAGGCTCACCACAGAAGCGACTGCGACCGGCTCCGTGCTCCGATGGATCTCAAATTTTGAGGGTATGTAGATCGTCTTGTCCTTCATCCAACCATGCTGGTCTTGCATCATTTCGAGAGCTGTGGAGAGCGCAGCATCCTCGTCATGCCGACTGCGCAGATTTGTCCAGTAGCACAGATTTGCGCAGGCCATCTTCCACGACCTACCTCACCTTCCAGAGGCCTCAGAACAGCGCCAAATTTCCAGGAACGCAACTGCACTTCACCGGCTTCATCTGAGCATTGACGGCACCCTCTTCAGACTTCTGTGTGTCGTGTACCAGTAGAGGCAAGTCAGTTCTTCCCTACAGAACTGCTCACAAGGAGTCGACTGTCTCCCCCCCCCCCCTTAATTCCCCGTCCTGCGTGAGGGTAGTGTTGTATGACGTGCCCCATCCTTGATCCCTAAGTACATTGGGCAGAAGCATTTGTGTGAGGTGGACTTTAAGAACATGTCTGGATTTTCTGAACGGCGCATTCTTCATCATCAGTTTGTGGAACGGCTAGCAGTGTCACGATAGGTTAGAGATGAACCTGCGGATGTAAGCTAGTCGGCCTTGCAGGGACCTCAGTTCTCCCAGGTTTTTTGGAGGTGGCAACTTCTAGATGACTTTTATTTTGAAGGGGTCGATCTCGATCCCTCTATGCCGGACGATGAAGCCCAGGAATTTTTCGCTGGAGACGCCAAAAGTGCACTTCATCGGGTTCATCTTCAGTTCATACTGCCAGAGCCTTTGGAAGATGACTCTCAGGTTGCTCAGATGGTTGCCCCTCTTCTTTGTCTTGACGACTAGATCATCAATGTAACACTTGACCTTACTGTAGAGCAGCTCATTGAATATCGTGGTCATTGCCTGCTGATATGTAGCACCGACGTTCTTAAGGCTGAAAGGCATTCTCTTATAGTGGAAGATTCCCTTAGGCGACCAGAAGGTTGTATGGATCTGGTCGTGCTCGGCTATCCAGATCTGGTTATAATCGGATGAACCGTCCATAAAGGACAAGGCCACATGGCCGATGGTTGCGTCAATCATTACTTCGGTGATGGGCACCGGGAAGTCATCCTTCGGGCAGGCCTTGTTCAGGTCACAAAAATCCACGCAGATCCTAATCTGTCCATTCTTCTTCTTCATCGGCACGATGTTGGCCAGCCAGGTGGTGTATTGATTCTTTGCTGCAATGTCGACGTCTATGAGCTTGTCGACTTCTTTGTAGACTTGTTTTATCAATTCTGGCCGCATGCACTGGGAGGGGGCTGCTTTACCAGCTCTATCTTGGGATCAATTGCCAACATGTGCTGGGTCACTTCGGGGCTGAGACCGAACATCTCTTTGTAGTTCCAAGTGAAGCAATCATGGAACTCCTACAGGAACTTCACATACTCCTCTCTTTCCTGGGGAGGTATGAGGGCACTCAGAAAGATTGCCCTGGGGTCGTTCTTCGTGCCAAGATTAATTTTGATCAGCTCATCGACAGTAGCCTGACCGCCATCTTCAATTTCTGGCGAGGCCGACAGCAAATCAACAAAGTCTTGGTCTTCGCCCTTCTTGCCCTCGAGGATGCGGTAAGCCTCTTCTTGTTCTTCGTGACCCAACTCTGAGGCGACGTTCACCTCGCATCCCTCCTGGCTTGCAGTCAGCGGGCCTACGTGGTTCCTTGGCGCTGAAAGGCACAAGGCTGCTCTAGAGTCTTCCAGGTAAGTGTTGGATATTATCCAACCGAATATGAACCCTTAAATGAATATCTAAGGATCCACATATTCTATATATAAGTAACTCAAATCTTAATATGTTGTTTGGTTACTCTTTTTTACCTCTTTTTTCGTATCAAAATATAATTTAAAAATAAGAACTTTATTTACACCCATCTGGTAAGTCATCTATTATTTTTAGGAAGAAATCCAATCTTTTGATAACATCTCCCAAAATAAAAACAACTTTCATATTTTTTTTCTTGAGAAAACAATCCACAGCACTCCCGCACGGCTCGCACTACTCACCTTCAAATAGATCTAACAAGTATCCATTTAAAAGTCAAATTGAATTCAAATTCGTATTAATTAAATAATTATCTAAATATAATATTTAATAAATAATTTAATCAGATACTAAATAATTTAATTATTAATCAGATATAAATTCAGATATCGTACTATCTGCTCTGCATCCAACCTATTCACGGGTCTAATTGTCACCCCGTGAAAAAAAGTGTAAATGAACCGTTTAAATTGGAAGACCTGACCACTTGACTTAGTTTATTTGTAAATTTGTTTATTAACATCATTTATTGACATTAAACTTGATACCAACGAATTAAAGCAAGTTACGTCAACGTCCGACAGGAAACAAAGAGTTGGCACTTCATTAAAGAGGAATGTTTATTGGTACGGGGGTGGCGAGTCTATCGTAAGGAATTTTGAAGTAATAAAAAGAGAAAGAATAACCTGTTACAAAGGAAATATTTTTACTATCATAAATTGTGTCATCAGGCCGAAGAGTGTTGGAGGAAGCGCGGAGCATGCCTTCGATGAGGGAGAGCGGAGCATGCCTTCGATGCGGAAGCCTTGAACATACGATAGTCGAATGCCCCACTCAAAACCCGAAACTCCAAGAAGGAACTCAAGCCTTAGTGGAAGCTGAGTCTGCCAAAGAAGAAGTTGTAGAAGGTACCCCTCATCCTCAATCTTAAATTAGTCCTTTTTCATTTGAGACACCATAGCATCATAGTAAGTTATAGCTAGTTCCACATCCTAAGTAGAGGGTGGTGAATTTGGGGACCAAATTCTTTTTAGTGGCGGAGGGTGTAACGCCCGGTAATTTTGAAGGCTAAATAGGAATAAATATTTAGGATTTGGAAGAGAAGATAACCTACACGTGATGATATTTACATATTCCTATAAATAGTTAATAATATTTAATAAATAAAGATTTGTATACCGACGCGCTGGTCGATCAGTCCTACGACATGGACGACGAGGGCACGAACATACTGCAGTCCGGATATTTGACGTTCAGTTAGGTAAAATCGTCTTCATCTTCGGCCAGTTGACGATCGAATCGGCGTACCCGCCAAGCCCCAAGAGCGATTAAAAGTAGCGCTGCAATTCCATAAAACATCACGCAGGGCCCCTTTCCACGAAGCCTAACCCCATGCGGCTTTTGCGCCCTACTACCTCGCGGGTCTTTGCGCCGCTGGCCTTGATTTCAGACCATAGCACGGGGACTTCGACCGGTATCTGTTGTCTGGTCTGAATCTCGCCAGCGCCTACGATGTCATGGAACACTACGGTCTTTGCCATTGGCCCATAGTTTGTCCAATCGGCCTTGACGCCGTCGTATAGGTGGTCGCCGTCTATCAAAGCGGCGTCATACGGGCCGAGTGAGCGGACAGCGTCGATGATTGTTTGGTCCTTGCTGTCTCCCAGGAAAAGGTGAATCTCGTATCCGTCGTTTCGGAGCGAAGTGACCACGTTTCGAAGGTAAGGTTCCGAATCCTCTCCCCAATTGCCGCCAGGTAGATCTACGACGACGCCTCGCGACCCCTTGGGCATCTGGCGCATCATCGCGTTGAACGTGCCGCCATGACGGGCTCCGACTTCGAGATAAGACCTGGACTTCTTCGCGAGCGCCAACAAGGCAGGCAGTTCATGATGATGCTGCCCCGGATCGTAGAGGCGGTTCTTTCTAGGCCTCTTCAGCCGCAGTTTGATGAGTAGTTCGGTAAAAGCCGACATTATTTCCGCCTCCAACGAGCGATGGTTTGAACCCATAACCGGGTCAGCGTCGGTACTGGGAAAGTGGTGATCGTGGCGACATTGTTGGCATCGGAAATCACCCGGGCATAAGGGAAGATTTGCCCTATGCGGCCCGCCCACCATTTAGCCGGACGTACGGTAGCGTGAGCGTTCTCTCCGTTGGAAAGGATTGTCCGTGCAACTCCGGTGTGTACACAAAACACGGCGTTCGGAGAGTGTTGGAAGATATGCTCTATGAGAGCGCCGACCTCGTCCTCGTGAATGTGCTCAAGAACATCGGTGCAGAGGATCAAATCGTAAGACTTGCCCGGAACCAGCCTGAGAGCCGGAATTGCCGGGTCGAATTTGTCCCGGCGCTCGATGCTCGAAATTCGCAGATCGTCCGCAAGGCTTGATTGGCCAGCCCCGTAGTCGAGAACTGATTTCGGTTGCACGGTGCGGGCGAGCGGCTCGACGATCCGACGACGCCGATGTCCAGTTGTTCCGTACCGCTTGACACGGTGGAGTTCCTCATAGAACCGCAGGTTTCTTGTGGGGATTCCGGCGTCAGTCGTCCCAGCGACGCCGTCAGTGTGAAAGCTTTCTGCCATAGTCTGTCGAAACAGGGTGACGGCAACCAAGCCCATCACGCCCAACCCCTTATTTTAGTTTGCCCTGCGGCGAATATATCCAGCAAGCAACGCAAGTCAAAAAGTACTTGTAAGCAGCTTCTAAAATATTGGCCGCGCCTTCCCGCCCTCCCTACAATCTGGAGAAACGACCATGCTCGTCCCAAACTGGCGGGCCGTACTGACGCGGGCATGGTCTGTCCGGTTGATGGCCCTGGCCTTCATCCTGACCGTGCTGGAAGTCGCCCTGCCGCTGCTCGACGGCTTCGTGCCGATCCCGCCCTACACCTTCGCTGCGCTGTCCGGCCTCGCCACGGCCGGGGCCTTCGTCGCGCGGCTTGTCGCGCAGAACAACGTCTCAGGAGAAAATCAATGAGCAAATACATGGCCGCATGCACGACGCTGGCGTCGAGCTATCCCGGCTACGTGAATGTCAGCCGAGACGATGATGGGTCAGTTGTCGTCACCGTTCGGGGCGATCCGAAGACAGTGGATGGCGCCTACATCTGCGGCCACGCCGCCGACAGCGGCAAGCCCGGCCGATGCACTCCCGGTGACGAGCGCTGCAACAACTACTGCAACATGGCTCCGCAGAAAGGGCCGATGCAGAACGGTCCGCTGCCCTGCGAACAAACCTTCGAGGGCGCTACCGCCTCAGTCCGCCTTACGGACGCTGAGTGGCGCAGCCTGATCGAAGAGATCAATGCGGGGGTCGAGTCATGAGCAAGCGTGCGCGAAACGCCATCATCGGCGCAACAGGTGCTGTCGCTCTTGCGGTGACGGCCCTCATCAAGCCGTGGGAAGGCAAGGAGAACTACGCCTATCGCGATGTCGTCGGCGTCCTGACGATCTGCTACGGCGAGACCGAAGGCGTCAAGCCGGGCATGTACAAGACCGATGCCCAATGCGACGAGATGGTTCTTCGCCGGGTTGAGCAGGATTACTACAAACCGCTCACCAAGTGCCTGAAGGGCTTCACCGCCTATCCCCTGTCGCTCCAGGCCTCGCTGACCTCCGCTGCCTACAACGTCGGTGTCAGGGCGATCTGCACGTCCACGGCTGGCCGTCTGGCCATTGCTGGCCGCTACAAGGACGCCTGCCATGCTGTGACCCGATTTAACAGGGCAGGGGGCAAAGTCCTTCGCGGGCTGAAGCTTCGTCGCGAATACGGCGATGCCCAACGCATGGGCGAGCTGGAGCTTTGTCTGGAGGGGCTGAAATGAGGTGGCTCCGTCGCGTCTGGCGCTGGTTCCGCACACCCTACGACCCGTTTGAAAAGCCGTTCGGGGATTTGTGACATGTGGACCTCTCTCCTCGCAATCAATGTCGCTGTCTGGTTCGCGCTCTTCTTCATCGTCTGGAAAGGGCTGGTGAAGAACCCGCCGCGAGGGACGAAATGATCCGCCTCTACATCGCGCTCGGCATCGTCGGTGTTCTCGTTCTCAGCCACGGCGCGGCGTATCTGAAGGGCCGCTCTGACGTGTCAGGCAAGGTCCGCATTGAGCAATTGGAGCGCGACCTGAAGGCCGTGCAGGACGCCTACGACGACGAACGCAGGGCGCGGAAGATGGACGCCCAGCAAGCCCTACAGGACCGCAAGGACGCGGACCAAGACCTCACCACCATCAAGGAATTGGAAGATGCGCTGGACGATCCTGACGCTGGCGTTTTCAGCGCTCCTGACGCTGACGGCTTGCGGAACCTTATCAACCGTTAAAACCCGCGACATTCCCGAAGTCCCCGCCGACCTTCAGGTGTGCTTTGAGCAGCGCGTGAAAGTTCCCGGCAAGCCCGGCACGCCGCTGACGCGCAGGCAGACGCATCAGCTCATCACGGCTCTATGGGCATCCGACGCGAACAAGACGCGGTGCGGGCGCCGGCTCCTATCGTTCATCACGAATCTGAGGCCCCAGAAATGACAGACAAGCCAGCGCAGCGGTTCGCGGAACTGCCGGAAGAGACGCAAGAGTTCCTTACAAGCCTCAGTAAGGACGACATCGCCGCCCTGAAAACCGGGCTGCCAATCTTCAAGCGCGTGATGGGGACGGGCCAAGTCCTGAAGTGGGAGACCAAAATATTCAAATCCCCTTCAATCAAATATTAGGTCGATAAGCGTGAGGCATTAAGAATGATCCACGTAGCTTTCCATTGTTATAGTTAAAGTGAGCCGTCCTTAGACTGTGGGAGTTTGTTATGCTATCACAAGACTTTCGCAGCAAGGGGACGGAGACTTAGGCTAGTGCTTAGGCCAAACCTTGGGATGGGGGCTGGCATGACTTTGTTGTGCTATCACAAGAGTTATGTCATAAACCTACTCTCATAATGCCCATAAGGTGTGGCATGTACCGTGATAGTCTAGCGAATTGGGCTACATATTATGCCACTGTCAAACTTCTTTGTTTCAAGGAAGTGAATTTAGCAGTCTTCTTTTCTTGCACCCGATCGGAGATATATTTGTTGTTGAAATGTTCTACGAACTCTTGCCACAACACTTGGTCATGTGGTAGAGTTGCTTCGACCGACTCCCACCAAATATGTGCATCTCTTTCTAGTTGAAATGTGGCGAGTATGACCTTTTCCTCATCAGTGCATTACATGACTCGGAATATCCTCTCGATTTTTTTTACCCAATATTCGACCTCATCCGGGTCCATGGACCCAATGAACTTGGGAGGGTTCATGCTTTTGAAATTTCCATGTAAATCTTCAGCTCCTCGGTTTGCTCCTCCCTAAGCAACCTATCACAGAGCTTGAGTTAAACCCTGCACTGTCCTTTGCATCTCGCGCCATTGAGCTCTCTCGACAGCCATTGGCGAGAATTAAACCTGCAACCACAACTACAAAACTTAGGTGTTTTATTTATTTCTTAATTAATCATTCTTTAAAACTTAGCCTGTGGCTCTACCCAATCTTACCGGGAAGGTTCAAGATCCTATCCAATTTCTAGATCAACATCTAGAACCTATATCAAGGGAAACCTAGGATTTTAAGAAATCTAGGCTCTGATACTATAAATACTACCACGCCCCGACGCGGAATATCGAGGCGCGACGAGTCATAACACTCGTGTCGATCAGAGCATGTATAAGTGGGGGTCCAATCACAAGGAGATATAAGAAGAAAAAGATACTTTTATTTCATCTAAATAAGGTTTTACGACAACATTGGCCTTAAAGGCATAATACAACTTCTAAGTATATAATTCTAGCAAGAGCAATACTCATAAACCTAGGTAACTAAGATAAACTTGATCCCTCGTTCACTCTAGCACATCCCCATGTGTCTGGGGTTCATCGTCAGATGGTACCCCTGTAATTGTTCATTTAACATGATTATTTTGGTAAATCTCCCTAAAAGAGTCAGATTAGGTGAGTAAGGTGAGTAGGGACTCACATTCTGCTTTGGTGACTCACATTCAACTTTGGTAAGTACGAAAGAGTATATAAATAATTATATCCTAAGAAAAAAGAAAGGCGGAGGGCTGCTCGGTGGCCGCTTCGTTTGGCAGCAACGGGGTTGCCGGCGGCGTCCGATGTATGGGGGAGGGCAGCGGGGTAGCCTGTAGCCTCCGATAGCACGCTGGGTCACTGATCGTGGGCATGGATCCACGTCATCGTCGAGATCTACATCGCCGAAATGAAGAGGGGAGATTGGGCCGATGGAGGGAGACTGTCGGCATCATCTGGTGGCAGGTTGGGCGTCGTGAGGACGATCAGTGACAACGAGTGGCGACGGCAAGCGACAGAGTGGAGGGCAGGCTAGGGACCGAGGCGGGTAAGGTTAAACCCCGAAGAGAGGGATGGGGGTGGGAAGAATAGAAGTGTTTGAGATTTTATAAAGTAATTCCTCTAAAATCTAGTTGCTTGTCATTTGGGATTTCAAAAAAAAGTCTAGATTCATATTGGATGATATCTCAAAAAATCGGCAAAGCACGCGTATAAATGATCCGGCAAACCTTGCGTAACACGGGCACACCGAGACCAGGTAGAATACTTGCAAGGCGATCTCCTTCAATTCTGCTGTGAATTTGAGACTCTTGGGCGTCTCTAAAACACGTTGCATGATTACTGTTCCCCCATGTCTTCTCAGTTGAATAGTGGGTAGTAAGTAACGCATTCTATTCATCGGCGATGGCAGGCTTAATTAATAAACCGGTGGAAGGCTTTGTCTCGGCAAGAATCAGATGGGAGACTTCCCCGACGGAGTACATTGACGTGAATTTTGACTGGCTTGGTTGGTTTGCACAGCCATCAGAAGAAAGCTTAATTGTGGGTTTTTAAAGTCTTTTTATTTTAACTAAAAATATCTAGGGTCATTTCGATAACGTGTTAGGTTAGGGGCAGGTGACTTACGCAGATTAGTCCACCTCACTTTTAACCCTAACTTAGGTAGATTAACTAATTTCACTTATTTTCTAAAAATCATTTAATCCACTTTAACTTTATCTGACTCAGACTAAAAAAAACTCACTCTAACTTAACTTAATCGGTTATCAAAGTGGCCCCTAGAAATTAATCAAAAGAGAGTGCACACCTATGCCCGAAAGAAAGTCCTACTTCGTTGCTTGCCCTTAGCAGAAGCTCAGCAGGTGATGCAAGAATTGCATGCCGGGTCAGTCGAAGCGCACCAGGCTGATCCAAAAATGAAGATTGAAATAAAGAAACTGGGCTATTATTGGCCCTCTATGTTTGACGATTGCAGCAAGTTCGCCAAGGCTTGTCAAAAATGCCAAGAACATGCCATTGTGTCAAGAAGACCACTGGCACCGCTCCATCCCACATTACCGAGTTGGCCGTTCGCTCAATGGGGCACAGACGTGGTGGGGCCTTTGCCAGCATCATCGTCAGGATGCAGATATATCTTAGCAGCCATAGATTACTTCTCCAGATGGGCAGAAGCGATAGCGCTAATAGAGGTGATGGGGGAGCTGGTCGCCAAATTCTTCTAGCAGAATATAATATTCCAGTTTGGAGTCCCCAACCGAATTATCTTTGACAATGGCAGTCATTTCAGAAACCAGAAGGTTTATCAACTGGCTGATAAATATAAGATTGACTGGAGGGCATCATCCCCCTACAACCCCCAAGCCAATGGGCTTGCAGAAGCCTTCAATAAAACACTATGTACCCTACTGGCAAAGACTGTCAAATCCAATAAAAGGGATTGGGAAGAAAGGATGTACGAAGCACTGTGGGCTTATCGTACAGTTTATAAAATCCCAACTGGCTGTTCACCGTTCTCCCTCGTATATGGATCAGAGGCTGTAGTACCGATTGAACTGGAGGTACCCTCACTACGATTCGCCATTCAGCATGGGTTGGCTAGCAGCGAGCAAACCAACCTAGAAAGAAGATTGGTGGAGCTTGCCGAGCTCGAAGGAAAGCGTTTCCGAGCGCAACAGAATATTCAACTATACTAAGCTCGCATGGCCCATGCTTTCGACAAGTTGGTCAAAGAGCGCGAATTCAAGAAGGGTGACCTCGTTATAGTCAAAAGAAAAGAAGTAATGGCCTCCAACCCCAAGGGGAAGTTGGTTGAAAATTGGGTTGGACTGTATGTCGTCTGTCGAGTCTATGAAGGGGGTGCTTATGTCCTTGTAGATCACAAGGGGGTGATCCAGTTCTCCCCTCTTAATGGGAAACACTTGAAGCTGTACCATACAACCCCACCGGCAGCCACAGATTAACCAAAGTTCACCTTGGCTTAGTGGCACTTTGCCCTGGTCGAGCTCTCTAAAAATACCCAACCAGCTCGGATTAACTTCAGCATCTTTAACCCATCGTCTACCAAAATAGATAGAACTAAACTCCGGAATAATTTACCTCATGAGAGATATCCCTCTATTTATCTATCCCTCTATCAAAGAGAGGCTAAGAGTCCTTTACCAAGTTTCTAGGCTAGGTAGCTTCGATCCATGGGGATTGGGATGCCAAAAATCTAAACTTTCCACGCTCCTATAACTCAAGGAATCAAGATGGAGTAGCGGTCATAACTAGACAGCTTCTCTTGAAGTGGCGGTCTCGCGATAGACTGCCATTTGGCATTAGATCCGAAAAGTTTAGATTTTCATAATATCCCCTATTTATCTGGTTAATTGGCTTATTTATCCCATTTAAATCCGTAAGTTGTCCATATTATATTTCTAGTAATGGGCTTAGGTCAAAAGGCCATAGAATTGAGTCTTTAGGCCTACATTAATTGGGCTTAGCCTTTTGGTTATTATAGGGCCTTAAATTGATTTAAATTACTTCTTAAAACACTTTAGTAGCCCATTAGCCCTTCTTAAATGCTTAATAATTATATCTAATTCTAGTAAATTCCTAGGAAATTCTCGGGCGTTACACCCTCCCCTACTTAAAAGGAATTTGATCCATAAATTCACTGTATGGGATCTTTTAACGAGAGTGTACTTACATTCAAATATCTCTAGAAATCTTTTGCGCATAGCTTCTTCCATTTCTCATGTTGCCTCGTGTGGCCAAGATTTACTCCATTGGACTTTGACCATGGGAATATCTTTGTTTCGAAGTTGACGTACTTCTCGCTCAATAATCTTGTGCGGCCTTTGCTAGTATGTCAAGTCTTCTCGTATTTCCAGGTTATCATAAGTAATGACATTGAATGGCTCGGGGACATATCTTTTTAACATTGAAACGTGAAAGACATCATGAACTTCTGCCAACTGAGGAGGTAAGGCTAGTCGATAAGCAACCTCCCCAACCCTTTTAAGAATTTCAAAAGGGCCTATAAATCTTGGAGTAAGTTTATCTTTGATGCTGAATCTTCGGATTCCTCAACCCGGAGAAAACTTGAGGAATACATGGTCTCCTATTTGGAATTTCAGGTCATACCTTCGATTGCCAGCGTAAGACTTTTGCCTATCTTGAGCCACCTTGAGGCTTTCTTGAATCAACTTGACCTTTTCAGTAGTATCCCGAATGAGTTCTGGGCCTAGAAACTACTTTTTCCCAATCTCACTCCAGCATATAGGTGAGTGGCAACTTCGTTTCAGCTACCAGTTGCTTTCCATAAAAAAATAAAAGAAAAGAAAAAGAAAAAGAAAAAATGAGAGAAAAGTGATGAAAAATGAAGAAAAAAGTGAAGAAAAAAAAGAATATAACCAAAAACTGAGAAACAACAAGAAGAAGTTTGAAAATCGTCCAAGTGTAATATAGGCACAATAGAACATAGCTATCTTCACTTAGGCGCTGTAAAACTTCACATAGGCGCCTAGCTCAATCTCCCTCTCTCCCTCTTGCACCTATCTCACCCTCCCTCTTGCGCCTTTCTCACTTGCACCTATATCTCAATCTCCCTCTCTCCCTCTTGCACTTATCTCGCCCTCCCTCTCTCTCTTTTGCGCCTATCTCACTTGCACCTATCTCAATCTCTCCCTCTCTCCCTCTTGCGCCTATCTCCCCCTCCCTCTCTCCCTATTGCGCCTATCTTCACTTGCGCCTGTGCTAACTTTTAGTCTGCCTATGTTAACTTAGCTCAGTTTGCGCTTATGTGAAATTGAGACGCCTATGTTAATTTTGGAATATGCCTATGTTTTCTACACTTATTTTTCTTCACTTTTTTCTTTTTTTTTCTTTTTTTTTCTTTTTCTTCTCTTCTTCTTTTTCGACAGGAGTGATAGTCGATTAGTCAGCTGGAGATAGCTGATGACAAGTGTGATAGTTGATAGTAGGTGAGATACCTGGAGTTATAGTCGATAGCAGCTGGGATAGCTGGACTAATAGTCGATGGTTAGTTGGGATAACTGGAGTTATAGTCGATAGTAGCTGGGATAGCTGGAGTGATAATCGATGGTTAATTGGGATAGATAGAGTTATAGTCGATAGTTAGTTGGGATAGTTGATCTGTTAGTGTTAATTTTACAGTTTGTTATATTTGTTAAACAGTTTTGTGGGAAATTGACATAGGAAATGTGGCTCAATTCCCACCAATAGTTTGTAACAGACCTTGGTTATGAAGCATTATAAAAGGGATGGTGTGATCAAGTGGGATCATCATCCGACTTAAACCCAAACAGTTGTCTTGCTCTCTAGTCTCTTGTACTTGTTCCTTCTTAGTTCTTAGAGTTTTTAGGATAGCTCTGCTAGTTTATCTTCTCCCTTGTTCTTAGCTTAGATCAGTTCTTACAGAGTGTAATTTCCTCTACTATGTTTTTTTCATCTGCCCTGTTCTGTTTGATCTTCGTATGTTCTAATTTCTGAGTGCAATCAGAGCTGATGTTGAATTCTCCCAAAAATATAAAATAGGGTTCTGATGAGATTTGAACAGGGGAATCCTTCCTCCAAGTGCCCTCACTACCTTAGAAAGTCATACGAATCGTTTCCCAAGTTGAAAAGAAGGTTAAAATGAGGAAGGGAAGGGCTGGTTCTGAGATCAGATTTCTGGAAGAATTTGCATCCACCACAGTGGTCGCTACTTAAATTCGCGTCAGCGTAGAGAGGCGCCAATTGGAATTCAAATATTGTAAGTTTAGAAATTACCAAATTGGAAAAGAATTCATATCCATATGTTCAGATGCGAATTAAGAATAATACGAATTTTGGTAGGAATTAAAATCTAAAAATAAGGAAATGGAATTCACGTCCAGTGCTCTGGACGTAGATTTAAGAATATGCATCCACATAAAAGGACATGAATTTATGAAAGAATTAGCGTCTGGAGTCTGGTCACCATTTTTCAAGACCGTAGTCACCTTGACGACCACGATCTGATGAACGTAGTCGTCCAAGCAACCACGATCAGGGCAGATGTGGATTTATCGACCGGAAGAAATTGGCATCTACTGCGACTGTCGCAAATTCAGGAATTGGTGTCCAGATGGCTGATGCCAATTAAAATGACGTCCACGTAGAGAGATGTTAATTCAAAAAGGCCCTGAAAAATTAGAAAAAAATTTAAAAAAATAGAAAAGTAGGAAAAAATTGGATAATCAAGAAAAGTGTGGAAAACCACTCAAATAGGTTGATTTGAGGGTCAAATTGGGGCATTGTAATGCGATAAAAGATATACTCAAAGTGATGTGAATTTTGACGTGTCTACAGCTGTCCCACCCTGGCGTCTGCTTTGCAAGGGAGTGACATGGAATGGAATCGAATGAAATGATGGGAAATGAAGTGTAATGGAGTGGAATGGAGTGAGAGCGAACTAAATTGTAATAAAGTGGAATGAAGTGGAGTGAACTAAAAAATAGATACGAATGTGTGATAAGATACGTAATCAACACCACCTGATAAGAATTGGGTCTAAAGTTCAAGATGAAGCAATCTTGAGGAGATTTAATGAAAGCACAAATTGTTTGGATAAAGAAAGTAGTTGTGCACACGGGCACGAAGGAGAGAAAAATGGTAGATCAACTTCCAGCGTAGTCGAAGTACCCCAGGTTACAAACCTGTAGCTTTCACCATTGGAGAGCGATTATCAGCCAATGTGGACGTGCTGCAACCAAGGTGGATCAAAGTAAATGCAACTTCGGATGCGAATGTGCCGGTTCACTACTTTGTTCGCGAAGGTCCGGCGGAGATTGACGGTGATTTGCTTGTGTTCACCAAGATTCCGCCGCGTGCGAAATTTCCGGTCAGAGTCACCGTCGTTGCTTGGCAATATGGGCATTCTGCCGAACCAAAATTACAAACTGCCGAACCGGTGGAACATACGTTTTGCATAACAAATTGATTTCCGGGCGAAAGTATTTCATTCGTGGATGCTTTTGGCTAAATTCAATCCATGTCCACATCGCCACCCGTTACGCTACGTGACATTGCGGCTAAATTGAAGGTGTCGCATACGACCATTTCGCTGGCTTTGCGCAATAGTCCGGCTATTTCTGAACAACGCCGTGGCGAGATCAGGCGGATAGCGGACCAAATGGGCTACCGACCTGATCCGATGCTATCGTCGCTGGTGCATTATCGCATCAGCCGTCGCTCAGCGAAGATTCAAAGCGCGCTTGCCTGGATCAATCACTGGGAACAACCGGAAAAGCTGCGGAAGTATCGCGAATTTGATTTGTATTGGCGTGGAGCGGCGCAGGCGGCTGAACGATTCGGTTATCATCTAGATGAGATCCGTTGGGCGGCCAATTACACGTCTGCCCGGGTTGAACAAATTTTACGGACACGCAACATCCGTGGACTGTTGATTCCGCCACATCGGACGCCGCCTGATTGGGGTGATTTTGACTGGAACAAATTTTCTATCATTCGGTTTGGCATGTCGGTGACCGCGCCGGATTCACATGTAGTCACGGCCGATCAGCAGCGCGGTGACGCACATGATCGCGGCCTCGATGATCTTGAACCAGTAGGAGCTGTCCAGGCCCAGCAGCGGCTTGGGCGCGGGCGTGCCTTCGGCGGTGTCCATGCGGGCGAACTGCATGTTGGAGACCTGCACCTGGTCGCCGCGCGCCTGGTCGAAGCCCATCGCCGACTTCACCAGGCCGGTGATCTGGGCCATCTCGGCGGCGGTGCGCGGCTTGTAGGCGGCGTTTTCGCCACCGGCGGTGGAACCATCGACGACCACGGCCACCGACAGCTTCTTGATCTCGCCGCCATCGACGGTCGAGGTCGTGACCTTCTTGGAGATCTCGTAGTTGGTGGTTTCCTCGGTGCGGCCCGAGCTGGAACGGGTGGTGTCGCCGCCGCCGGCCGCGTTCGCCCCGCCCGGCAGGGCGCTGGAAACCGACACCGCGCTGGAGATGTTCTTTATGTCCTCATACCCGTTATGTACCACCGTGTACGCTGTGTACATATCCGTCAAAATCTGCTTCAGCTGCGACAGCTTTTCGACATCCAGCAACAGCTGCGTAATGTCGTCGGCCACCGATTGCGCCTGCACGCCCACTGCCGATACCCCCAGCAATGCCATCACCAATACCATCCGCTTCATAACCCGGCATTTAAAAATGTAAGCAAAACGCCACACAATAACCTGTAAGCCCTTCGGCCCTACGGCAAATCATACAACCCCTTCATCGAACCCGCGTTGCCGGCGTCTAATGTCCGCTGTGTTGCCAGCAGATCGGCCCGTGCCGTCAGCGACATCGTCGCGGTATACCGGCGCCGCACCTGGTCATCCAGCGATACCACCCGCTGCATCCGCTCGTCGTCCGACAACCCCAGCGTATTGTCCGTCAAAATCTGCGTCAACATCGACACATCGGCCAATCCCTCCGTCACCAGTTCCCCGTACACGGTGGTCAGAAAATCCACCTCGTCGGATCGCAAGCCGGTCGACTGCCGATACCGGGACAGCGCACCCGAAAACCGGTTGACCATCGCCGCCTGCAACGCCACGATCTCCCCGACCTCCGCCATCCCAGCCACCACCGGGCTAACCGTCCTGAGCGAGGTATAGAACGCATTGTGCAGGTTGAACTCCCCGGCCTTGATCTCTTTGATCGTACTCAACCCCGATTCGACGATCCCATAACCCTTTTCCAAGACATTTATATAGAGCTGCAATTCGCCGATCTGCTGCTCCTGGTATTTTTTCCGGGTCGAATTCTGATCGAACCATTCGTCAAACGTCTGCGCCCGCCCAGGAACACCCAGCGCCAACAAGACTACCGCAAACACCCACCGTATCATATACACCGTTTTATTGGATCCCATACAGCGCCTTCGTCGACGACAGATCGCCGGCGTTCTGTGCGCGCTGCGCGCTTAACAGGAACGCCCCCTGGCTAAACCTGGCGAGGTCCGAATAATTCCGATCAATGTCCCGCCCCGTCTGGTCAATCATTTGCAACCGGGGGCCGTCACCCATCTGTGTCACCAGCGAAGTCACCACGGTGGTCAGATTGGCAATATTCTGCGTACTCTGCCTGACGATACCCGACAACACCGCGTACATCGCGGACAGCTCCGACGCCGAAAAATGGGAGTCATTGCCCAAGACCGAATACACCTGTTTATACCCCGCAATGATCTTGCTTTAGTGGCAGTGCGTGGCATCTGGAATATTTCATTTGCTATTTCTGAGCTTCGATCCGAGACTTTGCGGGGCTCCCTCGCCACCCCCAGTTCCATTGCATTCATCTCAGGTCGTAGCTGGCGCCCAACTTCCAGGTGTCATGGTCCACATCCACCTGTACCCTCACAAAGCTGAACCAGGTGGTTGCGAGGAACCTGGCTACCACCAGTGTGACATAGTCGGCATGGAAGATATGGAAGAGGAGGCAGTGGCGGCCGATGCAGAGCTGGAGGAGGGTGACGCAGCTGTGCTGCCTGGGTTGCCACTCAGTGTCGAGGCCCCCCACAAGGCAGTGGAGCCAGCAGCGGTCGATGCATAGGATGTCACAGATCCAGTCCTCAATCTCCTGGGGGGTGCACTCAGAGAGCGAGAGAGGTGGTTAGGAGGGAAAAATTTTGTGGGGAGAGAGAGGGTGGTCAGCCACCCAGGGGTGTAGAGATAGAGACACAGATGGGGGTGAGGGAAGAGTAAGATGGAGTGTGATTTAGTCGAGTAAGTATTGAGGAGAAAGGAATATTCCAAAGTATCGTACCTTTTGGGCGCCACAGTTGCCTCTTCTTGGCTCACCCTTTTGACACCCTACTGGTTTGTCTTCTCAGATGGTTGGTTCTGTGTCTCGTGCGTGGTCAATGTAGTAAGGTGAGTACATCAACAATGATGGAGATGAGAGGGGGAAAACTTTTTGTTCTGATTCATAGTGAAGATCTCCTTCCTACATAGATTGTGAGTCACATTGTGGATCGCTAGGATGCCTTGGAAGGTAGGTGCGGCTGATGGCATCAGTAGAGCAGAGATTTTTCAAGAGAAATACTCAGTGTTAGAGCCTTAACTATGATCTTGAGGAAGGTTGGTTCATTCTATATCAAGTTGTTAAATATCTTCACTGCTGATGGTGTTGTTGCTGCCTAAGCTATGTGGGACACTTCCAAGATAGCAAAGTTCCTGGTTTGGCGAGTGCAAAATTACAACTCTCTAGAAGTGACATTTTATCTGCATCAATCCTGTGGACCTCAGCTTTTTGTGCAGTGAAGACATACAGATCATAGGATGTATGCTTTGTGGTGCCTTATTACGAAGAAAGCTTGGGATGGTTGGATTGAAATATAAAAAGTAGTTCTTTCTGGATAATGTTAAGCAGCTTTTAAGTCATTTGTATGAGGTCTAGAGTCTCAGGCAACCGGAAAGTGTTAGTGGGCGATCTATCATGAGGGGCTTTAAGGTGGTCTAAAGAGTGTCCAATGATTGCCATGTTATGAAGAACAGCCTGTTTATAGCTACCTGCACGGTAATCATTGGAGGTCAACGGCAGGATGCTCTTCTATCTTACGACAGTGGGCTAGTGTACTGAGCAGGATTGCCTACGGCTAGATTTCTTGTGGGCCATGGGTTTCCCTTCATGAGCACACACATAGCTTTTTAACCCTTGCAGTTACTTGCAAGGGCCAAAGAGAGCTGTGCGCTTCTGCTGTCAATAGCATATTTTTCACCTTTTATTGAAATTCAGTATTACCCACATTTGAATAAAGTAATTCTCTGAGCTCTTTGATTGTGAAATCATGTTGTTATGCAATCTCTGTTGGTGGCTGCCCACATCACATATGTCAACAGCCATTTCCATGCTAGGATAATCTTTTCCTTTTCCTTTTGTTGGGGGGGTGGCAATAGAAAAGTAAAACATCAGCAGATACACTCTGCTGAAACGAGCAGTCAGCAAGAGTAGTTCAAATGATATCCATCCAAGTGTGGAATATAGGATGTAGTTGCTTCATCAGTGGTGGGGGCCACCCTGTCATGCACTTGTACCATTTGATTTGCCACTCCCTGTGATAATGGAACTAATTGCTTAAAACATTGCTTGTAAAGCACTGGTAAGCAACATCAGCAATAAAAGAAGTAGCCAGTTTTACCTTACAAAAAGAAGTAACCAGTTTCACTGAAATTAGTCCCACCCATCGGGGCCATCTCTAAAGAGTTTAATCTGCTGACCAGCTTTCTGGAGTTCCTTCCAACTGAGGCATTTTATTTTCTACTACTCTGATCCTCCCCTGTTTACAACTCCTTGGAATGGATGGATACCATATCATGTAAAAGATTAGTTTTATTGAACTACTCAGAAAATGACAGATGGCTTTTGCATTTATGAGACTTGTTGTGTTGACAGGGAATCACTTGTCATTTTACAGGACTCTTTCTTAGGCAAGTTAAAGATTTCTGGCCAGTTGTTTTGTTGCTGTCCACTCTATTATATCCCAAAGTCGATCATGTTGAAGGTTTCCTGGCAAAGAACTTTCAGTTGGATCCTGCAAGAGAAATATACAGGAGAGCTCATGCGACAATTATTACTGAACTAGGTAAAATCCTAAAAAAACTGTTTTCCTTCTCTTCATTCTTCTTTTTGCAATCTTGACCCCTTCATATTCATTTCATTTAGTTATTTGGTTGGAGTGATGGGACTGTGGGAGAGGCAGGTAGGATGGATCAATGAATCTATATATATATATTTAAGGTACTCCCTCTTGTTGCTGCTTGAAGAGGGAGCATGGTGTCGTCGCCGTCGCGGGTGACCGAGGACATCTCTGTTGTGAAATGTTATCGTTGGAATCTTAGCGAGAGAAGCGAGGTGGAGATGGGAGCAGTCGAGAAGGAAGCCGCCGAATGTCGATCGCGATAGACGCTTAGGGACTTGCTCGTCCCGAAAGATAAGGTTTTATGGCCCCTCGAAACCTGATCCGAGAGGAAAATTTTCGAATCAAAAATCGTCATCTCGGATCCACGGATATGCCGCGTTTCGGATGCACGACCTGCTCCGAATTCATTCTTTCTTTCATATTCGATTCGGATCGTCGAACCCCGACACATCCATTGACACCCCTAGTGGGGGGGATTTGGGAATGAGAGACTAAGGATTAGGGATGGATACTCAGCGCTCGTGGGAGGCGGGGATATATAATGCACATATTTTTCTTTTTCGCAAACGGCACACAGCGGCCGCTCAGGAATATGGGGGATCCAGCTACGCACGTTGGAGAGAGGGATCGAATTTATGACCTCCCTATGATAAGAGAGTTGGATGAATCACCGAGGCACGCCTCCGATTCAACATTGGATCTCATTTCTATAACATAACTTTTGAGTTCAATTTTCACCTATCTTGGTTGTACATCAGGGAGAATTGTCCCATGGATTCCAACGGACCATGTCCAAACACCCTTCACAAGTGACGGAGTTCATAAGGATGATATTTTTCCCAACAGTGACATTGTTACATTTCAAAAGATTTTTTCATATATGTATGCCACTATAATCTTTACTTTTTGTGTGTACATTCTTAATTTATATGAATTGTGACAATTACCTCTAAATACATCCAAATAACTTTTTATACACTTTGGGTTCTTATTATGTTGTTAACATTGAAGAAATATTCCTCATAAATACTATGTAAGTCGTGCCCTCGCCATCCAGAACTCCGGCACCATCCGCGCCACCACCGTTTCCAACCAAGGCGGCCGCATCTACCTCGTCGCCGACACCGGCGCCGTCGCCAACACCGGCAAACTCGATGCCTCGGCATCGACTTCCGCCTCCGGCGCGTCGGGCGGCTCCGTCACGCTGAAAGACATGGGCGGCTCCGTGATCGACACCGGCGCGATCTTCGCCACCGGCGGGCAAGACGGCGCGGGCGGCAACGCCGAGGTCTCCGGCCAGACCGTGCAGTTCTCCGGCACCATCGACCTCACCGCCTCGGGCGGCTCCACCGGCACGCTCCTCATCGACCCCGCAACCCTCACCGTCGCCGCCAGCGGTGGAGACGAGACCGGCGCCGATGTCTCCAACGTGCTTGCGACGGCCAACATCGTCCTCAACGCCGACAACGCCGTCACCATCGCCGACGCCATCACTTGGACCTCGACGAACACCCTCACGCTCAGCACCAACGTCGCTGGCAGCACCATCGCCATCAACGCCGCTATCACCGGCGCGAACGGCGGCCTCACGATCGACGCCGCGGGCTCGACCGATGCGATCACCGCGACCGCCGCCGTCAACGTCGCCAGCTTCATCCTGTCGAACGGAGCGTGGACGCAGATCGGCTCCACGCTCCCCGCCTTCAGCGCGATCAGCGATTTCGAGATTCAGGACGGCACCTTCCTTCGCGTGCTCGGCGGCGACGGCTCTTCCTCCAACCCCTACCAGCTCACCGACGTTTACGGCCTGCAGGGCGTGGAGGGATTTTTGTCCGGCGACTTCATCCTCGCCAACAACATCGACGCATCCGGCACCGCGACGTGGAACGGCAGCGCGGGCTTCACTCCGCTCGGCAACAGCACGACGGCCTTCACCGGCACCTTCGACGGCGCCGGTTACGTGATCGACGGGCTGACGATCAACGTGCCGGACGGATCCAATATCGGCCTCTTCGGCACCAATGCCGGCGCGATCGAAAGCCTCGGCCTCACCAACGCGAACATCGTCGGCGGCGCCGACGTCGGCGCGCTGGCGGGGGAAAACGACGGCTCCATCACGGCGAGCTACTCCACGGGCAACGTCACCGGCGCCTCGTCCTTCGCCTCCGACATCGGCGGACTCGTCGGCTACAACACCGGCGACGTGACGGCCAGCTACTCCTCGGCCGGCGTTTCCTCCTCCGCCACTTTCGTCTTCGATCTCGGCGGGTTGGTCGGATTTGCAGTTGGACCAAGGTTTTGGCATTGGCAGCAAGTTCCCATTCTTCAATCGGCATCAGCTGACAATAACCCGCTTCCTTCAGTTAAAGCACGTTGAGGAAGGTGCTGGAAAACCACCACCTCCGGTGTTGGTTCTCCACGGGCATTATGCTGGTTGTGTGGGTGATTTACCAAGCTACGATGCTTTCACTCTTGGTGGCCCTTATTCTGTGAGGGGTTACAACATGGGTGAATTGGGTGCATGCAGGAATCTACTTGAGGTAACCAACTCTGAGCCCAGACAAAACAATTTAAGTTTGTGATAAATATCTTTCAGCATTTACCCGCCATAGGCAATTGCATGATGCAACCACTCCGGGGTCCGCAAATTTTATGATAAGAAAAGATTTGAAGTTTTGCACACCGCTGTTTGTCAGCAAGTTTATCATTTAAGATGGTTATGATATCATATCATCATCTTTCCCTTTTCATTTCACAGCTTGCAGCCGAGCTTCGGATCCCTGTGAAAAACACACACGTTTATCTATTTGCGGAACATGGAAATGATCTTGGCAGTTCAAAAGACGTGAAGGGAAACCCTACCGAGTTCTTCAGGAGAATGGGACATGGCTCTTCATATGGAATTGGCGCCAAGCTAGGTTTGGTGCGAGCTGAGTATGCAGTCGATGATAATGCTGGTACCGGTGCCGTGTTCTTTAGATTCGGCGAGAGATTCTAAGTTATGCTTTGCCAGGAGTTGCTTTTGGGTCAATACATCCCGGTCCTTTGACCTAGAGAATTCGTGTGCTAATGAAAGAGAAATATTCTGTCCTCGTTAGATATTACAGTGTTGTGCTCGTTGCTTGTGTAGTCTAGTCCAGTGTACCTTGCTTCATAAATTTGCATTGTCTACAGCAATCATCATTTTAAGGAAACATCCGAGATCCTGGGATTGCAGGTGGCGCAACCTGCCCAGAAACAGGGATCACCAGTTATGGCCTTGCAACGGTATTGTCAAAGCATGTGGTATGGCTAATCCAGATTCCAGTGTTGGCGGAGGCATCTGAGCCAGAGTAGCAAGCAAGCGTTACATTGTGGTTGACCGTCTATACCCCCCGTGGTCCAGCGGAAGTTTAGAGGGGGGGAGGCTAGTGATGTAAGGAGATATTCCACGAAGAATCGGACTAAATAATTGAGTGAAGAAACAACAAAGGTTTTAGTTTTAGTTTCGTAGTGCAATTTTGTACTTTAACCAATTACTGCATCAAAACACAGATTGTTGCCAGCATCAAAATCCATCATCAAATAAACCCATCATCAAATCCAGAGGAGACACAACATTCTCCTCAACAATGGTTAATTGCACTTAAATTCTCTTAGATAAGAAATCCTCATTCCACTCTGAATTTGAACAACTTCTATGATCTTGCCACTTGGTCTGGTTGGCCAGCGTGATTCCTATCTGGATTTTTATCTCGATTTATCTTTTCTTTTCCCGCTTTTCAACTGTGTTCCTTTCCGATCCCCTCATTGTCTGTGAATTGTGTCCCCCAATGAGGTTGGTCGTGTTTCCTTTTCCTCTTTCCCTCAGTTAGTTCTACAGACATTTGTCATCATTGTCAATCAGTTCAGGTGGTTTGTTCGATGTTTTCAGGAGAATTCCTATTGCTTGTTGGTTGTGACAAGTGTCTTTTGTCTTGATGTCCGCTATTTAGTTCTCTCCGCTTTATCTCTGCGTCATCTCTATTTCTCATCGTTGTTGCTTTCACTCCATCTCCATGTTCCATTCCGCCTCCACGTCACTTTCACTCGCTCTCTTGCAAAGCAGAGATCAAGCAGGGGCATCTGTTGGCACCCGTTTTAAGCCTACAAGTCGAGTTATATCTCTTATTCACCTTCCATGATGCCCTGAATTAACCGTTGTTTTAGAACCTTTTTTGAGCCTATTTCGAGTGTATTTATTGACCATTTTTCGAGCCCATTGACTTTTGGAAGCTTTTATATTCAATTCCCCAACTTTCGAGACCGTTTCAGGCCTTTTGGGTGGCCGAACGGGCGGCCAGGACTCAGCCCCGCAGCCCCCTCAGATAGTGGTGAAGGGTTGACCGCTACCTTGAGGCCACCTGAACTTTCCAAAAAAAAAAAAAGAATCATCAGATAGTGGTATTAGGCAGACCGCTACCTGATGGTAGCGGTCTCCCAAAGATCGCTACCTTAATTTTTTCGCCCATTCGCCCCCTGTCGCTTGGCGGTCATCCCCATGACCATTTTTATTTGCTTGGCGGTCATCCCATGACCGTTTCTTCGCTTTGTGGCCCTACGATAGACCGTTTTCTAAACAGAGAGTCCAGAACCTCCTGAACTCTGAATTCTTCACCCGATGACTCTTTGGAGCCCTCGTTTGACCCATTTTCTCTGAGATTATCTCTCCAGATCGATTCTAATCCGCCTCGGGGATATATTCCCACTATTATCCATGAGTTTTATCAGTCCGGGCTCTCGTCTCACCGTCTGACGAGCATTCAAGATGATATTAAACCAGCAAATAATGTGACCAACCAAGGGGGTACCAGATGCTCACCTGACCGGTGTGAAAACACCGATCTCGATCAGAGATGTGGGCGAGCCGGGAAGCGTGGGCACGCGCTGGTACACTGCATCGGTGATGCTTGACCAGAAAACAAGTTGGTTACAACACTACACCTCTCGCAGGAGGGGGGATCTCAGGGTGGGGGTTAAGTAGATTACAACCAAACACTACCTCCACGCAGGGAGGGGCTGTAAGCCGGACAGGTAGGGAGGGGAAGTTAAGCTAGAAACCGATGTGTCGTGATCCGCCGGTTCTGCCAGCTTTTGGAACAGTCGGACAGACAATTGAAGAAGGTGCCGCCACGGGCTCTGTCGAGCTCAGAAAAGGCTGCAACTAGTGCCAAAACTTTCTGACTTGCCCCAGCAAGATGCCTAAATTTTCATGGAATTTTATGACGATGTCACTGGCTGGGGCAAGGTCTGGAACAGGGCTTATCTGCTCTGGTTCTGGTAGCTCCCAATGTGATGCTGCTGGAAGACGAGGGCGCCACGAAAAGTCCCGTGCTCTGATGGAGGCGAGACTAGAGCCATTGTGATCGTGGTCGAGTCTTCTTCGAGACGAGATCACCAGGGCTGTTGGAAGATGTCAGAGCTGATCGCGAAGATTAGAACAGTGGTGGGGTGTCAGTTCAGGCTTAGGGAAATTGACCTTGCGCACCTTGGAAGAAAAATCTAGAACTTTTGACTCCAAGGTCCAAAAATGGCTCTGCTTCTTGGGGATGACAGAGGACTTGAAGGGGAAGCCTTCAGCCAAGTGATGCCCCAAGATTCCTAGAAATCTGATGGTGGGAGTCTCTGCAAACCTCTTCTGGTTGTTTGTCTGGGAGGAATTGCGCAGGTCGCCGAGATTTGCTTCTCCAGATAGCTCCCATATTGGAAGATGGTGGGGCTGCCCTCGTTGCAAAGCTGACTGGACGATGATTGCAACGGTATATGGTGAGCCTCCTGAAGCCTCACGATGATGCCGTGGCACTCTCTGCAAGCTACTGGTTTTTTACTGCTTGTAACCCGAACCAGAATTGCTTGTGGAGGGGGGTTAAGGAAGCGGAGGAAATGGGTGAGGGAAGGGAAGGGAGTGAGGGTTGATGGCTGGGGAAGAGGGAGGGACGTTGCTGGAGGACTCTTGGGGCTAAGCAGCATAGCGTTTTATGGGGAAAATTAATGTGAAAGGCACCTCAAATTATTAGATGGAGGGAATTTGAAGGGAGAAAAGATTTTTTAAAGGGGTTTTAAAAGTTTTCTTTATTGAAACTACGATTAATCCTCTTTGTCCTCTAGTTTTATTCCACAGTGCGAGGTTCATACTCCAGCACCACTGTGCAGTCCTTGAATTCGTCAATTGAGGATGTGGGAGGCCTTTGCTATAATCAATCAGCAATCACTGGCGTATATAAACACCCGAATCAAGCATAGAAGCTCAGAAAACGAATGGGCAGCATCTCCCCATAACAAGGGATGCTCCATTTATCAAGCGGATCAACACACGGAATGGTCGGTGTTAAACCATGAAGTATTCTAAGAAGTCGACTAGGACCACCTCAGAGCCCAAAGATCATCCCTGAGAAGGAATCCCGAGGGCTAGCCTACTAGGGATTCAGGATAATCAAGGGGGGGCCAGAAATAGTAAGGGACTTTATGTAGCCAACTAAGTGGCATTTTATATCTCACTCTGTGTAAAGAGTCTCCAGGGGAACATGTCAGAAGGCGACAGACCCCCTGGAACCCAAGATGAGTAGAGTGCGATGGGACCAAAATCAGTAAGTAGGGGGGTTGTTCCCCTCCCCGGTGATGGGCCGATATCTACAATCAAGAGACGACCGATATAATCAGGTGAAGATCATCGCAGTTAAGATACAGAGCTCGGGTCAGGCAGTCCCAGTCAATGGGGATGACTCGTTCCTGTCACAGGAAAGGGGAGCTTGAAGGTGGCAACAACCCTCGAAAATAAACTATCGAACACGAGGAGGGGTGTACAGTAACATCCGAGGAAGAAAACCAAATGCCGTCGAAGTAGCTATTAGGAGCATGCCAATGCCCCTACAACACATAAAAATGAATGAAAGGGCATCTGGCACTCCTATTCGTAGGCCGTTCAATCACTTGGTGATAGATGAAGCACACATTCACAGACATTCACGCACACGAGGTTGAATCAGGTTCGTTGATAACACATTTGATGGAAATCACAAACCCCCAGGGAGGGATTTACTATTGCCACACTGGGCGTGGACACAGGCTATTACCACAACACTATCATAATTCCCTTTCCTCCTCGAGTGATCCTAGGATCTAGAGTAACTGTAGCCCAGAAGGCCGCCTCACACTCGAGAGAGAGAGAGACAGAGAAATTAGGAGAAGCATAAAGAGATGTACCCAGTGAGGCTTTTTATGCTGTTTATGGCAGAAACAGACATATTCTGTGATCCCATAAAACAGCTCTTGGCTTTGTTTATACTCTGACCATATGATCTTTCATATCTCCCCAGATATATAGTTAACTGTTTCACGGATTTCTTACAACCATTCAGGAAAATTATGGAATCATCAGCATACAATATATGTGATTGAAGAGGGACTCCACGGGGCAAGTGAAAATACCTGCATCTCCCAGTTTGAAACAATAGAGATAGCCCCCTGCTTAATACTTCTTCAGCAATGATAAAGAGTGATGGAGCTAATGGATCACCCTGTCGAACCCCCCTAGTGGACTTAAGGTTTCCTTGCACTCCTTTATCATTCTTGACTTCCCAGGGTATAGTTGTAATCTTTTGCTTTTTCTAGGTTTTTTGTCATCTCTCGACTTTCCAAGGTATTTGTGCACTTTCCTAGATTTTCTGGACTTATCTATCATTTCTTGACTTTCTAAGATATTTCTGTAATTTTCTGACTTCCATGAACCCTTCTATCATTTCTTGATTCTTCGGGTTATATCTGTCATTTTTGAATTTTTCTAATCTTATCTGCCATTTTTTGACTCCCCAAGCTATCCCTACAATTTCTTGGGTTTCCCTGAACTCATTTGCCATTTCTTGACTTCCCAGGATATCCTTGCAATTTCTTGGGCTCATTTGTCATTCCTTGACTTTTCAAGATTCATTTGTAATTTTTGAATTTCTTTGGACTTATCTGTCATTTCTTAGCCCTCCAGGATTTATATGTAGTTTCGCCCTCTTCCTGGGTATCTTTGCAGTTTTTGGACATTCCTAGGTTCTTTGGGTATGATAGGTCTTGGCCATGGAAAGACACATAGGTTTGGATGGTTAGCCTTAACCCGAGCTCAGGAGAGCGCACACTGCTTCAGGGAATTAGCATAGTCCTGCTCCACCAAGCCGTGCAAAAAGTGTGAACCTGAACAAAAGCATTTTGGTAATTTTGGACCAAAACTAGAGTTTTGTGCAATTTACAGATTAAGGGCTTATTTACAATTTCTAAACAAGCTAGGGCATTTTGGCAATTTTTGGACTGGCCAGGGGTTTATGTGCAATTTTGGACAGACTGGGGGCATTTTAGTAATACCCGAACTGAGTAAGGATTTCTGTGTAATTTTGGACATATCATAGATATTTTTGTAATATCTAGACTGAATAAAGGTATATATGTAATTCTTTTCCAGCTCCTGTTGCGCAGCCAGCAGGTTGCCTTCAGTGCGCTCGGCCAACAGGTCCAGAGCCTCACGCGCGGGCTGCAGCCCCAGCTTGCGGCAGCGTTGTTCCAGCATCGCCCACCGGCAGACGCCGAAATCCGGATTCAATGAGCGTGGCAAAGGCGGCAAAGCGATCGCCCTTGCCGCTAAGGATCAGTCCTTTACCGCCGTCTGCCCAGCCTATCGGTTTCCAATCTTTCAGCAGCCCTAGTGGCGTGAGCCTGTGCGTAACAAGATCCAGCTCGGCCCAGGCAGGCGGCTGCTCCGGGTGGTCGGGAAAAAGAGTGTAGAGCAGCACGGAACGGCCATCCGTGGACCACAATGGCGATCCGCTCTCATAAGCTTCGAACTGCGGGCTGGGTGCATCGACCAGCGGCGTGATGCGACCACTATCCAGATCGATGGTGGCAACCTGCGCCGCAACACGAAGCGCATAAGCATTCATGGACGACTGGCGGTAGTACGCGTAGCGCTCGGGATGAAGCGGATGCGTCGCCACTTGATAGGGATACATCAGCAGGTGCCGGCCTGAAGGATCGGCGGACATCGACGCATATACCAGCGCGGAGTCATCAGCCAGCGACAGAGGTGGAGCAACGTCGGCTCTTGGGCCATCGTTCGGTTCCACCGGAATACTCTGGCGCGAATCGTAGATCGGCTTGGCATTCGTGGCCGCCAGGAAATATTGGCGAATACCGTTCCATCCGCCGATCCGGGATAGCATCGTTCCGGCGGGAAACGAGGGCTGGTAGTCAGGAAACAGAGATTTATTCCACAGGAAAACCCCGTCCTCATCGATCTGGCGCGCCACCTGATCTTGCGGAAAAGCCACCGCTGAATAAGCCAGCAAATGACCCCGTGGCCCGATCGCGAAGTTACGCACCGATGTCGTGTGGTGCGTGAGCTGGTGAATCACGCCCGTATCGATATCGACCACGTAAACCTGCGCGACACTTTTGTCATCCATCCCCAGATAGGCCAGCGAATGCCCACGATCGACAAAGCTCAATTGCCTGATGGGGCTCGCGTCGGCATCGTTGCGATCACCGGCATACTCACGGGTCAGCAGTACTTTGGACTCGCGTATCCCCAGTGGCGCATCCAGCCGGATCAGCCGCAGCTCATATACATTGGTGTTGCGGCGCAAGTCGCCACGCCAGGTCACAAACGCCGTGGTGCTGCCATCCGGTGAGACGGCTGCCACCGTTCCGTCCGCAGCGGATGCATCCTGAATCCTGGTCATGCCGATCGCGTCGGCGACCGTGGCGACACGCTCGGCCACCGCATTAACCCCGGCTTTGCCCTCAGGTGCCGCCCCCATCAACGAGGCCAGCAGCATCATCGGCCCAATGCACCGCATGAGCGATCCCATAGCATCTCCCAACGTCTCTTGATTTACCTGAGACGCCTGAGGATGCCGGCACCCTAATGGTCATCGGTGGCGCGACCTGAATGCCCGCCCATGCTTACGTTGCAGGCTCCGGTTGTGCCTGCCATCTTCCAGGGGCTTTCCTTCGTTCAGATGGGACTTTCTTGGCTCAGGTTCACGCTCAGCGTTAGCTGTTGCGCATGACTGAACATGTCAGCCCTCGGGCAGGCCAAGCTGGGCAAGAATCTGCACGTATCGATCGAAGGCCGCGAGAAAAAGCGGGCTCCCGTTCTTTTTCGGCAATGTGACGTTGCTGGTATTCGAGCCTTGCCGTAGTTCGAGCCCCTTGGAAAAGGCTGCCTTGGCTTCGTCGCTGCGGCCAAGCTGATGACAGGCCGCTGCCAGGGCGAAGTGCGTGCGTCCGGTGCCAGGCGTGACGGCAAGTGATCGCTCCAGCCACGGCAACGCTTCGTCGTAGCGCTCCATCAACATGTAGATCATTCCTGCGCCGAGCAGCCAGGTCCAGCGCGCGAAAGAAGGCGTATTGAAGGTATCGGCGCGTTTGAAGCTCGCTAGCGCTTCCTCGAAACGGCCCTGTCGGGTTTGCGCAATGCCGAGGTGGAACAACGCAATGCCGTGCCATGGGTCGAAGCTGAGCATCCTGCCGCAGGCGATCAGCGTTTCGGGTAACTGGCCGGCCATCGTCAGCAGCCGGCAATAGGCCTCGAGCACCGGGATGTAATGGGGCTTCGCCTGCATGGCGCGTTCCAGCAAGGCTTGTGCACGGCTTTCGACGGCATCGGCATCGGCAGGGTCATACCAGGCCGTCTGGGTGCCACGCAGCAGATGCCCAGCCAGGGCGGCCATCAGATCGACGTCGTCGGGATGCTGCGCGAGCGCCTTTTCCAGCATTTCCTGGGCGACCCGGAAACGTTCGCGCGTCGTCTGGTTGATGATGGCGGTGGCCTGTTCGATCACGACCCCGGCGTGGCCGGTCGGCAATTCGTCCTCGCCACCGCCCAGCATCCACGCGCCGGAATTTTGCAGCGCATTGATGCGGAGTGCGAGCGGATGGCCGAGTCCTGCACAAAGGCGCGATTGCAGCATGCCGGCATCACTTTCTTCGGCTGACACCATCACTGAACCGCTCCAGCGCACTTCGCCAGTGATGGTGGATGTCATGCGTGCGCACGCCTCCCACTTCCCATCGATCTTGTGCAGTTCGCTGCTGACCACGAAGTCGGCGGCCACGCCAGTGTCCTGCGATGGCATGGGTGCACCGGGCGATGGCGTGATCACGCGGATACGCTCGATTTTCGCAAGCCCGTCGGCGAGACGTCCGCCGACGTGGCTGGCCGTTTCAGCCCATTGCGGAGCGTCGACCGGTACCGTCATCGGCCTCACCGCGATGGTGGGAGAACCGGCAGCGAAGCCAAGGTTTGGCTTGCGTCCTGCCGCTCTCGGCTCACGCCCGTTCGTCACGTCGGCATCGAGCACATAACCCCGCCCGGGAATAAGACGAAGCAATTCGTGATGCTCGTCGCCGAGTGCCGCACGGATCTCACGAATGCACTGGAACACGCCGTTTTCGCTGATCCGGACGTTTGGCCAGACCGCCTCGATCAGCTCCTGCTTGCCAAGCACCTGCCCGGCGCGGGTGGCAAACAGCCACAGCATGTCGAAGGACTTCGACCGCAACTTGATCGCCGCGCCACCCGGGGCGCGCAGCTCGGCACGGTCCCGGTCGAGTTCATAGCCTGCCAAACACAGCACACGTGTCCTGCTTGTTACCCCTGGTCCGGCGAGAATATCAGCAAAGTTTTCCTGCCTCATGGCCGGCACGGCCGGTTTTACCCCACCGGGTTCCCGCAAATTTCAGTGAAATTTCAGAGTCGGTATCGCCGATTCCGTGAAACGATACACAGCGAGCTGGACGCCGTTCGTACAGGGGCGGGCGAAGGGCCAGAAGCGGCCGGTACGCGTCGCCATTCAAAAAGCTGATGTTGAAGAGCCTCCACGTGGATCGTGCCTGAGGCAGGGGGACTGCTGCTTGAAATCTTCCGCCATGAACCGTTGCGGGTCGACCAATCTCTCTCTTCTCTTCTCTGTAGTCCCTTTGCTCGCCTTCTCTACTGCCTTCTGCTCGGCACTGCTATGGTGGCATAAACTGCTACAGTGCTCAGATTGCTACAGTAGCTCGGCCATCTTCAGATGAGCTCAGACCTCTTTCATATAGATCAGACTACTACAGTAGCTCGGTTCGCTACGGTGCTCGGGCTGCTACAGTGCTCGGCATGCTACAGTACTTGGTCTGCTACAGTAGCTTGGAGTGCTATGGTTGCTCGGATTTGCTATAGTGGCTCAGTCTTCTCCATCTTAAGCTCGGACTGCTACAGTAGCTTGGATTGCTATAGTACTCAGACTTCTTCAGAAGCTCAAAATGCTACAGTCGCTCAGTCTTCTCCAACTTAAGCTCGGACTGCTACAATAGCTCAGATTTCTCCAACTTTAGCTCGGATTGTTACAATAGCTCAGATTGCTACAGTGGGTCGGCCTTCTCCAACTTTAGCTCGGTCTACTATAGTAGCTCGGACTTCTTTAGAAGCCCGGATTGCTATAGTAGCTCGGCCTTCTGCTACAGTAGCTTAGAGTGCTACAATGGCTCGGAGTCTCGGAGTGCTACAGTAGCTCCGTCCTTCTCCAGTTTTGGCTTGGGCTGTTATAGTAGCTCGAGTTGCTACAGTAGCTCGGCCTTCTCCAGTTTTAGCTCGGGCATGCTACAGTAGCTTGATTTGCTATAGTGCTCAGCGTGCTACAGTCGCTCGACTGCTACAGTGCTTGGAGTGTTACAATACTAAACCACTGATACACAGCTTACGGCACACAAGGCCAACCAGAAACAAAGACACCTACGGTACCTATTTTCTCTCTCTGGATGGCCCACTTGATCTGACAGAGAATTGACTTGAAATGCTTCTGGGAGGACAGAGGTAGACCTTCTTCTTCATTGAGACATTTCATTAAACATGCACAGATCTTGGTTACAAGTATGCTCAGACCTTGTCAGTTGGCTTCCATGCATTGAGCCTCATACAGCATGTCTTCTACAAGTGCACCAACTTCGTTCCGCATGTTGTAACATGTGCACAGACCTTGGTTCTTGATCTGTGGCTTATGCACTGACCTGACTACATGGACTTCTGTTAAACCTGTTTGCCTTGATTTCCATGTGCCAGTTGCCTCATTTTATGTGCACTTATCAATAATATCACCTGCCTTGAATTTTGTACAACTAATTACCTTGATTTCTTTGCCACCATAGCAGCTGCCATATATTTCACTATGTATCCATCATGCATGACAAGGTTAGGTCACACTAAAGCCTCGGAGGGTTAGGATTTTGATCTACTAGAACTGGGGAGAATTTTGTTATGGCTAAGCAACTGATGCTCCGAAGGGCAGACAATATGCACACACTTACGTGAATTCGAAATTCGGCAACAACCTAAAACGAATATCTATCTCGAAGATTTCTTGAAGATTTCAAATCCTCCCTTTCCTCCTTACTCGATTGATCAAGACTCGGTGGCCTTAAAGTATCGAGTTGAGTAGCTGAAACACGATACCCTCAGGTAAGAGTAGGACTCACCTTCCCTATAAACTGAGACCAGAGCACATGAAGAGGGCAGTGTCTCCACAGGCAGCAAGAAAAATCAAAAGGGAGCAACCTCTCGAATTCCAAACAAAAAGAAAAGAAAAGCCCAAAAGGTCCCAAAAGGGAACAAAAGAAAGTCTGGTCATGGCCGTGCATGGTTGAAATAAAGAAAGCCCTACAAATCAAGTCTAAATTGTATGGGCAATACAAAAATAACAACATTCCAAAGGTGGTCCGAAATCACCGAAAAGGTGGTGGAGTGAATTAGGCTCGCTCATAGCTGGTCATTTTAATGGTTTCGTCAATCCTCTCGTGAAGTTTATTCCCTACATTCTCTTTTTCTTTTAGGGACTTGAAGTTTGATGAAAACTTCGAGGCATAGATCTCCATTAGCGGCAGGTAGACTCCTTTCGAAAACACACCTTATGGTTGTTTACCCCAAAGAGCAAAAGATAGTATTACAAAGAAATCTTGGTGTTTCTAGCAGGCCATTGTCCTGGTCCTCATTTAGTGTGTTCTTCGTCAACCTAAGACTTAAGTCAATGCAAGCATGTCACCTGTCACTGCGACGAGATCTGATTCCAGGTTATCGCCACGTGGTTGACCATTAGGGTTCTAAGGTGTTTCATCCTATATCATCTACGGTTGTAAGTAAATAGACCCAGGTTGAGCAAATCATTTACCTTGAACACTTTTTAGGTCTATCTATGTCGTTGGAAGCAACTGAGAGCCTAAGTTTGGCATGACGATATTGTCATCAGGATAAGTTTTAACTAGCTAGACCATCATTCGATAAGTCTAGAGGCCCAAATAAATCTAGATGTGTACTCAGGATACCTGGGAGGCTGTAGAAGAAGCCTATCCTTCTATCATTGTTGCGATGTCTCATAGGTAGCTGCTTTCTTGTCCAAAAAAAATCAGCTAAGTTGATGTGTTTTTGTAGGTTAGTAGATGCTCTGAGTAGCTTTACATCATAAAGGGCTGAGGTGAGATCGAATCAATTTGAAATTGATGCAAAATAATCAAGAATTCCAATTTTTCAGGATGGGTGTCGACCCTTGGGGTCAACCCCTCTTTTGGCCTGTTCTGTCTACTAGTAGATTGCTGGGTCCTGCTTGGAGCAGGTCGACCCTAGGGATTGACCCCCTTTTTTTGTTGTTCTATTTTTGGCCTGGGTGCTATCTAAAATGGTATGCAGGGTAAGGGAGTCAACCTTTGGGGTCGACCCCTACCGGATCAGACCAAATGTGAGCTTTTTGAACCCAGCTCGCAATCCAATAACACCTATCCTTTTGGGCTCTAAATGGTTATGTTTGAGGATAAATATTCCACATTCATGTCCTTCTTGCTCTGACCTATATATATCAATGATTGGGGAACCCTAAAAGTGAGAGAGGATCATTTACTATCTTTTTCACCACTTTTTCTATGCAGGGAAGAAAAGTTGCAAGGACGTGTCCCTCTCCGACAATTTGAGCTCGAAGAAGGCGATTCCAGTCTAATCTCATCATTCCACATGAGAGTTGAAGGTGCTGCATCTGTTCCACACTTGAGAGAACGTGCTTCTTCACCATCCATCGACTGGGCTCAGGAGGAATCCAGTTTTGGCAGCTGGTTGGCGTTCGAGTGAATCTTTCTTGAATAGAAGGGGGATTCTTAACCTCCAAAACAATTATACTTGCACATTGTAGCATCCATCAATTTTTGAGCTTATACTATAAATCTTCTTTCATATACTTTGAGGAAAACTATGTGTGGGTGCTGTGTTCTGTGTTGTGTCTCCTCTAGATTTGATGATGGGGTTTGATGCTGGCAACAGTTTAGGTTTTGATGAGGTAACAGTCATTTAATATCATGAATTCTCTCCTAAGTCAGTTGAGTCTCTAGCTATTTACAGGTCGATGCATGTTCATTCTGGTACATTAAAAGGTCGATGCACATTCATACATTGCAATAGGTAGGTCAGTGCACATGTCAACACTTAGCCTAGAAGGCCAGTGCATATGCATTTCTGTTGATTTATAAGGTTGATGCATTATCCACTTCCCTGAACTTTTAGGTCGATGCATGTATATGTCATTGATTCTAGAAGGTCGATGCACATATGTGTTACCGACCAGGAAGGTCGATGCACAGGTGAGTTGGCCGCCGTTATTGGCCCGTTCGGTTGCGAATTGTGCTTGTTGCCTAAGTCCAAGGTTGTGTCACATCATCATGGCCCTCCACCATACCTACCGCAACTCTCCTTCACCTTCTACTTCCATTATCCTTCTGCCAACCCTTCAACCCATCATCGCAACATCTATCACGCTCACCATCCCTACAAAACCCCTCATCTTACCTCTTGCATCCCCCATTGTTTCGCCAGTCCTTACACCACAACCTATCACACTCACCATCGTTACCCCTACGCCTAACACTTCACCAGTCATTCTCCCAACGGGGCCTATCCGGCCCACTCCTACCTTTGTTCCCTTAATTTCCCCTACAACCACTACCCTTGCTTCCACACCTTTCACTCACACCATTGGCCCAATCAAGCCGCCAACCACAAGCACTTCTGACGCCATGCTAACCCAAAATCTTGCCCTTTGAAGCGGGTGTTTGTTCCATCGGAACTACCCTACGACAGGTGCATCTGCACCCAATTCCCAATTTCCATAGTAGGCTGCTGACCAAGAGGAGGTGGATCCACTCCCAGGAACTCAGTATGATTTGCTACATCATTTGGACCGGATGCCCACAAAGATCTTAGTTCTAGAGTTGATCAAGTGTTCCAAGCTCCACCAAGATGCCTTGCGGGACTTCCTCTAAAAGGTCCTAGTGAATGAAGACATGATAGTTGATAGCCTGCCATCTGCTCTGGCCACGATTTCTAGAGGGCCGGCCATTACATTTTCTGAAATCGAGCTAGCACCCCCTAAGCTTGCCAGATGCCACTTTGTATTTCTATCACCTTGAATAAGGTGAGTATCGATGCGGCTTTGGTTGACACCGAGGCATCTATTAATTTTTGCCCATTAAGCACCCTACGAGCTTGCAAAATTTCAAAATATTTGCTGACACCCACTCCAACCACTATGGCAGCTTATGACAACTCAAGAAGGCCCTGCCATGGGGTAGTCACTGTATAGGCTGAGCTTGGGCCATTGACGATGCCCATTGAATTCTATGTGTTGGATATCGACCCCATGTTCAAGGCAATTTGGGCCACCCATAGATCGACAATATTAGCATTGTGCCATCTATGTAATATACCGGATCCTTCGTGGATCTTTGTTGGGTCTTTATTAGGTCTTTTGGATCTTTTTTGGAGAGTTTCAGATCGCTTTTGTAGCTCCCGAGTTGAGTTTTACGATCCATGTGGGTTCACAAGAATGAATGCAGAGTAGTGGTTACTTTATCAACAGCAAAGCCGACAATTTCCCCAACACTTGCAAATGCCAACACTAAAATCAGAGAAAGATGACCGACAACGGTATGGTTACGATAACGTTTAGGCACATGCAGCTAAGACGGAGTCACATCGAGAAGGAGCAATTCTCTTGATCAAGCAGAATTGTACGAAAAGAATCCTCGACTTGTGGGTCATCAGCCCACATGCTTCCGCTGCACACTCAACAATGCACGAAGGCATCAGAAAGATCCTCGGCCTTTGCATCTCAGTATACACTAGGTGTCATCGCAATCCCAGAAAATTGTAATGTAGCATGCCTCTAGCACTGATCTAGCGAGCAACCGAGCAGGAAAAGCCTAAGTGCAATAGAGAAGAGCACCAGCTTCAGCACAAAGCCTAATGAAAAGTACTAATCTCGGCCTACCTTTACGTCCTGCAAATGACAAATGAGCCTCACATCACATCGGCCGTTAGACACAGCACGATAAAAATACGGTACGCAACAGCTCTCGATATAGAAATTAGGCTCAAAGCCATGCAACCGTAAAACAGGGAGATGATCAAGCTAAAATTAAATTGTCCACACTTGGGAAAACACAGGGCAAGGCGATACTGGAATGACAATTCTAAGCCCAACCTTACAAAGAGATCCATCAAATGACATGGGAAGTATCGAGCTTACTAACAGATGCTCACCAAGAAGGAAAGAGCCTAGTTCGCTCGAACAGCTTCTCAGCCAAACTGGTTCAACCGAGCATTTCAATTTCAACAGAAGCGAAACACATCAGGAGCTGGCCAGACTTAAGCTGGGATGACCAAAATATCATAATAATATGCACGACCATTACCACAACTCAAATGGTCAACAGCACCCAGAGCAATTGACAAAAGAATCTAATACCAGCAAATCCCGACCAAAAGGGAAATGCCAATAGGAATGACACTAAAGAATTCTTAAACAACACGAACAACATAAAAGATAGTCGTCGAGCAATAACACCGAACAATCTACGAATCTAGTCAATCGAATACAACAGGGAAAGAGTAGAATCAACTACTCCACCGAAAGACACGAAGCACAAAGTGGACTACTTCACAGGGCTGTCGATGAAGTCCTGCGTCAATAGCACCCAAGAGGGCAGTGAATTGGGTGTTTTCAAGTTTTAATAAAATTTTTAGCTTTTTATAAAATATGTGATAAGATGTTGTTCACTTGGTTGATTGAGCTTTTGGTTCATCAGAGTGATATTTGCTAGTTCATTTCTGTGAGCATAACTCTGATATTTGCATTAGATCAGTTAGAGCTGTTTTAATTTTTAATTCTGTAAAAAGTTCCTATAGGGATCCATTCACCCCCCCCTCTGGATCTCATTTGTGCTATCATTGTGGATCACCAATCCTAACATTCTTTTGAGTAGAGAGAAACTATAAGAACGAAGATAGAAGATGATGTATGCGACTAAAGAGTAGAGGTAAGTAAAGGGGGAGAAAGACTTATTAGGGTGTCGATGGTGGGGATTCGGTGGAACTTCAGCAGTGTAAGGATGACATGGAAGCCCAGAGGACGAGGGAACCTTCCTTTTGCAAGCACCGGGCACCCGGAAGTCCGGCAGAACCTCCCCTGAAGGTGCCTCGGGCATGGAATCGGATCTGGTGGAATCTCCCCCTCCTCTTTCGGATCTGAAGCTCTCTAGTTTCGAGGGAGGAGGTCCTCGATTTATAGGCAAAATTTTAAAGGATGCATCTGGGTCCTGGGACTCCTTCATGTGCACGTGTCTCTGTAACAGACACGTCCATTAATAAAAAATTAATTTTATCGAGGTTGACGCATCTTGAAATGAGGATGTGTCCTTTAGACACGTCTGGGTATGGAGACGCACCCACTTCCGTCCATGACACCGACACTGTAAGACCCCGAAAGTGGTGAAAGTGAGAGGTTTCAGTGCCTAACCTTGACTTATGAAGTTGCGTCTAGATAGCCAGACGTCTCTCATTTTAGATTTATTTGATTCATCAAATCAAAGGACACAGTAGGTGCTGACCGTGTGCGACACGAGGGGGCTTATGAAGGCGTCTGGGTAGCTGAATGCGTTAGTTGAACGTGTCCCGATAATGGGACGTGTTAACGTATATATATTTTTTTTCTCTGTATTTCTTTTTATTGAGTTTTTTTTATAACGCATCCTTACAGCCAGACGCCTACAAAGAAGGCGTCCGGCCACCCAGATGCATTAAAAACTTCTTCCCCAAAATTCGTAAACAATGGTAAAGTAATTTGAAAAACCAGGAAATCACACAAACAACCCAAATGTGAAAGTCACTCTGGGGCATCATGGTATAATATGAGATTTATTCAGTGTAATGTCAAAAATAACATGTCTACACCCCCGACCACGTGTGTACGCATAGACCATCTGCTCTAGGTCGGTCCTCTAGCTGGTTTACTCGGAGAAACTCTTCTCCGAAACACCCACACAAGAAAAATGTTTAGAGGGCACTTGATTTCTTTCAATCTTGGCTGGCACATATTGTGAGTCTTAGATTCATTTGAGCCTTTTGCTTGATCTGTAATGAGAATATCAAAGTATCATTAGAAAGTCAATGGCTTATGGTGTTAGACAGCATCAAAACCACAGAATATCAATGACTCATGATGCTAGATAGTATTAAAATCACAGGGACACAACATTCTCCCCCTTTTTTTATGATGGTAACACTGTGAGTCATTATATATTAATATGACCCAATTCAAGTAATTTTAAGGCACGTGCATAAAGAATTACACATGCATAAAGATATGCTCTTCCGTAAAGGCTCAACTCCCTTAATTGACTCAACTACTCCCAACCAACTCTCCCCCCTTGGACATTCGTAAACTCCCTTGAATGACTCATCAACTTGCTCTACCCCATTGATATTAGCAAAAAGGAGAGACGTATAGTCAATAAGAGGAATTTTGGAGAAATACAACCTGATACAAATCAAATAAGTGGAAGAGTAAGGATGTAAGGGGATTCACAATCTGATACTAATTTCATAACATAGAGAGGAACTATGTTCAGAGTCGTCCATTACATGCATCCAATGACATGATCCTTATTTAAGTTGTATGGTTCAAATCTAATGATATCTAATTTGCTTGAAAGACATCTACATTCTTGTTTCAATAGAAATGAACCAGAATTACATGTCCAAATCATATTTAACCTTTCTTAGTCTTACTCAATTTCAATGACTCCTTTAAGAGTCACACAAACTAGTATTGAGGTTAAACAAGCCTGAAGTTCTTATGGATTTCTAGAGTTTCAGCGATTTTCCTTGTATTTTTAGATACCAGGCACATGATTTTCTTTAAGCATAAGGAGATTTTTATGAGCAATTAGGTGTAGTGCATGTCTTGTATCTTGAGGATACATGTTGTTTAGACACCAGTATCCCTAGGTACTTGGTATGACTGACTGTCATGCCTCAAATTTGAACAAAGATAGCATTGTCACCTCATGACATATCAGACCTCATTTCATTGATGAGGGGACATATTTCTCAGCAAGTTGGCCATTGCTCTGCCTTGAGTCTTACTCCATTTTTCTGCCGAGTTAACAAAGGTACCTCATGACACAGCCCACCTTTCTTCGAGGAAAGAGGACATGGTTCCTCAGTAAACCAATGTCATTGCTCGGCATATGGATCCGGGAGAGTCCACATTGCCCCACTTAGCATGCATGAGACTTAAGGCAAAAGGGGTTGTGATATGCTTGGCTTTTTTTCCTTTTTTTGTTTGTGATTGGCCCATGGAGCTCTTCATTCTTCCTAGCACTTATTCATGCAGGGGCAGCATATGTGCAACCCGGTATATGCATGGGGCCTTATTCCTGTTCATGCCAGAGGAGACACATGCAATAAGGTTTCGAAAGGAAAATATGGTATTTGAAGAGAACAAGAGGAATGCACAAGGCTTTTGTATATGGAGATGCCGTAGCCCGATACATATGAAAATGGGGTGCTCAATGTGCGTTTAAGTTCAGAGATGCATAGATGCCTTTGTTCTTGGTCCATGAGAGCTCGGCAGGGGTATTGATGCAGATACATGTGTTTTCATGCTGGGGGTCTCACCGATTTCCATGCTGGATGCAGGAACTACAAGTATGTGAAGAACAAGCTCTGCTGGGATTTATGATGGAGCTCTTTTTATTTCACCCTGGGAGGCCAGTGGAGCATTTCATACAAGCCGATAGATGCCTAAAGTCCTATTTACGTTCATGTTGGGTATGCAATCCATGCACATGCGAAGGATATAATATGTTCAAATTTACAATTAATGAGGAGGATCCATTATTTGTTTATCTTTTTGACCATGGAGGGATTGGCGGAGAATTCTCTGGTTATTGCGTGCCATCACCATCGTCCTGCCATCGCCACTCTCATATTATATGACTGTTCTTATTATTATTACTTTATTCAGGCGTTAGTTCAGGTTTTTGGTGCAACTTTGGCAGCATCTCCCACAACCTCGAGTCTTATGGGGGTGTAAGAATAGAGGCGCACCCATGGAGGAACTCGAAGCAGTCTCAAAAACCATTGGGTGAGCTGAGGACAGCTACCCCGTAGCTCGGGTTACGTATGGACACCTTGAGGACTGGCCTACGAGGGGCTCTAGTGACCCATGGGTAGGCATTTCTGAAACTTTGAAGTGTGACTTCGGTATGTTGCCAGACCTTTGGCCATTGTTGTCCACCTCTGAGTGGGGTTCCCCAAGGGCCATACTATGAGAGAGTAAGCTCCTGGGGGCCCGAAGTGATCACCATAGGAAGAACGATAACAATAGTAAAAAAAATAACACACCTAGAATTGGGCGAGGAAGGCAGGGAGCCATGCTAGAGACGGAGGGGAAGACAGAGTAGAAGTCCTGATACATACTTGGGCCCAACCTGTTCTTGAAACTGCTGAAGAAATTTTTCTTGAACGGCTTGAAAATTCACCACTTGATCTTGCGGCAATGTAAAGAACCAATCCTGAGCCAGGCCTTCCAACGACAGACCGAACAGATAGGCCATCAAATGTTGGTCATGTTGGAATTGAGCCGACTCATAAAGAAACTCCTTCAAGTGCACATACGGGTTACTGACTCCACCATAGCGACGATATGCGAGAATTTGTGAACGTTGTGGAAGCTGGAGACCTTGGAATGCAAACGGGACACTTAAAGAAGATTCAGGATCAATTTGGCATTGTAGCTCATCAAGCTGGCGTTGGGTTTGAGCAACAATCTCCTCGATGGGGAGAGATCGGGAAGGATGCAAGTCAGCCTGAGCAAGAGAGTGTGAATTTAGAGCAGGATTATGGTACTGGGTCGGATAAGGAGATCCAGACTGAGAAGAAGAGAAGTCCATCCCAAAAGTGGAAGGATATGTGGGCCTAGAAGAATCATGAACATGAGAATAAGGACCCGTTGGGCCGGCAGCAACAAGGGTAGAAGGAGCGGGCCTGTTAAGAAAAGTAGGCCCATTAGGAGAATAAGAAAGACCGTTAAAGGATGGGGGCCCATTGAAGGAATGAGGCCCACTAAGAGAATGGGACCCATTAAAGGAATAAGGCCCGTTAGATGAATGGGGCTCGTTATGAGAATGAGGCCCATTACCATGATTAGCAATGAGTTTTTGGGCCTGGACCGGGTCTATTTGGCAAACAAGAGGTGATAAATGAGTCACGAGATTTGCCTGCGGGTCAGAGGGGCCACGAGGAAATGGGCCTGCATGGGAAGAGGAATCCACGTGGGAATAGGAATACGAGGAAGAAGAAGGGTAATATATAGAAGAAAAATGACACTCCATGAGGGCGAATGGAGACTTTATACAGGGAAAATTAAGAGAATACAATGAGGGAAGTAATGGCTCGAGGATCAAAGAGGGGGCTGACTCAATAATGTAAAAGAAAGAAAAAAAAGAAAAGGAGACTTAGGACAATGAGACTAGACAAATGGACACATAGAATGGGCTAGCCTAAATAGGCCTAACAACAAAACCTATATGAATAATGAGGGATGCAACACAAAAACACCACAAATGGGCCTAGACAGGCCCATACAAACAATATGGGTGTGAGAGGGTTCAACCAAGATCAACCAAGTTGATATGATCGTTAATTTTTATCATCGTACCCCATAATTTTTAGCACGTTTCGGGCTATCTGTTGAGGGGGCTAGCGTGGAGTCCTTGGACACTGTCCACGTCCACTCTTTCATCTTCAAGTTACAGATCAAGCTACTTTCATGAGAAAATAATTACATTTCAGCCAATAATGTTCAATTCAACAATAGTTTCATGATAATGTAACCAAGGTAAAGAACGTACCAATATAAGATCATGAGAGTTCAAAGAATAATTTATGACAAGGTCATGCCACGGAAGGAATCCGATAGCATAATGGCATGTTCTTAGATTTTCATAAGTCATTAGATAGCTTTTTGAATAAAGAATGGAGTTTTAGACCATCAATAGATCATCTAGGAACTTAGGGAAACCAACCCTAAGGTCAAACCTCAGGTTAGACACATGAAGACAGAATGCAGTCATATCTGGACCGTGTTTATATATACGTGTTCATGCCAAGACCACTAAAATTAAGAAGCAGTCAGGTCAAGATAGTTTCTAGATAGGCTTGACCCAGAACAAGGAAAGAGTCGACGTAACAAAACTCTAGACAGATGTGGTCACGGGCTGGCCGCTACTTGACAGTAGCGGTCTCCTGAGGGCCGCTTCTAGCCCGAACTCAGAAAACAAGCGGTATGATAAGTGCTTTCTACTTCATTGGACTTTGAGGGTACAAATAGCTCGGCGTCCTAGTGGAAATCCCAGACTCGCCGAGACTTACAGAGGCCTTGAAACAAGATCACCTAGCCCAGTGGAAGGAATATCCAACAAAGAGGATCACAAGTCCAAGAGGTGTGCCTATAAGTGAAAGGTGTAACTAATGGCTACGCACTGGGATACACACCATGTACTTAAGAAAGACTGGAGATGATAAGAGATCGTGACAAAAACAACGATCAAACAATAATGAAACTAGTTCATGAAGAAGTTGAAATTATAACATCAATATAAGAGTACATGTTTTGGCATGAAAGTAGCCTAAGCAGAAAATAGGTTTAAAACATATAAAGGACATGAAATCTATCATGATGAGTGAACAATATAACCAAATTCACTAAGGTAAAATCATGATCGGGAACAAAACCTAATTACCTAGGCTTAACATATATTTAATAAGGTTATTCTGCAATCTATTCCATTAACAGGTAACAGAACACAGAAAAGGAAAGGCGGTCTCGGGAGGACCGTTTTTGATAGTAGCGGTCATGCTGGGACCGCTATCAGATGTTAGCGGCCTATGGTGAAAATCCAATGAAATCAATGCTTAGAATAAGAGGCTACATGGGAAACCGAGGAGTCTATGAGAATGAGATTTCCAGAACTATTCTAGTCTGTAAGTACTTCTCACCCTCCATGTCTCCATATATGCAATTGAATTTGGAGACAAAATTTTTTTAAGTAGGGGAGGGTGTAGCACCCCAGATAGAGATGATAAAGAAATAGACATTTTTTCCAAGTAAATAAAACCTCGAAACTTTAAATAACTCTATAAGAAGGTCAAATAAAAAGGTAGAATACCCAAGGAGGGCCACTATAAATGTGCAACAATTAAAGCCAGCCCACGTAATGGGGTTTCCTGTTCCAAACACAAGGGAGAAGGGTGCCCCTTACTAGGGCGCCATTCACCTGAAAGAAGCCCCTGTCCAAGGGCGCTATTTCCCAAGCCACAGGGCCTACAAACACCTCACTGTGTTACACATGGATATACCTTAAGACCCCAACCAACCAACCAATCATTCATACAGACATCTTAAAGGCCTGGACATGTAATATCACTGGACAGGGACAGGGGAGCCAGAGAGAATAGCACCGATGACTTGGGCACTATTCATAGAAGGGCTCCCAGGTCCCAGGTGTCATTTCCTGTCCCTGCAGTTTAAAATATATATATATAAAACCAAAGGATATAGCGCCCACATGAAGAGGCATTATTTACCTAAACCATGACTGCATGGGAGGGCACCATTTTCCTGCTAGCAACCTGCCAAACCGACTGCCATTATGTCATCTCTTCCAGAAGTAAACCTGAATAGCTCTTTTGTGCTGGCAATGCACCCTTTACCCGATAGTGGATAGAAGCACTAATTGCTTCTTTTTCACTGGCAATGGATCCTTATGTTTTTCCTCCTTATAATTATACCCAACCTTCTAATGTTAGAAGGTGATTGCCGACATCTGGTTAGTCTCCACCTGCAGAATAGGGTCTTTTTAGGAACGTACGTGAAGGGGGAATCTCCAGCCTACGTGTTTCTTCCTGCTGCTAGAACCTTGCAGAAAGGCTTGATTTTCTTATTATCCCTTCTACATCTTCACGTCAAAAAGGTAGGTGTTCTCAAGATCTGGCCTAACTAGTAGTTAAATAGGGTAACATGCATGAGTAGGATTCGTTTACGTATCACCTGGATGCCATGTGTTCAGCCATTCTAATTCTTGTAAGATTACTCCATGTTTAAAAATGCATATCTATGAAGTCCGTCATTTATTGAATTGACGACTTTAAATAAGTCACTATTTTAATCTTTGACAAAATTTTTATGTTTCAAAATTTTAGGGTTACTACATAAGCGTCCTTTCGAGTTTTCACCGGAGCCAGCCTCCTCTTGCTTTTGCCCACGCGCCCTTTCAGATTTTCACATGGCGGGGTACCCAATTTTGCCTGTAGTGCCCTTTTCGGGTTTTCACGACAGTTGGGTTTTGTCCATTTTTGCCCTTGTTCAAAAATACCTGAACAAGTCCGGCGGGATATCTTTATTTTTAACCCCATTCTATTTTTCTTCTTCTCTCTTTTTTTGTCATTTTCTTTTTTTTTTCTTTGGACTGGGACTTTCACTTTATGAATTGTTATCCCACGTGCTCAATTGTGGGTGCATGATCACTTATGTGGGTGTTAACACCAATGCAAAGGGGAATGGGGTTTCATCATCCACCCAAGCGGAAGGCCTAGGTCAACTTAAGTGTGTTTTGTGGCTTAGGTGCGAAGCCGCTCGCTGGGAGCATGACTGTCATCATTAATGTGGCGATTGCAAAGGAATTGAACTTTTTCATTTATCCAGACAGAAGGTCCAGATTGATTCAGAGATGTATGTAGCAGCTCGGGCGCGAAGCCTTTTGCTAGAAATGTAGGTTTCATCGTTAATGTGGGATTTGACATTAACGCAAAGGAATTGGGTTTCATCACTTATCTAGATGGAAGGTCTGAATTGATTTAGAGATGTGTATGGTAGCTCGGGCACGAAGCCGTTCGCTAGGACTATAGGTTTTATCGTTAATGTGGGGTTTGACATTAACGCAAAGGAATAGGGTTTTAACATCTATGTAGACGGAAGGTCTGAATTGATTTAGAGATGTATATAGCAGCTCGGGCACGAAGCCGTTTGCTGGAAATGTAGGTTTCATCGTTAATGTGAGATTTTAACATTAACGCAAAGGAATAGGGTTTTATCATCTACCCAGATGGAGGGTCTGGATTGATTTGGAGATGTGTATAGCAACTCGGGCATGAGGCCATTTGCTGGAAATGTAGGTTTCATCGTTAATGTGGGGTTTGACATTAAGGCAAAGGAATAGGGTTTTATCATCTATCCAGACGAAAGGTCTAGATTGATTTAGAGATGTGTATAGAAGTTCGGGCACAAAGCTGTCTGCTGGAAATGTAGGTTTCACCGGTAATGTGGGGTTTAACATTAACGCAAAGGAATAAGGTTTTGGGTACACCTTATTAGTGTGGGCATTTAAAGGGGTTTTTGTGAGCTGACAGATTATACACGTACATCCCTCTCTTTTCTTAATATATTTTGCGGTACCGTCCACGTTTTAAAAAATGATTATTATTAAATAGGAAGGGAATATACAAGTAAGGAGTGAAAGCTCATAAAAGGGCCCCTACACAAAATACACCAAGAAGGTGTGGGCCAACCTACCCACCCAAGAAAGACAACAAGGGGGGAAGGGATGGATAACCCCACTTGTTTTCTCTTTATATTTTTGAAGATGATAAAACTTAGTTATTTTGTGATCTAACAAGGTTGTCGAGCGTGTTTAGGAAGTAGAATTCGCATTCCTAAAGGTTTAAGTTTGAAGGAAGTTGCTAAAAATGAAAATAGGGAATTGGTGTTCAAGACGGTTAGATACCGATGGAAACACTAAGTTTCGTGAGTTTAGGTAGGCTTTCTTAATCCAATTAGATCCATCCTAAATCGCACCAGAACCTTGAGAGGATGCTTGCTAGGTATAAAAGGGATGTTTTGAGACCTTCTTGGGTTGCTGGAGTCGCCACCAAAGGAGGAGAACGAACTTTGCACCAGCCACCATAAGGAGAGAGCGATTTCTTCACGTTGGGAAGCTTTCTGGGTGTTCTTCTTGCAGCGATCTAAAGTAAGCTTCATTATCACGATCCTCCACAGATTTGTTCTCTTGAAACACATCTTTCTCTTGTGTTCTAAGCTTTAGGGTTGTTCATTGAAAACTTCCTCCAAGAGGAAGAAAATGTTGTTTTTCCCTTCTCGGTTTGAAGGCAAGCTAGCGCCGTGGCGCCTAGCGTATTGAGGCAAGCTAGCGTCCCTGTGTCTAGTGTGGTTTGTGGCGAGCTAGCGCCCTAGTGTCTAGCGTGGTATGTGGCGAGCTAGCAACCTTGTGTCTAGCGAGTGTGAGGTGTACTTACACCTTGATGTCAAGTGATTTGTAGTGGTGAGCTAGCATCCTTGTGTTAGCAGTTCTTAGTGAAAATCCTAAGGTGCTCTTGGGTAGTGGATGTAGGTCAGCATGGTACTGTCCGAACCACTATAAAAATATCTGTGTTCATTTTGTGCAATTGGCTCATTGTCTCTCATCCCCCATTCTTCTTGAGATTATATGTGATACATATTTAATTTATTAGATCGATCATTGTACTGCGATTTGATTCAATAATCCAATTCACCCTTCCCCTCTTGGATTATTCATACTTGGAAAACGTGAAATTTGTTTATCAACAAAGCATCCTTTGGTTGTCATCATCAAAACCAGAGAGACAACATCCTCCTCTATGTCCACTTTAGCCTTCACCGCGGTGGCATGGCGTTTCCACGCCTTCCTGATCCTGTCTAGTCACCGTCGATCCGCATTGGTCCCCAAGAGGCGCTTGGCAATCAATCCTCCCTTTGAAGCCGCCCATGGGATCCGTTTGGGCAATCCCACCTGGCGATGGCAGCGGTGTCCCTGGTACAACACCAAGTCCTGGCCGCCCTCATCCCCCTCTTTGTGAAGCCTTGTTTAAATGTTATATATGGTTTGAAGTGATAGTTTAATGGCTCATTCAACGAAATGTGATTATTGATTTATTATGATTATCATTGATGAACTTTGCTAGCGTGTGCTAATGCAGCTGCAGGTCTCCACAGCTATGGGACCAGAGGCCGATAAAGCCCCCATTACCTTGCATTATAGGTAGAATGTCGGAGGCTAATAGCTTCGGGTGTATAAACTCCGAGTTCCTCTCTAAAAAAAATCGTGAAGAGTTTATACTCCTTAAGCTATTCGATGGCTGCCTGTTGTCTAAACACGGGATGACAGACTTCCCGAATTCTCGACTATGCTAAACTACAATGTGGAATGATGGACCCCCATCGTGATCCGGACCACGTCTGTCACCAAGCATGGGATGACAAACTTCTCAAACTCTTGACCGATTAGTTCAGAGGAAGGCAAATAAACCCTCCGGCTTTGCATTAGATAGGTTTTTTTCATTTAAACCTAGCATGCATCATATAGGTCTTTTTTAGCCCCATTTGAAAGAAAATCTAAAAAAAGGGGGAATACATACAAAAAGAAACAAAAATTCACATACATCTCATCTAGAAGACATGACGCAAAAGCAGGGAGGCCACGTTAATCTGACCAACCCATGGTCTTTGGTCCCCGTATCTGGTTTTTCGAGTACTACGATTTGGCAGAATTTGCTCGAATGAGTCTATGTGATTCCACTCCGATTTGACCAACAGAAAATATGTTTTATGCAAGGCTGTTTTGAGTATTTCGTGATTCAACGAGTCATTGTATTCCCATATCCTGATATTTTTTTTGCCTTTGTTTAGGTCTTGTATCTCCTTGAGCATCGGATTGCATTTTCGTCCACTCAAGTCCCGCAGCGCCATGCTAGGGGCCCCCCCGTGGCCGCAGATACAAGTCCTCTTAGATCTAAGGGTGCAGATATAGCATTTGGTCATGGGTTCATTGAGGACACTTTTATACTCATAACCTGTAGCGAATACTTGCATGGAATCAACAATTTTATCACGCTGAATTCCAACTACTTCCCTCCATTGCAACGTATTTTTCATCACATGTTTACTACACTCATATATCTAAAAGGAGGAAGCTGAAATGAGGTCACAGAACTGCATAGATTTCTATTTTATCATATAATGACTGGGGCGACTATCAATATGGGTCGTCTTATAACGGATTTAATTGGGTCATGCTGTACACAATGAAGAAGATCCCTGCCTTACGCATCCTAACTGATAGGAGTATTCATTTATGTTGGAATCCACTTGGCTGATGAAGTATTCATTGAAGTGCGATATAGTGATGTATATAACAAACACAAGATGTTCACAGATTTTGGATATTATTGGGGTACCGATGGAGAGATCAAAAGAAATGTGAGAATGTATGGGGAAGACTCTGACAATGAGGAAGCCGAGGAGCTACAACAACAAGAGGCTCAAGCACCACTACCACCTCCAGCTCAGCCTGAGGAGTAGCCACCTCCTCCTCCAGATGCAGATCAGGATTTGCCACCTCCTCCATAGTTTCACTATGGGGAGTTCTCTACTTAGGGTGCTGGACAGCCCTCTTGGACAGACTATGAGGCTTTTGATAGGCATCTTGCAGGCTTACAAACTCATATGGACACCTTTGGAGGCCAGCTTTTTGACTTTGGGAGTCGATTTGACACATCCTTTGTCCAGCTTGACACTTTCACGGCCACAATGACTGGTCGGATGGATACCTTCTCCCACGCCTTGGACACACTTTCTACCCACATGGCCACTCTCACTTCCATCTATGAGGATACCCACCAGGCTTTCCGGACCACCAACCATATGCTTCTCCACAGTGGTCGTCAATTGGAGCATCAGGATTTCTTCTGCACTCCTCTGAAAGCCATCTTCCCCCGCCTCCACCTCCACCTCCTACTATTGTTGCTGATGATGATGACGACGGGACTCCCGATCACCCTGCTCCATAGCTGTTCTTCCATCCCTTGGTGTCTCTCTTCATCTACTACTCTTGTATCCCATCGCCTCTTTTGATGATGCCAAAGGGGGAGAGATAGCTAGTATAGGTTTATATATGTTATGAATGATGTATGTCTCCATGCGTGTTTGCCATCTTGTTTGCCATTTGGCATTTGCATTTTATATGTGCCGGGTCATAGAGTCATGTCCTTCTATGGCATGTGACTTTATGAGCCGTTAGGGGGTGAACATCAACAGGGCTTATGGCCCAACACTAAATCCACTACCCTTAAGGGGGCTAGTGGTGACCATGGGTTGTGTGCCCCTCGTAGGCTAGCCCTCAGAGTTTCCTCCCTTATTGTTTGTCCCTTCCAATTGTGTTTTGGCCCATGGAATACTGGTGCCCCTCGTAGGCTAGCCCTCGGGGTTTTCCATCCATTTGGGTCTGTCGGCTACCATCGTGCCACCTGGTATTAAGGAGATTACCCCAATTTTGTGGGTATGTCACCACTTCTCCCCTGTGACCCTCTGGGTATGGGGAGATGCTACCCAAATTTCACTAAACCTAATTAACTAATTGCCTTTACAATCCAGGCTTAGTGAGATGTGCTCTAAGAGCAACAAGTTTTTGTGCTCGAGTATGAACCTCGCACGAGCTTTGGCTCCGTTTCCAAGGCATTCAAGACTTGAATTCACTCATTAACCAACTCAATTAACATTAAAAATATCAACAAGCAACTCTATAACCCAAATAGATAGAAAATAGTAAGAAAATAGCTTAATTTGGTGCGGCCCTAATACGGCGCGCCTTAATCCAGCGCGGTACCCCACCGTGCTGTTTTAGCTTCACACTCAAAACCAAGGATTTTTAAAGCTCCATCAACCGGCGTGCCCTATTCCGACGGGCACCGAGCCACCCACGCCGTTGAACTCCATCTACCCATACCGTGCCGTTTCAGCGCTTTACCTACGTTCAATCGTGCCGATTTTGAATAAATCATCCTCTTCGCGCTGCTTAAATCTCGCACTCATTCTCGAGTTGACTCTCACCTTCTATGACTGGAGTTAATCAACATTACCAACCATAAGTCAAATAAAAAGGAGCTGTCTAAGTTCAAATTATCTGTCATCATGCTATTGTCAATGCATGCATTATGCATAGATATATGTTTACATGTGCTACGTTAATGCATACTTGCCTAGGTGAGCCTTCGGTATATCAAATGGCACTGACAGAAGGTCGGGTTAAGCCCGACTGGAAGCTTTCACTATGTGTGATGGTGGTCTTTGGACCTATGTTCTCTGCCTTGTACTGGGGTTCGAACTCAATGAATTATGCTCGCTCTACATGATTAAGAAAATAATAAATGAACTATTTTATGTGGTTTTGTAAATTTCATCATCACATGCATTCTCTTGCATTCCATGACGCAGATTCTTACAATTTCGTGCACCCCGTCTGTTAACTCGAGATTCTCCAGCAACTTCCTATCGTTAAGCTCGGGCTAAAAATGGATGACTTGAAGAGACGGGCTGTCGATCTCTAGCGGGATTACGGCCTCAGTGCAGTAGACCAGCTACAATGGAGTTTCACCTATAGAGGCCATTGGAGTAGTGCAGTAGGACTATAGTACGCTAGGCAATTCCCCCAACCAATTTTTCTTGGCCTTATCCAGTCTGGTCTTTATCCCCTTGAGCAGGGTCTTATTGGCGTTTTTGACCAAATCGTTAGCCTGCGGGTGGACTACTGAGGTGAAGTGATTTCAGATATGTAGGTCGACATATTTATTCTTAAATAAGTGTAATTAAACTACCAGCCATTATCGCTCAGTATCACTCGGGGGATGCCAAAGCAACATATGATTGACCGCCACGCAAAACTCCAAATCACTCTTTCCGTTATCTTCGTAGAAGCCTCTGTCTCGATCCACTTGGTGAAGTAATCGCTGGCAACAATGATAAAGTTCTTCTGCGCCTGGGCCATAGGGAAAGGGCCCAAGATATCAATCCCCCACTGAGCGAAAGGGTAAAGCTCGGTGAGCGACACAAGCATTGAAGTCGGTTGGTGAATCAGGTGATCGAACCTTTGGCATTGGTCGCACTTTTGGACGTAGTCCGAGCAATCCTGCTGCAAAATGGGCTGCCAGTACCCCTGCCGCAGCAAAATTCTCACGACCGACCTCTCTCCTTGATGTGTGTCATAAACCCCCTCGTGAACCTCTTTAATAACTTGGTAGGCTTCACGGAGTTCGAGGCACTTGAGGAGGGGTCCTACTAACGATCGTCGATAAAGCAATCCATCGAGCAAGACAAAATGCTGAGCTTGATACTTGAGACGCCGGGCTTTACGAGGGCCGAAGGGCTCCTGACCATCTTTCAGTCAAAGGATGTACGATGTCCTCCAATCATCCGACAGCATCTGAACAATGCTCACTAATTCAAGGTCGGTGTTGGGCGCTCTAGCTCCTAGAGAAGAACCGATCCGGTCCCAGATGGGCTGACGAAGGAAGCTAGGTGAGAGAGCACATCCGCTCCAGGGTTTTCCTCCCAAGCTATCCTAATCGCTTGAAAGCTCTCGAATTGTCGAGCTACCACCTTCCCCAATTGAAGGTACCTAACCAACTGTGGTTCTCGAGCCTCATAGTCCCCATTGAATTGGAAGAAACGGTCATGACTGGATCGCAACTATCCTCAAGAATAGAGCCGTTGGTGAACACCGCAGTTCGGGCAAAATAGGTTAAAAACGGTCTAGCAAATGACCTTCTCTAGAGTTGGGTGGCCCAGGTCACGGCCGCATTCAGGACTGGGGCAGCCCAGGCAGGGCCGCCTTCTAGCTCTAGGGCGGCCCAGGCAGGGCCGCCTTCTGGCCCTCAGGCGGCCCAAGTAGAGCCGCCTTCCTCTCACTGCAGACTCAAGGTGCTCTGACCACTGGAAATGATGGGGAACAGTCCCGGAACATATAAAAACTTAGAGAATAGCTGGGAACTGATAGAAAATGGCTTCCAAACTCAGAGGGCTGGGGAATGATCAAGAAATGTGCTCAGAATCAGATCAAGGGATGCTCCAAAGACAATGGGTAATTCAAGACATTATGGAAGTGAACAAGAGAAACGACTCGACTTGTAGGCTAAAAATAGGTGTCAACATCGAGGTCCCATTTCTCGTCTATGAGATGAGATTTTACGTGTGGTTAAAGTGTGGGCCTTCGTGTGTGAGCACAGCCCTTCGCGATAGAGGTGTCGTGACATTCTCCTAGTAGCGTAGCTAGGGTGGTGCGTAGTCTGGTGGTCCCCCGACTGTGGGATCGGGGTGTTAGTTTCCTTTTCGGTGGGAGTAGTTGTAGAGTCATGGTTTCATCGGCTATCATGTTTCAGGACTTCATGCACGATTGTGTTTTCTAACGTGTTATTGTAGCTACTCCTGCTATTACTATTGTTCTTGCTATTGCTGCTTTCCGTGCCACCGTTATTTTCGGTTGGGATTCCACGGGACCCCTACTGAACTAGTGATAAGAGGCTCACCCCTGATTTTCAGGTGTTGCAGTTGTTCCACGAGGTTCGAGGGCATTGCGCGGTGGTTCTTAGTTGCCAGCTCGTTAGGCCGAGTGTTCACTTGGCATTTGGCATGTTCTCTACCTTAGACTATACTTTCTGTTAGACTGGACTATGTTGTTGTTAGTTGTTTATTTCTGTTAATTATTGAATTATCTTACTTTATTTCTCATTTCTATGTACACCACACCTATCCTTTTAGCCCTTTTAAGCCCTCCGGCTCGTGGGCGGCGGGCTAGGATTCGAATGGTATCGGGTCATTCCCCGTATCCGGATCTTGGGTCATTAGAAAATGGGATATTGGGAAAGTAGGCTATAGAAGTAAAAGGATATTTGAAAGCAACATGAGGACATGCTACTCCCTACTATCAGCCACAATAGACCGTTATACATGAAGGGACACTTGAATGGATGGGAACTGAACAGGATTCTAATCGATCCCGGTGCGACTGTCAACATTCTGTCTTACAGAATATATGAGAGGCACCACTTCAATGTGCGTCTCGATAAAGTCAGAGATATGCGTATCGTCGACCTTAATCAAAAGTGTGAAGTGTCACTGGGAGTAGCGGAGTTTACACTTACTCTGGCAGACTTTACTACGAGGGTGCAGTTCCATGTCATTGACTCCTGCACCTCGTACAAGGCACTGCTCGGCCATCTGTGGCTGCATGAGAACATGGTGGTGCCCTCCACGCTCCACTAAGGCATTAAATACAGTCTTGAAGGGAAGGAGGAGAAAATATTTACTGACCTCCACCCATTTGAAGTGTCTAAGTGTCACCTGGCAGATGCTCACCTATACGCGGAACGATCTCAAAGGACCTCTAAAACCAAGACCCCTGCGGGGGCGTCAAGAAGCACATCCGGTGACAACTGATTCCTACCACCGCCATGTGGATATATCAAGCCCAAGGCGGTCTCTCATATTACCGTCATCGGAGATGTGGGTAGGATAGCACCTCCCGCGATATACCCCAAAGCCAATGAAGTTAGGGTCGATCAGCAACACGACCACATAGGGGTTCCGGAAGGCCTTAGTAAGCCGATTCTTAGCCTTGATAATGTCACTGTTGAGCCTTTCAAAGTTTGGGAGGTGGCACAGATAGATGGCCCCAGTAGCTTGTTCTATACGACTGAAGAGCACCCTACCTGGGAAGACACAGATTGTCATCTGCCTGAAGATGTAGAGAACCCGTCAGTTCCCATCCAAGGTCTGGCGTTCATGACAAATTGGATGGCCAGGATGTTCCAGAAGTAACACATCCCCTCCGATCAGTCACGCAAGGACAAAGAAGCATTCCAGAAGATGTGATATCCCGCAAGTCTAGACAAAGAACTGAGACGTGTCTCTCAGCACCCAGGGTTAAGCTTCACCCTTGAAGAATATTATTACAGTGGGCGCTATGAGGTGGACACCATCTCCACTTTCTATCCTGCTGAAGACAACCCACTGGGGGCAACCTTTGATGAATACCCAGCAGAAGCTGAATATACTGAACCGGCTCAACCAAGAGACCAAGAAGCAGAGACCATGACCCCTTGTCGATGCTGGGAACAAGTCTATCTTGAAGAAGTATTTTTCACCGATACGGTCCTATTTGTCACCGGTGCAGGTCTATTTTTCACCGATATGAGGCCATTTGTCACTGGTATGGGTCTATTTGTCACCCTGGACCTGGCAATGCTGCCTTCTTGGCGGAGTTGACTCTAGAAGCATTTGGAGTCGACTTGGCTTCTTATTTTTCACGCATTTGGCCATTCCTTTGATCAAAAATGATCATGACTTCATAGAGCTCATGCATATTCATGTATTAACATTATCAAACAACATTGACAGTATCAAAAACATATGAAGCTCAAGAATTAAAAAGTATATGAAACTTAAGGATGAAAAAACACATGAAGCTCGAGGATGAGTCTTGACATCATAAAAAAAATAGTGTTTAATGAGTCATAGTGCAGGACATTGTCAAAGCATGACATGAACTTATCAAGGAGTCTGTTAATGACTTATTCTGTGGGACATCGTCAAAATCACAGTTTAATGAGTCATAGTGTATGACATCATTAAAACTGCAGGGACACAATATTCTCCCATTTTTTGATGATGGCAATACTATGAGTCATTATGATCATTTAACTACAAATGTTAATGAGTATGCATTGAGACACAACACTATTCCCCCAAAGGGCATAGGGCTCGTCAAAACTCTTTACCCCTCTTTGCAAACTCTCTCCCTATTTGCACTTACAAACAATGTACTGATACCAACAAATATGAAACTCAAATATCCAAATGTAAATGAATGCAAATGAAATGACTCATCAAACACTTCTCCTCCTTTGACATCAGCAAAAAGAGGATGAAGAGGAGTGAGTTCAATCAGAAAAGGGTAGAGTTGAATAGGATCACATCAAAGCAGAACAGACACAGTAGAAGTGGACAAAGCTATGGACACAGCAGTGAAATGTAAAGTGTAGAGAATGAATTCCAATATGCATAGAAACAAATTTGGAGTTATGCTTCTAGCAAAGCAGCCAGATTAGAAGTTATGATTTCAGCAGAATAGCAATGACATGTTTCAGTAGTGGTGTAAGATTTCAACAACATGAAGAATAGCAACAAGAATCTACAATGACAATTTCATCAGCAGTGATAGTCAAAGGTAGCATTAGTAGGGTGTTATCAAAAGTAAGTGAATTGGAAAAATTATTTCATTGAGTTCAAGAAATCATTGTATTAAAAGAATCACAATCTGAAATACTATTCATTAGTCAAGCTTGCAATTTTCAGATTAATCTGTTATGAGCCAGCCATCAGCACACTTATTACCTTTCTTTTGGTAAAGTGTTTGTCAACATGTCTACCTCATTATCGTTTGTGTGAATTTTTTTAAGCTACAATTGTTTCTCTTCAAACACATTTCTAATCCAGTAGTATCTGACATCTATATGCGTTGATTTTGAATGAAAGGTTGGGTTCTTGCACAAGTGGATGGCACTCTGAGTGTCACAATACACCACATAATTTTTCTGTTTCAGTCTCAATTCATATAAGAATTCCTTCATTCGCAACATGTCTTTTCAAACCTCTGTAACAACAATATATTCTGTCTCTGTGGTAGAGAGGGCAATACACCTCTGCAATCTGGATCGCTATGACATAGCTCCCTCTGTAAAAGTAAGTATGAAATCTGATGTGGTCTTTCTCGTGTCAATATCTCTCCCCATATCTGCATCTATGTAGCCTAGCAACTCAGGTGGGCTATCCCATAAGCTTAAACAAACTTTGGAGGAAGAGCTTTGTCACATCCCGATGCAGAATATCGAGGTGCAACGAGTCATAACACTTGTGTCGATCAGAGCATATATATAAAGGGAAACCAATTACAAAGGAGATAACGACAAAGGGACACTATTATTTCATCAAAGTAAAGTTTACAACATCATTAAGCCTTAAAAGGCATAATACAACTTCAAAATACACTTAATTCTTGCAAGACCAACGAATTTAAAACCTAGGTATTTAAGATAATCTTGGTCACTGTTTTCACTCTTGTCCATCCCCATTTGTTTGGGTTTCATCATCGGAACTACCTGAACTATTAACCAAAAATGCAGGGTAAGTGTAATGCTTAGTAGGATTTATATCTCTATATCAAGCAAAGTTAAGTGAATAACATTTTAGATAAAGTTATATAACTAAAACATGAAACATGAATAAGAGAGAGAGTAAAGGAATGCAAGTAATTGGAGTCACAAGCATACTAGATATCAAGAGTAAAATTCAAGTAGAGACCGAACATGTAGCAAGTAATATCATGCATTTGGGCATTTCATGCAAGCATGTACAAGTCAAGTACTTCATGTAATTCAAGTACTTGCAAGTATTCAAGCAAGTCAAGTATTCCACACATTGTGGAAGATCATAAATAAATCTTGCACGCATGTTTCGGTGCAATGTCACACCAGGTCAATAATAGCTCCCATGGACACAAGTACTTTCAGGCGCTTCCCCCAAGACCTAACTATGCCCCATTAATGCACAGTAATACCAAAAGAGGGGACAAAGTCAAGCTCATCGGGTATGGGAAGCAACAAAAAGTCCTCGGAGGTGATATGACCTATGGTGCACACAGAGGTAATGGACCCCAAAGCAGGGTGCGTAAAGCTATGACTATAGGGTTGGTCGGACCCTAAGGCCAACATATACGTCAACTCCCTCTAATAATCTAAACTCCTAATAAGTTCCTTCACATTTTCTACAAAGCAGAAGGACTGGAAAGTGGTGTGAAAGGAGTTAAGGGGTACTACTGTAAGTGCTGGTTCCATGGGTGGGTAGCAAGGAATTGAGACATCTAGAAGTGGACCCTTCCTTAACCAGCTAGCTAAAGGCTCTCCAACGACAAGTTCGCCCTCTAGAGGCAAGAATGGCTCTAAATGAGGGTTGAAGGGTGAAGCATCTTCCTCGGGTGGGAAAAGGGAATCCTTTATGAAGTGGGGAAAGCCATGGTTCTCCATTGAGGGTATAGGGCTAAGGGTGTCAGCCTTGACCTCTGAATGTTCTAGCACGACCTCATCCTGACTCGGAGGTGGGCTAGGGGAAGTCAGTGACCCAATAGGAGTGCGCATCCTTTCTAGTCTCTCCCTAAAGGTTTGTAGGAGTTCGATGAGGGTGACATCCCAGGGGATAGAGATGTCTTGGGAGACTTGCCCATAATCGGGAGGCTTAGTCTTGGACCTAGACTCATACACAAGCGGAGCCTTTTGCCTCTGACTTTGATCTTCTCAGTTGGAGGTGATAGGGTAGGTAGGTAGGTCCTTCTAAGCTCATTTTTCATGTCGTACCAAGACTCGATATGTATTTTCCACCTAATGTCTCTCAAGCTCTCAACGCAACTCCACTTATCCTTGGCTTTGTGCAAAAGTCTCTCCTTGGCAAAAGAGACTTGCATCGTCTCGGACATGGTGTAACACTCAAAATACCTATCTATGGCGGTTTCCCAAGTTAGGTAGTCACTCGATGTCACGTCCCGTACTCTATACCATCGAGGTATTGTCTGCTTTGGCCTATCGGCCTCATGATTTTATCCCTTTCTAATAGTGATTGGCTCCAAAATGAAGGACTTCCCGGGTAGGTCACCCATCCCAGTACTACTCCCCATTAAGCACGCTTAACTTTCAAGAACTGAGCCAATACTTCAAAAGGCGCCTCAGTGATCTAGAGTACAACTTAGCTATATTTGAGGGTATTATAATCTACCCCTCTTATATAGGTGAAGGATGGGCTGCCATCAACATTTTCCCGGCTGCCACATAACTAGACTCATTATCTGTCACAATTTGGATGACATGCTTAACACCAACTTCGTGAATAACCTTGTCCAATAAATCTGCCAAAAATTTGGCATCTTTCATATGTGCAGAAGCATCAATTGATTTCAAGAAAATAGTCCCACCTAGAGAAAGAGAGTAAGACAGAATGACAGTGAGAGACATAGAAAGAAAAATAGAAAATATATTGAAAGTTGATAGTGAGAGACATAAAAATCTCACCTGGAGAGTTAAAGTTGATCATGGTTCGTCCCTTCACATATGTTCATGCATCGGACATGATGCTATAACCATATCTCACCCAACTTTCTTTTTGGACATCCACCAACTCTTGAGTTGATTTATCTCCTTATGTAAAATAATCTCACGAATCTCATGATAGCAAGGCCCTTTAAATCCCGAACTGCATTGTCCTACAGCTTCCAACATTGTTTGAAAACTAGGTAGGCTGCTAGCTTGACAAAACCATCTACACCTACATATTAGAGAACCATGTCACGATGTTCCTTTTCTCATTTTTTATCTCTTATTGTCTTAACTTGTTCCGAATCAAGAGGGCAGAACTTGTCTATAGGACCCTTCATCCCTGGTGGCTTTGAAATGATGTCATCAAGTATATTAACTTGGTAGACATCCACAGATTGAGATTGAGATGAACCCTTCAATAAATTATCTCTACTTTCCGTCTCCCTCATCATTTGTAGCTTCTTAGTTCTAGCTTTCTTAACATTTTGCATAGATTATCGGATTTCTATCTTCACATCCACGAGAACCTTTTGGCAAGTTGCCACATTTGTACCTAGGCCGGCTAACGGTTGTTTCAGCCGGTAAATCCCTCCTATACTCACTTTTTTACAAAAATTACATATTATCTCACCTCTATTTTGTGGATTGGCAGAGATTCCATATTTCCACCCAATGTCTTTTGGTCTGCCCTTTTCTACATTGGGCCCTTGAGTGCTTGCATTTGACGATGCACCACCAGAAACAGACACAGAAGTAGGTGGTGTAGGCGTAGACATCTTAAAAAAAATCAAACCACAAATTTAAATCATATTACAACAATAACTCAAACAAAAAAAATAAATCAAACAACAAATGTAAAAAAAAATTACTGGCTATTTATTGCCGATGTCGATTACCTTGCACGAATGACGAATCACGATTGAGCGTCACTGTGGGAACAATTCCAGATGCGCTACCTCCAGCAAGATCAGTTCTTCTACCGTCCTTTATGATACCTCGTAGACCGGATGTAAGTCTAAAAGTTTCCTAATAGTTTGTGTAATGTCTTTGGTTTTTCTAGGTTAATCAAAATTAAAGCAATCCTCTACTCATAAAGATTAGATGGCAAATGAAATTTTGGAGTGTGCCTTCATCAAGTTACTGTGTTCTTCTGACACAGAAGGTGGTAAATTTACTTTCTACCAGAAATAGATTCCAAGCATACTTACCCTTGGTCGTACCCTTGGTCTGATCATTCTTTGTTCTTGCTGCCTTATATGATAATGCAGTGGCTTGGAAATGCTCACAAGCTTTACCTTTTTTTTTCATCTTCTTTTTATATTTCAAATGAATCTCACTAAAAATTAGTCGTCATATATCTAGGGTATGTTTCTCACTTCATAATTATCTTATACTAGTTTTAGTAATCAAGGCTTTATCAAGCGGAGAGTGACATGCATGGGACCTTTCTGGATTCACCAAATGCTTCTTGTGCATTTTGGGAATTACAGCATTTACATGTTTGGTTTGTCCACTCGATATAAAATGTGATTAATCAAAATCTTCTAAAATGTAGGACATGCACTTAGCATAATGGATATTTGACCCACTTGTAGTCTTGGGATTGGGATTGCCTGATCTTGTTTTCCTTTTTTTTCTGTTTGTGTTTGCTTGATTCTTTTTCATATTTACTGGAGGTTAAAGGTTGTTCTTTGTCTAATGGCGCGAGGGCATTGGCAAAACATGTTAACAGGAGTAGCAGTGGTTGGTGGGGCAGTTTTGCTGGAAGCGGTAAGCATCCGTGGAACTCGCATTATTGAACAACTATCTATAGTAAGAGCTGCCGTTTCTTTTTTTTCCCCCCTCAAATTCACGTTAATAGTAGTAATTGTTGATTTCTGTTCTGTCTTTTCAGATTCCAGTAAGAACCAACTTGCACTTGAAGTCATTAATCGCTTATTAACTTGCAGCTGTTGGATGAATATCCATGCGATTCAACCTTATGATTATTGTTTTGAGATACGTGTGTATGAAGGGTATGGTGCTCGATGGTCAAGGGATGGATCAAAGGTGTCTGAATGACATAAAGCTGCCCAAATGTCCCAGCACCTCCTTTTGATGCATCCCGTATATGTGATGGTGCTACACCTCTTCTCTAGTGACTCCTGTAGTAGTGCGATATGACTGAAAAGTACCTTGTGTATTTTTCTAATGGCAAAGACTATGATATCAAGAACAATGTGATGCATGTGCAAGTAACAAGGAAATGCTGCCACCCAGGTTATAGTGTAATCTGACAAATCTGCAGATTAAAAACAAATACCCAACTGAAATCTTAAGCAGGGTCTGCACACATTTGAGGAGCTCTGGTGACACTCTTCCAGCATATACTTCCTTTTCTGTATCTTATGTAGTTTTAGCTGATCCCTGCAATAATGACGGTAATGCAGGTATTGGTGGTAATCTATGTCGTGGGGGAGTCAAGTATTCCCAGCTAGTTGGTTGACTTCAATTGAGATATAGAAGCAATGCTAGGTTATTTTATTTGACAATAGTAGAGGATGCTTTGTCTGGTCTCAGGTCAGCCAACTAATAGTGCTGGAATTTATTTAAATTGTACAGGTTCGTTGATTGCCTTTATGTGCAGCATGGGGGGACCCCAGGAGGAAGTTCTTGTTGAGTGTAGATGCTACAATCGTATGATGCAACATGGGAAGATTATTATGGTCTACAGTAGAAAATTTCCAGCATCAACCTTGGGGACCCAAGTTGGGTTCTTGAGGGTGCTGACCCACTGATTTTCTTTTGAAATGGCTCGGCTCAAGACCGAGAGATTTGGGCCCTGTTAAGAGATCTAGTCTGTAACTTTTGTTGCAATTTATGCATGGTAATGGTCGAGAATTATTTTTTTTTCTGCTATTGAGCCTTCAGTCTTGTTCATGAGCTGTGACGTTCTTTGACTCTGATCATTTGGATGCTGTGGAGTCTCTTAACAGAGTCAGGCTGGCCTTCTTCCAATCCTCCACCAGCCGCGGGTAGTCATTCCCCTTTGAATGGCCAGGCGGCCTCTCAAAGAGCTCATTCCCGTCCTGCTACCCCAGTTTTAGTCACGCCGGTTCAACTGCTAAGTCATTCCGCTGCTAGGCCTCAATACCCTCCACCTCCTCAAATTCTAAGGAGGCCTATGCCTAGCACATATCCTTCCTATCCGGCCCAGGTCGAGTCTGACCCCAACATCATCCTCCTACAGAAGATTGCTAACATGGAGGAGCAGTTGAAGAAAGTCACCGAAGAATGCTCCCGAGATAGCTCTCCCTACTCTGCCGGTGTTCCATTTGCCGCTATCAGAAATGCCAAATTTTTGGCGTCATAACGGGATGGGCAACCCGTTTATTCACTTGAAGGATTTCATGTATGAAACATCTTGTCATCAAGTCGTCATTGAAAAATCAAATTATATTTCTAAACAAGAAAAGGCCAATTTTGCAACATATGGATACAATATACACAAGTCAAGCTAGTGGAATTACTTAATCATCATAACTCACATAAGACTAAATTGATTCTAAAGTAAAAAATAATCAAATAAATAAATAACAAATGTAGTTGTTCAAGTATATACAAAGACACATGACATAAAAAATCTAAGAAATAAGATCAACCAAATATTAGGTGGAAGGTAATGGTGGAGAATGAGAAATTAATGGATGACTTCCTAAACCAACTAATAATACTCGTATTTGGTGTAGCTCTGATGAAAGAGATAGATATTTTCCGCCATAATCGAGAAGGCCACCGCTAGCTTGTGCGAGGCGTTCGGCGGCGCCCGGGCGGCAGCCAAAAATTTGGACAACGAGGTTTGGCTCGATGAATGACGTGATCAAGGCGCCGCAGCTTCGCTGTTATCGCCTGCGTGACGACGCGCCGGCTCTGGTCCCGGCGCGATCCGATCGCGATTGGATGGATGCGACGGATCAGCGATTCGCCTACCGCTGCATTCCGCTGTCGATTGCCAATGCCAGCGGCTGGGAAATCCTCCTGCCCTTTTCCGTGGAAGCTATTTATTTCGGCGGCAATGGAATCGACGATCTGCACGTCCGGTCCGACGACGCAGGCGACCGGCTCAGCCAGATCGCCGTCTCGCATTTCGGCCATGGAATTCTGACGTTCCACCCGGGCTATCTCTTTCGTACCTCGCCCGGCTGGGCCATCTGGGTCCGCGGCACGCCGAACACGCACCGCGACAAGATCGTTCCGCTCGAAGGGTTGATCGAGACCGACTGGCTGTCGATGACCTTCACGATGAATTGGCGGTTCACGAAGCCCGGCACCGTGCGGTTCAAGAAGGGCGAGCCATTTTGCTTTGTCACCCTGGCGCCGCATGCGCTGCTTGATTCGGTCGAGCCGAGCCTTGCAGATCTGAGCGACGACCCGGCGCTGAAGGCCGAACACGATGCCTGGATCGAGAGCCGGGCCAAATTCAATGCGAACCTGAAGCAGTTGGACCCTGAAGCCGTCGCCCAGGGCTGGCAAAAGACCTATGTGCGCGGCGAGGCCGCGCCCGGCGGCGCAGCCCCGACTTTTCATGTCTCGAAGCGCCGGCTCAAAGCGCCGAAATAGAATTGGCGCTGGAGCGGGTGCGTGAAGCCGAGCTGGTTCCAAACTTGGTTGACTTTAGTTGCCTCTCATCCCCATCTTGTTTGCATACCCCCCTTATTGGGTCATCTTGTTTGGTTGCTTATTGCTTGTTGTTTATGTTGTCTTTATTAATAGGTGCCACATTGCATGTGAAGTTGCTTCAAGTCCATAGGTTCTTCTCCTAGGCCCAATTCCTCTTTCGTCTCCTACTCTAATCTCTTGTTTGACTCCACCGTATCTTCCTATGACTTCCCCCATTCCCATGAGGACTCTCTTCCTCAAGGACTCCTAGAGGACCCGTCTAGGGTCATGCCTCTTCATCATGGAGAAGGGTCCGCCCCTCCTCCATCCTCTGCTACCATGGAGGGTGGTCAGCCCTCTTCTTCAAATCCTTCCACCAATAATCCCACAAGTCATATTCTTTAGATGATGGCCCAGTTGGATCCGGCCCAACTTTAGTCCCTTTATCAGACCTTGCAGGGGTTAGGTGCCCCGTCTCCCACTATTTCACAAGGTCCATCTGCTACTTTCATCTCTCAATCTAGAGTTGATGGGCCAAGGGCTCCACCTCCTCCTATTGATCTCACCCCGGTCCAACTCAGGGTCTTTCACTTTTCAAATATGGAGGCGGGCCAGTCCTCTGGTTCGGCCCCTCAAGCTCTTGATAAAGGGAAGACTGCTCTTCCCTCAACTACCCAAATTGATCCCTATAGGCCTGTTCTCTCGGTGCCACAAGTCCTTGTGTCCCCGGTTGATTTCTCTCACCCTCAGCATAGCGCAGCCCCGCCTTATCCCAATTTGGGTCATCCATCGACCCAACATCCTTCTTATGGGCCTGCCCCTTCTTCCATCTATCCTTCGGCTCCTCGCTTTGAGCCCGCTCCTTTTACGCCATCTACTCCATCTCGAGAGCCGGAACTCCTTGATAAGTGGGCTGCCATGAAGCAACAACTTGACTTTCTCCAAAAGTGGGTCGGCTCGCAATCCATAGCTGATGTTCCCATTCTCAGCTTTCACAACATCTGGTTCCCTCCTCAATTTGAGCTCCCCACGTACTGCAAGTATGACGGGAGCGGAAACCCATATATTCATGTGAGGGATTTCATGTATGAGTCGGCACAGTTCCAATATGATGACCGCCTTATGGCTTATTTGTTCTGTCGATGATTGGATGGAGTCACATTGGAGTGGTTCTATGCTTTACCTTTGGAAGATGTTGAGAGCTTCAAAGTCGTCAAGGAGAAATTTATTCAGAGATCACCAAGGAAGGAGATGAGGTGTCCAGACAATTACCTTCTCCTAAGGTCGATCATCCTAAACCCTCTGTTCCAGCAAAGCCTCCATCCTCTCCAGTTCCTGAGGCACAACCACAAATTGCCTCTCCAGAATTTATGGATCAGCCTACTGAAATCCATTCTCAAGTCCCTCCTGCAGCATCACCAACACCACCATTTTCTCCTATTCCACAAGGTCTATCTGTTGTCCCCTGGGTGCCACCTGCTGGAGCTCATACTCCTCAATTCCCTCAGCCTAGGCTGGGGCATTCATAGGCCTCTACATCCAATCGAACTGCTACCACCTCCACATCTGTGCCACCTGAGTTGAATGCATTCATTTCCTCTCAATTTGCCACACTATCAGCTCAGTTCAACTCTTTTCCATCGTCCATGGAAGACATGTCCAATAGGTTTGATCTGAGGCTAGCCTATTTGGAAAATCAAATGGAAAGTAAGTTCCTTGAGCAAAAAGAGCATGCCGACCATGCAGCCTACAAATTCAATAGGCTAGTTGGGACATTGGGAGATATCTCCACACATACCTCATTGCTTCAGATGCGGCTGCATAACGAGCTTTAGAGAATGGAAAATCAACTACGTCAGGGCAATACTCATCACCGGGAATCCATTACTGAGATTTAGAAAGTAAGGCTCTCTTATGCTCATCTAGTTGAAAGGATGGATAGTTTGGAGCAAGACTATGCCTTTCGTCGTCAACATGCCACTGAGCTCCGGGCAGAACTTCATGACAAGTGGAAGCTGGGACATGAAGAAACTAGTATAGTTGAAAGCTCTTATAGACCTTCCACATCTGCACCAGCCTTAGCCATGCCTTCAGAGTTGGACAAATGCATCAACTATGTCGCAGATCGCCTCCATAATCTATCAGATACTATGGACTGCCGATTCATGACACTAGAAAGAACAATCAAGGATCAATTGCAGCACCTAAACCAACGCTTGCAAGCCATTGAAGCCAGATTGTCAGTAGCCCCTCCTGCATCCAGTCCATGAATCTTTCTCCCCTGCCTTATTTTTGATGATGTCAAAGGGGGAGAGCATATAGATGTCATTATAGAAGTCATATTGTCAAGCATAAAAGTCGTTGTCAGTCTTTGTTTATAGTCAAAGTTGTTCAGTCTGAGTCTGTTAGTTTCAACATGTCAGTTGCATGGGTTGTTCATGTACCTCTGCTAGAAAATTCAATGAAATCAAGCGTATCTAAATCAAACGTGACCTAAAAAATTTTGAAGGTCAAACTCATCTTGAAGATCCTACCAAGAAGATCTTATGGACTTGCATGATCTTTACTTCACACCCTATACATCCAAAGGACCGATTTGTTTCAGGGTTAGGATAGTGAAATCGATGCCACCGCTCTCTCACACACAAAATCGTTAACTGAGGTTAATTAGCGCACTTGACTATTTAGAGTCGAGTGCACTAACCTCACCCGATTAACAAACAGGGCCAAAAGGAATTGATCTCGTGACCATCCCTACTGTCAACTAAAGAGAAAGGAGAAGCTCCTTATTGCATCCTCGCAAGTCAAACTTAGGCCAGACCAATGTAAGAAAAGTTTAGGTCACCTATGATCTCATAGTTGTGTGTATCATCACAATAAGGAGCCCAATTCACACATGGATTGCGTTTTAATTCATCATGGTGCAACCAGAAATTTTTGCTTCTTTCACCAAGGAATCTTCTAAATAAAAAATCGATGACCGAAGACAAGAACGGGATTTGTGTTTACATTGAACAATACATTCAAAGTATAGTGGCGTGACAACGACCAGAAACGGCAGGTGCTCGGCACTCTAAAATCTTGTGTGAGAACAAAATAATTAGACTTTCTTTCGCATTAAAGCAAGGTTCACCGTAATGTCGGTGCTCCGGTTGTAAAATACGGCACTGGATAGTATGGTACTGTGTCGTGACCTTTTTGTTTTTTTTATCTTCTCCGGCGAAGTCGGCCGGTCGGCGTTTTGCACTGTGGTCGCCGTTGTTGCTCAACGCGAACACCACGGCATCTCCCACCCTTGTGAAGTTGCTAGTCCGTCTGTTGCCACCCTAGCTCGAGCCAGCAAGCCAGCAGTGCCAGTGATTCAGGCATGCCTCCCCTTCCTATCATGGCGACCTCCCCCTCCTCCCACCACGGCTCCGCAATGACCGCGCCCCCCCTCCGCCGGCGACTGCACTGTGCCATACGGGCATATTGGTTTCTTCCTGACATGATTACGACACGCGTCGATACGGTGCCATGTGGCAAACCCTATATTAAAATACACGTTAATGCAAACTAAAAGAGTATTATAACAAAGAATAACATAATCAGATGCATTTTCGTGATTATCTCGTCATGGTTACACATTCTCATTCAGCCCTTTTTTTCCGTATACATATTTTTTAAAATTAAGAGACAATTTTAAAGTTTCATTAGTTGAATGATAGGAAAAATAGCTCTTACGGGTGACAAATAGACTACTAAGGGTGACAAATAGATGTTACCCATGACAAATGGCCCGTAAGATAGATTTTACAAATGATGCGTTAATGCACCTTCAGCCCTTCGTCGACGCCATGAAGCTCAAGCTCGCCAACAACTCAATGATACATGAAGCTGTGTTGACGCAAGGTCACTGTTGCATCGACGCACCAGAAGCTTTCCAATCCTTATCTATAAATTCTTCACAACTGCTCAAACCTCACAGCAATGCTGCATCGACCTGATCAGCTCTAGTAGCAGTCAGACAGGCTAGCATCACAAGGTGCCTCGACCTCGCCTAGTAGCTGCCTCGACCTCAGTGTCTTCCAGAAGCCGTCTATAAGGCCACCATCAATAGCTACGTCGTCGCATGGGAAAAGCTACGTCGACGTGCTAAAGGTTTCTCTAAAAAATTATGTCTAATCTGTGTTTTTCAAAAATCATACTGAGAGCATTAATAGCATGCGCAAACCTCCAAAAACACCTCTTTTGAGGTCCGGAAGAGGATCCCAGGTCAGAGCTTCTGCCATCTCATTATAACATCTTAGAACATCCTTTTGAAGAAGACCATGTCAGGGACCAAATCTGCAAAGGTCTTCTCTGCCAGAAAACTGTCTCTTCTGTCCTGAGAAAGGACTGGTCAGGTGTTCTGCCCTCTAGTGCATACTGGACAAAGCCATTTCCTCTACCACAAGACTTCAAATGTAGTCCACTCTCTGTCTGCCACTGTCCTATCCTTGGACTTAGTTGAGAAGCAATGCCAACTCTAGTCAACTTCATACAGAACATTTGCCTCAAAGGAATAGATGATATTGGAGGGAAAATTCCTCTCCCATCTGCTCCCTTATGACTGGTGGATCAAGTCAAGCACTGCTGAAAGAGGTCAGAGTTCAATGAAAATACTTCAAATTTGAATCAGTCTTATTGCAGTTTTCTTGGAGGGAAATCCATCTACCTGGCTCTTCTATATATACATGAAGCTTCTATTGGAGAAGTTGATGCTGTAGCTGCTGCCCTTGAAGAGAGCAACGCCCTTGAGCATTCAAGAAGAAAATCTGTGGGTGAGAATAGAAGGGAAGGTGAGCAGCCCAACACTAAGGCCGACCCACTCTAGTGTTGTAAGGTCACTCCAGCCAAGGCCCCTCCTAGCCTTCCCCCACGGAGAGAAGAGGGACCAAAGGGACCAAGTGTAGGAGGGACCGTTTGGTGCCACGTGGTAGTGTCGTTGCTGGTCGCGTCGTCTTGCTAGCCGCGTCAATCTTTAGAGTCCAAGGTCGCGACCCGTCCATGTCGAGTCTCATAGTCATCCCGCATCAAAAGGGAAATGTATATGGAGAGCTGGCCAAGATGACTGTCAGAAGTGCTACATACAAGAAGTGGGTGTCTGAGAACTCTCGTGTTATGACCTGATTACTAAACTCTATGACTCTGAAAGTAGCTTATGATTTCTCATTCTGTGCAATGACTAAAGAGATTTGGGATGTCATGACTCAGACATATTCTCAACTAAGAAATGACGTATAGGCGTATGAGCTCCAGTGTTCCTCAAGGGGGTTCATTAGGGAGATAGGTCTGTGTTTGAGTATATTACTGAGTTACAACGACTATGGGCGGAGTTAGATTTCACTTGTTTATATTAGCCCTGCTATACTACAGATCGATGCTACTGCCTACACAAAGCATGTGGAGAAGGGGAGGATTTTTTGATCTCTTGTTTGGGTTGAACCCAGAGTTCAATCCGCTCAGGGTGCAAATCCTGGGTCGCAGTGGTGGTGTGTACCTACTTTGTTAGAAGTGTTCACCCTTGTGCAGAGTGAGGAAACTACATGACGCATGATGGTTGGCCCTAGAGGATTGACACCTACAACTTTTGCACTTGCATCTCAAGCTAAGAAGGAGGATGCAGAGATTCTGAGGTGTGATTACTGCCATAAGAAAGGATATATTCGAGAGACCTATTGGATGCTTCATGAGAAGCCTAAGAGGGGTGGTCACAGTTATGTTCGCGCATAGGGTCAGACCCATTCTTAGTAGGTTCATTTCTCTAAGCAAGACATTGTTAAGGCGAAGGCTTCTACTTCATGTCCTTTCTCTTTTGAGTAGATGGAGACACTCAGGCAGATGATGGAACCCAGTTTGGGCCTACTTTAGATAGCGAACCTTCCAGTTCAGGTTCAGTCATGGCACTCTCCAGTTCCTACTTTACCTAGTCAGGTATCGTGTCTAATGCACTTTCCAGTACTCTTAGACTTAGTAATACTTGGATCATAGATTCGAATGCTACTAATCATATGACAGGTCAGTTAGTTTTTTTTACTTCATATTCTCCTTGCTCAGGTGGAGACAAAGTTCACCTTGTTGACGTCTCCTGTACCCCTATCACCGGTAAAGGTGTTGTTAGTTGTTCTTCAACCCTAAATCTACCCTCTATTTTACTAAACTCAATGTCATTATGATTAATCTAACGAAACCCACATGTCCATGATTCATCTCACGCCATTCTTATGCCCATTTCAAGTCCTAAATCACTCAAGGTAAGCTTGACTTAAGGTGTTATGTGCATGGAAAATTTGTTTGTTGGGAAAGAACGTCCAGTCTCCCGTGAAAGTCTGTAAATATTAGGAAATAACGTCAGAAGAAGTCCTGAGCGTTATCTCAGGGGATAACTTTTCGATATTTAAGTAAGGGTTGTATTATGTGGAGATCCACAGAAGATGGAGAAGAGAGAGGAGGGTGAGAGCAGAGTGATCAAGTTTGGAGTTAGGATGAAGTATTCGAAGGTGCTCGCTGTGTCCAGCGGGTGCTCGGAGAGTACTCGCAGGACTGGTGGCGTGCTCAGAAGTAGATCTGGGCCCTTCTCTGTAGGTGGCTCTCTCTATGTCTTAGTGTGAGCGTCGTGTGACCGTATGCATGCATGTATGACTCAGTGTGTCTCCCCTATCCCTTCTAATCAGAGGTCCATTTACAACGGTTGTCCAAACGGTGGAGACCCATCCTTAACAGGGAAGGGCGTGAGTCGTGGGATAATGTCTCCTTGCGATCGTGGGGAGTTTTTTGTTGTGTGTCTATTTATCCAGGCTGGGCGGTCTTTAGACGAGTCTTACGTCACCCTTGGAGTGTGCTCGTTTTTACTGGAATAGCGGCCGATGATGACGAAAGTAACGTTCGATCGTCGAAAGGTCATCCGACGTCCGATATATCTGAGTCGATGTTCTTCGTGGGTTGGCGAATCCTATGTTTGTCTTTATTGGGCCGTCGACTGTCGGAGATTCGCTATGTACTGTGCGGACCTTGGGCCGACATGAGTCTATCATTAATGGGTCACGCATAGGTCGTATTGATTTTACCCTACACACCTAGCATATATAAGTGCATATCTTAGTTGAACATTATTTTTTTAAAATAACATGTTACACATCTCGTGTGCAGCAAACATTGAACATATCTTTTATTTTCCTCGAGGAGAGAAGTCCATATAGATGGGGATCAGATTAGGTGTTCATAGGATTGACAGAACCCAAAATAAAAGTTATTTGCATGCAAAATTTTGATAATTTTGTCTTTCATACATTTTTTAAATCCAATTACGGTACACATATCTCCTTAAAATTATATCATACATAATTTTTAATTATCAGTAACACTACTGCTTAAATATACTTCAGAAAATAATTTTTCGAAGGCAAAACTTGCTCGAGGTATGCTTTCGAAAAATTGCACGAGGTACATTTTTCGAAGGCAAAATCTGCTCGAGGTATGCTTTTCGAAAGTGACACAAAGTACGTTTTCGAAAGCAAGCCTGCACGAAGTATGCTGAAATCTTCTTGAAGTGAAACTTCGTTAGGGAAAACTACACGAAGTGTAGAAACCCGAAATTGCACGAAGTGAAATAGATTGAAAAATAGCACGAGGTATGTAGGTGAACAACCAACACGAAACATGACCTTGTCAACACAAAAGGAAAGCCTGCACGAGTTATGAAACTGCTTTACTGACCCCTTTAAGCACGAAGTAGAAATTGGAAAAGTAACACGAAGTAAGAATCTCAAGTATAAGCTATACAACGCATGTGTGCACGAAGTAGGTAATTTCAAGTGAAAGAATTTTCTGCACGAAGTATAGAAACTTCAAGTGAAAAGGCTTTTGTGCACGAAGTATGATGAGATTCAAACAAACAATAGTAACTTCATTAGCATGGTTAAAATATTGGCAAAATAAATGCATAGTGATTTATATAGTGTTAGCATCATCAAAACAATAGGGAAAAAACACAACACCCTTTTCCTACATGATCTCTCAAAAAATGATGTCGAATGTCAATGTGTTTTGTTCTAGAATGTTGTACATGATTTTTTGACAAATTGATTGCACTGGTATTGTCATACAAGATTGGAACACATTTCATTTCAGCATCTAAATCAAGTAGTTGATTTTTTATCCAAAGTACTTGGGCTCCACAACTTTCGGCGACTACGTATTCAGCCTCGGCCATTGAGAGAGTTGCTGAATGTTGTTTCTTAGAAGCCCATGAAACCAGGCACCCACCAAGAAACTAACAGTACCCACTAATACTTTTACTATCTACAATACATCCAACATAATCCGCATCGGTGTATGCAATCAAATCAAATGAACTACCGATGGAAAACAACAAGCCAAAATCTATTGTGCCAATTAAGTATCTAAAAATATGTTTAATAGTCATTAGATGAGATTCTTTAGGACATGGCTGAAAATGAGCACATAGACATATGCTGAATTAAATGTCAGGGCGACATCTGTGAGATTAGTAGTGATCCGATCATACCTCGAAACAATGTAGGATCTACTATTTTACCATTTTCATCTTTGTCTAGCTTCGTGGTTGTGGCCATCAGTGTTGACAAGGGTTTCGCTTCAGCCATCCAAACCTATTAAAATGTGTAGGAACAAAGAAACAAAACTCAGATTAGCCTTAGAGTAAGAGTAGTATCTATAATGCAAAAGAACTTAAAAACATGCAATTGAAAGGGTGGATAGCTGGGGTGTTGATTTTTTTAACCCCTGCGGCATCTTAAATGATGGGAAGAGGTTTAAAAGTGATGCAGAGAAAGTAGAACGTGAGAGAGGAAGAGGGAAGATGCTATGAATGCTATGAGGGAGGGGAAACAAGAACTAAAGAACAAAAGACACTATGAAACCCTTGGAACACAATACTCCCTGGACCAGAGACTTATGGACGTGGACAACACTTCTCCTTGATGGGTGCTAGCTCCAGGAAGCGGCAGCACCTCGACGTGAACTCCAGAAATCTCCTCTTCAACCCATGAAGCCAAGGGTTCTATTTATAGACCATTAAGTCACTGGACGAGTTGGAGAGAATCTAGCTAGAAAATAGGATGAAACCCATCAAACTCTCATGGATAATATTCCCAAGAGTCCATAAAAATAAATAGAAGCTTCTGAGGATATGTATTAAGAGAGAAATCATCGAATTAAAACTCTAATCCGGCCACGGCATAGCAGAGAAAGAGTAGTTCTGCTAGAACTCTCTGTCTGATAAAATGGTCATACGATAGACCGCCACAACCTACTAACGGTCCAAGAATGGGCCACCAGAGTTGTCCGTTCAGCAAAGGATAAGATTTGAAAGTTTGAATAGGACTCTGCTACTAAAAAATGGTCCAAGCTTCAATTGCCAGACGGACTATGAAGGCTTTACGATAAACCGTCAGAGCTCAACAGATAACAAATGATAAGATTGAAAGAAGAACGTTGGCTCTGGACTCTGGCGTCAGCAAGTGATCTAAGGATCGACCTCCACACGTCATCAAGCGGCCCAAGTATCGACCGCCAAAGACATGGGCGAGGCAAAACCAATGAAAAAGCCCACTAAGCTTCATCCAACGGATAAAGAATGAGGAACGAGACCCAACTAAAGAGAATGACCCAAGAAATAAGCCCTAAAATCGACCAAGATGGCCCAGTAAGGGTAGATAACTCAGACCATTATAAAGATAAATAAGGAGATGACCCAACTCATTGGTCATAAACTGGGTGTCAACAGAAGGCAGACCCTTTAGTCACCTTGAACGCAAAAGGAGGAGGGATTGGGTCTTCTTGATCAATTTCATAGTCTATAAAATGTTGTTTCATTATTATAAGAGGACTGCATTGCGAAAAGAGGGGCAGATCTATTCACCCCTCCCCTCTAGATCCGCCATCCACTACTCAACACATGTAACCAGTTGTAAGACCTGAGCATCTTGGAGTCCATTGGACACTTGGGAACTACACGATGGACATGCCGACACAACGAGACATGATAGACTGACTCGAATACCAACCTAGACCCTAACCAATATCCGGCACGTGGCAGAGCTGAACCTCACGCAAGGGGTTACCTTCCAAATAGGCGTAACCTATTTTTCTAGTAACGTCTTTTGATATACCGTATATTGGGATGAAATGTAAACCAAAACACTTTTTCTTTTCTTTTTTTAAACAATAACTACCCTAGACTCAATGATGCTCTGATACCAATTTGATGCGGGACGGATAGTGAACCTGGGACTCTAGCTCGCTGACTTCCCTAGCGAGGGAAGCGTACGGACTGCGTGGTTGAGAAACCGACAATGAGTCTCGGGTATCAGCTTTTCTGCGTGCTCGGATCGAGTCACGGGACGGGTTCCACTCACTCACTCTCGCAGCGGTGATAAAAATTGACGAGCTAGTTATCCTATCACTCTACCAGCGGCATATGAAGATATACGAAGTAACCAAATGCCAAAGTAGGAGGGTGGCGAGTGTACCTCCACGCTCCGGGCGTGGGGAAGATGACCTCGGCCAAGACCGTAACTCCCAATATAATAATTACAATAATTACAGCAAGAGTTTCACTGCCCACTCCATGCAGGGAGGTAAAGGGATACAACTGGGGCCCGGGAGGATCGATCTTGGGTTGACAGGCAGCAAGTCGGAAGGGCTCTCAGGGCAGAAATGGGTTGCTGGTCCGACTTGACACTATTCAAACTGGGTTCAGCGTACTGGACAGCAAGTAAACTCGGCCCTTGGGATGGCAGCTTCCGGCCACCTTCTGGTCACGGCGGCTAGCTGGGACGTGGCTGGGGGGTTGCTAGTCGATCCCTAGGAGTAATGGTTGCTGGCTCGGATGCCGAGTATTTGTGGGGGAATTAACTCCCAACTCTATCTACTGGCTTGACTCTGATCAGATCTGCGCGCCTCCACTAAAATAATTGTTTCGCCCAGATCTAATGTCAGATCGAGGCGACATGGGCATCGTTGGAAAGTAGACTCGAAGGGAGATGACATATAATGTTTACAGATCCATACAACAATAGGATTGGAAATAAAAAACTCTGTAAACTCCATGATTTTACACCATTCAGTTCTGATTTGGGTTGCTTCTTTGTGTTTTCCACGTTCTTTGGTAGGTCAGCAGAATTCTAGCACGAGGCCCATCCCCTCTGGCCAGCCGAAAGGGGCGGAGGTTCAGGTTCCACAACTTAAAACCTGGTGGTGTGGCGCGGTTGTCTTCCTGTCCGTTCAGAGCATAGGGCGGTCATCTCAGAGCCGTTCTTCCTCATTCTGCGGCCATCTTTGAACCGTTCGGCCGTCAAGCCAGGTTTCATCTCGCGTCCTTCCCAGTGCTGTTTGACAGTCTATCGAGCAGCCGTCTGGTTCATAGGACGGTTCTTCATGAGCCATTTAATTCTCCATTGTTGTTCACAGGCGAGTGTCTCCCTTCTTTTCCAAGGTACGGTGTATTTATTACATTTGGCACCTTGGTGGCGATCACACACACTCACATCCCTCTGTCCCCTTCTATTTGTATTTCATTTATTTCAAATATTGATATAGTAGAGGGATAAAGAAGGGTAAAGGAGGTTGGGAAGAACACATATTTACAGACGTACCATGATAATATTGGTATAATCACGATTAACGTTGAAAGCTAGGTGGAATCGGCTCCCTAATGGGTGCCATGACATTAAGAATAAGTGCTCATATACACATGGTCGCTCGATTCTTGTACATAATAAGGTAGAAAGAATTGGTGTCTATATAAGGACACACAATCCAAGATAGATAGCAATGGTATGGCTCCCCATTCCATTAGCTCAAGAATTATTCTCACGGCGACTAGATAGCATACCATGAGGGCCGATATACCATGTTTCTTTAGAGGGATATGGCAATCAAAAGTATTATGAATTTTAGTGGTACAACTTGCTCAATCGGCCTTGAGGGAATCCAAGACTACGAGGAGACTTACGGAGGTCTCTATGATAAACTCACCAGTCCAAAGGAAGGAATATTCCGCAGAGGGTTCATCTATCATCGAGAAATAGTGGGATAATCGATAAAACTTTGAGAAACGTGGAACGATACTCACAGACTGGAATATAGTGCCTAATATAAACCCATTGTAATAGGTTCACTGAAATAATCGAGAAAATAGGTACCTAGGAAAAATGGTGTTGGGACTCCTCTAGTCTATCAGGCAGCAGTCTTGTGTTGATTGGTTTTGATGATTGGCAAATGGTTTAATGACTGGCAACAGTGGTCTTGATGATTAGCAATAGATGATTGGCAATAGACTATGTCCGTGCTTCAGCTCTCTATCAACAGATTAAGGAAGCTCAGCAAGCTGATTCTGATTTATCCCATATTATAATGATACATGACATTGAATTTGATGATGAGTTGGTGATTAGCTTCCGTGGCAGGTTATATGTTTCAGCTGTTGATGATTTAAGAAATGCAATTCTAAGTGAAGCCCATAGATCCTATTTTACTATTCACCCCGGTACTACCAAGATGTATCAGAATCTGAAAAGGTAAATTTTGGTGGTCAGGCATGAAGCGAGATGTGACTGTGTTTGTTTCTAAGTGCTTGACTTGTCAGCAGGTTAAAGCCGAGCATCAAAAGCCTGGTGGATTGCTTCAGCCATTGGAAATCCCCATGTGGAAATGGGATCATGTCACGACAGATTTTATTGTGAGTTTACCTCAGACTTCACAAGGGCTTTGATGGGATCTGACTGTTGGTTGATAGGTTGACGAAGACAGCTAGATTGTTGCCTATTAAAGTTGTCTGGAGTGTGCAGAGATTGGCCAAGCTTTATGTTGAAAAGATCGTGTCGTTGCATGGAATTCCTGTTTCACTTGGGTCAGATCGTGACCCATGTTTTACCTCTGACTTCTGGCGCAGTTTTCAGAAAGCATTGGGCACAGAGTTAGCCTTCAGTTCAGCATATCATCCACAGTCTGATGGTCAGTCAGAGAGGACAATTCAAACATTATAAGATATGCTGCGATCTTGTTGCCTTGATTGCCAGGGTTCGTGGAGTCAGCATTTGCCACTTGTTGAATTTACTTATAATAACAGTTAGCACTCCAGCATTGGCATGGCACCTTATGAAGCATTGTATGGTCGTCCTTGTCGTACTCCCTTGAACTAGTTTGAAGCCCGTGACCATCTATTGACAGGACCTGATATGGTTCAGCAGTGTGCTGAGGTGGTTCATCTAATCAGGTAGAAAATGTTGACAGCTCAGAGTCGACATAAAAGCTATGTAGATCAGCCCAGGCGACCACTGCAGTTTGAGCCTGGAGATATGGTGTTTGTAAAAATATCTTTGATGAAAGGTGTTTCGAGGTTTGGGAAGCATGGAAAGCTTAGTCCGTGTTATATTGGTCCTTTTCCTATTCTGGAGTGTGTGGGCTAGGTGACATATCATCTGCAGTTGCCAGTGGCTATGCAAGCTATTCATGATGTGTTCCACGTGTCTCAGTTGAGGAAATATGTGCTTGATGCATCCCATGTCCTGGATAATTCTGTTTCACTAACGCTTTGATTGACATGATCGATTATAAACTCATCTCGCACTTCGGGTTCCTTTCGCGCTCGGGGCGTGACAAAACCCAGACAAACCCCAACAGAAATGGTCTACACATGTTCCTCTTCCCGGACTAACATGGTCTACTAAGGGACCGTTCACAAACGTACGCGGTCTAAACATGGATCACGTAGGGGACCAACACTAATCATCCTAAAACTTTGACCACGGTCAAACACCCATTCGTGGTCAACTAATGGGCAGCGAAGGATTCTAGACGGTCTAAGAGAAGGCCGCTAGATCAATCGACTTAAAACAGTACCTCAGTCAAACGGTCAATAGCGATCTAGCAATGGACCCCTAAAGACAAGGAACGGTCTAGCGAAGGACCGCTTCACCAACCGCCATAAAACGATTGACCAAAGTCAACCATGCTTAGAGGTCTAGCAAGGGACCGCTTGAGCAAGCTAAACGGTCTATCACGAGACCGCTCAGCTGACCCGAATGGCTAAGGAGACTGAACGGTCACCCAAGGGCCGTTCAAAGAATACAAACGCTCCTCTAATGGACCGCGAACTACAAAAGATGGTCTATCGCGTGACCGCGAAGACCCAAACAGACATACCTAAAATGGTGGCCTGATGGACCACATTTAGAATGAAACGGTCACTGTAACGACCGCATAGGCGTTACGGCGGGAAAACCATGGGATCGGCCGGATCTCGGCCTTTCCACGCCCCGTTCCCTCCGAAACGAAGGAGATACAACCATAATGACGATGTCGACCTTCCACACTCCAGAAGGGGTCAAATCGACACACAAATGACTAGAAACGGGCAATCATACCGAATTAACCCCAAATCAGGTCACATGGGTTCCCGGGCTCCTACCGGCCCCAAATGACCACCAATCATGATGAAATCGGTGGGAATGGAATGCTGACATTCCAGGGGTTCGAATGATACCAACTGATCCAAAAATCATCACCATTTTTCAGCGAACCCGACGAACACCCCAATGGCATGATTTTACCCAAACGAGATGAAACCCACTCGTTCTCACACCGTTCTGTATGAAACTACGAGGGAACGCAGAGGAGAAGTAGAGCATCCATCTCCCTACCTCCACTGAAGATTCTGTGTGCCGAAGTGACTAAACCGCGCTGAAAACTGTCAAACCAACGAACCGCGTCGGGTTTGAATCCACCAAGGGATCGGGCCGCGCCACGCTCCATCCGTCATATGCTTGAAGTTTTTAACCCACTAATGAAGCTCCTCAACCTCTCCCTCAAGGCCATGCCTGTATATGTCTCGACGTGATGGGGTCTTGAAGCTAGGGGCAACATCTGCTATGGCATCAACCATAGGCTGCCAATATTCTAATTCCGTTACATGTGCAGGCACACCTGCATGGAAAAACTATGTGCAAATACTTTTGAATGCATGCCTACAGCTTCAACTGATTTGTTGACCCCTCTCAATGCCTGCTTGATTTTCGACTATGCAGCATTTTGCGTTATGTGCACATAACTGTCTATGGGGCTGTTGCACCCAAATTTGTAACAAGTTAATTTGAGGGATTGTTGCTATGCAACGTTTGACGAGGAGAACGACGTATCGTCGGCATCGTCAGACTACGGAGTACCTTCGTAATGCAGGGCCCATCGACCCGACAACCTTATGATCGACGTCGCAGCAAGGAGATTAGGAAGGAAGGAGATACGCGCGTACCCGTCAGAGTAGCCGAGCAAGTGTATCACACGGCACGAACGGACGCAAAAGTTCCTCCCTACGCGGCGACGAATGACCAGACGAACAAATAACGCTCCTTCCACGGACGCAACGTTGCCACGCGGCGAAGGAGAGATCTGCACGGGTTATAAAGTCTTCTCTCCCACCCAGGACGACGAAAAGGGAAAGAAACGGCATCCAAAGGGGTCAAAGGGCCTGCGCGGGGGTCAAATGACTCCTCTGGGTCGAAAACGCGGAGGAAGGAGGCGCGGCCACCTCGGGGGACCCCGTGGGGTACGCGCGCCCAGGGCGGGGTCGCGCGACGCCGCTGGGGTCTGGTCGGCCCTCCGGGGTTCGAACCTCCCCCATTTAAAAAAAAAAAGAAAGAAAGGAAAAAAAAGTTTTTTGGCTATCCAGCGGGGTCATTTAACCCTTTTTGGTGGCCAGAGGGGTCAAAATGACTTTTTGCCACCCCACCTTGACAGAATCGGGGCAAATTTGCTCATTTGACCCCCCTGGGCCCTCCCGCCTTCTATAAATAGACCCCCAAGGGTCTGAGTGGAGAACAACAAGTACACACGCGAAGTGGACAAAATCACCGATCGGCGTACGGACTTTGTTCTGTTTGTTCTGACCTGCGAGGGGTAAGTCTCCGGGTCTTACACTTATGCCCCTACGGGGTATGTTTATAATTATGCCCCTCAGCGGGCTACATTTGTAATTATGCCCCTTAGTGGGTCATGTTTGTAAGTCTTTCCGTCCCGGGATGACTAAATCACACGTGGTTCCATCCTTATAATGGCGGAATTACGAAAATGTCCTCCCCGGGGTCGTAATAGACCAAAGTCTTGTAATTTGCAGTTCTGCCCTACAACTTCTTGTAATTGGGGCTACGCCCCTATCTTCTACATTAGTGCGGATCGTTGTACAGTCGACAACTCGTCGACAACTTTTGCACCTATTTGGGTTATAAATGTACTCAATGCACTCTACAACTTTCTTCGGAGAAAATTACAAGAAAACCCCTGATTTTTGAAAATTACATATATACCCCTCCTGCGGCCAGATTGACAAATGCATGCCTTCTATGAAGTCTATTGTCATCCCTTCGGTCCGAAAATATTGTCAGCTCAGTCCGACACTCGAGAGTTACATTAAACCTAGGTCTATATAGGGCGGGATAAAATTACCAAAATACCCCTGTGACCTAAAAATGGCCTCAGAGTCCCTTAAACCCTCCAGAAACGGCCTCAATGCCTTAGGAAGTCGGGAACCTCGTCACACTCTCTTTCCAACTCGAAATTTCGGGAATGCCCCTGGCTTGGTAAAATTACCAAAATACCCCCGGAAGGGTAAAATCATCGAAATACTCCCAGAGTCCAGGAAATCTCCCGCGACTTCAAATATGCCTACAGCTTTCACATTTTCGCATCTTTACTCTTAAATCTTAGGGTTTTACCCAGACTTAACCTTAATCTAGTCAATGTGTTGGTGGTGAATGAATGGAGAGCTCCCCGAGCGAGAGTGCCCTCAACATCTGAACCTATGGGAAGGACTTTGAGACTTCTTTGATAGTTAAACAAAGGTGTTCGGACGTTAGGCCGATGTAAATCAACACTGACTTCGGCCAGTGGGGAGAGGTCCAGCACTCGAACCCAAATCGTCTGATACGATGCGCACCCACGGAATAACCCTCTATACATAGAGGCGAAATGTTTCTTTTCAACAAGAACATTTAAATTCTCCATTTTATCTACGATGGAAATAAATTTTCCGTGGCCAACAGACTGGCACGCCCGGTGGGACCTTTCCCGCCTTTCTTCTTTCTGTCAAAGAAAGTTTCTAAACCTTCTTTAAAGTTCTGATCTCCCTCCTCTTCCTCTTACAGGATGGGAAGAGGAGGGCACATCTCGCTGCTCATTTGAGGGCTCTTTGTGCTTTGACAGACTTCTGCATTCGTGCTACGCATCACCACCACCACCAACACCAACGGCGACGATGGCAGCGGTTACTTACGGCCCCCAAGTCATCGCCAACCATGCCAGGTTCGGATACCTGGCCACTCCCATCGTCTTCGGCGACTTCCCAGCGGTCGTCGGCTCGCCCTTCTTCTTGGGCGAGGTACCCGTGGCTGAAGTCAGTTCAGCCACGCCTGCAACAGCAGCAGTCGGGGGTGTCAGGCCCTCAGCTTCAACCACTGGCCAGGTTCGCTCGGTCAACAAATCATCGGTCGGGGGTGCCAGAACCTCCGCTCCAACAGCTGGCCAGGTCCGCTCGGTCAACAAGCCAGTCGTCGAGGGTGTTAGGCCCTCGGCTTCAACAATTGGCTGAGTCCGCTCGACCGACAAGTCAGCTCTTGGGGGTGTCAGGCCCTATACTGCAACAACCGGCTGGCTTCACCTGGCCAACCCTTCGCGGACTAGGGGTGTCAGGCCTTTCGTCCCAGCAACTGGCCGAGATCGCTTCGCTACCATAACATCAGCCGAAGGTGTCAGGCCTTCTGCTTTAGCAAATGGCCGAGTCTTCTCGATCAATAAAGTCACCGCTGACGTTGCTCCTGCACAACGGGGGCAGCGCCGTCGCCGCAACGGCACCAGTTCTACTGCGGCCACCCTTAGAGGTGCTGCTCCTGCACAACGGGAGCAACGTCGCCGCCACAATGACGCCAAGCCTATGACAGGCGTCACTAGCGCCGCTCTTGCTCAACGGGGGCAGCACCATAGCTGCAAGGGTACACAGCCTGCAGCGGTGATATCTCGCTCCGGCAAGACCCTAATTGTCGGGGACATCCGCATCTGGCTTGATGGAGGCGAGCCGATCTTGCCACGAGACCGTCACGTCCCGACCATTCCCACTTCCAACCGCTTCGAACTCCTCCGACAGGTCCAGGAGGACGGAGCAAAAAAGAAGAAGTTTGTCGTACCTGCGGCAACTCAGGGTCCCCTGCAGCGACCCAAGTCACGAGCTCCCCGGCCAAGGGCGGGGGGTAACCCAATTGAGGAGAGTACCTCGGGCCCTTCATCTTGTTTTACCCAGACTTCGTCAGGGGTTTCTGATTCAGCTGATGGTGGCTGTATGGATTGTTCTGTCAGCAGGTCCTCTGCGACTGTGGCTTTACCAGATGAGCTAGCAGCTTCAACCTCTGCTGATGTGCTGGCAACCTCAAAGGATTGATAGTTATTTCTTGCTGGGCTGAAGGAACAACATTGCAATTTTGTGGTATATGAAGACAACTCTGTCCCACAGCCTCCTTGAATCGTCTTGCCTTCAATGAGGAGGGCATGTTCTCTTGCAGCAACGGGTACTTCCTGATCAATTTCAGGAAATGCTTCCTTGATCTGTATAAGAAGTGATGATATTTCTGCCCAACGAGAGCTATGTGAAAAGGCTAGTGATAGCCCTGTCTCATCAATATCTTTGGACTCGCTACTGCTGGTCGTGTCAAATTTGGCTTGGAGAGTCGTTTCTTCAAGGTAGACTTGCTCCCAACACCTGCAAGGAGGTGTGGCTTCTAGTTCCGAGTCTCTTAGTCAAGCCAGTCCAATATGTTCAGCTTCTGCCGGGTATTCATCAAAGGTTGCCTCCAGTGGGCTATCTTCTGTTGGGTAGAAAGTGGAGATGGTGTCCACTTCATAACGCCCACTGTAATAATACTCTTTGAGGGTGAAACCCAACCCGAGATGTTGAGAAACACGTCTCAGCTATTTATCCATGCTAGTAGGATACCAGAGCCTTTGGAATGCTTCCTTCTCTTTACGAGGCTACTCGGAGGGAATATGCTACTTCTGGAACAGTTTCACCATTCGGCTTGTTATGAATGTCAACCCTTGAACGGGGACTGAAGGATTCTCTATATCTTCAGGGAGATAACAATTGACATCTTCTTGTGTAGGGTGCTCCTCAGCTGTATAGAACGAGCTGCTGGGGCATTCAGACTGTGCCACCTCCCATGCTTTGAAAGGCTTAATAGTGATAGTATCGAGGCTGAGTATTGGCCTAGTAAGACCCTCTGGGACTTCAATGAGGCCGTGGTGTTGGTCGACCCTTGCTTCATTAGCTTTAGGATAGGTGACAGGAGGTGCTGCTCTGCCCATGTCTCCTGTGCTTGCAATGTGTGAGACTGTCTTGGGATTGACATGTCTCGACGGCGGTGGCGAAAACCAATCATCATCGGAGGTACTTTTTGATGCCCTAACAGGGGTCTTGGCTTTGGAGGTATTCGGTGACAGCTTCGCATGGGCGGCAAGCAGAGTCGCGTTCTGAGCGTCCTGGTCCTCGCGCACGAGGCCCTTACCGATGCCGTTGGTGCCGATCGTGAAGACGATTGCGCGGTCGCTCTTCTTGCGAAAGATGAGCTTCCCCGCGACCCATTCACTAAAGACGTTCGTCACTGCCATGCTCGTGCCTCCTGTTTAGCGAGGTTGGTTCCTCGTGGCTTATTCGCTGCGCCGACGCCCTCGTGGTTTCGACTCGGATGGGTCTTGACTCGCTGCCGGTACAGGCGGCTGCTCTTCGTCTTCTTGCTCGGCCTCCACCACCTCGACCGGTTCCGCCGGGTCCTCGGCATCCGGTTCTGGATCGGGAGCGGACTCGTCAGAGAGGGGGGCTGACGAGCCCGCATCACCTTCGGTGGATTCATCGAGTGCAGCAGCGATGGGCGCCGCCCAGCGGTACAGCTCGCGCTCAGCGATCGCGGCTCGCAGTTGGGCAACGTCACCAGCGCGGGCAGCGGCAACAGCGATCTCGAGAGGGCCGAGACCCTCCAGCGAGGACACGTTGTACCGCTCGCAAAGCAGACGCTCGACGGCTTCGATGTTTGCCATCGGTTAGGCGTTCGCCACGCCGGGGCGCAGGAGGCTCGGGAGGTTCGACGGAGTGCGCTGCACCTTCAGGCCGAACGGGAGATACAGCACGCAGCCGTACTCGGTGTCGGTGTTGCCGAGGTCCGGTACGTTGACCGCGATGTGCGTGTAGCCATCCGAGAGCTGCGACGCGCGGACCTCGAAGTAGAGCAGGAGCTCCTTCTCGGCGGTGCCGGCGATGGCGGTAATCTCAGACGCTGCGGCCTGGGTCGTCTTCACCCACGCCTCATCATTGTCGAGGGCGGCCTCCGACTTCACCCAGTAGTCGGTGATGATGTCGAGGTCGCGCGGCGTGCCGGCGTAGCCGTTGACCTCCTGGAGGTCGATGGCGATGTCGTCGGTGGTGCCGTTCGCCATCTTCACCACGAGGACGCCCACGCCCTCGCAGTTCTGCAGGCTGACGTTCTTCCCGGTGATGCCAGAGCCGTTGAAGCTCTGGATGATCGCACCTACGCCGATGTCGAAGTCTCGCCCAAGCGCGAGGGTCGTCGTGGTCATTTGTGCCTCCTCCCGAGGGGTGTTAATGCCTCGGGTTGAATGGCCCCGGCCCGCCGGGGCTGTGCTTTGATTACGCGACCGCGCCGAGCGCAACGAACGGCGAGAGCGTGTCTTCTTTTTATTTAACCCTTAAACCACCCCCCCTCTCACTCTCACGCTCTCACTCTCTCTCTCCCTCGTTCTCTCTCCCAGAGGCACCCGACTGTAGACGGAGCGGTCCGCGAGTGAGGTGACGACGCGTGGGACTTGCTGAGACGCGTGGTAGAGCGAGCAACAGTGTGGATTTGGCACGATCCCGAACGACGGATTCAAAGTTGGCGGTTCGGTTCACAACGACATTTCGGCGCGGTTTAGTCACCCATGGTGCTCGGTTTCATCGGTGGAGGTAGGGAGATGGACCCCCTCCGCGTTCTGCATGTTTTCCCTATCTTCGTGCATAGTTTTGTGGCCGATCGGGGGAGATCGAGCCAGTTTAGCATAAATCGTTATTTTTGGGGTTCGTAGGATTGGCTAAAAAATGGCAACCATTCGTGTTGTAGTTGGTGTCTAACTGACCGCTGGGATGTCAGGATCCCAACCCTACCAGTTTCGTGTCAATCGGTTGTCATTTGGGGCCGGTAGGAGTCTGGGAACCCCGGTGACTTGATTTGGGTCGATTCGTCTGAATCACCCGGATCTCGCGATTTAGAGCATTTCGCGGCGTGCATGTGGTGTTTTTGGAATCCTTGAAGGATTTCCCACCATTTGGATGTATTTCCCCTACGCTACGGTGTGCATGGGGCGTGGAATGGGCCGATTTGGCCGTTTCACCGTTTTCATCGTCGGATTGGCATAACGGTCCTACCAGAGGCTGTTATGTGTGCATAACGGTCCCCCGATAGACCGTTATGCATCGTTCATCATTTGTGTCTTCAGAGGTCTTGGAGCATAACGGACCAGGGCTAGTCCATTATGTGGAGCATAACGCCCCTGTCTAGTTGCGTTATGGTCAGGTGGTTTTCGAGGACTGCCATGTCAGATCCCTCGACGACTGTGTCTACCTCGAAGACTGTGTCAGTCGGTTGGCACGATAGATTCCTCCCCATGCGTTATGGTTAATGTAACGCCTAGGTGCAGATCCGTCATGGTTCGTTGACCGATGTTTTGGCTGGATATGGCAGTTAATATAATGCGCCTCACCCTATGCGTTTTGTGGCTATAACGGATTGGGTGTGGTCCGTTATATGCCCTTGGTCTATGGTTAGTGTACTTTTGTGTCTATTGGGTATAACGCACCTACCCTTGTGTGTTATACTAGTATGACGTGCCTGTTTTGGTCCGTTATACTTCGTTTGGTTTGTGGTTGGGCCTGCACTTCTATATAAACTGCCCAGTTCACTTGCGCGACGGGGGGCTCTTTCTTGGTTCAGGGTGAAGCCATGCTACGACGCCGACTAATCTCTTCGACCACATCCTGAAGAGGGAAGTACTGGATACATTTTCCAATGCTCAGGGCTTATTTTCTTCATCTCTTCTCTTAGTTATCATCCTCTACTTTTCCAAAATCATCAGAGTTTACACAGTTTCTACTACATTTGCATTTTTCTCCATATTGCATGCACGTTTCCTACAGCCATGCTGCGTGTTATGTCTCCTTGTTTGTTTCATTCTCATCACAATACACACGCCTTTTATTTGCACCCTTCCACAGGGGCTAAAAACCTCCCCTGGTGCATTCTCCCTCAATCTTTATCCCTCTTTTATGCACTTCGGGATTGATACTACATGCATAGATCTAATGGGTTTTTTATCCTTATGTTTGTCTTTGTTTCGCAAGAGAAGCAAGAGAATGTGAGGCCCTCTTCTTCTGGCCGGCCGGAAGGTGAGGAGGTGCAATCCCACGACGTTCCCGCACCCTTCTTCTTAAGCGCGATCACGTTGAGGCACTCTTCCCGACCACGTTCTTCATCCTTTTCCAAGGTACGCGGTGCCGTTGTATCCTCTTCCCACACCTTTTGGCGTTGTCAATCCTTGGTGGCGATCACGGCCAAGTCTTCTATCTCTTATCGCCCCTTTCCTTTGTTCATACTTCATGCATATATGTTTATAGTTTGGGAGTAGGGTAGAATAAACATCTACAGCCTCTATTTTTTGACGATCACGGTGGGACACCTAGTGCCCATCACATTGCTCTTACTTTCCTGTGAGTTTGGTGTATGTATATGCATGTATAGATAGTATTTTCTCTATTTTTCTACTGTTCTGGGTGTCTTCGGGTCTGTCAGGAGGTAGCGGTCCTCTCCGAGGCTGCCTTATACAGGTAACAGCCATTATAAGGCTGCCACCTGTAGCAGCGGTCTTCTGAAGACCTCTACTAGCAAGAAACGGTCATCTGGGGACCTCTACTTGCTCTTGCGCAGATTCTGTGGACAGGCTCACAGGTGCCTTGTTCTTTGACGATTTAATTCATCTCCCGAGGTCTAATCGCTCTATTTTTGGTCTCATCTTGTAGTCCTTTATATTATCTTCATTTTCATATTTCATTTACATTCATTGGGTCATGTCTGCATAATTTAATCTTGTCTTCATTTTTGAGTTTTTTGTATAAATAAAGAAGTTCAAGGGGGAGAGAAGAGCCCCTTGCACAGTCATTTCATGCCCCTGTTGTAGGACAAAACCAAGCCCCCATTCCTCTTCACGTATTGATCAACCCTCTTTCACTCTACAAACCTTATAAAAGAAAGGAGAGCGGTTAGAGTTTACTCATGTTTACTAATTCCATGAGAGGTGATCACATCCACTAGGGGGGAGAGAAAGTGGAGTTAAGGCTCGACTCTTGAGATGGTTCTATGCCTGAGGTAAGAGAATCAATAGGGAAATGACATCTCTCCATCCTAACACAGACATATTCATTCAGCCCACAACATGTTCTAACAGATTGACCAGCTACTTATGCTCACCATTTGCTGCTTCCAACTGTTCCCTTAGTTCCTCTTGTACACTAGCACTAGCTCCACATTTGGGGTTCTTATCAAGGTTTGGAGTGCTAAGTGGACCCACTAAATTTTCAGATGGGCTACATCAATACTAGCCCGATCTACCTGAATGCTATTGTGCTCACTCTCAATGCTAATTGTACTTTCAATTTCAGTGCTAGCCCCACTAACTTGAGCTTGGTATAGATCATTAATATTTCTACCACTGTTAACAAAAAAAATTGTTAGAGCAAATTCGAACTGTGGGTCAATGGATGGCAGATGTGGGTCAAACTGTAGATTTGGTCCATATAGTTGATCACTTAGGTTTTCAGCAAATGGACTAGGTGGTTGGTTTGGTTCCTGCCCAAAAATAGTTTCAGTTAACTGTCCAATTTGGACCACTATTTTTTGCAAGGGATTGTTGTTGGGCTAAGATCAATTGTTGAAGCTACATGAATTGATCATCAGTTAGTTCATTTTGATGAGGTGACTGACATGGTTGACACAATCAGTTAGTTCATTTTGATGAGGTGTGTAGAATGTGTTGGATCTAGTTGTGTCAGGTGTAACATGATTTGAGGTAATTATTTGATTAATTTTATGAGCTAAGAGGTCCAACTTATCCATTTTTGTACAACCAGATTATGTCCACCAGTGGCAAGCCCTCATATTTTTAATTTTTATATTTTATATTTTTACTTGTCTCTTGTGATTTTTTAATTTTATTTACAAACACAAATAATGATCAACCAAATTTACTTGAGACACTTAGGGATAAGTTTATAAGTTAGGTTTCACAAATTGACTAGGGCACCACTCAAACACACCCTCAAATTCATCCACCCGCCAGGTAAGAGGTGAATTAAAAATGAATTGAACTCATTTGCTTTAGTTTCACAGATAGAACTAAAGAATATAGAAACTGCCCTACAAGATGCCACGCCATCGCAGAGCCTCTGCAGGTTCTCGAAGACGGGCTCGAACGCCAGCACCCTCCTCCCCATCGCCGCAGCGGCGAAGGTCGCCATGCCCACGTTGCCCCCGACGTCCACAACGACGCCCGGCCTCACCCCGATCTGCTCGAGCGCCTCCTGGATGGGGACGGAGATGTCGGGCGTGTCGAATGGCTGGCCCCTGACGACCCGGAGGATGTTGTCGTTGGGATTGTCCGGGAGGCTGCCGAGGTCGGCGATGGAGTAGAGGAAGGGGTAGCGGACGCCCTCGACGACGCTGGCGAATACCGGGGAGGCCTGCGGGGAGGTGCGGCAGTCGAAGTTGGGGATCGGGGTGGGGAAGCCGGGGTCGGGGGCCGGCAGCGTGGTGGCCGGGGGGACGGGGGGCTTCTCGAATGGGGAGGAGGAACAGGAGGAGAAGGAGAGGAGGAGGAGGAGGAGGGCGGTGGGGGCGCCGAGGAGGAATGGGCGGTGGGAGAGGAGCGGGGAGGAGCTCTTGTCCAACACCCACTCCCACTTCCCGTCGCAGGCCATTCTTCTTCTTCGAACGGCCTGGTCTGGGGAAACCTAGCAAGACGTGTTTGTTTTTGTTTTTTGAAATGGAGGGTGCTCCTTTCAAAAGAAAGAACGAAGAAGGGTGCGCGTGCTGCACGTGTTTGACGCGGGAAACTGCGTGCTAAATCAACCTTTTTTGTGATTTTTGGAAACATATCCTTCTATATATTTATTTATATGGTTTTTATAATAATTTTATTTTAATAATTATTATCTAAATAAATTTAACTCTCACTTATTTACAAAACTATGTCCCATTTTTGTCCCTTAAGCTATTTTGACGTCTCATCTCTAGCGTCAGCTACTCATTTCACTCTCTCTCTCTTTATTTTTCTGATCTCTCTCTCTCCCCGTGAAAAACCCTTTCTACCCCCCTTCTCTCTCTAAGTTTTCTCTCTCACTCTTCCAAATCCATCTGTCTTATTGGAAACCCGACTCTCCAAGGGCGAGTGCCAATGTCAGAGAGAGAGCCTCTCTCACACACACACTCTCTCTCTCTCTCACACACACACTCAGAGAGAGTTAGGTGACTGAGGTGGCAAACAAGACTGACATGTAGTTTAGGTGACATAAATGAGACATAATTTGCGACCTCGTCTTCCAGGAGCTGAGTTGCTGCAGCAGCCCGGGACAGGAAATGTCTGGAAACCCACCTTATGCTTAGAGGCTAATCCTTCGCTAAGTACCATTGGTCAATTGTGTGTCTAGGATCTTGTATATTGGTCATAAATCATGTCTGTTTAATGTCTTCTATATGTTTGATGCTTGCATAATTATCATCGGATATCCTGTAGTCTGAGTTGAGTCACATAATGCATATAGACAGGGGGAGTCAGCCAAGGCAACTCTGTGTCACATGCATATGCAAATGTGTTTGTGTTACTCAACTCCCTACACAAGTTGTCATTACACATGCTGCATACTGTGCTGTCACATATGGCATGTAAATAGGGGGAGTCTATCAAGATTGCTCTTGTGACTCATGCATATTTTGTTAGATTAATCCCCTACATGGTCTTCATGTCACATATGATGGTTCAATGCATTTAGTTACGTGGAGTCAATGCATATGAATGCATGTGTTAATTGCATATCATTCATGTGTCAACAAGACTGATTAACATAAATGCACATACATAAGGGGAGTTCCTACATTTCATAGTTTACTCATGCTCATTTCTTATCATTGCATACCATTGATACTGAAAATTCAAGAAGATTGCTTGAAATGCATGCACATACATAGGCCTATCCACTCTCATAAGTCCACTGCACATGGAGAAATCTTCTACTAAGAGCCAAGAGGTATACACCAATATGTTGGATATATGCTATTTTGGTGATGTCTGACTATGATTCATTGACGAGTCTTATTTGCATTTGATGATGTCACCACTCTTGTATTTTAGGTCAAAGTCTGATTAGTTCAGACATCTTGTCATGTAATACGCTAAAAGAAGCCCAAAATGCCACGGCAAAGGCATGCACAGAAATCAAGGTAGATGATAAGGTTGGGTACACAGAAATCTAGGCAGCTGCTAGTATAGAAATCAAGGCAATTGGTAGCAGAGAAATCAAGCTGAAAAGATTCATGTTGATTAGGTGTGAACATATCCTGCTAAGCGGTTCATGTGCATCGACCTTCATGCAAATGTGCATCGACCTCAACTCCAAATGTGCATCGACCTTCTGATGCAAAGAGAAAATGTGCATCGACCTTCTGATGCAAAAAGAATATGTGCATCAACCTTACTGAAGAAAGGGCTTCATGTGCATCGACCTCAACTCCAGATGTGCATCGACCTTCTGATGTAAAAAGAATGAGGAAAACTCTCGGGCGGATGCCCTCTCTCGACTGGCCTCCTCCATTAGCCCAGAAGGTACCCGATCGGTCTTCCTTGAAGAGCTAGAGCGACCGAGCATAGAAGCAGAGCTCATGATCGTTGACCAGGCATTACCGAGTGATTGGCGGACCCCTTACATATCCTGGCTCCGAAACTCTCAAGAGCCCCCCGACCCTCGACAAGCTCAAAAACTGAAGTATCAAGCTCGGTGTTTCGTCCTCTTGGATGGAGCCTTGTACTGGAGGTCTTTTTTTGGTCCCCTCCTCAAATGCCTTGATACCAACGAAGCCAGCCAAGCACTTCAAGAAGTCCACGAAGGTATCTGTGGCATGCACTAAGGAGGAAGATCGCTTGCCAGGATCTTATTGTGGCAAGGCTACTGGTGGCCCACTCTCCAGCGCGACTGCTCAGCCTACATTCAAAAGTGCGATCGATGCCAACATTTTGACCACCTGATCAATCAGCCTACCTCAGGGCTCGTCACCCTTACTGAGCCGTACCCTTTTGCCCGGTGGGGGATCGACATTCTGGGGCCATTTCCTACGGCTCAAGCCCAGAAGAAATTCATCATCGTCGCCATCGACTATTTTACCAAGTGGATCGAAGCCGAAGCCACCGCCAGGATCACCGAGTCAGTCGTATGGAGTTTTGTTTGGAAGTTGATCATTTGTCATTTTGGTATCCCCCGAGTGATTGTGAGTGACAATGGTCGACAATTTGATTCTCACTATTTCAAGAACAAATGTGCCGACCTACATATTCGCAACCACTTCACTTCGGTAGCCCATCCCCAGGCCAACTGGCTAGTCGAAAATGCCAAGAAAATCATATTGAAAGGCATCAAGGCTAGGCTCGACAAAGCCAAGGGTAATTGGCTCGAAGAATTGCCAAGCGTACTATGGTCGCACCGAACCACTCGAAGAACTGCCACCGATGAGACCCCCTTCCAGCTAGTATACGGCATAGACCACGTGATTCCTTTGGAGGTCGACAGCCCATCTATCTGAGTTATCAACTTCTCGCCCGAGTCGAATGAGCAAAAATTGCTCGAAAACCTCGATATGGCGAGCGAGATCTGAGAGATCGCAAGCATCCAAGCCACGGAATATTAGTGGCGCCTCACTCGATATTACAATGCCAAAGTCTGAGACAGACACTTCCAAGCGGGAGATTTTGCCCTAAGAAAAGTCAAAGCCTCTCAACCACTGGAGGTGGGGGAAAAGCTAGCCCCTAACTGGGAAGGCCCCTACTGAGTGGTTGAGACACTCGGGAAGGGGGCGTATCGACTGTCCACCATGGAAGGAGCACTTATCCCTCGAACGTGGAACGCAATGACATTACGAAGGTTCTATTTCTGAGCTTTCCTCGAAAATGTAAGTGACATAGAGCAATAATAAGTCATTTTCTTCTTGTTAATGTCTCTTTGTACATCAGATAGGCTGCAGCCAGTACAACACATATCAAAAATAAAAGAGTACATCCATTGGTACTATGGCACGAGTTGACTACTCGATTGACTTAGCTCACACCCCTAGGCCAAGCGACTGACTCTACCCAGCATAGAAACTGGCTCAGATAATAGGATGACTGACCCTATTGGCTCTAGAAGCTCGAAAGGAAGATGTCAGAGGAAGAAAAGGAAGGAATGCTCTAGCATCGCTTAAAGTAAGAGATGGCCTCCAATGCCAACTCTTTGGAAGGCACAGAGTCGGAAGTCAAACAAAAAGTAAGCACCCGTGAGCAACAGAACTGGGGCATCCTCCAAAGAGTGAAAGAAAAAGGAAGAAGTGGGTCAAAGAGTAAAAGAGGGAGAAAGATCGCCACCCCCTCGAAGAGGTGAGAGAGGTGGCAGGGATGGAAAGATAGGAGGAGTAATGACGTTGCGCCATCACCCCCCCCAGAAAGAGGAAGAAGGAGGAGTGGGTAGAGATAAGGAAGGAGTAGGATAAGGCTGCCATGTCAAACGCCCTCTCCCTCAAGCCTCCTTCCACTTATACCTTCCTCCTAAGATGGTGGCGGTGGTCTGATAGTCAGGAAAAGGCGTGCTGCTACGCACCGTACCTCCTTGCACGCCGTCCGCCCATCACCATCCCTTCTTGCACGCCGAAGTAGCAGGAACATCTCGACGGCCGCCAGGATCATCGTCTTCCAAGTCGCCCTCCATGCTTCACTAATAGTCCCCCAGAATGAGAGACAGATGCTTGGGAATTGACAGATCACTTCTGTCACGATCTCTACTACCTCTGCGAAGCCCTCTGCAAGTCTCTGCTCCTCTAGATCCCCCTCACGACGCATGGGCTTTTCAAAATGCAGAAGCGATGGAGAGATAGAACAGTAAACAAAGGAGGCACGAAACATAAACCCACGCAATGTTTATACTCCCAGCAGTTTGGCGGGAGGCGGCGCGACATTCCACACTCCAAGAAGGGACTCCTCACATCGACTCAAGAGAGTCATCATCACAAGCATATTCCCAAGACAACCGCATTAAATGGCCCCTGTAGGAGAGAAACTCTCACCCCATTCGAGCCACCAACATCATCCCCACAAATGTTACTCGTTCGAGCCCAACTCTGGCTCGGGAGTAAGGGGGGACAAGTGAAGAGAGGAAAAATCTACCGCCCAAAAGCACGGCCCAACCAAGTCCAATATGATCAAACCAGGCCCAGCTTCCCAAAGTGATAGCCCCATTCAGGGCCCACTTACTCCAAGCCCAAAATCCACTTGGATCAGCACTTACTAAGCGACCCCTGGGTCTGGAAGTCTGAGCGATGGGTTGGTCGGGAAGGCCCCTACGGGGGCCCAGAGTACCCTGTCCGAGCTACGCGCCCACCACTCAGGAAGACCCCTAGCTGACGTCCCAGGCTCGGACTGACCGTTGAAAGCTTACTTAGGCGTCTATTACACAGCTCTAAGGAACATGGAACTCCAAAGTATGAGGGACAGCAAGAGTCCTAATGCTATAAAGAGCCCACGACAAGGATGTAACTCCCCCCAGAATCTTCTCAACTCCTTGGACCCCTCAACTCCCTGGGCTCTTATGTTAAACCGATCACTATATAAACCCCAGAAGACCCTTTGGCGAGGGAGGCAACCATATTGAGTGAGAACCACCACACCTCTTGGTGGAGATCGATCTCACGCCCCTTTTTTCCTCCTATCATCTCCCCCTGCACCTGTGTTCTACCTTATTCGCTGACTTAAGCATTAGAGGGTTTTCCCCAAGGATCTATCCCTGGGCACCTCTGATCCATTTCCTACCTAACAGTTCAAACAGACATGGTGATTGTGATCAAGATCCTCCCAAGAACACATGGCTCAGGATCGACGCGAGATTGCTCCTCTTTACACCCTATGCTCAACATTTAGTGAGTACGGATCTCCTCAAAGCTAATCACTTCATGGATGGGCTACAGCCCATCTTCATTCAACCACTTGGCTCGCAAAACCTTCAGACCTATGCGGAGATGGTGATCGAGGTTGAACTGCCGGACGGCACCATTGCCGAATTTCCGGACGGTACGCCCAATGAGGTGATGGAGCGGGCGCTGCGGACGCAGGCCATGTCTGCGCCCAAGGCCGGAGCACCTAAAGCCAACTTCCGTGACGTATCGGCGACGGTGGACAGCAGCGAGCGGATGCGCCCCAAAACCGCTGTCGAATCCACGTCGCTCATGGACGACCTTCGCCGGGATACGGATTACTTCCAGTAGCTGGACAGGGTGGAGGCATTGCGCGCCCAGCAGGAGGCGTCCGGCGAGGCGGGACAGATGCGTGCGGCCAATCGCAAGCGCCAATTCGACAGCTTGAACCCTGCCGTGCGTGGATTGATCGGCGCGGGCTCGCGAGTCAACCGTGTGATTCAGGGCGCTGGGCAATTGGCGGGTCTGCAATCCGACGAAGGCGTGCAGCGGTCGCGTGAAGTCGAAAAGGCGATGGAGGGCGACCTTGCCGCTGGCGTGGGCGGTTTCGTCGGAGATGCGGCGATGCTTGCTGGCCCCGGTGGAGCAGTTTCAAAGTTGCCCGGTGTTGCCCGTTATCTCGGCGGGGCTACAGTGGGTGCTGGGTACGGCGGCCTGCAGCCCGTTCTAGGGGATGAAAGTCGCGGACTCAATACTGCGATTGGCGCCGGCCTCGGCGTTGCGGGAGAGGGGGTGGCCTCTGGCGTTCGTGCGCTTGGCCAACGTGCCGCAAATTCGGTCACTCCGGAGATTCGCGCATTGCTCGACAAGGCGAGGGCAGCGGGTATTCGTATCACGCCCGCGCAGTTGTCGGACTCGGCCGTACTCAAGTCGCTACGCTCGACCGTAGGGCGCCTGCCGTTTTCTGGTGCTGCTAGAGTGGGCAAGCAGCAACAGGCGCAGTTCAACCGAGCCGTAGGGCGCACCTTCGGCGAGGAAGCCGATGCGATCACTCCGGAGGTCTACGACGCCGCCAAGAAACGTATCGGAGGGCAGTTCAACGACATTACCTCCCGCAACACATTGCCTGTGAGCGACTCGCTGCTGGATGGCTTGATCGCCGTACAGCGCGAGGCGTCGGAGTTCGGCGACGAGGCGACAGGGAAAGCGGTCAATTCGGCAATCGAGCGAGTGATGAGCCAGGCGAAGGACGGCGCCCTGCCGGGCCGCGCCTACCAGTCACTGGATTCGACCTTGGGCATGATCGCCAAGCCGGGCGGCGAGAAGGGGCACTACATCGGCAAGGTGCGCGACGTTTTGCGTTCCCATATGGACGATGCCATTTCTCCCGCCGACCGCGAGGCATGGCAGGCGGCTCGCCGGCAATACCGAAACCTGAAAACTGTCCGCGATCTGGTATCCAAGGAGACGGGGGCAGGCATTTCGCCCAGCCAGCTCATGGGTCGAATGAACGCTTCCGGTGCAGGAAAGGAGGCAATGGCCTCGGGTCGCGGCGGAGAGCTTGGCGACCTTGCGCTCATCGGGCAGCGGTTCTTGAAAGACCCGATCCCCAATTCCGGCACCGCTGAGCGGCTGGGCTGGCTGGGTGCGCTGGGCGGTGGCGGGGCGATGTTCGGCGTGGCTCCAACCACAATGGCCGCGACGTTAGGTGGCGGGGCCGCTGTCCGTGGGCTGCTCGATAGCCCCGCTATCAGCAAGCTCCTGTTGCGCGAGGGGCGGGGGAAGGGCGCGCAAGCCTTGGCTCCCTATCTCCGGGCTGCGGGAATTCCGCTGTTCCCGTGGCTCGACCCCGAGGACGAGTTGTACTACCCGAACAAAGGCGAATGACCCATCGAAGGGCTTGCGATGCGTGGCCCAACGTTCGTATAGGTCAACTATCGCCGGGACTGCCAGTAAAGCCAGTGCGCCTATTTTGTCCATGACCACCCTATTCGCAAGGATCTGAGTATATGCCCGTTCCCTCCTCAATGTCCGACCTGAGCGCCACGGCGGCCAGCAATTCGCCGTAGGGTAGCGAGGCCATCGGCACCAGCCTGGACGAATACCTGCGCGCTGGATAGGCCATCCTCCGGCAGACCTATGCGGTCACCACCACGCCGCTGGCCTCGGCCTCCACGGTCAACGTGTCAGGCACGGATGGCGAGCATGTCGAAATCACCGGTACGACCACGATTAACAGCCTCGGGGCAGGGTTCGTCGGCTGCAAGCGCGAGCTGAAATTCTCCGGAATCCTGACCCTAACCAACTCGGCCAACCTGTCCATCGGCGGGGCCAATATCACCACCGCCGTTGGCGACGTGGCAACCTTCCGCTGCATCGGGTCGGGGCAGTGGATCCTTGTGGCCTACAGCCGGAATGCCACCAGCACCGGCTACCTGCCACTTACGGGCGGAATCCTCACTGGCGCGCTTGTCGTTGGCGGGCAAGTCACCTCTACGCAGAACTTCGCCAGCTCCACGGTCAACGTCTGCCTTGGTACCAGCGCGGACGGGTTCGTTGTTCTCCGGCCGCGTGGCGTGGGCAACGCATCCGGCCAGACGACCATTGCCAGTACCGGCTCCATGGCGGTTGCCAACGGAATCACGGCGGGAGGCTCCATCGCGGCGACCACGACCGTATCGGACGCCATCGGCAATGTGCGCACCGTCGTGCTGAACACGCAGAACGCAACCTATAGCCTTGTGGCGGCGGATGCGGGCAAGTCGATCACCAAGACCGACACCAACGTTTATGCGTGGACGCTACCGCCTGCCGTGTTCTCTGCGGGCCAGGTGACCACCTTCTGCAACGATGGTAGCGCAGGCAATATCACCCTGACCCGTGGCGTAGGCGTGGCACTTATGGACGGGACCACGGATGCGAACGTTGCGCTACTGCCGGGGCAGACCAGAACCGGAATCTGGCTATCGGCCACGCGTTGCAGGCTGGCCTAATGGGCGCGCAGGTCCTGCTTTCGTCCAAGTACATCGGAGTGATACTGACCGGGCATATCGTCTCCGATTCAGTTGTCGGCGGCACCGCGTCCTCTGCGATGGGACTGCTGAATACCGGCGTTGCGTAGGCGGTCACCAGTGTAGGCACCAGTAGCTTCGCGCCGGAGTGGCTTGCCAGCGGAACGCCGGCCAACTACGAGGCGAGGTGGACGAATACCTCTGGCGCCATCACCGTTGGAACGGCGGGCACATGGCAAAACCTAGGCACCAGCCGCAGCTATGGAATAACCCGCCTGGTGGCAGGGGCGACCAGCTGCATTGGCCTGCTTGAGGTCCGGGATGCTGGCACACTTCAGGTTCTGGCGGCGGCCACAATCGAGCTGATCGCAGAGCGGACTTGATCAGAAAATCCCTACCCAACGCAGCCCCATCCCCCGATACCGCCACCCAGCCGGGCAGGGCAATCTAGTCCTGCCCCGGCGCCTAGGCCACCACTCTCAGAGTCCGGTCGAACGGAAGCGATTCGCGGCGCCGGGGCGCTACTTGTAGCCACCATCCGGCAACGGCCCACGCTCGACGCCCTTGCGGTAGTGGCAGACCTCGCCCTCGACCAGCGCCAGGATCAGGACGAGCTCGCCGTCTACGAGGCCGTCCATGCGGTGACGGCCCATCTTGCGCATCGACCAGCCCGGCTGCTTGGCGTACCGGGTGACCAGGCAGTCGAACTCGAAGGCGGTGCAGGGTTCCAGATCCATGCCCCAGCATTGTCCGGGCGGCGTTCGCTGGGGGTGAGATTTTTAGCGGAGTCGCTAATTTTTAGCGTCACTGTGGCCTGAAATGCCGCCAAACCCTTGAGGAATGGTGGCCGGGGAGGGAATCGAACCCCCGACACAGGGATTTTCAACCAGTGTTTCTGCCCGGTTTAATCCCTTTTCTATTCATCGGCTTGGCGCAATCACGCGCTCAAAATCTGGCCGGTTCGGCCCCAGCCTAAGGCATTGATTGCGTTGACCCGGCTGGCGGGTTTTTAGCGGGCGGGCGTCACCTGGCGCGGCAGGCGGTTGTAGATCCGCTCGAACGTCCGCTGGTCCATGTGACCCAGCAGTTTCCAGTCCCGACCATCGCTGCCGGCCTTGGCCCGCAGGTCGTTGAACGTGAAGCGCGGCAGGGTCGGATGGGCTGCTCGCGTTGCCACCATCGCCCGATGCCAGAGCGTGCGGAAACCGTCGCCGGTGTAGGGCTTCCCGTCCTCCGTGGACAGCAGGATCATCGGCACGAAGTCACGCGCCCCCACCGCGGCCAGCACGGCCCGCTTCAATCCCTCCGACCACCCGATGACCAGGCCCGCGCCGGTCTTGCTGGTGCGGACGGTCAATCCCGCCTCGCCGAAGTCGGCCCGGCGCACCCGCAACAAGTCCCCCTGCCCGGCTGCCGAGAGGGCGGCAAGATTGGCGCGAACGATGCGACTATCGTGGCAACCCTTGAACATGAGGCACGCTGCGAACGGGTGGTACTCGTTAGGCGTACATGGCATGCCGCACTCTCCACACGCCACCAGCGCCTCGACGGGGGTTGTCATGGGGAGGGCTCCTGTAGGGCGGCGGCAGGGTCAAGCCGGTCCGCCCAAGAGCGCATCGACGGAATGGTGTTGCTGATAAGCGTGATGTCGCAATGTTCCGCCACGTCGGCGAAGTTGCGAATCTCGGCGGCCAACGCAAGCGCATCCACAACGCTCGGGCCTGGGCGGGTGTAGAGCTTGGTGCCGTGCGGCAAATCTTCCAGTCGTTTGCATTCGCCAAGAGTGCGTAAGAACGCGCCATCGTCGGTCTGGTCAATCCAAGCCGCCGCGCCCGCATCTGCCGCCGGGGGTGTGGCTTCTAGCTTGTCTGCTGACCGGTAGCCGCGACTATCGATGAACTCGATGAGTCGCTCGACGTTGTGCAGGTTGTTCACGGTGTCGCACTGGCGAACGTGGCCAAGCAACGCGCGTGCCTGGCCAACGATCCACTTTGCCTCTGACGCCTGTTGGTCGGGCTGGTTCATGGGGTGGGTTCCTGTTCCGCTTTGTCTTGTTCCATGAGGGCGCGCTGGTGCTTGGACGTTCCCTTGCCCTCGGCGACCGCGACGTATCCGCAGGCGAGGTGCGCAGCGTTGAACCACTCCGGTGATGGGCGCATGTCATCGCACTGACCGGACCGGTAGTGCGCCTGTACCCGCTTCTGGATGCGCGCCGGGACCATGCGCCAGTGCGGCAGGCACATCAGCTTCGTAGGGTGGCAAGCCGCCTTGCAGAAGTTTGCGTGACAGGTGTGTGCCATCACCCCTCCTTCCGCTGCGGGGCGGATGCGAGCATGGCGGCGAGCGTTCGGAGTGGCGGCGCGTTATGGCGATCAATGACCGACTCCGACGATTCCAGCATGGCGGCGGCGTACCCGACGTTTTCGGCGTAGTGCCTCGGCACCGTAGCCATGCCATCCGGAACATCACGCGGCTGCGCGGAGAGGGCGGCTCTTGCATTGCGCAGAAATTTACCGACCAGAAGTTCAAGGTCGGAAGCCTTGTCGCATTGGTATGCCAACGACTCCAACCAATCCAAGAGACTTACCATCTCATCCCCCGGCGCCTGGGCGGGGGTGGGTTGCGGCGCAAGGTAAAGGGGGTAATAGCCCGGTGGCACCCTGTTGAACAGTTCCATTGATTTGCGCTTCGATGCGCGGTTGGAATCGTGTTTCTTGCTGAAGGTGATGGACGCCTCACCCTTGCCCATGTCCAGCCACGCAACCGCGCCAGTCGGTAAACCGCCCTTGCCGCCAGTTACAAGCTGGGTGAGGCGCGCCACTTCTGCACGCAGATCGACCACCTCGGCCTCGGGCGCAGGCTGGGCGAGGGCTTCAAGGTCAGCAAGCGCCTGCTGGATAATTGCTCTGTCACCATCGCTGCCTGCAATGCAGACCGCCCCTTCTGGATCGCAAAGAACTGCGCGAAGATTTTCAATTGGGTTCATTTCGTCACTCCCAACGCAGCCAATTCCCCATCGGTCAGCCCAAGGGCTTTTGCGCGCTCTGTGGCGGCGCGTCGAGCTGCGATTCTGTCGTCCCCAGCCATGTCCTCCTTCGATGGCTCGGTGACGCGCACTGGGCCGTAAATGCTCGCGCCGACTTTGATTGCATCTACCTTGGTGACTTGCGCGGGCGAACCCATCACGCTAGCCTTACTGGCCAAGCGAACCGCCGTAGTCTCTGACTTACACCAATGAATCGGGTACTGGTAGCCGCGACCCTCGGTTAGGTCGGTGTTCGTGTACACCACGAACAGTTGCAACTCCGCCAGCGCACCCAGCCGCATCACCTCCGACAGCGTGGCGGCGGTCATGCTTGCGCTCCCGCACGATCAAGCGCAGTAAACAGGTAGTCGCGCTCGCTCTTCCACGCCGACCACGCCGCCGCCGACTCCGCCGACCTCGCCGCCGACTCCGCCGCCGACCACGCCGACCACGCCGCCGACTCCGCCGACCTCGCCGCCGACTCCGCCGCCGACTCCGCCGCCGACCACGCCGACCACGCCGACCTCGCCGCCGACCTCGCCGACCACGCCGCCGACCTCGCCGACCTCGCCGCCGACTCCGCCGCCGACAGCTCGCAACTGTTCCCGCCAGCGGCAGCTTCGTGCGCCCTGCGGCTCACTTCCAGCGCCGCGATAACCTGTCCAATGACTTCGGATACGCCGTGCGCGTGCTTGGCTTCCAACGCCTTACGCTGGGTTTCCAGCATCCGGTCGATGCGAGCGATGGCGATCCAGTGTTGTACGGGCTCCAGGTTCTTGCCGACCGGGATGCGCTTTGCTAGTTCCACATGGAACCTGGCGCGCTCATCTTTCGGCAATCCCTCAAAGATCGAATCCTGCAGGCGGATCAGCCACTCGGGCAGACAGCGGCGCTCGGCGATCAAGGCGTGCCGGTCGCGACTATTCTTGGGGTCTATGTCGTGCGCGAAGCAGCCAACAGAGCAGGCGCGGAAATTCTTCCCTGACCCCTCGCCGTAGGTTCCAGCCCGCAGCATGTCCGCTGCCGCATGGTGTTCGGCTTGGGCGACGTGTTCGGCTTTAAGTGACGCATCGTTATTGAATGAAAGGTTCATCTTCTCTCGCCTCCTGGCGGTTAGGCGGCTGCCTTGGTGGGGTTGGGTCAGAACGGGATATCGTCGTCGGCGAAGTCGTCCACCGGAGCCGGGGCCTGGCGCTGCGGACGGGACGATTCCTGCCGCTGCTGTCCGCCTTCCGACTTGCCGCCTAGCAACGCCACGTCTTGCGCCACGACTTCCACGCTCGTGCCCTTGCTGCCATCTTTCGCGTCGTACGTCCGCACGCGCAGCTCCCCAGCAATGCCGACCGCCGAACCCTTCGCCAGATCCAGCTTGCCAAGCGACTCGGCGCGCTTGCCAAACACCTGCACGCGAATCCAGTTCGTCCCCTTGTTGTCGCCGTAGCCGTAGCCGACCGCGACACGGGCCGACCAATTGGCCGTGCCAGACTGGGCGTACCTCACTTCGGCGTCCGCGCCAAGGCGGCCAGTGAAGGAATAGTTGTTCAGGTCGCTCATTTCATTTCCTTGACGGTAAAGACCACAGAAGGGGTGCCGGTGTAAGGCGTCAGGTCGGCATCGGGCGCAAGGTCTTTCAGCGCCTTGGCGTTTGAAATCATATTTATCCAAGCCCCCAAATACTGCATATTAGAGTGAAGCTCGATTGTCCATTCTTTGTGCGTGGTTTATACTCGAGCATGACCTTAGTGTAGTCTGGGGCGGGCATGCAGCCGCTCAAAATCAAGTACACTGTTCTCATTGAAGACGTTCAGGCTGGTTCCTTGATAGTGTTCATTCACTGGATTTCTATCTCATTTTACTTTTTTCTTTGCAAACACGCCTTGATTGTAGCATGTCCACATTGGCTGGTAATTGCTCTCCAATGGTGTCTTTCCTTTCATATCCACGTGTACATTTAGTTTATTAGCCTAGTTCTCTCATCTAGTCGACTGATGCTTTCTCGTAATCATCTGGGTTGTTTCATTCAGAATTCTGGAAAGGTTTCAAACACTTAGTGCCGGTAGACATGTCACATCACACCTTGGCATCTACTTTTCAGTCCATTCCTACTTCACTCCGCTTCGTTACACTTTCGCTTCGTTCCGTCTCACTCCCCTGCAAAGCAGACGCCAAGGCGGGGCAGCTGTAGACACGCTAAAATTGGCACTATGTTGAGTAAATCTCACATCACCACGTAATGCCCCAAAGAGTACTTCAATATTGGCTTAATATGAACTTTTCTAATTTATTTAGAATTTTCTCTCATTATTGTAATTGACGACCATCTTCAGGGCGTTATTTAATTAACGACTGATGAAGCAGGCGTCAGTTCAATTAGAATTTTAAAATTTTAATTTTTGTAATTGACGGCCGTCAGAAGGGCGTCATTTAATTCACGCCACCGTGCAAGGCGTCATTTGAAGGCCAATGTACACCGACCTCATTCTCATATGCCTCGACCTTTGTCCATGCACGGACTCATATGCACGGAGTTTGTTCTCACATGCATGGACATTGCTGGCATATGCACGGAGTTTGTTTTCACATGCATGGACGTTGTTCCCGTGTGCATCGACCTTATTGCTATATACATCGACCTTGGTATATGCATGGAGTTTGTTTTCATATGCACAGACCTTGTTCAAAAGTGCACGGGGGGTAGTTTTCAATTGACGACCACTATCGCAGGCGTTATTTCCTGGTTTTATGAGTTATAAACAAAATGGAAATCAAGAGAATTGACAACCATCTTGACGTCGTTGATTAATTAACGCCATATATGAAGTCGTCATTTTCAATTTTCCAAGTAAAGAAAGTCATTTATTTCTATAAAATAATCCAAGATACTTTTGTCACTCTGGACTATTGGTTATTATATTACCACTCTGGTATTTTCTTTGAAATTACTTTCGCATAAATTTTTCCAAGCGACCAAATTAATTATTGTTATGTGCACGAATCCCAATTCACTATGTATCTCCTCCATAAACCCTCCTAACCCATCCTCATCAGTCTCTTGGGTGGCTTCCTCAGTTCTTGATATCGGTATATCAATTCTTATCGGTATATCGGTATCCGGATCTCTGGGTGGTTACAGTTGGTATCAGAGCCAAGTTGAGGAATTGCATTAGGAATTGAAATTGTGCTGGTCCAGAGCAAGTCCCTTGTGTCCTCTATTGCTGGCTTAGGACGTTTCCTTGTGATTAGTGACGGGTTTTTCATATTTTGTGTTTTCCTGGATTTAAGATGTTGCCTCGTGGATGGAGGAGAGCTCCGGCTCCTCGGGAGGTGAGCGGCACTTCATCTACTCCTGCGGCGCCTTCTCTTGCCAATCCTGCTCCTCGTGATGAGATGCCAGGCGGGCGTGGTCTGGCATTAAAGGAGTTCCTGCTCTTTCACCCGCCGACGTTCGAGGGTCAATCTGACCCGGAGGCAGCAAGGGCATGGTTAGATGTTGTCGAGTCCGCATTCCAGTCAATGGAGTGCGCAGATGATGAAAGGGTCATGTTGGCGACCTATCAACTTCAAGGTACTGCGCGCACCTGGTGGAATTTGGAGCGGGAAGTTGCCTTCCATTCCCGACCACTCCGACAGATCTCATGGGCGGAGTTCGTGGAAGCTTTCGAACGTTCTTATACTCCCGCCTGTCTCAAGCTTGCGAAGATGTACCAATTCCTAGAGCTGACCCAAGGAGACTTGTCGGTGCAGCAGTATTGTAATAAATTTGTTGAGTTGGGCAGGTATGCGTCCCACATTTTTGTAGATGAAACCTTGCGGACGTAGCAATTCCTACGAGGATTAAAGACGGAGCTGAGCCTGCTGCTATTTGCTACTCAGGTGTCAGAGTTGGACGTAGCTTACCAGGCAGCCGTCGCTATGAAGTTGGAATTAGCGAGGACCCGAGGGTTACCTCAGCTAGGTGTGGTCCAACAGGCGGTACAATTTCAGCCGCCGTACCTGCCGACTGCCCCAGGAGTTCCTCCGGCTCTTCCTTCCGCTAGTGGTGCTCCCTTCTCCCAATCAAAAGGCAAGAAGCACAGGTTTAAGAGGTTCAGGAAGAAGTTCGTTCAACAGGCATCCCGTAACTTGGAGGATGCCTACACTTTTTGTAGTAATTCCTCCATCTTCTTATGTAGTCCATGGCTGACTCATTATTTTTTTGTTTGGTTGCTTATAATTTAGCCTCGATGACTTCTCCCTCAGTTGTCTTCATATTCATTATTTTTTTCACCCTTGGCTTGTCTATTGTCGTCAGACCTTCTGGACTAGGGTACTGGGTAACCGACTGCATATGCAGTCTCATTGGCACCATTGTCTGAGATGCTTTAATTTCCCCTGACATGCCCGGGGAACTGTATAATGGAATTGTTCAGGGAGAATGGCCCCTGTATATTCAGGTCCTATTCCGGGCATGGCCGACCGTGTTGAGGCTTCAGGTGAGCTAGTATCACCCTATGCCATCTTAGGTAGAAATCCTGTCGATTCTGGCATAGATGGACTCATGTTCATTTCATTTAGTCGCTTTCGTAGCATTTCAATTTCCTGCTATTTCTGGTATAGTAGCACCATCACGGTAGAGTCTTGCCAAGAGGGGCCAGGAGTGCTATCTTCCACCTCCAGTTTGTATTAGATGAGTGGCATCCTGTAATCATTATCGGATGCATCCAGTTTCTTCGAGATGAACTCCCTATGTCTTATGCCTCCGAGTAGAGGAGCAATATGGTATTATGCCTCCTTGCTGGCTGGTGGGTGTCTTGATATTCTCTCAGATCCAGTAATATGGTGGGAGGCAGAAGCTTTAGCCTGATTTACTCCCTTCGGCATAAACAGATTTCTTCATCTTCTTCATTAGTGTTTTGAGCCATGCTAGATGTGGCTGACAATGTGTTGCAGGAGAGAGCAATGTATCTTCCTTTAGTCTTTGTATTCTTCCTTTTCGTCCCCTTGATGGCTGGCATTTGCCTCCACAGGGGGTTGCTTGGTGCATTCAACACCCCTACTCTTTCTTCAGATCTTTTTGTTAGCCCTTGAAACTCATGGCATCTTTGAAGGGCATGCTTATTGAGCTTCTTGGGCTACTTAGGCTCATTTGGCCCATTTATAGTGGCTTGCAGTCGTTCCACGGCTAAGCTAGCTTCTTCATGTACCCACATCAAGACTTGCTTCTTTTTGTTGTCCGTTGGCCTTCTAATGGCCGTTGGAGGGGCTACTTGATGGTAGATAGAAACTACAGAAAACAAAATGGGCCGGTCCATCGCACCAAGAATTTGGGCCCCAGAGGCCGAGTGAGATTTTGGTCTTGTTCTTTTCTATGATCATACATATAAACTCCAGGTTCACACCAAAGAAAATGATGTTATGATTTATTCATCTACCCCTGTAATTCCAGAGGGGCGTAGGAAGAGGATAAAATCGTTGGGGAAAATTAGATGGAAACGGGCAGAATAGTATATAGAAATCTGAAAGAAAAAATATAGAGAGGAAAGAAAGGACAGAAGCCTAATATCTTCCCCTACCTTCTTCCTCTCGGATCTTCTCTCTGAACTCTGGACTCTCCCCCTCTTCTTTCTCTCCTCTATTCTTTCTTTGCTGGACTCTCCATTCTTCTCCTTTCGTCTCTTTCTCTCTCTGTTCTTTCTTTGCTAGACTCTTCATTCTTCTATTTCTGTCTCTTTCTCTCTCTTTCTTTAGGAGGAGAAAATGTATTTTTATAAGCACCCCGGGGGCTAGATGAGTCAGTGGCAGTGCCACCGACTGACCCTTGGGCTGCCGACACACTGACGTGCCTCCCGCTAGCGGCGCTGAATCAGCCACGCCACCGATACAAGCTCCACTCTTGCCGCTGCCGATTCACCCTCACAGGCTTTGTCGACTCACCCGCGCTAGTGCCGCCGACTCACTGAGGGGTAATTTCATAATTTTGGCATTTTACCCCAAATCGACCCGTCGGGAGCTCGTAGCTTAGAATATCATCAGGGTTGATCCTATGGCTTCATAATGTACTTTGAAGCCCTAATTTTGAGTTTTCGGTGATTTCCAGCATGTGTCGAATCCGTACCGATTTTCTCAGGTTTTACCCTGATTCGGCCTTCGGCACTATGATTTGTACTACCAGACTTGTTTTAGAGCCACGTGAGGCTGCTTCGTCAAGTGGGTCATCTCTCGAAGCATTTTTTCCTTGACTGAACCACTTTTCGGTCACCTATAGACCTTTTCCGGTGCAATGTCTACCCGAATCAGGTAACCTGGGTTTTCTTCTGATTTAGCATTCGGCTCAGCGATTTGTGTCGCCAACTTAATTTTGTGGACACATAGGGCGTCTTCATTGAGAGGGCCATCCCCCAAAGCATTCCTACCCTGATCGAATGTCTTTTTGGCTATTTACGGACTTTCCCGGTATTCCACATGTGATAATCAGATTGCCTGGGTTTTCCGTTGACATCACCTTTGGCACGGCAAATTATGCCCGCAGGCCTGCTTTACGCTAGTAGGAAGCGTCTTCATTGACTGGGTAGCCACTCCAGATATTCTCACCCCCATGGGATAATTTTCGCATATTTATTCATTCTTTCATCAGTGCTAGTTTTTAGGCTTGGTTTGCATGCACTCTGGTGCACTTAGGATCATGCATTGTTTCATGTGTAGTTCTGCCACCCCCTTTGGTGAGTGTATCCCTCTCATATGCATATTCCTTGTAGTCGACAAGGGGACTCATCCGAGGACCTTCGTAAGTCTTTGCGAGTCGTGGATTTCTACACAAATGCCGAGCTAGTTATACCATTGTACCCCCCTAGGTTTTGCATTCTGCTTTGGTGTGAGAGAGTTAAGCTTTGGTCAACCTAGAGTTTAGGTCCCTTTCCCTTTTAGGATTCCTAGTCTTGAGAGAATTAAGCTTAATTTAGACATTAAAAGGTCCACTGAAAACTCCTATGAATAAATTTTAGATCATCTTATCTTGCTTGGCTTAAGTGAGACACTCTCATATTGCATTGCTTGTTCCCTTCTGGTCATTGATATAATGCGGTTGGTCCTACGACCACGTTCGACACTCTCATATTGCTTTATTTGTGCCATCGGATCTTTGATATAATGTGGTTGATACTGTGACCACATTCCTAGAATGCGGCCAACAAATGGACCGCGTCCATTCAAGCCCTTTTGGCTTTATTTGTTCTACATTTTCATCCCTCATATAGGCTTATGGTTGTTAATTCATTCAGTTTTAACCCTTTGCTGTGTTTATAACTCCGTTTCATCATTTTATAGTCGCATTCCACATTAGTTTTCATGCATAAGTCTATATGTGGTCCTATTTTCTAGTGCCTTGTCGCGGTAACTACTGTGACCGTGTCTCTGTTAACTGTGCCACCTGTTCATGTCGCGTTCGTATCTCAAGGTATTTTCTCATTTTCCAGAACCTTATCATGGTCATCTATCTCACTACATTTTGGTAAACGTGGTGGTTCTATGAACCGCGTTCACATTCGTGGCTTTGCCCTCCTTATTCCTCCATACCCTCTTCCCTGGTTTGTAGTTCAGAGGGCCCCTCACGGCGCCCACACCTGGTCCCCATGCGATGCCCAGCATCAGTCAGACCACAGGTCAGCACGTGGATCGAGGTCCACTCGCCTGGGACTCGAATCGACACGAAAATCACCGGCTAAGCCTCAGACGATGAACGGTCCATCATTGGCCATACGGAAGAAGGGCGGTTATGATCCCGCCGCTCAGAGGCATGGGCGGTTCCATCACGGCCGCCCTTGCCAGGATGAACGGCTGATCAACCAACGAAAAGACAGGCAGCCAGAGACTGGCCGCCCAAGGGGAGAATAGGTGGTCCCTTTCAGGCCACACAACTCGTGTGTGGTCTATCATGCGACCGCACAAGTCCCAAGACTCACGAGGATGAACGGCCCATGGCTGGCCGCCCCTGGGGATGGACGACACCTAGTTCGACCATCCATCCTCATGGCGAACCACCCCTGGGGTTGGCCCGATCTTGGCCTTCCCATGCCCCATTCGTGCCGAAACGAAGGGGATACAGCCATGGACACCCACACAATCACATGGACTAGGACCGGAGTCAAAACGACGCACGAATCGCAAGAAACGGGTAATTCTAACGAAATCACCCAAAAGAGGTCACCGAACTTCTCGGGCTCCCCACGGTCAAACGGGACCGCCAATCGACGCAAAATTGGCATCAATGAAATGCTGAAGTTCTTAGGAGTCCATTGACTCCGACCGATCGTAGAATCGTCACCGTTTTCAGCAAAGCCTACGAACCTCGAAAAACTACAATGGACCAGAACTCGCTCGTTCTTGCACCGTAAAGCACAAAACTGCGGGAAAATGAAGTACGCGCGCTTGGGAACCGTCCCCCTACCTCCACCGAAGATCTCACGCGTCGAAGCGACTAAACCACACCGAAATCGCCAAAACACGAATCACGTCGATTCTCGGCCACCGAGGGATCGCGCCACACCACGCTCAAACCGTCGCTCCATCCCGCGTTCTGATCTCCCCGACGCGTCCCCGCCTCGGCCAGCTCCGCACGGTCGCGCGCCTGGTGACACATTTTTTATTTATTTATTTATTATTTATTGATGTGCCAGTCACCGAGGTGACAAATTTATTGTGCGCTCAGCCTGACTTGCGTCGGGTGAAAGTGTGGTTCAGTCGGGACCAGCAGTCCACCATACCATCAAGGCTATGGCGTTAATTACATCCCTCCCTAGAAGGGACAACCTTTGATTAATTACCGAGATAAAGGGGTTGCCAAGGCCGAAGTGAAGAATGCGAATGATTATGCGAGCTATTGCAATCTACCATGCATAATTTATTAGAGTGAAACTCTCAGTACGCGGTGGAGGACGTAGGTCCGGAGACCTCCATCACGCACGACAATAGCTTCCGGTCGGGCGTCGCCCGACTTTCTGCTAATGTCGTTTGATATTTCGAGAGTCCGTACACTCAGGCATACATTGATGCAACATGATCGCCTAAGCGAATACATAAGAAAATACATCCCATGGAGATTCCTAAATGAAAGTGAGAGAATATAGGGATGGATTTCATTATGGGTTTGCCTAAAACAAAGGGCGGACATGATGGGATATAGGTGATTATAGATCGATTGACCATGACTGCACACTTTCTGCCTATCAAGAGTCGATGGTCAGTTGATGTGCTAGCAGCTCTGTATATCAAGGAGATTGTCAGATTGCATGGAGTACCTGTCTCGATAGTATCTGACCGAGACCCTCACTTTACATCACACTTCTGGAAGGGTCTATAACGTTTGATGGGGACGAGACTAAATTTCAGCACTGCATTTCATTACCAAATGGATGGTCAGATCGAGAGGACAAATTAGGTCATGGAAGACATGCTCAGAGCCTGTGTTATTGATTTTGGTGAGAGTTGGCACGATCATCTGCCTCTGGTGGAATTTGCCTACAATAATAGCTAACAAGCTAGTATCCAGATGGCACCATTCAAGGTACTATACAAAAAGAGTTGTCGCTCACCTATATGCTAGGATGAAGTTGGGAAAAGGTAACTTCTAGGCCCAGAGATGGTAAGAGACACAATCGAGAAGGTACAAATCATCAAAGAACGGCTTCAGATGGCTCTGTCTAGGTAAAAGACTTATGCCGATACTAGAAGGAGGGACCTGGAGTTCCAAGTTGGGGATCATGTATTCTTTAAAGTTTTCCCAGGTCAAGGAATTCAAAGATTTGGTGTCAAGGGTAAGCTTACACCAAGGTATATCAGTCCCTTTGAAGTTCTGGAAAGGGTTGGTGAGGTTGCCTACCGAATCGCCTTGCCACCTCAACTATCTGAAGTCCATAATGTATTGCATGTCTCCATGCTCAAGAAATATGTTCACGATCCGTTCCACATTATCGAACATGATAACATGGTTATACAAAAGGATCTGACTAATGAACGAAATTCATTGAAGATATTAGATCGTGAGGTTCGTGTGCTAAGGAACAAGACTATTCCCATGGTGAAGGTTCAATGGAATAAAAGCTTAGAACAAGAGGCCAAATGGACAACTGAGGAATCAATGCAAAGGAGATTCCCCGAGTTCTTCTAACTGTAAGTAATCTACACCCTCCAAATTTATATGCAATTGAATTTGGAGACCAAATTCTTCTAAGTGGGGGAGGGTGTAGCACCCCAAATTAAACATGGAGAATATTTTAACCCAATTAAGTAATAGGGTCAAAACTCTTTTTCCATAAATCAAAAGGTTGCTATCATTAAAACAGATATCACATCAAAAGCTAGATGAGCATGAGTAAGTCCCAGGGGACACAACAACTTTGACCACTTCATGATGAAAAGGATAGTTTTCTATCCTAGGATCCTTTTCAGACCTTGATTCATGTGATTTAGGATCCTGGGATGTTGACTTTAGATAAGATGGTGTGTTTGACTTGAACTGGTTTTAAACAGATGGAAGTCTTCAAGTGTGTCGACGCACTCAACTCCCTGCGTCAATGTTGCATCCTATTTTGTGAGCTGCTAGGCTCCCGGGCAAAGCATGAGTCAACACTATGAAGGGGTTGCATTGACGTAACTTGCTTCTAGCTTGAGCTGTTTGCGAGCTCACGCATTGTGCGTCGACGCAGTTGAAAGGATATGTTGATGCATCCTTTGAGTATGCATCCAAAGTGTTCTCTGTGAGGGGCCTTGTGTCGACACCCTGATAGAAATGGCATCGACGTAGCTGGAGATGGTCCTCGTTTGATTGATGCTGGAGCCTGAGTTGTGTCGACGTAGTGAGGTGCTTGCGTCGACGCATCCTTTGATGTGCACTTGATGTTGCTTCTGGGAGCTATTCAGAGTCGACGCCTCCATGGATATAAAGATGCTAAAGTCGACTCATCCTCATGGAAGTTCTTGTTAAGCGGTGTTCAAGCCGAAGATGCATCGATGCAACAAGGTGCTTGAGTCGACGCAGCCTGAAGAGAAATTTGGCAGTTCTTCTTCTTGTAACAGAATGAGTTGACGCCTTCATTAAGAGTAAGTCAACGCAAGCATGAATCTTGTTGCTTTCTTCACCTTCAGCCAATAAACAAGTTGTTTCAGATTTTTTACAATAACTAGCCAATGACTTGTAGGAAGACATCATCAAAACATAATGTACAAAACATTATCCCCTTTTTGATGATGGAAACTATGAGTCATCATGCTCACAATTTTGAAATTGAATTCAAGCAGCGAGTTTTGGCATGCAGTAGGTTTTCACATAAATAGTATGAAACACATCAAAATTTGAAGGATTCATTGGGACCTATAGTGGAGATAGACCAATCACTCAATCATTTTTCTGACTAACCTATTGATTGACCAACTAACCCATCATACTGAGATCCTCTCAGATTATGACTCATGAAGTAGCTTCTCCCCCTTTGACATCATCAAAAGACGAGGAAGGGTGGCATAGATGTGGGGAGACTTAGAAGGAAATTGTGGATACATGTGGAAAGGTAGGAGGCTGAAATGAAAGTTCAGGAAGGGGATTCAGACCTAATATAACTCTCATTGTTGAACGGGACTAACTCTAAAATTGAATGTCTTCCACAAAAGCATTGCATGGTTAGACCTTGATGAAGGATTTAAAGTGAATAATTATAGCGGGTGTATAATTTATGAAAGCTATAGGAGTGCATGCTCACAAGATTACTAGAATTGAAGCACTGTAGCACACCAAAAGGCCTTAGTACTCGACTTGTATCCTATCTTATGCAAGTCCATTGATATTTCAAGATAAACTGTCATAACAACTTTGAAGCATTGAAAGTCCACTCAATTAAGCACCTCTGGTGTTCAGTGGAAGGCACAACTGAACTAACTTACATAAGCTGACAGTCAAGTTGAACTGACACATTTTGACCTGAAGAAGTACATTAGTTAGATGTAACCTTCCCCAGTTACTCAGTGCAGTTAACTATTCTACCTCATTTTGACCAGAGATAGTTTGCTACCTCATGCCTTAGCCCACATCACTTCATTGGCAAAGGGGCATAGTTTCTCAGCAGACTGAAGCCATTGCTCTGTGTATAGTTGCAATAATTTTTTTTAAATGATGAAACCAAAGCAGAGTTAGATAGGACACTACCTTTTGATGGGAACAACCTCATGTCTCAGGTGAAGTATGCCCAATTACTCAATAGGGCTTTACCATTGCTCTGCATCAAGTGCTTCAGGTAGATTGAGATGGCATGATCGTTTAATGACAATGCTCAATGTAAGGCTAATCAACCAAAACATTACTAAACTCTCATAATCGGGCTAAGGAAGAACTAGGTTTCAGCACACTTAATGCCTCAACAAAAGTAAACCTAAAGAGGCCTCCCTTTAACTTGCCATGTTCAGATCTCATAAAGTTATTGGCCTTAATTCTTCAATTTATTGGAACAACCATGATGCCAAGAGCTGGAAGATTGTTGTTTCTAGAATATCAGTCATTGGAAATCAGTCAGTAAGTGTGAATCTCCCCCTGAATCAGAGTGTTGAGTGAAAGGGTGAGGGGTTAGAAGGCAAGATGAATGATCATAGACAAGTAATATCAGGTCGACTCAACTCTATAGTAAGGCAGGCATGCAGATCAGGCCAATTGACTATCTGGTGCAGATGGCATCGACACAGGTGACAAAATAGAACTACATATGTAGTAGAACTACCAGTAACCTATCTTACATGGATTCCACTAACTACCCCTCAACACATGAACTCTAAAACACTGTATGTGAGGACCCTTAGTACTTGGCAGAAAATTTGATCTGAAGATCATCTCACGCATAGTGAGTGCTTTCAGACAGACTTTGTCTGCCCTATCATAGGTCACCATTTTATATACCAGTGGGTCATTCACACACCAATAGCCTACGACTCATGAAACGGACAAGACATGCACAAGTGGCTCCCCTGACATCAACAACCAATTAATTAACTTACAGACTCACCTGACTTGAATCTTGTAGAATTAGAAAATAGGGGGTTTACACAATTCCAACTCCCTCCACAGAGTGAAAAGCCTCTCATTGTTCAAAGGTTTTGTGAAGATGTCAGCAATTTGCCTCTTAGTTTCAACATTTAAAGTTTGTCTTGCTTACTTCATCCCTAAGGAAGTGATGCCTTATTTAAACGTGTTTGGTTTAGGAATGCTAAATGGTGTTCTTTGTTATGTTAATGGCACTAGTGTTATCACACGAAATGGGTGTACATCTAAGATCTACACGATAGTCCTGGAGTTGGTGCTTTATCCATAGCATCTGAGTCCCACAACTCCCTGCAGCAGCATATCCTGCCTCTACAGTTGAGAGTGCAACCGAGTGTTGCTTCTTGGAAGCCCAAGAAACCAAACACCCGCCCAAAAGATGGCAATAGCTACTAGTGCTTTTTCTATCAAGTTTGCATCCAGCATAATCAGCATCAGTATAAGATATTAATTCAAAATAGCATGATGCAGGATACGATAGCCCAAACTCATGTGTGCTAACAATATATCTTAAGATCCTTTTCACATCGATCATATGTGATTCTTTAGGATTAGCATGGAATCTTGCACACAAGCGCACACTGAATTGAATGTCCTGCCTAGAAGCAGTGAGATACAAGAGAGACTCGATCATACCTCGGTATGTCTTAGGATCTATAGGTTTACCATTTTCATTTGCATCTAGAGAAGCATTTGTTCCCATGGGCGTGGAAATGTGTTTGGCATTCTGACATGAGGTTAGGGGGGGTTGTTTGAGGGATCATTGGTAGAGTGTGGGGTTCCGGGGGAGGGGTGGAAGTGGCATACTTGGTGGGGTAATGGACGGAGGGTGACGACCACACGCATGGGCCATATTTTTGGTAAAAGGCTGTGGATGACTTGGCTCGCTCCTTCAACATCCCTATGACAAGCTTATCCCACCCATTCATCTTGGGAAGGGGGTAGTGGAGAGAGGAGGGGTGATCTTTCTAGACTCAATGATGATGAAATGACCAAGGACTAGACTTAGTAGAGACAAGTCTAAAACTTACTTTGATACCAAATTGATGTGACACTACCTTGTGGGTGGCAGCCACTCGACCAACGCCCTTGGACCTACAATCGCAAGCAAGCAACTTTGACGGCAGACTAACTCGGGTGAGCTCAATCGCGTAGCACATCCAATTGCCCGTAGGCCAACCGGCGATAGTGGAGATGGTCCAAAGTGGGACCTCACTATTCTGAGGTTTGGCTAGCTTGAGATTGAACCCCTAAGGGTCTGGGATGCCCAAACCAATGGGCGGCTAGCATGTCGAGGGCGTTGGTTGTAGGGTCTCTCTCACAACTCACTCCACGGTGGCACTCAATTAGATGACATTCAGATCGGGCACTCTCTCACCATCCGACAGAGTTAAGAAGCAACACTAATTAAGCAAGATAAGCCAGCAAAGAGAGGGGACAAGAAGCTCACTTGATCAGTGTGAAGACACCGATTTCGGTCGGAGACGATGGGGAGCGGGGAGGCGTGGGTATGCACCCACAGATCGCGCTGATGTAGCTTCGGATGGTGATCTGCTAGTACAATCACTACACCCTTGCAGAGGGGTTGATCAAGGGGTGGAGAAATTAATTATTACGACCAAAATTACCTCCGCATAGGGAGGGACTGTAAGCCGGCCAGGCGGGGTGGGGGAAAACTAAGCTAGAAGCCGAATGGAGGGAGCTGGTCGATTCTGCCAGCTCTCAGGACAGCTTGATAGGCAGTCACTGTCGGCGCCATCACGGGCTCTCCCAAACTCCGTTGTTGATGAAACTAGCGGTGAAACCTCCTGGGTTGGCCCAGGAGGACATCCAAATTTTAGGGAGACTTCTGGTTGATGGCGTTGGTTGGGGTAGAGTGGTGAACAGGGTGGCTGAACTCTGGTTCTGGTAGCTCCTGAGTTACTGCACTAGGAAGGCAAAGTCACCACGGCCGCTCCCGAGCTGAACAAAACCTTTGCATAAATATTATCCACAAGAAGTGTACCTTCAGCCACAGTAGGGGTATTGTCTGCCTCTTCTTGCATCGGTGCATAAACTCGCCCTCTGTACTGAATCTTCTCCTGCTGGGGTATTGGATTTTGCTGAGCCTTCTTAGGGCAGTTCCTCACAATAAGCCCAGCCTCGCCGCATTCATAGCACTTGCCTTTTATCCTCCAGCACTCCTGTCCCAGATGGTTGCACCCACATTGAACACAAAATGGAACCCTCGGCCTGTCCCTTGGTACGGGTTCCTGGCGTGCCACTTTTCCCTTGTCTCGCCTCCCTCCTGCCTACATAGGCCTTTTGCCCATCGTCTTCTGTTCCTCGGCGAACCTATACATGGGCATTCATTAGAACCTAACTTAATATGTTCTCTAAATCTTTATGGTTTCAATTATTACCTTGAATTCTCTTGCTCGGCTAGATGAGCAAGCCCCAGTGCCGTAGTGTAGGACTCAGGGTCTTGGGTGGCCACATAGCGTTAGACACTGCTATACAGACCGTTGATGAATTTCTTCACCTTTCGACATGCCTCATCGAATATGTATGGAGCATACTGACCCAGAGCGGAGAATCTGGCCTCATAGTTTGCTACGGACATGTTTCCTTGTTCGAGGCTCAAGAATTCTTGCCCTTTAGCATCACGCACATGCTGAGGGAAGTATTTTTCTCAGAAGATAGCTAGAAATTCTTCCCATAATATGTCACCATTATGCCCTGCGAAGGTGGTCCTTAACTTGGCCTTCCACCATATGTCAGCTTGATCTTGCAATACATAGGCTGCCAGATTCACTTTTTCTTCCTTGGGACATTGCATCGTGTTGAACTTCTTCTCCATCTTGCGGAGCCACTACTCAGCCACCTCTGGATGGCTCTCCCCCTTAAAACAAGGAGGTGTCAGCCTCAGAAATTGATCAAGCGTGGGTAAGTCATGACGTGGTGAAGGTGCTGGCTGTTGTATCATCCGTTGCTGTATGGCGTGCATCAGTCCTTGGAAACTTTGCATAAATCCTTCCAGATTAATTCCTGCATTGGGCACTTGTCCGCCCCCGACTCCCGGGGCATTGACTTCCCCATCATTCACCATATTGGGGTCCTCTACCCCCGATCCTCTCTCATCAGCATGGGGAAGATCTCTTTGCCTTCTCGGTGACATAGCTCTAAGAAGATAACGATTATTAAATGTGAGGGTTTATTTAGCGGTCACTTTCTGACCATTTCATGGGTCTTAGCGGTCTATCGCATGGCCGTTTATGAAACTCTGGCAGTCTGTGGAAGACCATTTATTCCTGTCTACAGAAAACAGAAATAAAAATTGAAGTATGTGCTAATCTAGGGCAACTAGATGCATGGAACGATGTAAAAACATAGCTGAAACATGTAAGAAGATAATTAGGCCATGAACATGCATGGGTTGTGAGAAATAGACAAGAATTTTAAGTTTTATCTCATTAGGGTTAGTTGTATGCATGAACATAAACTTACTGTGCAGTCTCAATAAAACATAAAATACTCCATGTATAAATCATGAAATTTAATGGAAGAAGAGGACTTTTATTCCTAGCATCAAGTTTAAGCCGTTCATGAGATAACCTACCTCTGGGCTAGACTGTAAGCTCCGAATTTAGGGCTGAAAGTTGACCCTTGTTTCTACTCATCCTGAACTAAAATAGTAACTTCTCGTCCCTCTAACTTCTTATCCCCTTCACCAAATACCACGAGATTTGGAGGGTAAGAAGAAGATACTAAGGTGAACGGATAATTATAAAGAACCAATATCTAATTACCTTGTTTAGGGCTCCTAACTTGCAGATCTTCCTGGCCCCGTTGCACAGATTCTTAGGTCACTTGTGATGAACCAGCATCTTTGGAGGCTTCTATCTCCCTAACGACTTGATCTCCTAGAACGAGATTTTGAGAAAAGTTAGACCTTAGTATTATGAATAGAATACTCTAAAGAACCTACCTGAAATAATGTTTCCTTACCTTAGTTCCACGCAAGCCAAAAGTAAGGGTCGCGCAAGTTAAACTTAAGGTCTATTTATAGGGTTACTAGGGTTTCATGGGTTTGGACAACCCTAGAGTCCTAACTAGGTCATCAAACCAATCGTAATGTATTCTAGAGCCTTCTAGCCAATAGATTGCATTGATCCCAGTTGATTTGGATGCCAAAGATCCAAACTTTTCACGTTTCTCTACTGTTCACGATCGAACTCTAGTAAGCGCTCTAGGTAGGACCATTTTCCTGGGCCAAAGTGGTCGCCCGATAGACCGTTTTTGCCCTTGATTGTCGAATTTGAATTTATTTCAAACTCTTCCATTTATTTATCTATTTATTTATCTAATAAGGAGTAAATATCCCCTAAATTTTATAAATATACTATTTTAATCTTCTAGAATATGGGCCAAATCTTATGGGCTTGGTTTTAAGTCACGTGCCACCTTAAAGTTGTGTCCATGATTGGTCAGACTCATGTGTCTGCTTGATCGTTCCTAAAGAGCTAGACGCCTCAGTTTTGGGATCACGTGACCACTTAAGAGGCTGAAGCTTCTTACCCTTAAGGTATTCGATAGAGTTCCTGCCTATAAGAAGATAGTCATTTAGTCAAACACCTTATAAGTTAGAGCTCATACTTAGGCAATAATCAAATGAAAACATATGCTCAGACTTATCACATGAAAGTTCTCCAAATGCCTTAGAGAATGGACAATGGTGCACAGACTAGATGACTTGAAACTAGTTGTGCATCGACTTCAAACAGTAGCACTGGTAGACCTTGAAATGTGCTCCGACCTATATGCAAGACATGAATGTGCACTGACCTAATGTTGCACAGACCTTACTCTTCACATGTGCACAGCCCTTCAGCAACATGCACTGACATTACTGGGTCACTAGCATCGACCCTCAACATATGCATTGACCTTACTTTGCCAAATGCAAATGTGCACATGCTTCATAGCAAACATGCACAGACTGTGGACATGCTTAGACCTCAATGTGCATTGACCTCTATATATGCATAGACTTTGACTTCCAAATGTGCATCGACCCTTGCTAATAGTTTAGAAAAGATGCATAGACCTTATATGCTGGAGAGCAAAAGAAGCATCGACCTTATGTGCTGACTAACAAAATGTGCACCGACTTTGTGAAGGTGCGAATAGTGATATGCATCGACCTTATAGAAACATTGTGAGGATGAAGGTCGACCTGTGTTATGCCATATGCAATGTGCATCGACCTTTGCCTACATGTCAGTGCCATGTGCATCGACCTTATATGCATATCAGCGCTATGTGCATGGACCTTACATGTGTGAACAGTGATATGCATTGACCTGATTATGCCTAGCGAAAAATGTGCACCGACCTCCTTAGCCAGAAACATATATGTGCATTGACCTTACATGCGTGAACAGTGATATGCATCGACCTGATTATGCCTAGTGATAAATGTGCACCGACCTCCTTAGTCAGAAACACATATGTGCATCGACCTTACTGGCATGAACAGTGATATGCATCGACCTTATGTGCAGGGTGAAAATGTGCATCGACCTTAGATGCTGCACATGGCTAACTAGCGTCGACCTTATGTGAGTTATGTATGAACATGCACCGACCTACATATGCAACACTATGAGCATGCACCGACCTTCATCTGCTATTCCCCATTTCAATTTATGTTGTTAGTCTTCCATTTCTTTTATAGATCTTGCACGTCCGTGGGCTAATTTGGGTTCCATTTTCTTGTTCCTTGGTTATTTTGCAGGTCAACAGGAGTATAAGCATGAGGCCCATCCCCTCTGGCCATCCGGAAGGGGTCGAGGAACACATTCCACACCTTGGGGTCTAGGTGTTATACGCGGTCTACCTCTACCCATTTGCAGACGTGCGCGATCCCATACAGACTAAGCGGCCTACTAAGAACCGTGTAAGCACCAGACTGATCTTCATCCCATGTTCCTTCTCAGCGCTATGAGCTGCCTATCGAGCAGCCGTGTACCTCCTGGAATTATCTTTAAAGGGCCGTGTTCATCCCTATTCCAGCGTTGCTTCATCGGCGAGTGCTTTATCCTCTCCCTTTTCCAAGGTACATAGTGCTTCCCTTTTTACACTTCGTGTCTTAGTGGTGATCACGATTCATTTACCCCTTTCCTCCATTTAGCATCATTTCATTTGCATATCTTGATTTAGAAAGAAGGAAAGAGAGGAAAGAGGGAAAATGTATCTACATCCCTAATTTTGTGGTGCCGAAACGTGAGATCGGGACGATTCTGACGAATGACCCACTTCAAGTCACCAGGGTTCCCGGACTCCTACCGGCCCCGAATGATGACCAATCAACACAAAACTAACGTGAATGGGATCCTGACATCCCAGTGGTCATTTGACACTAATTCTACCGCGAATGGTTGTCATTTTTCGGCGAACTATGAAAATCCCAAAAACTTTGATTTTCACCAAACCTACCTGATCTCCTCCGATCGAGCACCATTCTACGCTCAGGGGTAGGGGAAACATGCAGAATGGAAAGGCGATCCATCTCCCTACCTCCACCGAAGAAACCATGCGCCGAAGTGGCTAAACCGCGCCGAAAACCTCCAGAAATGCGAACGGCGCCTTCTTGGAATCCACCAAGGGATCATGCCTGCCACGCTCCATCCGCTGCTCTAACCCACGAACCGATCTCCCCACCAGGTCCGCGCCTCAGCCAGCTCCGCAACGGTGTGCACCCCGCACCAAACGGGCCTGAGATGAGAGAGAACGGAGAGAGATAGTAAATGGTTGGAAATGAGTAGGAGAGATAGTGGAGTTGAATTTATAGAAAGAAATTAGGAATTTTTCCTAATTTCTAAAAATTTGTAATTTCAGTCAAAAATATAGTAATTTAGAAAAAGAGAAGCACAGTAATTAAAAGGATGTTAGAAAACTGATCAACCAAATATTGACAAGTAGTGTTGGACATCATCAAAACCATAGGAATGCAACAGTGTCGTGGCATTTTCCTGGTAGCATGACTAAGGTGGTTTGTGTCTTGGTAGTTCCTCGACCGTGGGATCGAGTGTTGCGTTCTGTTTCGGTGGAAGTAGGTGTAGAGCCGTGGGTTTATCAGATGCTGTGCTTTGGTGATTTGTGTACGGCCATGTTTTTCACCATCGTTATTGTAGCTACTCATGTTGTTATTGTGTTCTTGTTGTTGCTACTTTCTGTGCCACCGTTGTTTTCGGTTGGGATTCCATGGGACCCCTACTGAGCCAGTAATAGGGGGCTCACCCCTAGTTTTCAAGTGTTGTAGTTCTTCCTCAAGGTTCGACGGTGCTACGTGGAGGTTCTTAGTTACCAGTTCGTTAGGCCTAGTGTTCACTTAGCATTTGGTACGGTTTCCTACCTTAGACTGTACTTTTTGTTGGACTGGACTCTATTGTTGTTAGTTATTTATTTCTGTTAATTTTTGAATTATCCTACTTTGTTTCTTATTTCTATGTACACCACACCTATCCTCTTTAGCCCTTTTGAGCCCTCCAGCTCATGGGCGACGGGCCAGGGTCCGATTTGTATCGACTCATTCTTGGTATCTGAATCCTGGGTCGTTACACCCTATATGAAGGGATATTGATAAGGCCCTTGTAAGTCACACCCGGAACCCAAGGACCACCCTATTATGGCCATGGCCTGACTATGCATCGGGCCAACAGCCCATTGAATTTAACCTGTTGGACTGAGATTTAACCTCGTCCCTCCATTCTTCAAAGCATAAAACTTATTGTACCTTAGAATATATACGTTCTGATGTTCACTATGTATATTCATGATGCTTTCAATCTAGACTCTCGTCCAAATATGAAATGGTCAATATATGACTGACATGATTTTAAATATCCCTTTGCACCCTAATATAGGGAATTTTAATGCTCTTTAATACACCTTTCATTCATTTCATGAAAGTAGATTTTTAGGCCGTAGGGCCCCTTATCTTGGCAATTAATTAAAGATTTTTCCCTCTCTGAGAGGATGTAATTAACGTCATGACCTTTATGGTATGGCGGGTTCTAGTCCCGACCTGATAACCACTTTCATCTGATTAGTCAGATCTAAGAAAATTCAACCTTCCCCACAGTATAGGCCAACACTCCCCCCCCCCCCCCCCGCCACCCCCCCCCCCCCCCCCCCCCCCCCCGCGGAAAGGTCTATTCGGCTTCACCCCCCGTCGGCGCAAAAGTCCCCTCCCCTTCCCTCCCCGCAGCGTACGGATTTCCGCCGTCGGGATCAAGCAGAGCTCTCTCGGAAAGGTACCGTTCTTCTTGAGTTAATCCTCTAGGCACCATCTGTCTGCGTTTCGATTTTGCTTCGGTTTGTTTCTGCTCGTAGATCCGTTTCCTCGGCCAACTATGCATTTCCCGCCCTCGATCGCGTATGCATGGAGTCGGATTGAGTAGGAACTAGGAAGGCCGTCTGCGTTCTTCAGGCGGAATCGGGAGATTTGGGTACGGGAGCTTGAGCATCTCCTCCTTGCGCGCCCTCGAGTCGGGGGAGCTGGTGAGGATCCGTCTGTCTTTAGCTTTTGCCATCTTACTCCGCGAGGGTGAAGCAGAGGTTGTTCATGTCACATCCATGGTGCATAGGCCTGATTTGTCCCGGAGTGTTGAGGGGGCGGGGGAGTTGTGCAGTTTTAGTGGCTTGCTATTTGACAGCGGTGGAAGGCTGGAAGAGGTCTGGTAGCCGCTAGAAGTGGCGGGTTGGGGAAGGGATGGAGTGCGTTTTATTAGTTGTAGCGGAGAGTTTGCTTTGATACTTGCAGCTTCAGGAGTGGTCGACGGGGTGAACGGATCCATGTGTTTGAATCATGCCGTTTTAGCTCCTGGCTCTGATGGTTCGAAAGCAAAGCAATAACGTGGGAGTCTGCGGTCGCTCTTGAAGCTATTTGATGTTTGTTAGTAATCTAATTTAGTAATTGTGATCACTTTTAAAACTTGATGGCTGTCGTTAATCTGAAGTGCGTATAAAAAGCCGTTTAGTGTTCTACAAAGGGACATCGATCAGTTCAAAATGATAAGAACATCCATCTACTGTGCCAGTAGTATTTCGACGGAGGGTACAATGTTTGGTGGAGGAAGTGGACACTTCACGTCATGCTACGGTGTGCTTGACCAAAGGAGAATGTGATATACCCTACAGACCTCTCTCTCTCTCTCTCTCTCTCTCGCGTACCTGACGTGTGGTTGACCAAGAAGCAAATACACTGTTAAGCTCCGTCAGAATGACGGAATGGCATGTTAGGGTTACAACTTACAAGTTGATGGGCATCGGGCTTCTAAGGGTTTATAGTAAATCTGTAGTTTATAGGACTACGAGTCTTCTGATAACAGGAGCGCACTACGGGATCCGGACCACTCTAGTCTCGGAGCTTGAACACATCATCGTATATGCGACTGACACACCTCCCCGCACTCAATAAACCAATAAATAACAAAAAAAATGTATATATTAGAATATGAAGAATTTCTGAGTGCGTCCATAAGTTGGCACGTTCGGTGGGACTGGACCACCTTTCATCTTGTCGACAAGATTTTAGGGTCCCTTGGCCTCTTCTCAAGATTCTAACTTCCCTCAATTTAAAATTATAGGAGGGATCACATTTCAACAAGCGCAATGGAAGTGACGTTCGAACCTCTCGTCATCGCCAGTCATGCAAGGGATGGCTACCTGGCCATCCCGATCTACTTTGGGAGCTTCCCTCATGTGGTGGATTTTCCAAATTTCCTTGGCATCGCCTTTGTGAACATGCTAAACATGAAAGAGTCCGACCCTGATCGAAGCTACCACGCTCTTATCCAAGGAGCTATCATCACCAGGTCTGCCGCTCGTAGGTCGTCAATGAAGACTACTGGTTGCACTCCAGTCAGAGTGCTAAGCTGCTACATGCACCACGTGCACCCGCACGTTGGTCCATCCAACAAGGGATCGGCATCACACCAAAGGAGGCTCCGAAGGAGCACTATTGTTGCCACCACCGCCACCAGAGGCCAGGTTTCCCACTCCGGCAAATTAGTCATCATCAGAGGCATCCGAGTCCATCTCAACGGTTGGCGAGCTAAACCAATCTAGGATCGGGTTGTACCTACCGTTCCCGTGCATAACTCTTTCCAGCCACTAGAGAGGCTGGACAAGAAAGGACCCAATATGTCCCAGAGGCCGCAGAATCCACCGGTTCAAGCACCAGCAAAATTTAAACAGGCCTGGGTACGCAAGGGGGCCCAAATTGCATCACCAACCCAAGCAAGGCTGGAAAGAGTCCATCATGAGAGACCAAGGTAGGAGAACTGGGTTGGGCCAGTAGCCCCAGTGTACTAGCTGGCATCTACCGCACCAGCACCACCAGGGGTCATCCTTCGACACTATAGACGTCACTACATAGCTGCCCATCTGGGGCGGACAACCTACAAGCTCGTTGCCAAGGTACGGGAGATATCACCTGCTTTCTCCTCCACGCGGGTGTGGGAAGAGAAAAATGAAGCTGTGAAGAATTATCTGCGTGGTCTAGGGAGTACCCCTCTTGGCCACCAGAGACTACTATGAGCTATGACTACAGCCCATGAAGAAGATGAAGCCCGGCCCTTGCCCAGTGCAGAGTCGAGAAATTACCAAGAGGAATGACGCCAATCCCCACCGCAGGATGAAGTAAAACCCCAGAGGTCCATCTTCGAAAGATTGATCTTCTTGCACATGTCGTCGAGGAGGGTGGCATGGAGAGGCAGAAGTATGATGATCTATATTTGCAACATGGCCAAATTGTTTGGTCGGTATGGAGCTACCCATCGAACTAGAAGAAGTGGCCATGCTCTCCGAGAGGCAAGGCCCTCTCACATGAAGAATGAGAGCAACAAGCGAGGCACTACAGATCCGCACCGGAGGAGCCAGCACCGAAGAAGCCCTAGTAGCTCTAACTGGCAATGTTATCACAATCGGAGACGACACTGGGATGCCTTCCACATCATCCAAAGATGCCCCAGTGGAAGAAAGAGGGGGCACCCCTAGTCTCTTCGTAAGTGATCCTGCCATACTGCTAGTACTACAGCGGTATGAGCAGGAAATTGAAATGTTGAAGAAACAACTAAATGAGAGGAATACTCAATCGTCAATGTCCAGGCAAGTTGAAGCACCACCCGAGACGTCTGGGGGAAATGGTCAAGCATCTGAAGCCTTTCCACAGGTGACGGTCTCTCCACCAATGCCCAGCTACACTGGGGGCATCCCTCTCCAGCATCCACAGCATGTGATGTCAGTGCAACCTCTGGATTTCCAGTACCAAGCTCCCACTGCTGCACCACAAGCAACAGTGCTGACTACGCCGCTCATACAATAGGTGCACTTTTACGTGAACCCAGCTGATTCGGTGGTGGTGAATAAATTAATGTTGGAACAAATGATAGAGATGAAGCTGGCAGAAAGGGGGGATGGTGATTATACACCGTTCGATGTGAACCAACAGGTATTACCAAGCCCCCAAAATTTGAAAAGTTTAATGGGCAAGGGTCTCCAAGGGAGCACATCTCCTATTATGCCAATGTGATGGGTGACTTGGTTGCTGATGAATCATATCTCCTCAAGTTTTTTGGGTCCACTCTAACGGGCATCACCTTTGAGTGGTACTCAAACTTGCCTGCTGGGTCTATCACTGATTGGCCCGATATGCAGAAGAAATTTAAAGAAAGATTTTATATTACCGAGTGGGAGGTAACCATGGCAGAACTCTACTCTACTAGGCAGAGGAATGACGAGTCCACCTTAGAATATATTAAAAGATGGAGAAACCTGAGCATGAGGTGCAGATGTCCCCCACACCAGGAGGACGCGGTCCAAATTTGTAAGCAGAATTTGAGAAGAGAAATCCTGGGAAGGATGATTGGTGCAGAGGTCAAATCATTTGACCGTCTGAACAATATTGTGGCAAAGATAGAAGCATTCCTCTCCAGATACTCCTCCACTCCTGCGGCATCAAGCCAAAAGGCTAGGCAGGCAGAAAAGAAGTCGGTGTTACAAGAAGTGCACATGGTGGATTTCAAAGCTTTTGAGAAGGAACATGGGAAAGAGAAAGAAGTGGCCAAGCCTCCTCTAGCTAAGCCTGCTGACAGGCGAGAGGGCCCCTCTCTATGGGAGAAGATGAGAAGCAAGCTCTACTCTTTCCCCTGAGATAAGACTCGGGTCCTATTTGAATGGGCCACCAAATACACTAAAATCATATTACTAGAGCCGAAGAGGCCCAATGACCTGAAGAGAAAAGATGATCCTCACTTCTGCCTTTACCACCAGATGTTGGGGCACGCAATCAAAGAATGCTACATCTTCAAAGATGTCATTGAGTCATTGATCAAAGAAGGGGAATTGTAAATGGGGGATTACAAAATTGATACCCCCGCAGTCGCATGAAATGCCCAATTTGACAACCACAATGCATATGGTGTCTTTATATCAACAACTACCTGAAGAAGTGTCAGAGGCTAGCACTCGGCATACATATGAAGCCTTCATCCTCACACCAGTCAAAGATCAAGAGAGCTGGCACACTGTTCCGGTGAAAATAATAAGAAGAAGACAAGCACCCCGACCCAGCTCGGGGATTCACATCATGGGTATCACGCCTCAGGCAACTCCAGTGGTGGTAACCCCAGTATGGCAGGAAATGGCCCCTCGACTAGTCATGAGGAGGCTCACTGGAAACAAGAAGAAGCAGACTCCCATATGGGTACATAAAGAAGCCAACTCTACACTTGAGCAGCTTCAAGCAATCATCGACGGGCTCGATGAATATGAGCAACCTGAAATCTAGCCCATAGAGGTATAAGAATATGTCCCATGGGAATCCTACAAATAATGGTTCACTTTTGCATATACAGCTTACACGCTTACTTGCATGATACAAACTGCACATATCATACACATCCTTACATACTTATAAATAAAGAAAATCTTCGATCATCTTTTCAATTTACATGCATGTGTTTGCATATACTTTCCATATTTGAGTGCTTGAATGCCACGATTGACCGGTATCTAAAATGACGTTAGTGAAAAGGTGAATTATATCCACCCGGAAGCTTTTCTTATTCGTGAGTAGGGTCCTTGCACCTCTATCTTCGTCAAGTATCGGTAATCAACCTGTGTGATACATCCATCTCGATGTATGCTTGATAGTATATAAAATATCACCCATCTTTTTGACTCTTTCTATGACTCTTCCCATGCTAAATGAAATTGTATTGATTTAGACATGTTTGTTACATGGCATATATTAAGGGGGAGATTTTTTTATAACCGTGCATACATTTAGGGGGAGACATTACTGTGATGAGACTAATTCATCTTTTACATTCAATACAACCACCCACTTAAATTACTCCTTTTTGAGATAAATGATTCAATTTAATAAGGATTATAATTTTCTACTCTACACTTTTGAGGACTATTGATTCTCTACATGAAAATCACATATCTCGTAAGGAAAGAGCTGTTTGTCCCACCAAAAATCTGTATAAGCAGAACGTGGATCCGAGTAGCCGAGAATCCTCCCTGAAATAAAGGAGGAAACTCGCGTCGAAAAGTGAAGGTAATCCACATTTAGAATAAGTGTGATTTGCCACCGAGTAGCTGAGAAGTACCCCTGAGACAAAGGGTACAACTCGTGCCGAAAAGTGACAATATCCGTAGTTAAGATAAGTGACGAAACTGAGTAACCGGGAAGTGTCCCTTAGACAAAAGATACAACTGTTGCGAAGCAGGGTGAGCATGGCTAGAGGATCCAGAGGGGGGGGTGAATGGATCTATCACCCAATAAAATTTCCTTCTAGCTAGAACAAAGATAACTGTGGAAATTTAAACGGTGCTAGACAGATAGAAAGCACTTAACCAAGGAAATACCAAAAATCATTCTCTCACTGACCTACTCAATCATCTACAGTGTAGTGAACACAACAAGAAGAAAATGCAAACCAAAGAAGCAATCGCACAGTAGACGAGAGATTTTAGGTGGTTCGGTCCTCCAGACCTACGTCCACCCCACACTCTAACCCGAGTATGGCTTACTGCTGCGCAACACAGCCAGAATATGACGGAACTGAGGGGTTGCATTAGACACTATCATCTTAACCTGTTCCATCTCCGAGAGGGTATCCTTTAGCTTCTCGGCCATAGACCTCCACCTATCAGCAAATTGAATAAAATCTTCCTCTGGCTTCATCTTTTCTGTGACCAGATCAGTGACAGACAAAGAGGGACCCACACGGCCCCCGTACTTCTGTAAAAACTTTCTCTTTACAACATCGAAATCGTCGGCCTCGGCTGGCTCCAAAGAATAGAACCATTCGAGAGCCGGGCCATCTAGAGATCTCCTAAATAAATAAGCCAATGATGCCTTGTTGTTCTGCCAGAAGGAAGTTTCATACATAAAATCTTTCAGATGAATGAACAGGTTACCCATTCCATGGTACTGGTGGAAGGTCGGCATCTCTGACGGTGGCAAGTGGAATACTAGCAAGGCTGGAACTGCAATTTCTAGAGCGTCCTTCGGGATGGACATCTTTTTCAGCTGCTCTTCCATGCTAGCTATCTTTTGTAGTAGGACATCTGTGTGGGACTCAACTGGGGCCGGATGGGAGGGGAATTGAATCGGCAAGGGATTCCTAAAAAACAACTGAGCTGAAGGATTCTGGGGGTTTAGTAAAAGAATAACCCGTCGGAGCAGGGACGAGGGTTGCAGGACGGGAAGGAAGGCTGGTTGGATTCACTTGACGGACCGCCTGGTCCTTGGAAGGGTTGATTTGGTGGCCAACCGCGGCCTGGACGGGGTTGGAAGAGGAGGAAGGGACATCTTTCCCTTTTAAAGCAGCCTGGATCTTTTGGCGCTGTGCCTCATCCAGCTGAGAGAGGGCATTCATCAGATCATCGACATTGAGGGAGGGGGCGGTTCCCCCGGACGTGGACTGAGGTTGCACCTGGGACGAAGAAGGGTCTCCCACTTGGTTGGTGTCAACCACATAAACCCGAGGGTTTTGGTGCTGAGGAGTAAAGTAGTGAGTGTGAGCATGATCCCCCTGGTAGTTGACCTGTTGACATGGAGAGAGTGGGTAATAAACTAGGACATAGTTTCCCTCAGCTTGGTACTGCTATTGGGAAAGCTCAACAGTCTGCTCATACTGACCAGCATCACTCTCATCTTGGAACTGCTCCAAGTTGGCCATCTCAAGGGTTCTACCTGACCTGAGCATCATACCTCTAATGACTATGTAGAAAATTCACTCGAATAAACACAATAGGGCGAAGACCACAGTCAATCGTGCAAACACTTAACAACAAAAACATGCATGGACTCTATAACTTGAACTACGCTGAGGGGCGTCACAATGTCTTCCCGTCGTGAGACAGTGTCGAGGTCGGGGCAGTAGGGGTGCCGTCGGCACTGTTGTGCTGGAGTAGTTGGGTGTCACCAAAGTCGAGGCGACCGAATGACGTAGGCACCACTTTTCACTAGAGCGATCAGGCACTGTTGAGACTGCATCGGTTAGACAGCATGAGCATCGCCGTGACTGGAGCGACCAAGAACCATTGAGCTTAGAATTGCAGGGTGCCATGGGCACCGGTAGTACTGGAGTTGTCGGCTGTCGGGTGTTGTGCGCCCCAACATTCGGGTGCGGGGGGTATGACTGTGACCGAGGAGCTGGCAATCGGGTGTCGGAGGCACCGTTGTGACTGAAGGAGCTGAGTGGTCGAGTCTCACAGGCCCAGATGTGATTGCAATGACTGGTAGTCGGGTGCCGGGGGCATCGTTGTGACTGAAGTTGTTGAGTGGTCGGGAACCGCGGGCCCCCGTATGACAGGAGGAGCTGGTAGTCGGGTGCCAGAGGCACCGTTGTGACTGAGGTTGTTAAGTGGTCGGGAGCCGCGGGTCCTGATGTAACTAGAGGAGCTGGCATTGGGTGCTGGAGGCACCGTTGTGGCTGAGGTTGTTAAGTGGTCGGGCGTCGCGGGCCTTGATGTGGCTGGAGGAGCTGGCAGTCGGGTGCCAGGGGAACCGTTATGACTGAAGTTGTTGAGTGGTCGGGCGCCGCGGGCCCCGGTATGACTAGAGGAGCTGGCAGTCGGGTGTCGGAGGCACCGTTGTGACTGAGGTTGTCAGGCACTGTGAGACCTCGATGGCCGTGCTAGGGGCCCATTGACAGAGGCAGAGGCCTGACACTTCATCTTGCACCGGGACTTGTGAAGTATGCCCATTGTCTAGGTAACAGTATTAAGGGCACGCGTATCGAGGTGACACTGAAGTGACACACAATCATTGAGATGGGGAACCAGGCTGGGTGCCTCGATTGAGCCATGTCTGATGATGCGCAACCATTGGGATAGAGACTGGATAGGGTGCTCTCATCGAACAATGTCCGTGTCATGCACGAATGTTGAGGCAGAGATTTGGCAGTGTATCTCGATCGAGTGATGACTAACGATGCATGACTATCGAGGCAGGGACTGGTAGGGGTGCTCTCATGAAGCGACATCTGGGTCATGCACGAACGCCAAATGGACTTGAGTTAGACAACGTGCACAGACTTAAAGTGAGACAAAATGCACGGACTTGGATAGCAAAGTGTACTTGGACTTTGAAGGAACATCGTGCACAAACTTAATATGCATGGACTTGTTGAGGAATATTGTGCACGGACTTTATATGCATAGACTTGTTGAGGAACATTGTGCACGGACTTAATATGAACAAGTGGAAATATGCACTGACTTTATTATCCCTATGGGCAACAACATGCAAGGACTAACAACCTGCATGGACTTAGTGACTCAAACATACATGGACTTACAACATGCACGGACTTGATGACTTAAACATGCATGTACTTACAACATGCAAGGACTTTGATGGCTTAAACATGCATGGACTTGGTTTGTAAACGTGCAACAAGCACGGACTTTATATGGTGCAGAACACGTGCAATAAGCATGGACTTTAGAAAAATACTAACAGCATGCATGGACTCATGATATGCATTGATGAAACATGCATGGACTTGGTGGTCAAACCAAAGACACGCACGGACTTGGTGGTCAAACCAAGAACATGCACGGACTTTGACATGCACTTGGTGACCTATATGCACGGGCATAAAAGTGTGCACAGAGTTGACAATAGCACGAGCTTTAGACAAACTGAATGCCCTAAACATACTCAGATCTAATGCAATCTAGAGCAGTAGTTAACAACACAAGATATCATCACATCATCAAGACACACCCCCCACATCAGTCTAATCAACAACACTCAATCATAGATCAAATACTCAATCATAGATCAATCATTGCTTTCTTATGTGGTGCCTTATTATGTTGCTATCATCAAAACATAGCTCACATCATTATGTTGCTATCATCAAAACATACCTCACATCATTATGTTGCTATCATCAAAACATACAACACATCAAAGCACAAGGGGCATAATATTCTCCCCCTTTTTGGGGATGGCAACACAATGACAATAAGCCACACTGACTCGTCAAACATTCTCCCCCTTTGACATAATCAAAAAAGTGATGGTTTGCGAGAGAGATAAAATAAGGCATGAAACTATTCTCCCCTTTGGAGTATGCAAGATGAGCATTAAATCAAGAATGATCGGTACTCCCCCTTTTTACATAAAAGATTTCTCCCCCTATCAGCATGAATGTAGGACTACTCTCCCTAAATAAAGATATGCAGTTAACTGAGTGTATGTGAATGCACTAATCAATCATATGAATCATGACACCAACTCCAACTAGGCTCACTCTCAGATTCTACAATAGCAAAAGCAATTGGGAAGAGACCATCATTCCCATCTAAAGTAGTTGCATTCAAAATAGCTCCAAGAAATCTGTTCTTAATATGGCACCCATCTAACCCAAATAATGGTCTACAACCATTAACAAATCCAAATGTGCAAGCCTTGAAGGCAACAAAAAACCTGAGAAATCTATGTTCATCATCAATGACAAACTGAACTCTACTTCCAGGGTTCTTAGTAAGAAGCTCCTCTGCTAAATCTTGGACCTAGTCATATAGTTCTTCCCATGAACCATGAATTTGTCTCAATGCCAGCGCTTTTCCTCTCCAAAGCCTGTAGTATGGCAGGTTAATATGGTACTTGTCTTTCAGCCTTCTATGTAGCTCTCCAGGGGTAATGTCCCCTTCAACCCTTAACTATGCCTTCACATTGGCTGCCACCCATGTCCGTGTGGCCATCTTGTTCCCGGCCATGTTATTCCCAGGACATGTATGCTCCTCCCTTATTGTTTTGATTTCAAAAGTTACCGCATCGGGCAACCTAGATGCATGCAATCTCCATTGACTCTTGCTATGGCCACATTCTAATATAAGCGTTGTTTGATCACTCCTGTAAGTCCTCAAATAGCTTCCCGCCTGTTACTTTCATTCTGGCTCTCAGCCTCTTCCTGCCTAGATGTTCGTTGATTGGGGACACTAGTTCTCTGCCCCACATCACCCATGTTACTCTGTTCTATAGGCTTTTCAATAGTTATAGACTGTGCAACTTATGTGTTTAATTCATCCCCAACTGATAGATATTCTCTGATATCATAGGGAGAATCAGTAGCTTCTAATTCCACAAAGTCAGCTTCTTTTTCAACCTTAGGTTCCTTCTCCTTTGTTTTTCTTCTAGTAGGTAGCTTCCTTGCATTCTTTCCAGGGCCACCTTGTGACTGTGTATGAATGGACAGAGACTCTACTGTGATGAAATTCTCTATAGTCCCTTTCGGATCACAATGATCAAACATCATAAGGACATCTACATTAGTCACAATGTTCTTGTACTTCTTAGGTCTATACATTTGGGGACCCTCCACATGATATTCACTATATCATCTTTCTCCCACATTATCAATGTGCAGACAAGTTTTAACAAGTCTCTAAGATTAGCATAATCCCTATATATCCTAAAAAAAAATTACTTCATCAGACGGTGACATCATGTGGAAGGATCATCGGGGTGGTCAGAAGGAGGGATGGCCGAGACTTTCGACCACCCACCTTCCTGTTTATTTTGGGAGGAAACCTCTAAATGTAGGAGAAGGAGATTATGATATGTCGAATGTACTTACCAGGAATCCATGACATAGTAAGCAAATGGTAGGAGTTCTGGGGTCCAAACCAGGGTCAAGGATGAAAGAGGAAGAAGACAGAGCACTCTTCCCTCCTCACTGTCCAGGGGAACCTCCACAGAACTCCCTCCACTAGATCTCCCAACTCCAAAATTCTCCAAATGCCAAAAATCCCCCCACCCCCTCTGGAGATTGGTGGTTTTTGTCACTGAGGTCCGAGTTCAAAGATCGTGCGGAAAAATCGTGCAAAACAGGGGGGAGAATGTGCTCACTAGCTGAGCCATGTTCTCTGACTAAGTAAAACAGGAGGGCGGCCAACTTATTGGCCTTCTTGAAGGGAAGGGCAGTCAGGCTGATGGCCACCCAGTAGAGGAGGGCGCCCATCGCCCTGGCCACCCAGGACTAGGGGCGGCCAGCTCTCTGGCTGCCCAGACCATGGTCTTGGGCCCCCCTAAGTGGACGAGTCCCAAAAGCTTTAAGGCTACAAGCTAGGCTTTAAAACCTAGAACATTGGTAAACTAGGTACAATAATTATGTGTCATTCACAAGAAGGTCCATTGGGGATCCGCGGGATGTCCGAAATTAGGCGTCTACAAATGTCCCTCCGGAACGCCCATTTTGCAAGGTGCCCGACAGATTGATAAATGAGTGTTTCGGAAAAGAAACAAGCCTAAAGAGGGCAACACGCTCAAGGAGATTCTTGAGTGGAAAACAAGCTTTACGCAGGGTCGCATGAGCATTAAGTGATCAAATAAGCCATTGGCAAAGGGGAGGAAGGATAATTAATCTAAGAGGACTTGTATCTGCGGTCGCATGGGACCCCCTAGCATAGTGCTGTGGGACTTGAGGGGACGAACTCAATCCAGGCTCATGGAGATACAAAACCTAAAACAATGATAAGGAAAAAATCAGGATATGGGAATTCAATGACTCGTTGAATCACAAAATACTCAAAACAGTCTTATATAAAGCACATTTTCTGCTGGTTGAATCGGAGTGGAATCACGTAGACTCATTAACGTAAATTCGACAAAATTGAGGAACTCGAAAAATCAATGTGGGGGCCAAAGGTCCACGGGTTGGTCAAAGTAACGCGGCTTCCTTGCTTTTGCATCGTGGCTGAATTCAAACCCATTTAAAATTTGAAATCCCAAAATAAATGCTATCCCCTAGCATTTATTTTTAGTGTTGAGGTGGGCTTTGGGCCATGGCACCCCCTAGTCCTAGATGGACCTTGGGTGCCCCTAGCCCAATGCCAAGAGAAGGAGGGTTTGGGCCTTATGTACGTAAAATGACCCAATTCCCTCAATCTAGACTCTTAATGACCCATTAACCAAATGGCTCTCAAATGGCCTACAAAAAAGAATTTGGAATAAGAATAATGATGAAATCCTATCTCATAACTGAGACTCCAAGCTGTCTCCAAGCTACGGTGATGCCTGCATAGCTCGAGTCGCACTACGTGTCCTGTAATGTCGATCAATAGCTTGTGTGTCCTCACCATCTTGTTACGATCTTCCATGCGATGATGGCACGTTTGGAGAAGGTCATTGAGCCTGGAAGGTCATAGAGTTGGAATCTAGAGAGATCTGAGTGGCTGGTGGAGCATTTTACCCAAGCCACTGAGGGTGTGGAGCTGGCAGAGATGGCACGTATTGGATACCCGCGTGGTGCAGGAAGTTGTAGCCCGCTATCCTTGGCTTGGGGGTTCTGTTCCCTTTTGTCTCGCATGTTGGGCTTGTGGTTGAGGTGTGCAGGGCCTGCGTCGCGGGAGTATCTAGTCTGGACACTGAGCTCTCCGTACAGGTGTTCACTTCGGTGGTTAATGGTGTGACCAGGCTGGATGCCACGTGCCGATGGCAGAACGAGGCCAGGGAAGTTTGGTGTAACGATGCTCATGGCTTTGTTGCCTGTGTTAATGTCTACCCCCCACCAACATTGCAGCAAAACTGCCTCGATTACATCTGAAGGTGCCCTCAATGCCAAAAGTTCGTGACTTACATCACCAGCCAGCGACACAACTGCACGCCCTGATGGAGTCTCGCCCATTTACTCGGTGGGGGGTAGATATACTGGGTCCCTTCCCCGAGGCTCAGGGAAGGAAGAAGTTTCTCATCATTGCTATCGATTACTTTACCAAATAGGTTGAGGCAGAACCATTAGAAAAAATCGTAAGTGAAACAACATGGAAGTTCATGTTATGAAGTATCATTTGCCGGTTTGGGATCCCACGGGTCCTCACAACCGATATTGGCAAGCAGTTCGCGTGCACCACCTTCCAAGAAAATTGTTCGGAGCTGGGAATATGGATTCACTACACATCAGTGGGCCACCCCCAGGTGATTGGCTTAGTGGTTTTGGAGTTGATAAAGAGATCGACCACTCACCAAGAAGCCCTTAAGCAATATTTGCAAAAGGTGATGGTCAATGAATATATTTCGACTGAACAGATCACGTCAGTGTTAACACCAGCAAGGGATCAGCCTGCCATTGTGTTTCATGAGCATGAGTTAGCTCCAATACCAGCAAGAACCTATGCCTTATGCATCACTGTAGACATAAACAAAATGGTCGTCAACTAGTGTTTGTTGGACACTGGTGCATCCATTAATGTTCTGCCGCCCAGCACTTTGAAGAAATATGGCATTCTAGAATCTGAGGTCTGGTCGTCTTCTATCACAGTAACGGCGTACGACAACACCAAGAAGTTGCCGATAGTTATGGTCACTTTGAAAGTAGGGCTTGGCCCTTCATCTGTCATCACCAATTTTCATGTACTTGATATGGAGCCCACTTTTAATGCTATCTTGGGGCATCCTTACATTTTGGCACTCAATGCCATCCCTTCTACGAACCACCAATGCATCAAATTTTTACATAAGGGGTGCATCGTTAAGGTGACCAGCGTACCCATCTTGCCCACGGTAGATATTTTGTTAGCAACATCAGTACCCTCTATTTGGCCATCAAATATGCCACTTTTGTTAGTTCTGGACCTTGCCGACCTGCGACATGATATTTTGAAGCCACAAGCTGCAGTATGCACATCAGCATCGACTCCAAAAAAGAAGAAAAATTTGATGAACACCCCAGGATGGAATATCATGATGAGGATGGGGTACAAGTCTGGCAAGGGCCTCGGAGCCAATTTGCAAGGTAGAACCAAGACCGTCCAGAATCACAAGCTTATTCCCTGGGCGGTCTAGGTTACAAGGGGCCGGGCAAAGCAGAGCCAGCAGAGACAGAAGAAGAATTATGGGCCACCATGACCTCCACATTTAAACCAAATAGACGACCACTTACATGGTCTATTTATACACATTTTGTGAAGGAGCCGACTGAACAGATAGGAGAGCAGGCCACAATACTCACTTCAATTTTAGATGGCCAAGATGTGCACGCACGACAGTTTGCCAGGCATATAGCTCCACTAGTTTCGTACAAGGCTTTAGAGTCCTTGAAGCCCAAAAAGAGAAGAAAAGGACGACCCTGAATGTGAATGGTATAGATGGTTCGATATGGATGACATTGCCACATCTCTGAGCCGACTGTTTATGCCAACAGATCCAGAATGGCCGCCATTGGTGCATGATGTGATTGAGAAGCTGACTGTAATTACAGATAAAAGGCAGTTGCTGAGCAACTACACAGACACAGGCGAGCCGGATGTGCCATATGAAGAGGGCTTTACTATGGACAGGCTGTGGGCCGGCCTTTTCTCCCTCCAATCTGTTCATCCTTCATTGATCCATTCTGTTTACTCCAGATTCCTCAACAACATCTCCAGACTACCCGCGGTCTCGGTTACCATTTCTCCAGATGCTTTCTAGATTTCACTCACCATTCCTCTACTCAATGAGCAGTTTTCTCAGTTTACAATCACACCACCACGTGGGTAATTGATCAATTCAGATTTAATTCAAGAATTCTCCAATCTTTCCGTTTCCTCATCATCATCTTCCACTTCTCCGTCCGCTCATTGCTTTGCAATCCTCGAAAACCAAAAAAAATGCCAATTTTCAAACTCACCAATCCACCTCTTGCATCTTCATTAAGGAAACCTCCTATCTCCTCCCCGAGTGTGCCTCGATCCAAGGGCCACCCGTTCAAGGCCAGTTAGTGGACCTTTTCTACCCCTCCAATGAGGGGCCCTCCTCTGTACCATCTCTTGTACCCACTTATTCCCCATCATCTTCCTCTTCGTCAGAGTCTAGTAGTCAGGCTAGTTGTTTTTCCACTTCTAGTGTTAAGAGTCCAGGGGTAGTCACTAGGAAATCCAAGGGTAAGTAGATTCCCCATAGATTCTTAAGAGAGCTAGACAAGAGGTGTCAGGCTTGTTTGGCCATCCCTCAATTCTTAGAGGATCCGATCATCTTGTCGGAATTAGAATATGAGGGTACAGGTGTCTTCGATGCAGGATTTGGTGTTTATGAGATTATGAACGAAGAAGACCCTATTGAAGAGGGGGACGAGGAATATGAAGAATATGAGGATGAGGCTGACGCATTTGCCAGTGGTATGAGGAGATTTGACGAACCATCAGTCTCAGTAGAAGAGCCTACCAAAGAAATTAATCTGGGTACTGAGGAAGACCCTAGGATTGTCCTCATCAGTAAAAATTTACCGCCTTCTGAGGAAGAGGCGCTCATTTTAGTTCTTCAAGAATACAAAGACACGTTTGCATGGAGTTACAAGGATATGTCAAGATTGGACCCTGCGCTCGTAGAACATCGATTAACACTTAAGCCAGGGTCCATTCTGGTTAAGCAGCAGTTGAGACGTTTCCACCCACATATGGCATTGAAAATGAAAGAAGAGGTCGATAAGCTCCATAAGGCTAGATTTGTTAGAGTCGTCCTCTATCCCAATTGGGTGGCTAACATTGTCCCGGTTATGAAGAAGGATGAAAAAGTCAGGATTTGTATAGACTTCTGGGACCTCAATCACGCGTGTCCTAAGGATGATTTTTCTCTCCCTCATATTGATGTTTTAATTGATAATACGACAGGGTATGAGACCCTCTCTTTTATGGATGACTTCTCAGGATACAATCAGATCCGCTTGGCTGAGGAAGATCAAGAAAAGACCTCATTCACTACACCTTGGGGAACTTATTACAATGTGATCATGCCATTCGGGCTTAAGAATGCCGGAGCCACCTACCAAAGGGCCATGATGGTAATTTTTTATGACATGATCCACATCTACATTGAGGTGTATGTTGATGATTTGGTAGTAAAATCAAATATAAGGATTGAGCATCCTAGGGTTCTGGCTAAGGTCTTGCAGAGGTCACGAGAATACAAGTTGAAGATGAACCCTAAGAAGTATGTGTTTGGCGTTTCATCAGGGAAGTTGTTAGGATTCATTGTCAGTAAAAGGGGTGTTGAAATTGATCCCAACAAGGTGAAGGCTATAAGAGACATGCCTCCTCCCAAGAATTTGAAGGAAGTTCGAAGATTGATCAGGAGGTTACATTTTATACGTCGGTTTATCTCCCAGCACTCACAAAGGTGTAGGCCGTTCTATGCGCTTACTAAGCTAGGAGTTAAATTTAATTGGGATGACAAGTGTCAGGCAGCTTCTGACGGACTAAAGGACTATCTGGTCAGTCCTCCTGTCCTGAGGCCATCAGTTCCAGGCAAACCACTCATTCTCTACATTTCTGTCCTGGATGACTCAGTGGGTGCTATCTTAGCGCAGGCCGATGAGGAAGGTAAAGAGAGGGCAACCTACTACTTGTCTAAGCTCCTCAACCCATGTGAGCAGAAATATATAGTCATGGAGAAGACCTGTGCAGCCCTAGTCTGGGTAGTTCAAAAATTTAAGTATTATTTCTTAGCTTATGATATACATGATAATTTCTTGATAGTGCATGTGTCTTTTTTGCTATGAAGTAACAAAAAGAAATGGTGTGATCTTGAAGTTGGATTTCGAGAAGACGTATGACAGGATTAATTGGCTGTGTCTCTTTGATGTGTTGGAGAGGATGTGTTTTGATGACATGTGGATTCGTTGGGTCAAGGCATGCATCTCTTTGGCTTCCTTTGCAGTCCTAGTCCATGGGAAGTCGTCCTTTTGATTCCACAACAATCATGGCCTTCGCCAAGGAGGCCCCTTGTCTCCCCTACTGTTTGTGCTTGTGGCTAGTGTTCTGAGCAGGGTGTGGCAGAGGGCTAAGACTGCTCATTCGATCAGAGGTTTTCAGGTGGATAGAGGTGGTTTGTCACTTACACACTTACAGTATGCAGATGATACCATTCTGTTCCTTGCTGAGGGCGAGCATCTGCTTGTTACTGCTAGGCTCTTATTGGAGTTACTGGAGGAGGTCATTAGCCTGAAAGTTAACTTTAACAGCAGTCTTCTTGTAGGGGTCAACATGGAGGATAGACCTCTTTTGAGGGCGGCTGTTGCACCACTATTTATCTCGGATAAATCGGGATAATGCCCTTGCATTGTTCAGGGCTCAATGTCCGGCGTATCGTCGCTCCGTGGAATATTTTCCCCATATCGAGGTTTCGTAGCCCGCATATTTTTGCAATGACGGATCCTTTGCAGGAAGCAAGGTGGATGAAATCCGGATTAGACCACCACGATTGTTAGGATCGCGTGGTTACGGGTGAAACCCTAAAAAAGAGAGTGTTTTTATCCCTCGAATGCTCGACGTGAATAAAGAAAATCCCGTAGCAAGAAGGGGGAGATGCAAAGGATGGTGTACATACTGTCCATGAAGTCCCATGCACGTGTATCATGCAGCCCGAACAAGAACAAATCCTCCCTTCGCGGCCTACGGCACGGGGAAGACGACAAACGAACAAGGAGAGCGCTCCCTCCTTTTGCCACGCGACGTGTTGCCTCAAAAAAGCAGGGTTTATACAAAAGAAAAGGCGCGAGAGAGCCAACCGGGGTCGAGTGGACCCGTCTGGGGTCGCCTGACCTCGGGGGGTCCGTGCGGGGCTGGGAGGACCCGCCCGGGTCGCTTGACCCCGATGGGCTCTGCCCTGGCATCTGACCCCGAGGGGGTCTGTTCGGGGTCGAATGACCTCGGGCAGGTTCCTTTGCGGGCTTGCCTGGGGTCATTTGTATTATCCAGAATTAGTCCATTTGCGCCGTCTACTGCTAGCTTAGGATATTTTTCATATGACTAATGAATTTTTCTGTTTATTATCTGTGTTGCTAGTCGTTTCAAGATGCCGCCTTGGCATCGAAGAGTCCTGGTTCCTCAGGAAGCAAGCAGTGTCCCTCAAGATGTTCCTGCTCCGGCTCCCGTTATTCCGGCTCAGGAGGATGCGCCTGGCAGTCGCGGACGTGCTTTGAAGGAATTTTTGCTATTTCATCTGCCCACCTTTGAAGGCCATACTGATCCAGATGTCGCCAGAGTATGGTTGGACGTGACCGAGCGCGTGTTTCACTCTATAGAATGTGCGGAAGATGAAAAGGTGATGCTCGACACTTTTCAGCTCCAAGGCGCGACGCTGACATGGTGGAATACGGAATGAGAGATTTCCTTCCAATCTCGCCTGCTCCGGTAGATTTCGTGGGCTGAGTTCGTCGCCACATTCGAACTCACCTTCAGCCTGGCTTACCTCAGGATGGATAAAATGCATCAGTTTTTACAGCTCGTCCAGGAAGAAATGTCAGTGCTAGAATACCAAAACCGGTTTATGGAATTGGGCTATTATGCACCCCATGTGCTAGAAAATGAGGCATTGAAGACAGAATAGTTTCTTCGTGGCCTCTATGTTGAATTGAGGCAGCCGTTGATTGTTGCCCGTGTGACGAACATGAATGAAGTATATCAGGCTACGGCAGCATTGGAGTTGGATTTGACGAGATCCCAGGTTCCTTCTCAAGCAGTGTCGGTTCAACTAACAGTTCAACTTCCATCTGGTTATCCGCCTCCGGTTCCAGGTTTTTCTTTAGCCACTCCAGCTGCTAGTGGTGTTGCTTATTCGGGCAAGTCCCAGTTTAGAAAATTTAAGAACAAGGAGAGGTTTAAGAAGCGATTTGACCAGTAGGCATCGTCTGGTGCAACACAGCAGTCAGCCCCTTCCTTCCAGTAGCGTCAGAGTTTTGCTAAAAGCCAATTCAAGGGTTGTGCGCGGTGTGGTGGCAGCCACCCAGGCAAACCATGCTCTTTGCTGGTGGTATATTTTCGATGCGACCAGTCGGGTCACGTGGTGAGAGACTGTCCTTTGCGAGTGATTCCAGTGTAATTCACTCCGGCAGCTCAATCCCAACCGTCTCAATCGCAGTTTAGGCCTCCACTTCCACCACCGCCTCCATCTCAACAGTTCCAGCAGATTCACCCACAGGCTGTGCTTGTGAGAGAAGGCCTGTGCTTCATCAAGCACATGCTCATCCCCCACCCCAAGATGGGAAGCTTCATATAAGCCGAGCAGTCCCGGTATGTCTTTGGATAGTGATTGCTTGAACCTCCCGTGCCCATCAGTAAACCTGCAGTACTCAAATATGTCTGCAGGTACGTACGTACATGCATGGGGAAAAAAGAACAAAGGAAATTAAGTTATATATTGGCCAGCTTCGTGTCAATAATTGTGACATGCAGTGACATGCAGTGACCCAGTTGATATGGATGAAGGGTTCAGAAAGTGATGATCACTCAAGTTGGAATCAGCTTTACCTTAAATTTAATTTTGTGAACCGTACGTCTCTGCGCGCCACAACTATACATACAGAGGCCCTCAGACATGCAGACCAAAACAACCGCATGCGTATAACGAGCTTTTATATACATATATATTTAATTATTTATACATAACATATACTATAAGAAAATTGAGTTGGTCTTTTCCGATGTTTCAAACTTTTGCCGCCCTGGCTCAAAGGTTAAAAAAACTTGGTACGTCCTCCTCCCCGTGAAAGCACACGTTCCCCGTTCGAAACGGCCGCTTCCCCCTTAATCCTTTTATTAGGGCTCTCGATTTGAAAAGCCTTGTGAACGTGCTCGTTCCCTGTTCGAAACGCGCCCACCACTTCATGAATCCTAGGGTTTTCATTGAATCCTACTCACTACCTCCCCGTGAGCTCTCCCACAACCTAGCTCCCTGTTCAAGATGGGCAAGGAGTTGCGCGAGGCTGGCCAATTTTTGTCTTCGCACCACCGTTGCGTTAGCCTTTTAGCTCGACGCTGTTTGCCTCAACACCGCCCTAGTGTTGGCTGCGTTCCTCCTCGTCCCCTCCTGCTCCTCCACTACCAAAAAATTGGTTATTCCCTACATTTTTAAAACGTAGCTATAGGTTCAAAAAATATAGGTAAATTCTTTACCTACGTTTGCTTGCCACGCTTTCAAAACGTGGTGCTTGTCCCTGTGACTATAGGTTATACATACATTTCTATGAAACGTGGTTATAGATCGACCTATATTTACGCTTTTAAAGCGTAGGAAGAGTGCAACAGAAACGTAGGTAAAAGTCACCTATAGACACGTATATAAAAGGATATACTTACGTTTATGAAAACGTAAGTATAATCTTTTACCACGTAATAAAAGAAACATATGAATAAAGATTAGCATCACTTTTTAAAAAACAGTCTCTCACCACATGACCTGGCTGGTCACACCGAAAACACACCACCGGCAACGAGCATGGTTTGCCTGGGTGGCTACCACCACACCGCGCACAACCCTTAAACTGGCTTTTTGCAGAAGTCTATCGCTGCTGGAAGGAAGGGGCTGACTACTGTGTAGCACTAGACGAAGCCTACTGGTCAAATCTCTTCTTATTCTTGAATCTTCTAAACTAGGACTTGCCAGAAGAAGCAACACCACTAGCTACTGGAGTGGTAGAAGGAAAATCGGGAATAGGAGGCGGATAAACCGAAGGAAGTTGAACTGTCGACTGAACCGACACTACCTGAGAAGGAACCTGGGATCTCGCCAAATCTAATTCCAACGCTGCTGCAGCCTGGTGCACTTCATTCATGTTGGTAACACGGGCAACAATCAGTGGCTACCTCAACTCAGCACGGAGGCCACGCAAAAACTACTCTATCTTCAAAACCTCATTTGCAAGCACATGGGTTGCATAACGGCCCAATTCCATATATCTATTTTGATATTCAAGTACTGACATTTCTCCCTGGACAAACTGTAAGAACTGGTGCATTTTATCCATGCAGAGATAAGCCGGGATGAAGGTGAGTTCAAAAGTGGCGACGAATTCAGCCCACGAGATCTACCGGAGCGGGCGAGATTGGAAAGAAATCTCCCACTCTGTATTCCACCAAGTCAACGCCGCGCCCTGGAGAAGAAAAGTGTCGAGCATCACCTTCTCATCTTCCACGCATTCCATGGAGTGAAACACACCCTCGGTGGCATCCAACTATACTCTGGCGACATCCGGGACGGTCTGGCCTTCAAAGGTCAGCGGATGAAATACCAAAAATTCCTTTAATGCACGTCCACAACTTCCAGGCACATCCTCTTGAGCTGGAACAATGGGAGTCGGAGTAGGAACATCCTGAAGGACACTGCTCGCTTCTTGAGGAACCGGGACTCTCCGACACTGAGGCGGCATCTTGAAACAACTAGCAAACAGATAATAAATATAAAAATTCATTAATCATATTAAAAACATCCTAAGCCAGCAATAGACAACGTAATTGGACTAATTCTGGACAATAGCTGTGCAATTTCGATTCCTTACACGATTCCCCAACACCGCTCTAATACCAACTATAATGACACAGAGCTCTAGATACCGATAACCCGATGTAGCATCGAATTACCACTACCAGGAACTGGGGAAGTCACCCAAGAGGCTAATAAAGGTGTTTGGATGTTAGACCAATGTAAATCAACACTGACTTCAGTCAGTGGGGAGAGGTCCAGCACCTGAACTCAAATCGTCTGATGTTATGCGCACCCATGGAATCACCCTCTATATACAGAGGAATGTTTCTTTTCAAAAAGAATATTTTTTTGTTTATTTTCCTACGTGAGAAAATTCTGTGGCTGACAATCATCAACAAAGGAAATGGGGTATTTATCTTTGATGGTCTGTTGGTTCAATGCCCTATAGTCAATACACATTCACCAACTGCCATCTTCTTTTTGCACTAATAGGACAAGGGCTGAGAAGGGGATATTGCTGTGTTGTAGGTGTGTATTTTCAAGGAGCGCTGTAACTTGAAATGGTGAATGCCTATATGATGGAGCTATGATTGTTTGGATTCATCTAAAAGGGGAATACGATGATCCTATTTCTGAGCTAGAGGTGAACCTTTTGGTTTAGTAAAAACACTAGAATAGGTATCTAGAATTGTAGTCATGTTGGGAGGGTAAGTGGAGAATGGTGACAAGGAAGGAGGAGTCTCCTCAATTGAGAGGAATTGGATAGCAAACTGGGACATGGAATTATTGAGTTACTTTTGCAGCTTAGAACTAGAAATGATGTTTAGTCTGTCATCGGACAAGCCCTTAAAGTGGTAGTATTTCCCTAGTAAAGAAAATGCCATAGACATTTCCTTCATGTTGAGAACAATGTCTCAAGGATCTGTAACCATGTTGCTCCCAATACTATACCAATGCCCCCCAACCATAGGATTAACAGGCCAAGATTAAATAATATGTTTGGGAGTTGCACAAGGACATTTGAACATAGTCCCTCAAAGTGAACTTGCAATCCTGATGCAAGCTTAACTGGTGGCTTGTCATAGTTGGTGATAGGGAGACCCAATTTTTGAATAATAGAAGGGTCTACAAAAATGTGTGTGCAGCCACTGTTAATCAAAACAATAACTTATAATCCAGTAATCTGTCCTAATATTCTCATAGTACTTGGAGATGTCAACCCACTAACTGATTGGGATGATATAGAAGGGATGTTGTCTAGTGACTGACAGAGGTCTATTTTCTAATCAATAGGGAATTCGGGGTTTACATTAGCATAATCCTCAGCTTCTAAGATCAATTGTATCAAGAAGAGCTTCTGAGTATTACAAATGTGACCTTGTAACCATTGCTTATCATAATTAAAACAAAGACCCTTAGATGTTCAAATCTAGATCCGCACCACTAAGGATCCGCTAAACTATGGGTATTACAGTCCCTCCCCCCTAAAAGGAATTTCATCTTCGAAATTAGACGAAAGGACAAGGAGGCAACTGACAACACGACACACCCTACCGACAGAAAAAGACAACTGAACGGAACAGAAATCAATACCTTGAAAATACAAGGCTGACTTTCCGCGTGGCATGAAGTAGACTCGCTTGAGATGGCAGTCAACCACGGTACCATAAAGTTCCAGCCAATCCATATCAAGAATCGCGTCATAGTCGGCTAACTGTAATGCATAAAGTCTCACTGGCAGTTTCCGACCACTGACCATAACCAGAGAATTTTCCAAGCACAGAGGAGTGGACATGTAATCCCCAGATGGCAACTCCATGAGCATCTCATAGGAAACTTCAATCATCGGCTTCTCGATACGAGGAATAAAATCTTCAGAGATAAAAGAATGCGTTGCACCTGAATGGAAAAGAACACGCGGTGTGCGATCATAAATCAAAATCGTACCTTCAATCAGATTAGATGCCAATGCCTCCGCACGAGTGATGTGTGTAACTCTGGCTCTCGGTGGACGAGTAGCTGCAGACAACTACTGAGAAGAAACAGTAACTGGTAGTTGAAACGGTTGAGATTGAGGCGGTGGAGGAAGATGAAACTGCGGCTGCTACGACTGAGAAGTCTTCGAGAACTGCACCATCTACTGCCTCAACAGATAATTTCAGGAGATGTGCCCCGACTGATCGCAACGATTACACACAACTGGCAAGGAGCATGGCACACTTGGATGATTGCCACCACACCTGGAATATACTCTCGGCTGAAAAATAATAAAATCTGGACACAGCCGAACTAAAAAATTGGACTGCTGACTCGGATCAGAAAACGCTGGCCAATCGAACCTCTTCCTCTTTTTCTCATGATGGAAACCTCTGCCCTGAGATTGCTGGAAGGAAACACTATCGGCAAGAGAGAAGGCAGAAGAAACTCTGAAAATAGACGACTGGTGGGGCGGCTGATGCTGCATGGCTGACGGAACCATCCCAGTCTGAAGAAGTCCTCGAGTCCTCACCAACTCCAACTCTAGCACGATGGCGGCTTGATATGTAGAATCCAACTCAGTCACACGTGTAGCGAACAGTGGCAGGCTCAATTCTACTTTCAGTCCGTGCAAAAATTACTGAGTCCTCATAGTCTCATTGGTAAAGTTGTGGGGTGCATACAATGGGTGTCTTCTACCAGAATTCATGCCGAAGATGATCGAGAGCCAGTCAAGAAGGATTTGGCCACGGATACGTTGCTTAAGATGCAAGAATTTATTTCTCGGATGCCAATCTGCGTTTTGGTGCCGGGCATGGTTGAAGAGGCCAAGTCCCCACCGCTGCTAATCAAAAGAGAATGTCAAGCTTTGATGCCGTGTAAGTCCATGACCAAGAGCCGAGCGGGGCACCCCTTGTTTCAACTTTCCAATCTCAAACTTATTCTTCCATACAAGGGGCAAATGCCCATTTTGTTCAACGCTCTTCATATGCCGTAATTCTTGGGCAACGTGATGCTTCCCATTCTAACTTTTCAACTCCCGCACATTATTGCCCTTCACCCTCCAAGGGAGTTATCATTTATTATTGGAGCTTCGTCATGGGCATTTACTTTATCCATTGGGTCATTTGGTTGTACACTCTCACCTCCATGGAGGGGCGGGCATCCTTCTGCTACCCTATCCATCTTCTATTCTACTTCACCCATCTTCTTGTCTATCACTGATTTCATTTTATGGGCTAGCTGTTGGGTGAGGAGGGATTTCTCATCCTCTCACCCCTCGCATTTCATGCATTCCATGCATCCATCGCATCCATTGCATTGCATTCACATGCATTTGCATTCCTTCTTTCCTGGGTTTCTGAACCCGTATTTTCCTCCTTCGCTGAAACCTCTGAATCTCCCTTCTTAGGCATACGCCCCTCCACACCTCCATTTCTGGATCCTCCACATCTGCCTTCTTACTCACCCACATCTCTGGGATCTCCAGGTCCCCTATAACTTGTCAGGCATCGCGCCCCCTCCAGTTTCCTCTCAGGGCATTACGCCCCTTCCCACTTTTTATATCCAGACCCTCCAGATTTTCTTCTATTTGCCAGGCATCGTGCCCCCTCCAGTTTCCTCTTAGGGCATTGTGCCCCCTCCCACATCTTATATCTGGAACCTTTAAATTTTCCTCTATTTTTTGGGCATCGTGCCCCCTCCAGTTTTTCCTCAGGGCATCGCTGTCCATCCGGATCCTCCAGATTTTTATCTACTTGTTGGGCATCGCGCCCTCCTTCTCTCCTAACTTTCGAAACTTTTGGACCTTCCAGGGCATCGTGCCCTTTTCTCTCTTCTTCCTCTGGAACTGCTGGACTTCCTCTTAGGGCATCGCGTCCCTTCTGATTCTATCCCGCCGAAACCTCCGAATCCTTTTCACACACACACATACACACACAATGGTGGCCCAGTGATGAAACATGGCCATGCTTGGCAGCAAGAAACTAGAGACAGGTGAGCCAGCGTTGCACTCACATTCTTCCAATAATACAAATTAGAAGATGGATCTTAACTAACTGTGAACACTATTAGAAGATCGATCTTAACTAACTGCGAACACTATACTCTCAATGCAATTGTGTAGCTAATGTACTGTTATCATTGCCTAACTGTTAGTTTGAAAGCTGATGATGGGTGTGTAAGACACCTTACTGAATAGGATGGATAGTTCAACTTCGAGTGGATTTGTTAACTGGGATGGATAGTTCAACGGCTAGGGTAAGGGAATGTTCAGACCAAAAAATCAGAACCCGCATCAGAAACTACTATGTAGACTTGGAAGAAGAGCTGTCCAAAATTTATATAGACATGGAACTGGATGCAAGTAGATACTTATTACATGGATGCAAGTTAAAATTTATATAGACATGAAAGAACTGGATGCAAGTAGATACTTATTACATGAAAGAACAAAGCGAAACCATTGTTAAAATGAACGAAAAGAATTCAGTCAAAGAGATACTTATTACATGGATGCAAGTACTCGACAAAGGATTCATCACTAAAGTAGATCAGTAGGGTGATGTACAAAGTAGATCACTTGTCCTTTAATAAAAAATTAACTTCTCATTCATATAATTCCCATATATTACCTGCTACGACAACGGAATATAGTAGCTAATGATACTGTAAAACCCAGCCCAAAGAATAAACTAAATATTTGAATCAGTCATGGGTCAATAGGTTGACCAATGAAACAACCAATTGATGTAATATATATTAATTAATTAACTGAGGAATACTTTGAACTAAAGATCTGAATATGGGAACTTATAGCTAGTACCATCAAATGCACTTGATAGGAGACTAGGATAATGGGGCACGACTCAGAAAATTGCTGAATATGGGAACTTATAGCTAGTACCATCGATTGCACTTGATAGGAGACCAGGATAATGGGGCACGACTCAGAAAACTGCTGAAGGATCCTCTATTCATGTTGTTGAAAGGGACTATGGGCCTGGAGAAGAGTCATCTAGTTAGAAATGCATAAGCTACATGATCCACTTTTCTGTTTAGCAATGGCCATTAACTTTTCTCTGCACTTTCTGAAATGTGCAATGTGTCACCTTCAAAGACTTTTAAAAAAAGGGGGGGGGGGGTTTACCTTCCGTCCTCATAACTCGAGGACGCAGAGGAGGTGAGGGGGTCACGACGAGAATTGGAGCCAGGACGGGAAGCAGAGCCGACGCCGAGGGGAGGATTGCCGGACAGTGCAGAGCCTGTGATGATACTTTCACCATCCTTCTGCTGTCGAGTGAAACTCATCGCGGAGGAAGGACAGGAGAGAGAGAGGGCCCCCAAACAGACACTCACAGTCTCCCCTAGACCGTGCAAGACACACACGGTCCCTCTCAGAACCACTCCAGAAGGTGAATGGTCTCCCAAGGGGTCGTTCAGCCACTTAACGGCACAAAAACCCAAACAGTTATACTCGGACCGTTCAAAAGCTAAACGGTCCAATGCTAGGCCGCGTGGGTATCTAAGGGGTCTCCCTTGGGCCGCTTAGCCACCCAATGGCACAAAACCCCATGATCAAAATGCCTCGGGAGTCACGCTAACTCCACGGGGCACACGGTCGGCTACGAAGCTGCCTATACACTAAACGGTCAAACGATAGACTGTAAAACCTGCCGACAAAATAGTAACCACGAAACAGACACCAGATGGCCTCTCAACCATAGGCGGTCTATCTATGGCTGCCTAACGACCTGGAACGGTCTGGCCCAGACTGCTTGACGAAGTTAACGGTCTATCACCAGACCGCCAACCAAAAAATTACTCCTGTTAGGACCATTTACATTTCGAAAAATTGAGAACGGCAGGAATGGCCCAAAAATATCATTCCACTCTCTGATCACCCCTGAGTGATGGGAAAACAAGGGGGAAACTCTTCCCCATGCCCCAGAGCATCGATTGATGCCCACAAACCTCAAACCCACGTATTAAAACGCTAGATCCAGCTTACTCCCCAAAAATATAGATTTTCTCCCGAATGCTCAAATAAGCCCGCTCAGCTCGCCACGGTCTACAAAACTCGTGGGAAATGAAGTACATGAGTTAGGGAACCATCCCCCTACCTCCACTGAAGATTTCACACACTGTGGACGTCGATCCATGATGAAAGCACTGTTAAACCCTCGCCGGCTTGCGATCCCACGAATCGCCTCCACCATCGCGATTTTCGCTCCATCCTTGTCGCTCCATGCCCCACGATCCTCGCCGCCTCGCGCCTGTCCGCCTCCGTCGGTCGCCGAAAAAGAGAGGGAGAGAGGAGAGAGGGAGGGAAGAGAGAGGGAGGGAAGAGAGAAATGAGAGATGAGGGAGAGAGAAAAGGAGAGGTTAATGGAACTAAAAAAATGCTCAACATAAACAATACGAAAAATAAACAATTATATGGTTTTATAGTTATACATTTAAGAATTTATATGTCCATACATAAGTTCAGTAGACTGAAAAAGTACAAGACCATGGGGTATACCCCGCCTCTAGCAAACTAGCACAAAACCTGACCACCTGCCTCATAGCCTCAGAAGCACAACGTGCAAGCCCCACCTCACCTAAAAAACCAAGGGAGTGAGCCTCGTCTCATCGGCTCAACAGGGGTCTCGTAGATCCTCACCTTACAACAAACAACGATAAATACACGATGCAACAAGTAACAATTCAGAACATTAATTAGAATAGGAAAGGTAGTAAATAACAATTAAAGGAAATAACCTTGCCACACATGTACCATGGCCACCTGAAGCAAACCACACCTCAATGTCATATGATGGGATACCCTCAACTACCAGAATACCAAACCACAATGGTAGGAAATTGGGGCCACTACACTCGAGTGACAAGAGCACTACCCACTAGAAGCAAGACCAAATGCATCCACTGATGACTTAGTCCATAGCCTTAGGTGTCTCCCTACTCACCTCAATGCAGAAACTAAGACACCATACATAGTAACACAAGACAAAGGTCTAGTCGGGGTCGAGCTCATTCGCACACGCTCGTAGTCCCTGACCACGTGTGCACACACTGACTGACTGTGCTACGTCAGGCTCTCTAGCTGATTCTTCCTCCTAGCTCGGATTCGAGCCACCACAGTTGGAGGCCCTATAGAAACCAGCCTAAACCACCTCTCTCAGGTCTAGCTCTCCACCACTCCCAGGTGGGTCTGCACCTGTGTGCCTAGGCAAGCTATGATTAGTGGGAAAATGTCACTCAATGCAAGAACACGATGTGAAACCACTAATGTGTCATAGGTCATATGCACACGCTCGTTGCAAGAAACACGAGCCTTAGTTCATAAGACACAAGGTTGCTAAGATTACCATGATGGTACGCCATTCACGATCCCCCTCCACAAGGTGTACACACATGCGTTCAACTGGATCATCAGGTGTCCCACCACGAGATGGCCCTCATGGGGTTTGCAAGGCTAATTTCTTATTTATTTCATCCCTAAATACTTTAATTTGAGTTCCTAGGGTGAAAATCCAAGTTTCTGGGCCCAATAGGCCATTCTAGGAGTGGGTCGGTCGACCTTGTTGGGTAAGCAATTGGATCTAGAGGGGGCTGAATAGATCTCTTCAAAAATATGCCCAATTAAAAGTGAATCAAGTGCGCAGCACTAAATGAACTGCGGAAGCATGCAACTCTATAGCGATAAAGTGAAGGACACCAACATCACATCTCAAGATGAAATGATGAATCAATGTGGAGAACCTCTATCACTCAAATGAGGTAGACAGAGTGTCTACAGCACTAGAGAACACAGGTCGGCTAAGCAGAGAACAAGTAGACAAGGCAGAACCCACGCATCTATTGGTGAGTGCAACAACATGTTCGAAGCACATGCAGTACTGAACAGAGATCAAATGCGTCTCTATGCAAAACAAAGAAATAATACTCACGATGAGCACCTGGCGGATGCAGTGTCTAAGGCAAACAATCAAAATTTTAAAAATGAGATAGTGAATACAATAATCAATAAACCATCCTATGAATGAGGGGTAGAGGAAATGGATATGAACATAAACAAGCAACCACCAATGCACAAGATTTTTAAGGTGGTTCGGTCTACAAACTTACAGACCTACGTCCACCCCTCACCAAACCTGGTGTGACTTCACTGCTGACTAACAGCTTGACACGAGGACACAGTCCTCACCACTAATTCACAGCTTCACGGGATGACTTCCCACGCACACACATATTGACACATAGCTTGAAACATGAGGAACAAATCCTTAAACACACGCTGAGCCATAGCTTGAAGCATGAGGAGCAAATCCTAAAACACACATTGACCCACAGCTTGAAGGGGATGCAACCCCAGATTCTACTGACCCACCACTTAACCCGATCCCTAAAATAAGGTATCGAAAATACACACAAAAATAGTGATGTGAATGTTGAAAACAAAGTATGAAAACATAATATAGCTCTGGATGATGATCCAAGAGCTTTACTGAAGAAGAACCGAATACTCTCTCTCAGCTTCAAACTGAGCTTAAGACAAGGATCGAAAGCTGGACCGATACTCTCCCTCTTTTTCTTCTTCTGTGGCTCTCGAAGACTTCAAATCTGGCACTCTAGCTTCCTTTCTTCCTTGTCTTCTTATTCTTCCTTGCTCTCAGACTTCTCTCTTTTTCTTCTTCTTCTCTGCTCTCTCGAATTTCTTCCTTCTTTCTTAGCAGGGCCAACTTTCCTCTTCTCCAAGGCAGATGATAGTATTTATAGCCGAGCAAATTGGATAAACCTCCATTTCCAATTTATTTTTTGATTGGTCCAATGATAAGAGTGGAACCTTCTGTCTGAGGATCTTTCTAGAAACCTAGGCACATGACTTTGGAACGTGTGCTAATGATTGGACCTTGGACCACGTGCCCAAGAGGGCCCACACTTAAAGTTCGCAAGTTCTGTCGTATGGGATCTGTTGACACACTGGCCTTCACTGTGTCGACACAGTCTTCTTGTTGCTGGTCGTGAACTAGATGTGTCGACAGACTGACCTTCATTGTGTCGACACACCCTTCTAATTGCCTTGATGTTGTTGGTGATGCTGGCTACTAGATGTTGCTACTGTTGTTGTGTCGATGCCATAGTTCCACTGCGTTGACTCAGCCTTCATATGGTTCAAAGGGAATGCAATATTTATTCAAAGGTGCGTCGACACCATAAGTAGGCTGTGTCGACACAACCTTCATATAGCCTGGATCTTCCATTGCTGTTGTTGCTGGTTGGCCTTGTTGCTGTTGCGTAGACACCATAAGTATGTTGTGTCGACACAGTCTTCACATGGCCTACAGGACCTTCAGCTATGTCGACTCATTGAGTACACTGAGTTGACTAACTTTTCCTCAGTCGACTAATTTTTACATCTGTCAACTGAGTTGGAACTTAGTCGGCAAACATTGCCTTTGTCAGTTGACTAACTACCCAGTCCTTGCCTCTTCATTTCTACAAATCCAAAGCCCCCAGCACCTTGAGCTTCAATGTTCCATGCCCCTTGCTTGCGCTGCTGTTGCTGCTGGCTAGCCTTGCTACTGTTGGCCTTGTTAATGCTTAGGATCACCAGTTAGATCGACCTACCATGAAGATTAGGTCGACACACCCTGACCTCTGTTAGAGTTAATTATTTTGGTGAACCAATGTAGGTCGACACATTTTGGATGTGTGTTGACACACTCTAATACCTCTGTCGACTGGACCTTTAGTTGTGTCAATATAGGTCAACACACTTATCATATGTGTCAACACACTTCTCAGCACTGGCCAAGGCTGCTTGCTGAAAGGCTTCATGTGTCGACACACCTTCCATATGTGTCGACACACTTTCTCATAAAGGAGAGTAATGCAAGATCATAAAAAGCCCAATCAGACCCCGGAAGCCAAGTCAAATCATCGACGCAAAACATACCTGAGAGTCTGTCCTGGGTCTACCTACAGATTTCTTGCACAAAACTAGGAAATGAATGCAAGATAAAACTATGAAAACATAATGGAATGAATGCAAATGCTATGAGATAATGAAGACAATATAAAGGAGAACAAAATAGGACCATAAAAGGCACAATCAAACCCTAGGAGGCAAATTAAATCATCAATGAACAACGCTCTTGCACGTCTGCATGCAGATTTCTTGCACAAAATGCGAAAATCAAGACATGATTAAATTATGAAAACATGACCAAATGAATGAAAATAACATGAGAAAACTAAGACAATATAAAGGACTACAAGATGGGATCATAAAATGGCACAATCTGACCCCGAAAACTAGGTTAAACACTCAACAAGTGATGTACCTGTGGCATTGTGCATAGAGTCTACTAGAAATAGAAGGAGGTATCCTGGAGACCGCCTTCTAAAGGTAGAGGTCTCCTGGAAACTGCCTTCTGATCCCAGAACCTGAAAACTAACTTAATGAAATAGACAATGCTAGGAATGTTATCTAAACCAGCAACGCGCACACACAATAATCACAGGAGAGTAAGAACGACGTGATGGGCACTAGGCGTCCCACCATGATTGCCAAAAAAATAAGAGTTGTAGATGTTTAATCTACTCGCCCCAAACTAGCAATAATAGGCATAAGCATGAAAAATGGTGAAAGAGAAAGGGGCGATGAAGAAAGAGATGGTACCATGATCGCCACCAAGGTTGACAACGCCAAAATGGTCTAGGAAGAGGATACAACGATGCCGCGTACCTTGGAAAGAAAAGAGGAAGATGCGGCTAAAGGTGACCACTACAACGTGATCGTGCGTGAGAAGAAGGGTGTGAGGAACGACATGGATTACACCTCCTCACCTTCCAGCTGGCCAGAAAGCGAGGGCCTCACATTCTTCTTGCTTTCCTGTGAATCAAAGACAAAACAACAAAGGAAAACCCATTAGAACATGCAAGCATAGCATCTGTCCTGTATGCATAAAATAGCATGAAAGATTGAGGGAGAACGCACAGAAGGAGGATTTTTAACCCATGTAGAAGGGTGCAAATAGTAGGTGTCTATATTTTGGATGCATGGAGATTAAAAAATAGATTTAAAATGTAGAGAGTAGAGAGAAAACGATTCTCCCTCTCTATTCTCTCTCCTCTTTTCCCCTCTACTCCGATTGCAGATGGAGAAGGCTCCTGGGACGTGGTGGCGATGACGTGGAGGTGTCGTGGAGCGTGAAGGTGCGAGGAATGGAGCGTGGCATTGACACGATCCCTTGGTGGATTCATAGCGTCATGGCGTGGGTTCATGTTATGGTTTCCGTGTTTTCAGCTCTGGAGGTCAGCAAAGGAGGTAGGGGGATAGATTCCTTACCTCTCGTTCTATTTTTCCCTTGAACTCCGTGCCGATTAGTGCACGTTTGAGTGTGTTTTTAATTTTTGGGGAATTATAGCATGTTTTGGGGTGGGTGATGGAATCGCCATTCCAGGTGATGTTTCTCGCGTTATAAGGCATGAAAAGAACCCTTGTCATGTTCTGATGCCATTCCCACTAGTTTCATTGCGTTTGGCCATGATTTGGGGCCGGTAGGAGGCCGGTTTCCCTCGTGAGTCGGTTTGGATCGATTTGTGGAAAATCACCCATTTCGTGTCATTTCGTGATCTATGTGATCCCTTCTGGCTTGTGGAAGGTGTGTATCGTGTCTAGGGATGTTTCCCTGTTGTTTAGAAGTGATTGGGGCGTGGAAAGATCGAGTTTTGGAAATTTTTATGATTTTCAGACTAGGATGAAAACACGTTGGTCACGTTAGTCGCGTTCTTAGTGTAATGTGCTGTGTCGTATGGCCGCGTTCATCGAAGGTGATGAACAGTAGGGCGGTAAGGAAAGTGATCCATTTGTTGGATGCGTTCCTGAAGAACGTGACCTAGGTGATGGCCGCGATCTTGATTAATGTGCCCTAGGTCTTAACCGCATTCTAGTGTTAACGCGCTAGAGGCTATGGCCGCGTCTATTAACGCGACCTAGGCATGTGATGCGTCAATGCATTGACGCGCAAGAACTATTGGATGCATTCTCTTGGCATCGCGATCCACTGTATGGGCGCGTTAACCATCGTGACGCAGGCAATGACCGCATTAATGGTTTCTAGTTTCTAGTGTTTTTAATTGAGTTTTCTCGGGCTCTGGTAAACCCAAGATTCAGTGCCTTGTTGGCATTTGACTCAATGGATGCCTTGGGTGTTCTGTGAGAGTCAGATATGTGTGTCGAGGGATCCTGGAAGAGTAGTCTCATCTCGAGCAGTTTATGGTGTTTCTTCCGTGTTTATTAGCTTGGCTTCGACCCCTTAGTTAGCCTATTGTACGTGGATGTTCTCCTCACGCAAGAGGTGGCATTCTAGATAGGCCTAACCTATCATTCCAGCCGCGCCATTGTATATACTTCTTGGTTGAAGGCAAGCCCAGTTCATACACATGAAACTACAATAATTCATATCCCTATGGAGAACGATCCTAAGCATGCATATACTCGAAGCATAATAGAGATAAGCAATCATACCAGGGAGACAACAATTTTAAGGTGGTTCGGTCTCAACCTTGAGATCTTGTTGGCACCCAAAATATATTCAATGGCGATCAAGCCTCAAAGACAAATGATGTGGCCCACTGAAGCACAGAAGCCGAACGAGATCAATATATTGAAGCCTTCCCAAGTTGCCAGAGCCTCAAGTCACCTAGTATGAATGCTGGGGACTTCACCTCAGGAGAATCGAGATGAATTTACAACCAACCGGCAGCGTCATCAATCCTGCCCATTGAATCAGCATCGACTCGGTCGTGCCGCATAAACCACATTTGTTATCCGACCAAGGACAAAGGTACACCTGGTGGCCCGCCACCTGAATGAAAGATCCTCCCGAGGTGAAAGAATGCCCTTGGCCCTTCAGAACAAGGGACCGAAGGCTCTATTAATAGAAGACCCCGATGACCCGGCATGGGTATCGCTTCTCAACATATTGGGTCCGTCAGTGACCAAATGATCGCCCAGTCAAGGCGAAAACACCCTAGGTGGTATAGTACCCCTCAAGAAAGCTTCGAGCACGAGTCAGGCCGAGCCAGTAGCATGAACCACATTACCGAAGGCCGTGTCAGCGGAAGACCTGCGTGTTCAAAATGAGGATGCACGAGGCTCCGAAGAAGGTTGTACGTCAACCCGAAGGCTTCGTCAGGACTGCTCACAAGGTTTTGCAAGACCAGGGTGATATGATTGGTCACAGCGACTCCCGCAACCAATTCGGGACATACTATCTAACTTGTGTCAAGTAAATGGCACTTACCTGGCGCGCCCTTCCGCCGGCGCGCTCTATTCCCCAACGCCCTCTTCTCCGACGCGCAAAATGGTTAAAGGAAGCTTCCTGGCATGCCATTCTTCATGCCGTAATAGAGCTTCCTCTATAAAACCATTGTGGGTTGGACCAATTGAAAAAGAGAACAAAAGGAGAGCAATTCAAAAATAAGAGACATATACGATGAGAGAGAGGCAGAGTCTGAGAGCCAATCGAGAGAGTCTGCTCGTCGGAGAGAGAGGGGAGTCTTGGGGGAGAAGTAGTCTAGAATGCCTGACAACATAAAATAAGAGGTTGGGATAGCCACTAAAGGTTAACGTACCCAATTTGCAGTTGACACTAGCAGCGTGTGTAGATAACTAGTCAGCTCCCAAACAAATATCATCTCCTTCCATCTCCATACATACTAAGTCAGCAGGCAGGTTGCAACCGCCGACTAGAACTTCACTAGCAGGGTAGAAATATTTAATCTCTGATCCCACTCCAATAGAAGTCGTAATAACAAGTTTGGATTCTAACGGAATAGGCCTCATAGGTAAAATATTAGCAAAGCTCTTAGATATAAATACATGCGTAGCTCCAGTGTCAAATAAAACAAAGGCGGGCTATGAGCACACAGAAAGGGTACCTTCTACAACATCTCCTTCTTCGGTAGGTTCTGCATTCATAAGGGCTTTGAATCTTCCTTGCTTCTTGATAGCAATCAGAAGCTTTTCCAGCGAGGCTTGCTCATTAAGAAGTGGACAATTCGGGATTCTATAATCTAGACTCCCACAGCGAAGACAAGCACCGAGTCTTCTCCAGTACTCTTCAGCCTCGTGTCCAGGCTTGTCACAATATTTGCATAGTTCTTTAGATGAGGTGGCAACTGGGGCAATTTGATTGTCATTCCATCTCGGCTTTTTATCCTTTTGAAAGTTACATCCATCCTTAAGGAAGTTACGCCCATCATTGGGTCTCTTCTTTCCGAAGGAGGGCTTGAAGTTACCGGAGCCTGTAACTTGCTCCTTCTTGGCATCTATTCCTTGGATGTGATCAGACATCTCCGTTGCATCTTCCAGGAGTTGGGCTCTTTTCACCGCATAAGTATATACTTGGATATCCACCAGGGTGATTTGAGTAATATATTGGGGTCTGAAGCCATTCAAGAATCGCCTTGCCTTCATCTTTTCAGTACCCACAAGGTGTGGCACATACTGGGATAATCTCACGAATTGGGCTTCATATTTCGCTACCGTCAAACTTCTTTGTTTCAAAGAAGTGAATTTGGCAGTCCTCCTTTCTTGCACCCTATCAGAGAAATATTTATTGTTGAAGTGCTCCACGAACTCCTCCTACAACACATGATCGTGTAGTAGAGTTACTTCGACCGACTCTCACCAAGCACGGGCATCCCTTTCCAGTCGAAAGGTGGCGAGTAGGACCTTTTCCTCATCAGCGCATTGCATGACTCAAAATATCCTCTCGATTTCCTTTACCTAATGTTCGGCCTCATCTCGGTCTTGTGGCTACCACCCCAAGGTGGTGTCACATCATCCAATTTGTAGACATGGTCTGAAAATTTTTCATCTTCGAAGCCCGATGGTTGCTCCACGTATACTTCTTCCTTGATGACTACGTTGAGGAAGGCACTCTTGACGTCCATTTGAAAAAGCTTGATGTTTCTATGACATACATAAGCAAGAAGAATTCTCACCGCCTCTAATCTAGCCACAGGAGCGAATGATTCATCAAAGTCAATACTAAATTCTTAAGAGTAGCTCTTAGCTACTAATCTTACCTTATTCCTCACAACCACCTCATCTTCACTAAGTTTGTTTCGAAAAACTCACTTAGTTCTGATTATAGGATGATTATCAGGCTGGGGCATGAGGAACCACACCCGATTCCTTTGGAATTGGTGCAGTTCTTCTTGCATGGTGAGAACCCAAGAATTATCATCAAGAGCATCTTCTATTGAATTAGGCTCAACATTGGAAAGTAGTGCGAGATTATCATGAAGTTCAACTTCCCTAATTGAAGCCTGTGTCCGTACTCCTTCATCCACACCGCCAATTACATTCTCCAGAGGATGATCCTTATGTGTTGTCCATTGGCGTAGAAGGGTCTGTTGTATTAACTCTTCTGCTTGCTCTTTCTACTCTTCCTTTTCTTGACTTTTTGCCTCACCTTGTTTGCTAGACTCTCCTTTCTCATTCTCACCTTCACCTAAAGCAAGAAAACATTCATCATCATTTGACTTTCTCAAAGTAAACTTATCTACCACAACATGAGAACTTTCCTCGACTACTAGTGATCTAGAGTTATACACTCGGTAAGTCCTAGATGTCAATGAATACCCACGGAAAATTTCTCTATCACTTTTAGCATCAAATTTTTCCATATTATCCTTACCATTGTTTAAGATATAGCAGGTGGATCCAAATGGCTTGAAATGAGATATATTTGGTTTCTTACCTTTGTATAGCTCATAGGGAGTTTTATTAAGGATCGGTCTTACCAAAGCTCAGTTTGTGATATAGCAAGCAGTGTTAACTACTTCAGCCCAGAAATATCGTGGTAAACTATTTTCTGCCAATATGGTCCGCGCCATCTTCACGAGCATTCGATTCTTTCTCTCAACAACTCCATTTTGTTGCGGGATCCTTGGTGATGAAAAGTAGTGTTCATATCCCCACTTCCTACAAAATTCATCAAACTCAGAGTTGTCAAATTCCTTTCTATGGTCACTCACTATAACGCGCTGGATCGAGGGCGTTAAAGTCGACACGCACACAACGTAACAGGCGAGGAGTATAATGGACCAAGGATGGGGCGTTATAATGGGCATAACGCACCTCTCATGAGCCGTTATGCCTTCCAGAATGACAGAATCCCCAGAAAACTATGGAATATAACGCACCTCACCCGGGGCGTCATATTGGACATAATGCATAGGGGAAGGGGCATTAAAGGTAATGGACCTTTAACTCAACACAAAGGACTATAACGAACTGGGGCAGGCGCATTGAAACCACCCGAACATGAAATCCACCGGAAACTCAAACACGGACGATATAACGCATCTCTAGGGACGCGTTAAAGGGGCATAGCGCACCGGGGCGGGTGCGTTATGTCACCTGGGTTTCGTCACTTCGGAGGTCGGAATTGAAAACCCCTCCCGACCGATCGAAATCGACAAGGGACGTGGCGGATTACAAAACCCATTAAACCTACCAACCCATACCAAGCATACAAGCCTAAGCATGCCACTAGACATGAAATACGATGCCCATGGAATTGATTTCAACAATAAAAAGACTACAAATGAAATAAAATATAATAAATAGGAACGTGCACAAAATACGAGACTACGGGCGTCGGACCACGGCGCAAGTGGTACTAGCGGTGTCCTAGCGAGATAAGGTATCCATCCCACTACCTGGAATTTGGCAAAAATGGCGATTTGATAGCGAACATGCGAGAGGGAGAAACGGCGCCTCCCGGCCCGAATGGAATCCACGATTCGGGAATGGAGGAACGGTGGGCGCCAACGTGATCCTCACGACGTGACTAGACCAACGGTACCTCTCAGGCTTCGATCAGCAGCCATCTGGACCAGGAAATGAGAGAGGCATGCAAACCAAGAATAAATCCCAAAATCTCCCAAAAGAAGAATTGCACAGAAAATGAGGAAAATGGCGACGGCTGGCGATGCAAAGGGGGTCAACAAATTTCTGGTGAGATGAGGAGTCCGATCCCCTACCTTTTGCGCGGCGAAGACCTCGAATCGGTGCTGATCGGGCGACGGGGGCCACGTCGTCGTCTTGCTCGCACGTGTCTCCACGCTCCACGATCCGAGGGAAGAAGGGTACTGGCGTGATCCTCGCGTCAAGTCTGTCCCGTCGATATCTACCGGACGAAAGCCACGATGACGCCGACCATACCCCTCAGGAGCATTATCGGACCCATAGTCCTCAAGACCAAGCTTCCTCCCACTCTTCACACTTCAGGTTGGTCTGGCTTAGCTATTTTCTGAGGACATCCCTTTCTTCCTTTAAGCCTATCAATTCTGAGCGGGTGATTTCAAAAGCTTCTACTTGTTTTTTGAGTTTAACATTTTTAATTTTTAGTGTTTCTAGCTCTTGGTTAGCGGGATTGTCATGAACTAAGGCATTGATCTTCCTTTTCAGATGCTTGTTCTCTTTCTTAGAAGCTTCATATCTTTCAAACAAAATAGTGTAAGCTTCTTCCCAATCTTCAACAGAGAAATTGTCAAACGGGTTAGTTACCTGATCTTCTTCTTCACTGGCTATTAGACAGAAATCTTCCTATCCTCTAGTGCAGAGGAGCTTTCCTCTTCCTCCTCGTCATCGCTCTAAGTACAGACCATTGCCTTGGGCTTCTTTCCATTGGCCTTGGACATTTGCTTGTGCAACTCAGGACATTCTCCTCACATATGTCTTGCTCTCTTGCATTGATAGCATATAACATTGTCAGGTTTTTTGATATGAGCAGATTTGAGATTGAAGTGTCTACTCACCTGCGGTGCCTTCTTCTTCTTCTGGAAATTGCCTCGTTCTCTCAGGAACTTCTTGAACTGTCTAGTGAGCAAAGCATGGTCAGCTAGACTTGACTCTGGGATGTCATCTTCATCAGATCCGTCTGTGCTCTCAGCAGCCTTGAGAGCCACAGTCCTCTTTTGCTTGATGTCTTCTTCATTCCTCTTCATGTTTAGCTCGTATGTCATGAGTGAGCCAATCAAACCGTCAATTGTCATTACAGACAAATCTTTTGAATCCTCAATAACAATGGCCTTGGTATGCCACGCTGGGGTAAGAGATCTGAGAATTTTTCTAACCAGTTCACTATCCAAAAATTCTTTTCCCAATGATTTTAAGGAGTTTGTTAGTTGGGTAAGCCTAGCATACACATCAGAGATAGATTCATCTGGTTTCATTCTGAACATTTCATAATTAATAATTAACATGTCGGCCTTAGTGGCCCTTACCTCAGATGTCCCCTCATAAATCAGGTCAAGCCTGCCCCACATTTCTTTTACAGATTTCCAAGTGGACACTCTTGAGTATTCAGTGGGGTGGATGGCGTACTGCATGATGTTCATGGCACTCCAATTGGTTGTGGATTTCTTAACTTGGTCTGGTGTCCATCATGGTTGAATGTGCAAGTGTTCGATCGGCCATGAAGGGTGGCATCCCGATCGTTCATATATCTTTGATCACAAGCCCATAAGCTGGTACGCACGTATCCGAGAGGACTTAGTCATATAGTGCCCCCTATATGTATTCCACCTGTATCCACAGGGGCATGAAGGTATTGTGAGAGTTATTAATTTAGATGACAAATCAATTAAGAAGGTTGGATGAACTTAATCATGCAACTAATTATAGATTGTTACAGATAGAGAACATGGAGTCTGAGGAGGGGAACCGCAAGTCCCCTCCAGCTCTGGCAAACGCTACAAGCCAACCAGATGGATTAAAGTTCCGATGGATTCCTCATAGCTAGCGACTTCCTCTAAATTTTCTTATCTCCTTCCTATCCGTGCTTGTCAAGTTTAAGAGGGGTGGTGTAGGTGGCGATGAGATGAAGAAACCCACGAGAATCCGGAGACCAGAGACGAGGACAAACCAGAAGAGGCCCTGCAAGGGCTCCTCTTTTCCCTGCCTGCTTACTGATGTCTAAGCAAGTCGTCCCACTTTTTAGTTCTTAATTCTCCACGTCTGGGATTTGCGGGCTTCCTTTGGGTGTTTACAAAGCTTTTCTTGTTGGTGGTGCCATGTCATGGACCCCGTTTGCGTCAAGAACCCAACCAAGGTCAACGCGACGTGCTTGGTTTCTTCTCTCCGCGCCACCGCCCTCAATAGAAAAGCCTTGGCAATCCCCACATCTTCCTCTCTCTCTCTCTCTCTCTCTCTGTCTCTCCACATTAAAATAATGACACGGCCTGGGTTCCACTAATTTGCTGCAAAGACGCTTGCGACGCTCCGCTACGAGCCTAGCTATGAGCTAATCTATCGCCCATGTCGACGTAATTAATTTGCTGTTTGCCTCAACCCTTCCTTTTGGGTATCACTGGGTGTTGCCTGCGGAGCTCAGTCTTATCCGCTTCACATCGCATGAAGTCTGCTCAAGGGGAGAGGTTAGAGATCCTCTTTGTTGTCCTTTCCCAAAATATCATTATAGAGGCAGTAATATTTGTTTAATTACTAGCAAATTAACTGCCCTGCACCATAACACGAGATCTTCCTTGTGCGCTACGTCTCGGTTATCTGTGCGTTCCTTCCAATATATATCTACAAATGGGAGAGGGACGTGTTGACGGGTCTTGACAAATCCATGGAAATTACGTACTTATAGATATCCCGATTCCCCGACATCACTTAGTGCAAATCTTTTTGGATCAAAGCACATGTAAATATGTTCCCACAATATATTGGACGGTTAGGGCTGGGCTGCCCAAAGGCTAGAGTGGTTAAGGGCTAGCCGCTCAAGCCAACCGACCTACTACAGTGTTGGTTAGAATGGTTTTGACCAAACCACCTATCTGAACCGACACAAAACTATTGACCAAAGGTCAACTGGGATAAGCGGGCAGGACCTGGCCACTCAACCCAACGGGAAGGATGAACGGCTGATGACCAGCTGCTCATGGAGGATGGGCAGACCACTCCTGGCCGCTCATGCCTCAGAGTGGTCTATCGACTGACCACTCAACCTGAGATCGAGACACGATAAACGGTCTGAAACTAGCCGCCCATGCACCTTAAGCGGTTGTCGTTGAACCGCGAAGGCATTACGGCGAGCAAACCATGGGGTTCATTCGATCATGGCCTTTCCACGCCCCGTTTGTGTCGAAACGAAGGGGATACAGCCACAATCACCTTGGCAATCACATAGACTACGACCGAAGTCAAAATGACACACGAATCGCAAGAAACGGGCGATTCTAACGAAATCACCCAAATGGGGTTAACGAGGCTCCCGGCCTCCTACCAGCCCCGATAGAACGCCATTCGACACAAAATTAGTATCAATGGAACACAGACATTTCAGGGAGTCGAACGGTACTAACCGTTCCCAAAACTGTCACCATTTTTCGACGAAGCCCACAAACTCCCAAAAACCACAACGAGTCTAAACTCGCTCGTTCTAGCACCGTAGAGCGTAAAACCACGAGGAAAGGTGCAGGAAAGGTAGGTGGTCCATCTCCCTACCTCCACCGAAGAAATTGTGCGCCGAAGTGACTAATCCACGTCGAAAACTGCCCGGAACATGAACGGCGCCTTCTCGAAATCCACCGAGGGATTGTGCCATGCCACGCTCAAATCGATGCTCCATCCCACGAACCTATCTTCCCAACGCATCCCCGCCTCGGCTAGTTCTGCAACAGTGTGCGCCCCGCATCGAACGGACTAGAGACGAGAGAGAACGGAGAGAGAGAATGTGAGGGTGAGAAATGAGGGAGGAGAGATAGTGAGGTGGTTTAAATAGAAGGAAAATTAGGAATTTTCCTAATTTTTGAAAATCTGATATTTACGCTGAAAATACACTAACTCAGAAAAATATGAAAAAATAGTCAAAACGATCCTCGTGAAGAGTACATCGCAGCTGTAACGTCCATGAGTCGATGAACTAAGAAATAAACTCATTGTAGGGTTTCGTAACTTGTCGAGGTAACACGGTACCTCCAGACACCCAAAAACACGGTCACGATCCCCACTGGGTGTCCGAGACAACCACGGGACCATAGGTCGACCATTGGATCTCAACAGGGTCGACCTGGGCTAGGCTTCCCAGGGGGTTGGCCGGTCGACCGCCCATCTGGGGCTGGTCGACCGCCCCTGTTGGTCGACTGGCCACGCGTGAATGGGCTATATTAGCTCTGGACTTTGGTTCAAGATTATGTGGCGGAGGCTTGGTTTGCGGCCCAGATCATGGGATTTGGGGGCCAATGTGCACTGCCTTGGATGTGTCGTGCGAGGCGACAGGTGAGATGTAAGGGTTCCGCAGCAAGTTCGGCACTCGAGGATGAGCTTTGACAGGTGCCGATCATGGTTCGTGTCGTGGCTCTTGGCATGGTGGTCCGCGTGGCAGCAGCTCAGGAGATGGATATTTTGAAGACACGAGACTTGAGAATGGATTGGTGTCAGCAAGGACAGATTTGAGGGAATGATGTCCGACAGCCAAGGGTGTAGCAGCCTTCGAGCCTGGCATCTTATATGGTTTCTTCGTTCCTCAGTAAGTGTTTTGGTGTGTTATGGTTCCGGGATCAGAGGCAGGCCTAGGTAGGGAGCATGTGGCAGCGGCTAGCTCAACCGCTGTGGCAGAGTATGGCTGGCGATCGGTAGAGCCAGTGCTCAAGGTGTGGTGAATTACAGTTCGAGGAATTGCGATGATGGTCTGCCAAGAGATGCTATGAGTGTGGCCCGACGGAACATTTAGCAAGTGTTGTCGGAGGAGTTGACCTGATGGTAGCGATGGTTTTTCTGATGCTAGAAGGTGCGGTTCCCAGCAAGCGCGAGGCTCAAGGTCAGGTCGAGCGTGGAGATCTCCCGTTTCCTAGGAGGTATGTTGATTTCTCCTTGGTTGGAGAGAATCGCGTTTTCGCTAAGCTTCATCATCTTGCGTCGTGTGTTCGGATTGGTTGGCCTCCTCTTATGTGTGCCATGAAGTCCGTGCGAGACGTGCCCTGTATTTCTGGCGAGGTGGTTGCCTGTGAGAAGCAATGCCCATTCCCTGGAACGTAAGGGTGCGTTAGCATTATTCCGGAAGGTTGAGTGCCAGTGGGCGATGCTCGTGAGAATTCTTGGCTGGTGTTGTGATTTCCGATGCATTGTGGATCGGAGCCTGCGATGTTGCAGAGGTATGCCAGATTAAGGGAGAGAATCTGTGCTTTGGGTTCGAGGCAATGGAGCTTTCCTCACCCAGTCTTTCGGAGTTAGCCAGCCGAGTTGAGAATCGTCGGGATGGCGGATCCCGAGTCGTTGTGATGATTGTGCGCGTGGATCAGAATGCACAGCGAATGTCTGGTGGGCCCATAACCCACAGGTCCAAGATCGTAGTGTTGGTTGCTACGAGTGAATTCTAGAGGATTGCTAGAGCATCGGAGGATGGTTCCTCGGTGTGGGATTGTCCCTGGCTGTGTGAGCCATGCGATTGTCGTGCCATTGCTTGAGGCATTGTGGTTGTGGCACCGACAAGATGGAAAGTTAGAAAAATATGATGGCAAGTGTGTCGCATGAGTACCCTGTTCATGTGTTGGAAGCCGTGTCAGGCGTTGGAGTCAGACCCAGATGGGGTTGCTGAGGAAATCGCCTGACGGTGGACGAGGACGTAATGGTCGGAGTCAGTAAGCCATGTGCTCGACTTGTGTCGGAAGCTGTGTCCTCAGTTGAGATCATGGTTCCCGAGATGTGATCTCCGAGAGATGATTATGGGTCCCGGTGGGTAGCTGCAAGCGGTTGGTAAGGCTAGCCAAGTGGTCGGCTATAGCAAGGTCTGTGTTGTATGGGGACCCATGTGCATTGGTCGCGGCGTCGTCGACCAGGTTGTGGTAGCAGGTGGCACCTTTCTATCCTGGAGATGTGTGCCATGGATTGCTCAAGTTGTGCCCCGTGGCTCTGTGTTGAGAGCGGAGCTGGGATTGGCAAGTGTCCATTTGGAGTAATTGGGATGAAGATGGGATGAGACTGTATAATGGACGATGCCTGTGTACGGAGGTCCTTGGAGGGACGTTGTCATCGGATGGTGAGCCTTGGTCTTGTGAGTAGCATGGGAGAATTTCCCAATAAGTCTGAGTCTGGTGTTGTTGCGGACCGAGGATTTCATATTCCTGTCATTTGATTTTACCGTACTCCCCTAAGAGGGTAGAGCTGGCATGAGGATCGAGATTGGACGCGGTGTCCGAGTGAGGATCGACTTGAGATGCAGTGATGACCAGTGAGAGTCAGTGGATGGCCTATTGAGAGTTGGAATGTGCTTATCGGATCTGGTGAAGGAACAGGAAAGAAGAAAGAAGCTGAGCAAGTCAAGGTTTCCGTTGGTGAATAGCTGGCTACCAGCGAATGGTCTTTCACAGACAGAAGATGCCGGTTGTAGTGGCTCGAGAATGGCGAGAGCCGTGTGCGGGCCTTGGGTGACCGATTATAAGATGTGCCTTTTCCCGAGTTGGATCTGAGATTTGTTGGAAGGTTGTGTTTGGACCGGAACTGATCCAACGCTATTATTGGTGTTCGACTTGCCAGGTGTGAGATGGTTCCTGGCGTGTAGGCGACGGATTGATGGCAGTCAGTTGGGATGACTGTGTGAGCTGGCTGAGGCTCTGTGATGGTTGTCCCTTGCGCAGGGCGCGAGAGCAATCAGATGGTAGCGAAGCTGACGTTTGATTGGTCCGCCGAGCATGGGATTTGATCGGTGGCAGTTTCTTGTAACGAGGATTGCATCTCCTCGGTGAGCGAGATGGTGGCAGCGACACCATTATTGGTTTTCGTGGTGGCTGAGGTGATGCTAGACTTACACTCTTTTGTGTGTTATGCTTGCTCTAATGATCGATGTGTGTTGTGTGTGGAACGAGGTGTTTGTTTGTGGTCATAGTCTGGTTGTGTCCCTTAAGATCGGTATTTTCATGTGTATCGAGATCTTAGCTAGAGCTCTGGGAGCGTTGCCAGCTGGGTAAGACGCTCTTCCCCTTGGCCTGGTGGTTATCTCAAATTTCGAGGACGAAATTTCTGTAAGGGGGGAGGTCTATAACATCCCAGGATTTTCCAGATCCTAGGTCGTTACACATATACACCTACTTCCTCCTTCCACGCAGACACAGGCAGAGGATACAGTCATAGTGAAGGAGGATATAATTCACAGAGCCAATATGGGCATCTATCAGGTTATGGAGGTGGCCAACAAGAAACAAGCGTTTATGGGTGGGGCCATCAACTAGAATTTCAATTTCATCTACTTCTATCCAGTTCCTTTCCTCATCCTCAAGATTCTTATGCTGATTCTGGATTCTAATCAAGCCAACAACCTTGCACTCCAATAGGGATCCAAAGAGGGATGCAAGACTTGGCTACCTCATTGTTTGGTTACAGTGAATATACAGAATACATGCAACCTTTTTATGGGTATCAACATCAGAAGCCAGACGATGAGGGAGAAGGTTCTTCAAGCTTGGCAAGTAATGCAGGATGTACATGCTGGAGTTGCCAGAGCACATCAGGCCGGACCGAAGAGGAAAATTGAAATCAAGAAGCTGGGTTATTATTGGCCCAATATGTTCGATGATTGCTGTATGTTTGCAAAGTCATGCCAAAAATGTCTAGAGCATGCCACAATGCCCAGAAGGACTCCAGTGCCACTTCATCCAACAATTCCTAGTTGGCCCTTTGCACAGTGGGGAACTGATGTAGTCGGCCCTCTCTTTGCATCCTCTACTGGGTGCAAGTACATCTTGGCGCCTACAAATGATTTCTCCAGATGGGCAGAAGCCATAGCACTTAAGGAGGTGACTGGAGAGTTGGTTGCCAGATTTATTAAATAAAATATTATATTCTGGTTTGGTGTTTCTAGCCGAATCATATCTAACAATGTAGTCACTTCAAGAATCAAAAGATTTACTAGCTATCTAAAAAGTATAAGATTGATTAGAGAACCTCTACCCCATATAACCCACAAGTAAACGGGTTAGCAGAAGCTTTCAACAAGACCTTGTGCAGCCCCTTGCCCAAAACAGTCAGCTCCCACAAGAAAGACTAGGAGGAAAAGATGTACGAAGCTTTATAGGCATACTGGACCGTTTACAACACTCCTACGGGTTGTTCGCCCTTGTCTCTTGTATATGGTTCGAAGGCTGTGGTTCCCATCGAGCTCGAAGTGCCATTGCTAAGGGTCACCATTCAGTATGGTCTAGGTCGTAATGAACAAACAAACATTGAAAAGAAGGCTGGAAGAGTTACCTGACCTAGAAGGGAGGCATCTCCAAGTGCAGTAGAATATACAAATATATCAAGCCCGCATGGCATGTGCCTTCAATAAGCTATTCAAAGGATGAGAATTCAAAAAGGGAGACCTAGTTATGGTGAAGAAAGAAGAAATCATAGCCTCCAACCGTAAGGACAAATTCCCTGAAAATTGGCTAGGTCCATATGTAGTCCAGCAGGCATATGAAGGAGGAGCCTATGTCGTGGTCAACCACCAAGGAGAGGTGCAGTTCCCTCCGCTCAATGGAAGACACTTGAAGCTATTTCATGTGCCACCACCCCCGTTAGGCAAAATGGCGAATAGTTAAAGGAACCTTCTGGCTGAACCCAGGCCTATGCCCCTGCTTCATACTAACTACCCCCTTTCGGGCGGGGGGGGGGGGGGGGGCAACACAAATATGGTGAATATGTGTGTGCGGCAAAACCCAAGATGACCCCTTTATTCCACAGATGTGTACGAAAGTGACAACATCCATAATCACAGGACTAATGTGTGGCGCGTACATAGGCTTTCGGATCGGCTACATAGAAGCCACTAGATCAGCCATGCAAAGGGCCGCCAGGTCGGTCTGACTGGGGCTACCGGATCAGCTTGATTGTAGGTTGCCGGATCAGCCATGTGAGGGCTATCGGATCAACCCTGAATCTTGCTAGATCAGCCATGGGCAAGGGCTGCCGGATCAGGCTAGTTGAAGGCTGCCGGGTCAGCTATACTAGGATGTCGGATCAGTCTGAGAGGACCAAGAAAATGCAATAGAAATCTGTAGGAGCCTTTAGAGCGACCCATGGGAAGGCAGGGCACAAATGCTTGGCTTTGGAGTTATACCCATAGCATGGGGCAAACTTCGGACCTCCCTTGAAAGGTGTGTTCACAGATAAGCATGTATGGATCAATAAAGCCACATGCACATTTCCCCCTTTTGCCGAATCAACTTGAGGGAGTGAAGAGGTAAAAAAAGAGCTAACAGTGGATCTATAGGGAATGGTAGGGACACCCAGAGGGAGACAAGCTCCAGGGAGATGGATTCAGGGTCATACCCATGGTACATGATAAACCCCGAGCCCAAATCGCTCTCGGAGGGGCCACAATTCCATTCTTGTGTGAGGATAAGCTCGATAAGGGACGGGGGAGCAGAACTACATACACAACGATCAGAGTTGAAATGATAGAGACAAATAAGATGTACAGAATCATTCAAAGAGTTTATTACTTTCATTTGTCGGGCTACAACAAAGAGCCAAAGAAAGAAAAAAAGTTACATAGGGAAGACATCAAAAATAGAGTAAATAACAAAGAGGGGGAGGGAGTGGGCAGAGTAGGGACTCCTCTCCCCCTCCCCTCCTAGCCTTACCTCTCTCTCTCTCTCTCTCTCTCTCTCTCCCCTCTCTCTCTTTACTCTTTTGTTCTTCTTCGCTCTGTGGATGTAGGTGCAAAAAAGGGGGGCTTCGGATCTACTCTTCGCTCTTACCTTCTCTTCTTCATTTTTTTTCACTTCTTCCCTTCGCACGCTTCTCTTTGAATGCTCCTTGTTCGCTCTCCTGCTTGCCCCCCTTCTTGTTTTTCTCTTCTTCTTTCTTTTTTTACACGTAGCACATTGCTGGCGTGTTTGTTGACGGATGAAATATGAGCAGAGACAGAAATAAGACCAGTATCAACACGTGTAGAACGGTAATACAATCGGGAACATGAAATAATAATGTAGGATGAATTAACATGAAGATTTATTAGGTTTTGCTTGGGAGATTGCCTACCTTTGCTTGGTTTGGTAAAGATTAGAGGAAGGAGAGGATGATGATATAAGGAGGAACTAGCACGCAAGAAGTAGATGCTCCCTTTAGTGCCACCACCGCAGTAGGTAGCAGTAAAGGAAGAAGAAAAACCCCAACAACCAACGAACAGCAACAGCAGCACGCCCCCCTTCGAACACAGCACGACAGCAGTGGTAGCAACCTCATGGCACCATCGGCAATAAGGGAAATGGACAATTAACAGGAGGCTTCTTACTGTCGCATGGGCCTTTATTTATAGGGTTTATAGCCTTTACGAGTCCTACTGGTTTAAGAATCTTACGGGGAATTAAAATTCCCATGATAATCCTAATGTGTTTCCTATGTTAATCCATCCCTTACCATACTCTCAGCCGCATCCCCTATTTTCCCTTGAACCCTAAGGTTCTCATACGTTCGACTGTTCCTTTGAAAAGGAGAGGTTTAGTGTAAAAAGCCCATAAGCTAATTTTGTGTATAAGTTGAATGAAGAAGCCCACATAAGGCCACTTATCTCTTAAGAAATCTTAAGGCTTAATGGGTCCTTTAACATATTTAAGTTCAACGGGGAAGCCCACTAATTGATTTAACATAGGAGTTTATTAGTTGTTGATTTACTCTTTATTTTTTTTAATCAATAACTTTGCCTAGGTACATTGGAGGCCAATGCACAACTAGGAGGTGAATTTTATTGATAATGAAAGAAATAAGGAATTACATCAATCGAATGCTAGGCATGTCTAACTTATCCAACCTGGCAGCACCTTTTATATGGCCAGGAAGGTGCTGCTGAGAAGAAAAAAAGAGATTACATTTTGGATTACAAGCAAAATTTGTTAAAGAATTTGCCACTTTATTCGCCTCACGAAAGATATGAGTAATTGAATCATTGGCTGAAAGAAGGGTCCGAATTTGCCTCACAAATGTAAGAATCTCCCATGGGCATGGAATCTTATTATTGATAACTTGGACCATAATCTGTGAATCACACTCAATTAGGCTCAGCTGGGAAGTGATAGTTCTCAAGTATTTTAAACCATCCATAAGTGCTCTAGCTTCAGCCACAATACTACCCGCTTGATCATAGTAGTGAGAATAAGCAAATATAACTGAACCATTGGTATCATAAAATGAATGTTCATTGCTTCCATTGTGATATGCAAAATCATATTATGCCTAATTGCTTTACCTTGAAGAATGATGAATTAAGAGCAGGCAAATACAGAAGGAACAATGTGAAAGGCAATGGCAAGGGACACGTCAACGCTGGGACAAAGCGCGCTCAATGCGTTCATGTTCAAAAGCCCAGGGATGGTCTAAGGCGCCAACGCACCCCTCAGGACAGGTCGACGCACCTCAAGGCCACCAGAAGAAACCCTCCTCCTTGTTGCCTCCACTGTGGCAAAATTGGCCACATAGTCCATGACTGTTGGCATCTAAATGGTAAGGCTCATTTCCATGCTCAACATGGCAGCATCCATGCTCACCCACAAAGGTTTAATGCACATGCACATAGAAAGAATGTCAAATCAAGTGTGTGTTGTTTTTAATGCACATGCACACTAGTCGTAGTCTTTTTAGGTGGATACACACTGACTGACCTGGGAGAGGTTGAGGGCTTTCCCTATGAGATGGTTTTTAGGCTAGTCACCATGGGCCCCTCTTCTTGCGACCCGAGCCTTAGCTAGGAGAAAAGCAGCTAAAGGACCTGATGTCAAGCAGTCAGTCAGTATGTGCACATGTGGTTAGGGACTTTGGATGCATGCTGACGAGCACGACCCCAGCTAGTCCTCGTGAGTTGTATTTGTGTCTCTTAGTTGCCACGTTGAGGCTGAGTGGGAGACCGGAGGTTCGGTATAAAATGTCAGTGGAAGCATCCAACCTTACTTCTAGTGGATAATTCTGCTATCACTCGAGTCGTGGTTCTCCTGACGGTTGAGGTAGCGGTTTCCTGACAGTGAGTTGAGGTACTCCCGACAATTAAGGATGTGATTTTCCTGACAGTGAGGTCGGGTCACATTAGTTTTACTGGGTTGGGTCTGGCTAATCGGGTTGAGTCAGGCTAACTAGGTTTGACCAGACTTTAGATCTTGGTCGGTCTGGATAGAATTTAACCTAATTTTAAGATCGAGACGCAGGTCAACTGATAAGACCGACTGAGTCGGGCCGAGTTTTAAAATAGTGGTCCCAGGTTCAACTGGGTGTGTCTGTGGATGGGTTGGGGGGGCAATTATTGCGCGAGTCCAAAATTTGTCAGTCATGAGAAAAAGAGATCTGCATGAGTTAGGCATCCTTAAATTTGAACTTAATTTTATTATACTCTGTGTATACTCGAGTAACATTGTATTAAGTTTCTCGTCAGGACAAGCATCTAACAGACTTCATCAGGCGCTTTAACTTGTTTGGGAAATGTAATGTCATTTTAGCTCGACGCGCTGAAGGGGCCTTGCTGGCAGACCGAGACAACTTGAACGACTCGGTCATCCAGACATCGCTGACTTATTTTCCTGGGGAACCGAGGAAGTGGGATGCCGTCTTGGGCGTGCAGGAGTTGTCCCCAGACGCTGGGCTTCTGACAAGAGCTCCACAGTTCACGCCAGCTTGGTGGAATGAGACCGGAGGGCGCGTCGACTAGGAGAAGCCGAGCTATGGTCTATTTCTTGCCCTGCTCAAATGGGGATATCGGGACGAACCCTTCTTGCTGGATTGTCTGGCGGTTCGGTTCATGCACCAAATTTCTATGGGGTGGTTTGGAGAGCTCAAAGCCACCGACGCCCACGCCTTCCGACCAGGAGCAGTTGAATTCATGGACTACGTACTGCAACAGTACGCCCCAATCTTGGTGAGAGCAGGGGTGTACCATAGTGTTTATGCGTCCCGGTACTGGTATCTGATTTCCAGAGGACTATGCTGCGGGATGATCGAAGTCTTTTGCCCCGAGTACAATACCTTTTACACTACTGAGGGGGACCATGGGACAACTAAGAGACACCGCTAGCACCACTTCCGAATGTCGGTCCTTCCTCACTTTGCAGATAAAGGAGCTGTAAGCTGAACTTGCCAAGGCCGAGGCTAAATTGCAAGAGACAGAACGCCTGGAAGTTCAGACTATAGAAGAAGCCGATCTTGCTTATGGACAACTCGCCTCGCTAGATGAAAAGTTGTTACAGTTGGCAACCACTGAGTCTCGACTGCAAGAGCTGACCCAATACCCTTCGCTGGGCATCTTGGAAGTGGAGGACATCTTCCGGTGCCCTCTGCCTTAGTTTACTTCATCTCTCCTTCTTTTGTATCTAATTTTTGCTCCTTTTGTCCTTGGAGCTCACGTACTTTAGGGAATGTCCCGAGCAATGATGTATGCTGACATTTCATATTAATGAAATATCTTTATTCGTCGCTCTGACCATGACTTCTCCCTTCTTCTTCTTTTTTTTTACTTTCTTTTCTTTCTCCCTCCAGTCGAGTAGCTCAGTACAGGGATATGAGTTACTAGCGCAGGAGAGCGCTCACGCCTTCAGCGAAGGGGTGAGGAGTTCGCTCCCCCGCGGATTAACTATTTCCAGAATCGAGCTTTGGTCAAGGTGGGACATAGATAGGATCAAGACCAGAGCCAAAATGCTCCTAACTGGCCCAGGAAGAAGCTTGATTTTTCTTGTTCAACCTTGAACCCATGCATATGGCCTTGGACTATAAGCCTAGTCACCCAGCCTAGGGTTGGGGGTTTCTCAAGTTCCCTTGTTGGGGAATGGCCTTGGTGGTTGTGAATCACCTTGTGAATTATCGTACCGAGGGTTTTTGGCCTTAGGAGTAGGGCCAATTGACGGCATGGAGCTGTCCTGTACGGCGGTCTTGACCCGAGCCTCATGACTCAAGGACCATCCGATCTTTAGGTTTAGATGGCTGTCGTGTGTCTAGTGGCCCTGAGCCACCTGTTACTCCACGTTACTCACAATGGGTGTGTGTGTGACTTTCAGTATTCACGTTGGTGACCCATCCACTAGTCGTAACTTTCTTGTGCACGCGTGTGCAGACCCACTTGGGAGTGGTGGAAAGCGTGACCCAGAGAGATGATTTTTAGGCTAATTACTATAGAGCCCCTCACCTTTGCAGCCTGCGTCTATGTTAGGGGGAAAATCAGCTAGAGGGCCTGACCTAGAGTGCATGGTCTGCATGTGCACACGTGGTTGGGGGCTTCGGACCCGCGTTGACGAGCGTGACCCCAACTAGTCCTTATTCATGGTTACTTGGTGCATGTCTCAGTTTTCGCCTGGGGTGTGGAGGGAGACTGTAACGACATGGAGATCCAGATACAGATAAACCGATATCAAGAACTGGGGACGCCACCCAAGAGGCTGATGAGGTCCCGTAAGGGCTGGAGGAGTTTGTCGAGGGGATGTATAATAAATGAAAATTACCCGCACAATATTAATTAAAGTAAGAATTAGAACTTTAATGCGGAAGCAATTTAAATATATCAGAGTGGTAAATATACATAATAGTCCAGATCCACAATATCCACAAGTCTGACACTGATCAAAAGCCCAACTGTACAACTACACGGTGCATACCCCGGCCAAAAGTACAAGAAAAGGACTAACTGACAAACCAACTACTGCTGGCTACTAAGACCTGCCGTCAAAAACACGAGAAGCTCCGGGAGACGGCTACCGCAGCTCACCTGAAAGAGGAAGGGTGAGTCACAGCCAAACTCAGTAGGGGTCACGCAGATCCCTACCTCGCAAATAAACATGTGAAAGCAGTAAAGCATGCATTGTAAATTAAATGACAGTCTAGTAAAGCTGTAAAACTATCTAAGCAGTTCAACAACAGTGGCCTTTGAGGCCCAATATGAGAATAAACCCCTATTGGACTCTTTTAAGGAAAGAAACCCATTAATTCCTATTGACAAGCCCATTGGCTTATAGTTAGCCTTACAAGTAAACCCAAATTACTCAATGATAAAAATGCAAACTTAACATGGCAGTTGCCCTGCTTTGATGTCCCATCAGCTTCTCCTCGGCATCCCTCCTCGCTCGCTCCACCTCCAGGAGGTGACTCACAAACTCTTCCCGCTCGACCCCTCACTGCCTTGAACTCTCCACGTAGGCCTAGTGCTCCTCCGCCAGGAGCCATCTATCGAGCATGGGACAGCTGCTCAGACAGCAACCGTGCCTTGTCATGGCTCGCCCGATCTTGTGATTGGAGTGAGGCCACTTTCTATCGAAAGACCCCAATCTCGGAGGACAGTTGCCTAACCCTCTGGTTGGACTCGACGTCAGCCCTAGCCTAGGTCACCTCATTGCTCTCCATCTGTGCCAAGTAATCGGTGATCCCAACCCCTAGTTGGGCCACAAACAATCCTCCCTCCATGACCTTTTTGAGAAGCATCTGAGGGGAGCACTACCGAAATTCGTCCCGAACAGATGGAGTTGCCAAGGATCGACAACGCTTATATAGGGAGGCCTGAAGGGTGAATCGCCCCTGCTGAAAGACGGGACTCCTCCCCGGATGGGTCAGTGCCGAGATGTCCCCCTTGGAAGTTCCCAAGCTCGGGACTATCGCGCTTGGCTCGGTCAGGATCCCTAGACCAGCCTCCTCCTCCCTGCGCGCTCTATCGGGCTCGGCAAGAGTCCCTTCAACTTAAGCCAGTGCCTGTGGTGGAGGGACTGAAGATGCCGAGTGATGGACGCCCTCGGTTGGAGGCTCCTCAGTTGTGTGAGGAGCCTTTGTCTTCTTCTACCTACTCCACTCAGTGGTCAAGGCCTTCATCGAGGCCAACAGTAGCGATTCCTCGAGAGCTTTGCGCTTGGACCCCCATCGCTCTGGCTCCCCCTCGAGAAGGACCCTCTTGCCCTTATCTCCGACAGAGGAGGGGCCTTCAGGGATCGGAGGGGCATCTTGGGCAACCACCCCCGCCTGTTCATCGACCTCCGTAGGTGTCTAATGATCCTCGTCAACGCCGCAGATAGGCTTTATCAAACAAGGGTGAACTATCAAAAGAAAGTTGGCAAAATGATGTACAAGGTTGAGCATCTAGAATCTTTACTCTCTAGAGGCAACACGAGGCGTCCATAGTGCTAGATCTTTGCTGGAGACATTAACTCCCCGATCGACCGCCGATTGCTTTGAAGGATCTTAATCTCCTCCTCAACTTTCGAGGAGACTGCCGAATGCTTCGTAGGGAATACGGGATAGAAATTCGGCATAATAGAGAAATTCCAACTGGAATCCTTGCTAAACCCTACCCAAAAATATTGGGTCTTCCACCCCTTATGCGAGGAATCCTAGGGGAAAAGGGTAACACAGCTCATCCCTCTCCTGGCATCAAGGTAAAAGAAACCCTTCCCGACATGGGTATGCTCCTTCAGCTCATAGAAAGCATGAAAGAGGTCAAGGTATGCGACGAGGCTGCATAAGTGATAGAGGATGATGAAAAAAAAGATGAAGGTATATGGGTTAGCGACCAGTTGGATAGGATCCAGGTGATAAAAGTCCAGCAGCTTGACAATGAATGGGTGGAGACGAAGACAGAAACCACACTTCCCGGCTAGGAGATAGATACAAAAAAGGCTTGTACGGTTTCCCAGGCTAGACTCATGGGGTTTAGCTGGAGAGAAGAAGTACCGCCATCGAAGTTGGAAGCAAATCTCAAGGTCTTTCACCTCTGGCTCGGTCCACTCGCTGTGAAGGTGTTGACTAGGCGTCGAATCCGAACCTCCCACCCCTTGCTCAATTTCCTGAGCTTTGGCTTCTTTGTTGTACTCCGCCATGGAAGGCTGGGGAGAATGAGAGATGCTAGAGTCTGACGAACTAATGGGAGGAGGAAGCTAGCGAATCACCTCTGCGGTGATCGCGACAAGCTCTGCGAAAGCTCCAGCTAAATCTCACTCGTCCTGATCCCTCTCTTGGGGCATAGGTCCTCCTTCGAACTCGTAGATGTAGGGAACAAAGAACTCTAGCAAGAAGATGGAGAGGGTGAGAATCTAGATAGCTTTTATAGCCCCAGATAGCCCCAAAGAATAAACCACCGTGACTCTTCGCCACTGCCCTGAGTATCCCGAGGCAACACATGTGAACTAGCGCCTTAAAAGTTGGCATCATGGCGCTCGAGCCCCCATACGCTAGGACAACTGCCTCTGCGGATCCAAAAAAGGTGATCGGGACTGCTCAAAGGGCCAAATTCCATCCCTTGCACCAAATGACTCTACTCTCCGAGCCTACCTTTGGCTCAAGAGTAGGGGGCAAGTGGAGAGGGAAAAATCTGTGGCCCAATAAGATGCTCGGCCCACTCAGCCCGGTAGCCTCAAGTACATGGCCCGCCAAGTGATAGCCTCACAAGGCCCACTTAGCCCGGTAGCCTCAAGTACATGGCCCGCCAAGTGATAGCCTCACAAGGCCTACTAAGCCAAGGAGCCTCAAGTACCTGGCCCGGGAGCCGAACGATAACTTAGCTCGGCCACCAACCACTCGACACCCCGCTCAGTCGGGAAGAGCCGAAAGGGCGGCCGAGCTATCAAGCATGCGCGGAACAACTGTCTGCCCGACTTCCTAAGGAGATGAAGAGCCTAACCCTCATAACCGCCCGAGCGTTACGCTGGTGGATAAGGGTAAGAACCCGCAACCAGAAGGAAACGCCCCCTGCGCCCACTCTCCTCCCCAGTAGGAAAATTGTACCGTTATATAAACCCCAAGAAGCCCTCCGAAAAGGTAAGCTAATTCCAGCCACTTTACTGGTGAGGGGCAATCTCGTGCCCCACACCCCCCTTGTCTCCTTCGTACTCTTAGAGCTCTTACCACTGCTGACTTAAGCATCAGAGGGTTTTCCCCGGGAGCTTAACCCCAGGCCCCTTGATTGCTTTCTTTGTTTGCAGGAATCCTTCTCGAAGTGGCTATCCCTCGCGATCATCCCTGATCCGACAGTTCGTAGCTTAGCACGAGATCTCGTCTCTTCATCTGGCGTCGTCTGTGGGAAACGAGCTAAAAGTCAGTATGGTGTGAAGGAGTAGCAGTAGGCGAGTAGCCGGAGTGTGATGTCCCGGATCCTTTCGGATCCTTGTTTTCGGGTCTCGGACCTGCTTTTTCGGAGCATCCAGCTCTGTCGTGTCCGGAATTTCGTTTCGGACATCTTTCGTGTTCGGATCGGCGCGATCCGAGGTCGTTTCGGGGGCCCGGAGACGTTCCGCGAATTTTCCCGCGTGATTTTTCGATTTCCGACTAGGTTTCCGGTGAAACCTTCGGCACGCTGCTGCGGGCGAACGTGGTCGTTCACCCAGGCGTGAGTGGTACCGTTGCGATCGGTGCGTTCCGAGGATCGCGGAAACGTGGACCCATGCCTATGAATTAGGCAAAAATTTCGAACCCATGTGAGAATTGGGTAGAACTTGGGGTGAGATAGTTATACAAAAATTATCTCTAGGTAAATCTTCCCGATTCTAAGGAAATTAATTAAACGTCTATTTCCTCAGGTACCTCAATTTCTCAATGGCTCATCGTGTGAATTGGGATGAGATGCAACAAACTATTGCATGTCTTACCCAAGCCCTACAAACTGTAGCCCAAACTGGCACAAGGGCTGGCGGGGGTAGCTTACACGGTAATTTTTGGAGTTTAAATCCCCCACGGTTCTCTGGATCTTCTAACCCAGATGAAGCAGAGAACTAGATCGACACGATGAACCATATATTTGACGTCATGCAATGCATCGATCAGGAGAAGGTCCATCTCGCCACATTCCAGCTAAACAAAGATGCCCGTACTTGGTGGAAGGCGCAACCTCAAAATGCTCAGCTCACTTGGGAGGGATTTCTTACTCTCTTCCGAGCCAAATGCTTCTCCGAGCACATCAAGGAGTGAAACGCTATGGAATTCACTTCTTTAAGGTAGGGCATGATGCCAGTGGCAGAACATGAACTTCAATTCTCTCATCTAGCCCCTTATGCCCCACATCTAGTGAGCATAGATACCTTAAAAGCTAACCGATTTATGGACGATTTAATGCCCAACTTTATTCAACAACTTGGGTCTCAAAATATCCATACGTATACGGAGATGGTCCAACAGCCACATCTATGCGAAAGGACCTTGGAGAAGGTCAAGAAACTTAGAGACAGGAAAGGGGAGTTGAGCCGGAAGCATAATAGGCTAGAAGAAAGAGAAATGAACAATGACGAATCCCATCACAAGAAGAGGTCCCGCAATGGAAACGATAATGGTAAACAAAATGGTAATGGAAACAGTAAAAGAGCCAAGGAGGATGAAGAAAGGCTGGTTGTGGCGACTTGCTCATTTTGTGAAAAGTTCAGGCACTCGACTGAAGAATGTTGGAAGTGTCTCAGCGCTTGTCTCAAATATGGAAGTCGGGAACATCGCTTGCTTATGTGTCCTCTCATAAAGGAACAATCTTCAAGGGATAACAATGGACGCGAGCGACGAGACCGACTTAATGCCATCTTGGACGGGGACGGTAAGAAGATTAAAGGTATCCCCTTGACTTGTTTACATATTAGCACTACCTTAATCATCAGTCCGACTAATCAAAACACACTCTCCGTAAAACTCTGAACCCCAGACACATGGGGATGGGCTAGAGTGAAATGAGAGATCAAGTTATATTAGTTACCTCAGTTGTATGAGTACTGCTCTTACTTATGTATTTGAAAATTGTATTATGCCTCTTAAGGCCTATGAATGGTGTTGTAAAACTTTATTTAGATGAAATAAAAGTATCTTTTCTTCTAATCTCTCCTTGTCGTTAGAACCCACTTATACCTACTCTGATCGACTTGAGTGTTTTGACTCGTCGCGCCTCGATATTCCACGCCAGGGCGTGACATAATGTCTGCAGGACCAGACACTAATTAAAGAATTAGTGCCTGCCTGAAGGGATGCCAATTAATCTGCATCCACTATTTTGGTCACGAATTACATGTAAAATAGAACATCTAAAACTTCTTTAAAACATGATGAAACAGCATGGAAACATGAACATTAAACGAAGAATGTACATGGTTGCATGCATGCCAATACTTATCAATGTGTTTTGCTAGAGATAATTGAGATAACCTACCTGGATGATGAATGAAGAAGGATGAAGAACAAGGAAGTAGACAAATGATCAGAGGAAGAAGACGAATGAACAAGAAGCAAACGATCGCACGAGTAGAGGAGGAAGAAGATGATGCTTTCCTCCCCACTCTACAACACGAGCACAACAACAACACAAACCCAGCGAATGGCAGCAGCATGATGGCTTCTGTCATCGCAGGGGTTCTGTATTTATAAGGGTTCTACTTTCGAATCCTATTGAGAAATCATAATGCTATTAAAATGCAAACTGCCCTCTGTTCGATCCTATCTTTCCATAATTACAGCCACCATCCCCATCGGTTGACCAAATCTCAGAACAAACCCTAGCCAATAGGGAAACTCCCTTCGACGTGGGCTAACAAGGTTAGCCCAATAAACCTGTAAATAGTTTGTTTAATTTACTAATGAGTCTTCTACAAGCCTATTAACTAATTTGGCTCACGTAAGGGTTAAAAGGCCTATTCGTGAATATCAAAAAGGGTTTTATTAATCAAGATGGTTTAAGCCTAACAAGGCCCTCTAATTATGCAAAAAATATTTCTATATTTTATCAAGTTGCTATACCCTTTGTTGGAACCTTGGTTTTGATGATGTCACACTATGAATCATGTTGTGACAAAACTATCTTAATAATAATTGCTTGAGTTTCATGCATTTTTATAAGTGTCAGAATCTTAAGGTCTATGCACATATAGGCATTCAATCATGATGTACCAGTTTCTGGAGCTGACGCAGGGCGAGATGTCAGTGCTGCAATACCGAGACAAGTTCATTGAGTTGGGCCGGTATGCACCCCACATCTTTGCTGATGAGACCGTGAGGACTCAGTAATTTCTGTGTGGACTAAAAGCAGAATTGAGCCTGCCGTTGTTCGCTACCCGTGTAGCTGAGTTGGATTCTGCATACCAAGCCGTCGTCGTGCTAGAGTTAGAGTTGGCGAGGACTCGAGGACTCCCTCAGATTGGGATGGTTCCGTCGGCCGTGCAGCATCAGCCGCTCCACCAGTTATCTGTTTCAGAAGCTTCTTCTGCTTTCTCTGCTGTCGATGGTACTTCCTTCCTGCAATCTCAGAGCAAGGGATTTCGATTTAAGAAGAAGAAGAAGAGGTTCGATCCGTCGGCATTTTCTGATCCGAGTCAGCAGTCCGTTTCCTCTGTCCGATTGCGTAAGGATTTTATTACTTTTCAGTCGAGGTTGTGTTCTAAGTGTGGTGGCAATCATCCGGGTGTGCCGTGTTCCTTGCCGGTTGTCTGCTATCGCTGTGATCAGTCGGGGCACATCTCCCGAAACTATCTGTTGAGGCAACAGACAGTGCAGTTCTCGCAGACTTCTCAGTCACAACAGCCGCAGTTTCATCTTCCTCCGCCGCCTCAACCTCAACTGTTCCACCTACCAGTTCCCGATCCTTCTCAGCAGTCATCTGCAGCTAGCCATCCGTTGAGAGCCAGAGTTACTCATATCACTCGTGCGGAGGCGTTGGCGTCAAATCTGATCGAAGGTACAGTTTCGATTTATGATCGCTTAGCGCGTGTTCTTTTCGATTTAGGTGCAACCCATCCTTTTGTCTCCGAGGATTTTATTGCTCGTATCGAAAGGCCAGTGAATGAAGTTTCCTGTGAGATGCTCGTGGAGTTGCCATCTGGCGATTATATGTCCACTCCTCTGTGCCTGTAAAATTCTCCGGTTGTGGTCAGTGGTTGAAAACTGCCAGCGAGGCTTTATGCATTACAGTTGGCCAACTACGATGCGATTCTAGGTATGGATTGGCTGAAACTTTATGGCGTCGTGGTTGACTACTGTCTCAAGCGAGTCTATTTCATGCCACGTGGGAAGTCAGCCTTCTATTTCCAAGGTATCTATTTCTGTTTCATTCAGTTGTCTTTTCTGTCGGTAGGGTGTGTCGTCCATGAAGTGTCTCGCACTCCAGTTGACAGTAGATTGCTTTACTGATTTGGTGGCCGAGAAGATGAAGGCCGATGAAGATTTTGCAACCTATGCTGATAGATGGAGGCAGATGGCCTCCCGTGTGCCTGGGCAGATTCCGGAGGAAGAGAAGGTTAAGCTTCACATTTCCAATGCCACCCCTACCTTCTGGAACATTCTGGCCATGAATGGCATCTCCAACATGCACCAATTGTACAATAGGGCCAGGTTTATCTAGACCCAGTTGAAGGATTCCCCCATTCACACCCTCTTCGAGGCCCAAAAGCCTAAATCCACTAGAAATCCCTAGGACCCGATTATCGAGGGAGTCCAAACAAATGAACAGGTGCAGGCTATTAGCTTCCCCAACCAACCTGCACCACCTCGCTTCCAGCAACCTCCTCACAAACCCCAGTTTACCACTCCACCAAATGCTCAACCTTCCTTCCCTGCTCCTCAACAACCACAATAGCCACAATAGCCGCCATAATACCATAATGTCCCTCCTCCAAATGGTAATGCACCTGCACGCCTGGGTCCTAAGAGAGCCCATTACCCTCCCCTACCTGAAACCCTTCCAGATATCTTCTCTACCCTCATGTACACCGGTGATCTCCAACTTCCTCCGAAACGATCGAACTGGAATCCGATCGTAGACCACTCCAAATACTGCATCTTCCATCGGTAGCTCAGGCACACGATTGAAAGATGTTATCAGTTCAGGGATTTTGTTTATGATTTGCATAAAGGATAGTGCATTAACGAGGCAGAGATGCACAAGTTGATCACAGAGATCACGGAGTGATGAAGATAGGCTCCGAGGCCGTAGTAGCCAGCTCCACAGCAGCAACAACCACATCAACTGCAACCTCAATAGCAGTAGCAACTTGCACAAGATTTAGGGATTCATTAGAATCCGATGCCTAACCACCAGCCTGCTCTGCAACCTCAGCCGTCGGCACCGGCTCAGGTAAATATTGTTCACCGCCTGGCTCCCAACACTGGGTGGTCATATGATGATGAGACTCCTGCTCACCATCTAGCCCTCCACCATACCTACAGCAACTCCCCCTTGAAGTCTCGCGATCAATGACACCCAAGAGGGGCGGTGAATTAGGTGATTACAAACTTTAATGAAATCTTAGCTGATTTAAAAATGAATGTAAGAAATAGCCACAATGGATTTAGATCTATATAGAAATTTATAAGATCTTAAAAAATCTACCACACACAGCCAATCTTGGGTACAGTGGCCGTGTCAACAAATGTCCCCCACCCGTAGGTGGCGCGAAGGAGGGATGAGTGAGCGGGGCCTACGGGTGCAGCCCATTTTTTTGAAAGCGTGTCTTTTGTTCATGCAAGCATGCAGGCATTTAATAGCAAGCATAAGCTAGATATATAGAATAGCTCCCCTATATCGTAGGTAGGATAAGGACAGTGCTCCTGACTCATGGGTAGAGTGTAGCTTACGAAGCACAACTAAGGGAGACGTGCATGCGCAAAGAGGACATCACATAGAATATGTGCATAGCGTAAGCCATAATCCACACCCAAGACTAGTACTCCTGGTGTGATAGTGCAAATATGTGAGCAACGAATTTTCGACGTAGGGATATGCAGATGTTCTGGATGACATTAGAGTGCTGCTCTAGTGTCTACACATACAGCTGGGGTTCTCGATTCCTGATAGCTCTGCACAACCCCCCCTCAGCTTATTCTCAGCTCTGGACTTTACCGTTCGGCGAGAGTCTCCTCATGTTTCTCAATGGGGTTCCCGGCTACTAGGATTCATCCTTTGTAGTGATTTTATTATGGACTTCACCATTCGGCGCGAGTCTCCTCATGTGTCTCAATGGGGATCCCCGACTACTAAGATTCATCCTTTATAGTAATTTTATTACGGATTTCACCGTTCGGCGCGAGTCTCCTCATATGTCTCAATGGGGATTCCTCGCTACTAGGATTCCTCCTTTATAGTGATTTTATTGTGGATTCCACTGTTCGGCGCGAGTCTCCTCATATGTTTCAATGGGGATTCCCGACTAGTAGGATTCATCCTAACTATCATTCTTTTTCTTCTTCTTCTTTTTTTTTAACTAGGGGAAGGTAACTTTTTCCTCATGATTCCCTCGTGTGGACGCAGAAGTTCGAGCACACATATAGTGTTAGGAAGAACCTTCTAGCATCCCTATGATAAGAGACCGCTGAACACATTGTGGTGCAAAGTGTGGGAGTTTTACTTTGGGTGTATCTCACGAGTTGCGTTAGTGACACAGCCATGACTTTTCCACTGGACGCATGCACTCTGTCAATATTGGATTTTCATCCCCTAGTGTATGCCGTGATGCACATATATCTAGAATGAGGCAACTTTATTTAACAAGGAAATGTGGCCCTAGGAAATTGAAGGAGGTGTATTATCTTATAGTATAAGCAAGCATGCAAGCAAGGGCAACAAACACCCAAAATTTTAAAGCAAGTAATTTTTTATGAACACTGTTCATACTCAAGCTACACATGGCCAAGCACGGCTTATAATGTGAAACCTGCATGAGAGAGGAATGAGACTCGATAGCCTGCTCGAGGTATAAAGCTTGGAAAGCAGCACAAGGTATGAATACTGTTCATACTCAAAGTATAAAGGACAAGAACGGCACGAGGTTTCTATTCAATAGAGAACAGCTCGAGGTGTGAGTACTGTTCAGAGCTGCACGAACCATGAAGTGGAGAAATGTGCTCGAGGTACCAAAGAGGTACATAACCTGCTCGAGGTATAGCAGACTTGCTCGAGGAATGGTTTTCGAACAACGACACGAGGTAGGCTTTCTCGTCAATGAAAGGTGCATGGGGTACAGCCAGAGAAAAAGTGTACGAAGTGTGGATGTGCACGAGGTATGTAAGTGCAGCGATGACACGAGGTGTGATACCAGAAAAAGACACAAAGTGTATAAGATAGAAAAATGACACGAAGTATGGAAGACAGTAAAAAACACGAGGTTGGAAGACAGAAAGATGACACAAAGTATGGAAAATGGAAAAACAACACGAAGTATGGAAGACGGTAAAGAACATGAGGTTGGAAGACAGAAAGACGACACAAAGTATGGAAAATGGAAAAATAACACGAGGTATGGAAGACAGAAAGACGACACGAAGTATGGAAAAGGAAAGACACAAAAAGTGACACGAAGTATAGAATGAGAGAAATGACATGAGATATGAAATGAGGGAAATGACACGAGATATGAAGACGTAAAATAACACGATGTATGGAAAAGCAAAGCAACACGAGGTATGCTTTTCGAAAATGACATGAAGTACATGTTTCGAATGCATAACCTGCACGAGGTATGCTTTTCAAAAATGTCACGAAGTATGTTTTCGAAAGTAAAGACTGGGCAAAGTATTGAGACCAGAAAACAACATGGGGTATCTCCTTGTTAGTGCAAAAATTGGGTGAGGTAGATTTTTTGACAGTACGCCCCGAGGAATGGAAAGGTTGGAAAAACAGCACGAAGTATGCCTTTTTCAAAAAGTGTGCACGAGGTAGGCACGAGATATGTTTTTCAAAAAATAAACCCTGCTCGAGGTAAGGTAATGAAGGAACAACACGAAGTATGAAGAATAGAAACACAACACAAGGTATGAAGAGAAGTGAAACAACACGAGGTTTGAAGATGCGAAAACGACACAAGGTATAAAGTGGCGAAAACAACACGAACACCCTTGGAGTTTATATAATTATCGTAGTGGGGTACTTGAAGGGACTGGAGGCATTATGCTGCAAGGGAAGACCCTTCATCTCCCCTGCCCTTTGGAGTTTTACCATTCGAGCGGTGGTGAGATTCTCATCGGGAGTTATGCCCTATCCGATGGGGTTCCGAGCATTAGGATATCCCCTAGTGAGGCATTTGGGCTTCTCCCGAGTCGAGGGTGGCACTATATTGGTTACACTTGGGCGCCGTTTAGGCTTTTTTGAGCGACCAATGCTCGAACTTCCAGGCCGAGCGGTTGCCTAGGAAGATATGTTCCTAGGATGTTTGGGCTTTAAGATGGCAGACCTGTACGTGGGGCTATCGCTTTGGGGAGCTCGGCCTGGTTGGGTCACATTGGGCCTAATTGGGCCTGTCTGGACCTGGTTTGGCCGTCCTGATCCACGCATATAACTGGGCTGTGAATTTTCCCCTCTCCAACACTCACTCAACCAGATTTCATTTTGGGCAGTCTGAGATTGTGACTATTCTGCCCAGTCCTGTCCAGAATGCTACCCTAAGAGAACCACTACCAGAAGGTAGCAGCCAGTTATCAACCACGTTCTGTTCCTATTCTGGCCGATGTGCCAGCTCTATCTAGTCGACTAAGCCTTGTTCTTAGTCGGCACAGCCTTGTTGCAGTCATCCTATGTCACCTCAATGGACCGTGGTTATGTTGACTAAACCTATTTTAGTCCAGCCCCATTCCAGGTCGGCTGAAGACCTTGATTTGTCAACTGAACTTTGTCATTCTATCATTCTGGCATGATTGTTGTTCCCTCCAAACCGCCTATTCCAAATCACGGATCACTCGAGACCGCTACTTGGGTTCTGAGCTTGGTGCGTTGACCCACTAGCCTAGTGAGTCGACGCAGGCTTATGATTTGCTTCTGTTAATAGCGGTTACCCTTGAACTACTGTTTTCTGATTACAGTTTCCACCGGGCTGCAATGACCTTCTCCACTTAGTGAGTTGACCCCATGTGCCTATGAGTCGACTCTGCCATTTTGATTGCCCTTCTGATCGCGGCTCTCTCGAGACTGCTAGCATCAGATAGCGGTCCTGTGCAGACCACTATTGGACCAGTGCCTCTGATTTTTACCGATTTTGTGTGGCATGGTAGCTGTGTTGAATGTTATCCCTTTAGGCTACTATCCAACCCTTTTCATGCCCCTTTTTATGACTCTTAGCTTCCAAGTCATAATTCCAATTTGAGCTTATTTTATGCATGGAATTCGATGCATAAAATTTTACTCCTCCAAAAAAGGGTTCTCTAAAAAAAATACCTGCTGCAGTGGGGCAAGTACCAAGCTTGGTGCAACATGGGTTACTCAATAGAAATAGGATGAATAAAGAAATTATGGTGAATCCCACGAGCCCATGGTCCGATACCAATCACTCCTTGCTCTTCATGCTCAAGAAAAAAAAATTAAGCCAAGGTTGTTGTGAGTAGCTACGTTTATCATTATGAACCATGAAAATTTGGATCTGATTCGGACTCAGTGATCCGAGTCATATCACCTTGATTAAAAATAGCACACTCGAGTCACATATAACTCGGGTCGACTCGGTCTGGCTTCACCCCATTCTCCTCTCACCTTCACTTGGACAACTAATTTCTTCCCTCACTCCGACGCCTCCCCTACTTGTTGACCAACCCCCCATCCCCATCCCCCAACTCTAGTAATCACCTCTCCTATGTCAACAACCCCTCACTCGACCAGTTAAAATTGACCTTGAAACACTTCGAATTCGGCCAAACTCGTCTCCTCAAGCTTCTCCAATGATGAGTCCACCTCTTTACCATGCAAACAAGTTGAAAATTGACCCGATCGATGTCGACCAACTACTACAGTGATAAGTCGTCTCGACTCGATCGATCAAAGACAGATTCAAGATTAATTTTCTTCGTATCCAATACAATACACCCGAGTCTCCGATACACTACAGCCGAGTCGGTGCGAGTCTCACCAAAAAATCATGATCTGATTGGGACAGTCTCGCAAAGTAGTGTAGATCGACCCTCGAAGGCGAGGAGGTCGACACTTCAGATCTGTCATACATGTTTCTACAACAAAACAAGCATATCCCTGTAATGCCAAAAGGGAGGTCAGACGATAACCCCAATTAGGCCCCCTACCTACCAGAGAGGAGGAGGAGGAGACAGATAAAAGAGCTAAATAGAACCCATCTGGGTGGAAGCCATGGCTTCCCCTTGCCCTGTACTTCTTCCGCCAGGCAGGTGGGGGAAGGGAGGTGGGTAGGGAAGGAGAAGCAGCAACCAAAAACCATCGAAATGGATGGCATGGGCAAAGATCCGCCTACCTCCTTCCCCACCTGCTCCCTCCACCATGGGAAGAAGCAGGCAGGTAGGAAGTGAGGCCGCATGAAGAGAAGCCTGAGAGACTTCCCCCACGCACCCATTCCTACTGTTTTGGGAAGCCCACCAAAGTAATCAATCTAGGTACTAAGAAAACCCTAGGATTATCCTCATAAGCAAAAACTTGCCACCCTCTGAAGAAGAGGCGCTTATTCAAGTTCTTCAATAATATAAGGACACGTTTGCATGGAGTTATGAAGATATGCCGGGACTGGACCCTGCACTCGTTGAACATCGTTTAACAGTAAAGTCAGGGTCCGTCCCGGTTAAGCAACGGTTAAGACGTTTCCACCCACACATGACATTAAAGATGAAAGAAGAGGTCGATAGGCTCTACAAGGCTAGATTCATCAGAGTTGTCCTTTATCCCAATTGGGTGGCTAACATCATCCTGGTGATGAAGAAGGACGGAAAGGTCAAGATTTACATAGATTTTTGGGACCTCAACTGTGCGTGTCCCAAGGATGATTTCCCCCTCCCTCATATTGATGTGTTAATTGATAATACGGCAGGGTATGAGACCCTCTCTTTCATTGATGGCTTCTCCAGATATAATCAGATTCGCCTGGTTGTGGAGGATCAAGAGAAAACTTCATTTACTACACCTTGGGGTACCTACTATTATATGGTCATGCCTTTTAGACTTAAGAATGCAGGAGCTACCTATCAGAGGGCCATGATGGTGATTTTTCATGATATGGTCCACATTCATATTGAGGTGTATGTGGATGATCTGATAGTGAAATCAAGAACAATGATCGAGCATCTTGAGGTTCTGGCTAGGGTCTTGTAAAGATCTCGAGAATATCAGTTGACAATGAACCCCAAGAAGTGCGTATTTGGTGTATCATCAGGGAAGCCGCTATGATTCATTGTTAGCAAAAGGGGTATCGAGATCGATCCCAATAAGGCGCAAGCAATAAGAGAGATGCCTCCTCCCAAGAATTTAAAGAAAGTTCGAGGATTGATAGGGAGGTTACAATTTATACGCCGATTTATCTCCCAGCACTTACAAAGGTGTAGGCCACTCTACGAGCTTACTAAGCCGAGAGTTAAATTTATTTGGGATGACAAGTGTCAGGTGGCTTTTGACGGACTAAAAGACTATCTGTCCAGTCCTCCTATCCTGAGGCTGCCAGTTCTGGGCAAACCCCTCATCCTCTACATTTTCATACTGAATGACTCATTAGGTGTTGTCCTCGCACAAGTTGATGTAGAAGGTAAAGAAAGGGTAGCCTACTACTTGTCTATGGTCCTCAACCCCTGTGAGTAGAAGTATATAGGTATGGAGAAGACCATGTAATTAATGCCATGACCTTCATGGCACAACGGGTTTCTAGTCCTGACCCGATACCCACAATCGTCTGGTTAGTCAGACGGAGTGCACCCGTGATTTTAGACCCTCTTATTCTTGAAGTCTGAACAAATGTCACTCCAGTGATTGGCACGCCCACGCACTTTAATAAATCAATAAAAGATAAAATGATGCTATGGGAATTAATTATTTAAAGAAAAAGTGTGTCCGACATAGTTTGGCACGTCCAGTAGGACTAGACCTCCTTTCATCTTCTCGCCAGGATTAGGGGCCTTAACGGCCTCCTCCTAAAATACTAACTCTCTTTAAATCTGAAATTGTTGGTTGCATCCTGATCAACTACGTGGCTGTTTTATTCAGACTGTTGGCTTTTAACGGCGGTTGCTGGTCATGCCAGGTATGGCCACCTGACTGTGCCCACAAAGTTTGGCGACTTCCTGCCGGTGGTAGGCTTCCCCAACTTCATGGGGGTGGCATTTGTTGAGCTCCTGGACGTCTAGGAGATGAAGCCAGTCGCTGCTACCATGGCGACCATAACCAATGCTACTGTGGTGGGCTGTTTCGTCCACCACCTCCATTCCCATGCTTCCTACAACAAGAAGTGCTCGTCGGGTACCAGGAGGGCGGCCAGGAAGAACACTGGCTTGCTATAATGCCGACTATCGACATTGGGCAAATACGTCCTGATCGGAGGCATCCGTGTATTTCTGAATGGACAAGCTACCAGGATTTCACCCGATAGGGTGATTGTTAATGTACCAGTGTGGAATTCATTCCAACCGCTGGTTCAAGACAGGCCAGACCGTGTCAAGTTCAGAGCAAGGGGAGGTCTGGCCCTGAACCTGACCAAGTTTAGACAAATATGGGTGCCAAAGCAGAGACGGGCCCCGACTGCTGTTCAAATGGGACCTGCTCAAGTTGACGGGTTCGATGAAGAAGAAAAAGAAGAAAGAATCGAGGTGCCAGTTTCGACATCTCGCAGACCAGCCTTCCGAGGTTATGGCCGGCAGGCAACTGTGTATGCTCATATCAAGAGATGCGGCTGAATGGCCAGACAACGGTGACTCACTTGCAGGCCATTGGCTGAACATCAGATGTCACCACCTACACTTTGCCCCACGGGTGGGCATGCTGATATTACCTAGGCCGTCCAAGGATATTTTCGGGGCCTTGGGAACACTCACCAAGTAATGCAGTTGCTCTTGCAAGCCATGAGTGCTATAGAAGATAAAGGCTGGGGAGAGCAGGTTAACCCAGGTGAAGCTACTGATGAAGGTTTCGGTTGCTATGGACCATCCTTCTATGAAGAGACTGCACCGAGGACATGGGTGTTCAACAACCTAACCTTCCCTGGATGGCTAGCCAGGAGGGTGATGCAGAGGGACAGGCGCCTTCAGATATTTTAGTTGTAACATGGCCGGAGTGGCTTGCCGCTATGGGTCTCTACCCGAAGAACTCAAAGATGTAACTAGACTTACTGAAAGGCCCGGTCCTGTTACCAGAAGAAAGAAGGCTGTAGCTAATGTAGTGCAAGCCCTTGTTAGGGAAACAAGCACGGACATGGTCACCATGGCTACGAACGTGATTACCACTAAGGACGAGGGAGAAAGGGTTCCACCTACTTTTGGTGCTCCAGCAGAGGGAGGAAGCCAAGCACCTAGCCCTTCTACCCCCGATCCGACCATGATGTTGCTGCTCCTGAAATACCAATAGGGGATTGAAACACTAAAGAAGCAGTTGAACGAGCTAAGCATGCAAGTATTAGCCTCGAAGCAGGTGGAAGCCCCTCCTGAAACATCACGGTATGGCTTCGATGAGCTCGAGGGTTCACCTCAGATTATGGCTTTGCAGCCACTATACAATTGTACTAGGGGCATGACCCCAATACCACCACTAGCCCCTCATCCTCAGGGGACTGCTACTACTATGCCTCAAGCCACGGTATTGACAACACCTCAGATGCAACAAGCACACTTCTATCCAGATCCGATGGACCCGGCAATGGTTAGTAAGCTGATGGTCGAACAAATGATAGATATGCAGCTGGTGGATCGAGGCGGTGATGATTACACTTCATTCGATATCTATAAGGTACCATACCCAGCCCACCATGCCGCTAAAAACTTCCTCCTGGCATCAATAAGCCGCAGAAGTTTGACAAGTTCAACAGGCAAGGATCGCCGAAGGAGCACATAGTCTATTACATGAACGCGATGGGCGATTTGGTAGTAGACGAGTCCTACCTACTGAAGTTCTTCAGGTCTTCTCTCACGGGACTCGCTTTCAAATGTCATTCAAATCTGCCAGTCGAGTCCATTAGTGACTAGCCAGATATGCAGCGGAAGTTCTGGGAATGCTTCTATGTCACTGAACGGGAGGTCACAGTGGCCAAATTGTATGCCTCCAGGCAGAAAAATAATGAAACCACCTTGGAGTACATCAAAAGGTGGTGTAATCTCAATATGAGATGTAGGCGGCCGCCGCACCAAGAAGATGCCGTACAGATTTACAAACAAAAACTAAAGAGAGAAGTCCTCGAGAGGATGATAGGGATGGAAATCAGGTCTTTTGACCGATTAAACAATGTAGTGCTAGAAGTCAAGACCTTTCTCTCAAGATATTCTTCTGCCCATGCTGTCTCTATTCAGAAAGCTAAGCGGTTGATAAGCGGTCTGCTCCCAAGGAAGTTCATACTGTAGACTTCAAGGCGTTTGAGAAGCAAAAAGACAAGGACAAAGGAGTTGCTGACCGTCCTCCTGTAAAGCCAGCTGAACGCCAGGAGGGCCCCTCCCTGCGGAACAAGATGTGGAAGCTGTACTCCTTCCCCAAGGAGAAGACCCAAGTCCTATTTGAATTGGCTACCCACTACAACAAGATAATGCTGCCAGACCCAAAGAGGCCAGGGGATGCCAGGAGGAAGGATGATCCTCACTTCTGCCTATACCATCAAATGCTCGGGCATCCTATCGAAGACTGTTACATCTTTAAGGACGTTCTTGAAAGTCTGATTAAAAAGGGGGAGTTGCAAATGGGTGATTACAAGGTAGATCCTCCGCGCCCGCATGAAATGCCTGCTCTGGGGACAACTATGAATATGATATCGCTATGTCAGCAATTACCAGAAGAGGTGGTCGAAGCTTGCACCGAACACACCCATGAGACTTTTGCGCTCACCCTAGCCAAAGACCGATAAGGTTGGCAGAAGGTGCCTGTAAAGGCAAAGAGAAGATGGTTGCCCTGCCCACCTTTAGGAGTCTGAATTCATGGCGTTACGCCCCCGCCAGCTCCACCTGCTGTAACCCCTGTCTGGGATGATATGGCCCCTCGGCTGGTCATCAGGAGGCCGACCAACAACAAGAAGAAGCAAGTCCCATTATAGGTACACAAGGAAGTTAGTCTGGTAGTTAAGAAACTACAGGCAATCATAGATGGGTTGGATGAATATGAACAATCCAAGATTCAACCAGTACAGTTGAAATACTCCCTCAGATGACAAGAGGGCGAGGGATTAAAGATCCTCAGTAAAGCATGGCCTCGCCCTCTCTCCTGTGGTCGATTCTCCAGAGTTGCATCCTCCTTAATCGATGGCCAATGGTGGAATTTATAGAATAGGGTAAACCTTGAAACCTTAGAAAAGATCCAAGGATTTGCGGCCCAAAATTGGGCAATGCTGCCGATTAATGAGGGGGAAAGAATCCTAGAAGGATTAGGATCCTTCCTTGATCGATTTGAGCTCTGAAACCTTCCCAGAATGGGTTTAAAGATCAGAAATAACAAGTCCGGTCAGACGGGGTTTCCAACTGAGAATGCACCCATGGTAAGCGCCGTGTCCTTATTAACACGCTGTCACGATATATCACGATCAATATTGACTAGTCAAAAGGGGCTAGTCAAAGAGTCAAAGCCTTTCCAAGAATGCGCCCTATGTAATGAGCGCGATAATTAAGAACGTGGTGATTATGTACACCACGTTAATTAAGGCCTCAAGCTGATAGCCAGGGCACTGAAGTTGAATTCAAGGGCTGAAAATGGACAAAAATGCTTCACAAATAGACCCAAAAGTCAACCAATTGAGGGTCAATTGGGGCGTCAACTTAAGAGAATAAGAAAGAGGCTCAGCTTGTGGGTCAAAAATGGGTGTCTACATATACCCCTCCTTGATGTCCGCTTTGTAGGGGAGCAAGTGGAGATGAAACAGAGGCGAGGTAGAGATGACATAAAGTGTTGGCAAAGCAGAGATGAACTGGAGATGCTGTGAAGTGAACTGATAAGTGGACATCAAGGTAAAAAGACACCCCTACCGACAAGTTATAGGAACAATCCAAAAAACTCTGAGCCAACCACAAGGCCAAGCTAGCACGGATAATCCTTGCCTGGAACGATAGACAAGGAAAAATAAAAAGGAAGATGATCAACCTCTTGCACAAAAGAGGCACCCCAACGCGTAGCAACTGTCGGCTTCACTTAGTTAATAGAATAGACGCAAGCCTGGCAAATCTATTGACGCCATCGTGCGGTTCACAATTAATGAGTGGATCAAGGAAGGAAAACTTGCAGTTGGATTGAAATGAGATAGAAAAATTCCAAGCAAAGGTCACACCGACCAACAAGATCGAGTAGCCAACTCTGAGCATACCTTCAAATTCAAAGTGGAATGGGATTTCTTATTCAAAATTTTAAGCATGATTGATCGCCAGTTGGAGAGAAGTTAACAAAGGTATATGACGAGTGTTTTCACAAATGAAAGAATTTTTATTCTTTTAGTCAAAATACAAGCTGCCGAAGACCATTTGGGTCATTAGATGAATATGCGAAAGACAAAAGTCACCCGGTCGCACCGACGCCTAGCCCTTGGTCGTCGTCGTCGCCGGGTCATTTGCAGGAAGCCTCCGGTGAGCACAGTAGCGGACCCTTCAGATCCCAGGTGTTCCGCGGAAGCAGACCAACGAGGGGCCCTCTCCTATGCCAGAGAAGAGGGACGGCGTCACCAGATCGACGCCACCGTCTCACGTATCAGGGGAAAGGGCCAGTTGCCTCAGCCATCCCCGACCTACAAAGGATGAGGATGCAACAAGACCCACTCATTATGGAAGCCGACTCGACGCACCGGTCAGTTCCAGGCGCCTCGCCAACTGAGTGAAAGAATGGAAAACAGGGTCTGCTACCCCGTCCGCCGCCCTTCCCAACGTAAAGAGAACGCACCTCAACTGGGGAAGGTCTCTTACCACTAACCTGCAAACAGAGAAAGATGAGGTTGTCATGTGGCAAAGAAGAGGGCGACAAAAACAACTGGGAAAGAGGAAGAGACTGCAGATAAATCATACAAGTCTCCCTTATAACCGTCCACGATCGGTCACGCCACCACTCCCGGGACAGGTGAAAAGGCGCCTGGCACGAGTGCCAAGTACCGTTCGGGACTGGTACCCCCAGAATACGACAAGGTGTGGATCATCATTATCAGCATGGCTTCTGCCACCGCCAAAAGGGCCTTGTGCGCTAAGCCGATCTCAACACCCTTGACGCTCGCAATGCGAGGAGCCTGACATCGGGACACAAGGAGCCGAGAAATACCCTCTATTGGCCTACTCACAGCCCCCAGCTGAGTGCTCAGCGACTGAGAGTAGGGGAGAAGTGAGGAGGGTAAAGTCAGTTTGACCCAAAAGTAGCCCATTAAGGGCAAGCCCACAAAGGGAAAGGCACGACAGGCCCTCCTACGGGATGGGTTAGGGTGATCAGCCCACTAAGAGAAGGCCCAGTCCAAGGGTGGCCTCGGATTCTACAGCGTGGCCCACGTGCAGTCACCGCCGACTTACCCTCCGACGACCGACCGTTGCCCCTACGATGTCGATCCCGACTCCATAATGGGCGGTGGCTGGAGGGGGGATCCTTAGGTTTTTGTGAAAGGGATGCTCTTATCATGCATGTTATCGCTGATATGATAAGAATGGCATGTCTGCCAGTTCAAATGTGAACAAGAACCAGACACCATGCTTTACCAAATCACAAAGGAGAAGCAGCCAAATGCCAGCCAACCCCCCCCCCCCCCTTCCCATGTGCAGAGGGCATGGAAGAGGGGAAAAAAATGGGCTTCACCTGCCAATAGAGAACAAAACCCAAGGCAGGAGAATGCCAGGACAAGATCAGTTCGAAGGTAGAAGAATGTCATCCCCACAGAATTGAGAACAACAGTAGCCATCAAACTGGAGCATTGTTTAGTTTATTTCCTACCAAGGATGGGTCTCATTCTCCAAAAACCCCTCTCTCCAAGAACTCAGAGAGGATGCAGATGATTACAACTTCTCAATCACCGTGAGTCTAAGAAGAGTGAAGAAGAAGGGGGAGGAAAAAAAGAAAGAGACCAGAACAGACCCAAATCTTAGGGTTGCAAGCATACAAAAACTACATGAATCAGCCATGGCAGCTCTCACAGAACTCTGATACAAAGAAAGGTTTAAAATAGGGGACCCTTCTGTTAAATCACTACCATTATAGCCAAGACACCAAAATTTCTGAACAAATTGGGCAGCTACTAAATAAATGGACCAGACAAAGGGAGGTATTCAGGGGAGTGCCCAGCTGCAGATCTTCTTGTCACTCAAGAAACCCAGTCCTGGTGAGAACAGCATTCCTCACCTTGCTGAGGTCCCTCCCCTTGAGCGTCCTCCCCGCCCCCTCACACATGGAGAAGGACGAGATCTGGCTCCTCGCCAGCTTCCTGGCGATCCATTCGTGGGGGGGAACCATGCCGTCTTCGTCCTCCCCGTCGTTGTCGAGGCCGAAGCCGCCTGCAGCTTCAGGGTCTTCATGGCCGTAGGTCAAACCGGCGCCACCCCCGTACCCACGGCCCTCCGAAGGACCCTTCTTCATGCATTTCTCGGACCAGTGGGGGATGTTAATGGGTGCGGACTGCTGGAGCACCCTGCCGCCGCCGCCATTTCCATCCACAGGAGCGCCGCCACAGCGGGGGATCATCCTGGCGGCGGCGGAGAAGCGCCAGGGCGCCGCCGGGGTCGACACCAGCTCCCTGGACCTCCTGGCCCTGGGGCTGCTCTCCCTCCTCTCCCTCATCACCGTCCACACATCCTCCTCTTCAAAGTCCTCGTAAACTTCCCCCATGGCAGCTCCCCAACAAAAAAGCACACGAGGGGGGAAAAAAAAAGAAAAAGAAGCAGCAGTCTACTCCGCCTCTTGTAATGCTTGAAGACGGCCTTGTTTCTTCACTGGGTGCTTCTCGTTGTTAGCTTACTCATTTAATAGGGGGCAGCCAAAAATTCGATGGTCACGGCTCCTACAACAGAGGCAAGCTCCCAATCTCCTCTAGCATTCTTCGGCCTTATGCCTGCCTTGTCGCAGTGGTTGCAGATCTCCTTGGATGGTGTGGTGGTATTGGTGAATGGCTTATCATTCTTCTTAAATTTCTTATCTTTGGAGTGATCTCCTCCTTCATTAGACCTCTTCATGGTAGATGGGGCCTTGAACTATCTGGAACTTGTAACATGTTCCTTCTTGTCTCTCCCATGGATCCGGTCGGATAACTCCGTGGTGTCCTCCAACAATTGTGCTTGCCTAACCATTTCGGAATAAGCTTGCACGTCCTTAGGTGCTAGTTGTGTAATAAACTGAGGTTTTAACCCATTGAGAAATCTCTGGGCCTTCATCTTCTCCGTACACACCAGGTGAGGTGCATAATGGGACAGTCTTGAGAATTGTGCCTCATATTCCACCACAAATAGGCTTCGTTGTTTAAGTGCGACAAACTCTGTGGCCTTTTTCTCCTAGACTCGATAGGAGAAGTATTTATTATTGAAGTGTTCAACGAACTCACCCCATGTTATGTGTTCATGTGGTAATGTGTCTTCTACTGATTCCTACCAAAAATGAGCATCACACTATAGCTAGAAACTGGCCAAAAGAACTTTCTCTTCATCTGTGCATTGCATCACACAGAAAATACGTTTGATCTCCTTCATCCAATTCTTGGTATCATCGGGATCAGATGAGCCGGTAAACTTTGGCGGGTTCATATTGCGAAAGCTCCTGTGGAGATCTCCTGCTCCACGGCTCATTCCTCCTTGCGCCACTTGTTGAAGCACTTGTGTAAGACCTCGAACGGTCCTTTGCATATCACGCCATTGAGCTCTCTCAATGGCCATAATCCTACAAAGAATTTTAAAATAATTAATATGTGTGACTAACTATAAGGTTCATCATCCTATGTTGACTTAACCCATGGCTCTACTCATCTTACCGAGTAAAAGGTATGAAACCAATCCTTGGACATTGGTAACCTAGGTAATTTGAAAATCTCACTTTGATACCACAAAAATTGTCATGCCCCGAGTGCGGAAGGAACTCGAAAACGCGTGACGAGTTTATATCATTCATGTCAATCAGACCACGAGATATTCAACATATAAATCTGTAGGTAAATTCTTCCCTTTTACCATAACTTCACAATTAGAATAATGGTGTGAAATCTCGGATTCATTTCTGAGAGGGGTTGCAATTACTAGATCATCCACTCCAGTTCCATAGGTAATGGATTAGCAAACTTCTTTAAAATAAAAGAATGTGATGCACCGGCATCAAACAAGACATGTGCAGACTTGGAACACATCTTGAGTGTAGCTTCCACTAGTCCGCCTTCATATTATTCTACCTCCTGAAAGCCTGGAGGCATGCATTCTTCTTCACTGGGCACTTTTCATCTCCGGCTTGATTATTGAGTAGTGGATAGTCGGGGATCCGATAATCACGGCTCCCGCAATGGAGACAAGCTCCGAGTCTTCTCCAGCATTCTTCAGCCTTGTGGCCGGCTTTGTCGCAATGTTTGCATACCTCCATAGAAGGTGCGGCAATAATGGAGAACGGTTCATTATTTTTCTTAATCTTCATCTCCTGAGAGGACTCTCCTCTATAATTAAGCCACTTCTTGTAGAAGGTGGTCTTGAAAGTACCGGAACTGGTGACTTGCTCCTTCTTATCCCTCCCACGGATCTTGTCCGACAACTCTATGGCATCTTCTAATAACTGGGCTCGCCTTACTATCTCCGAGTAGACCTGTCTGTCCATCGGTGCCAACTGTGTAATATATTGGGGCCTGAGCCCATTTAGGAACCTTCTGGCTTTCATCTTCTTAGTGCTTATTAAGTGTTTAGCGTACCATGACAGTCTATAGAATTGAGCCTCGTACTCGCCCACTGATAATGTTCGCTGTTTAAGTGTGGCGAATTCAGCGGCCTTCTTCTCTTCTATGCAGTCAGAAAAATACTTGTTATTAAAATATTATTTGAATTCTTCCCAAGTGACTTGATCTTGATCTCTAGTAGCTTCTAGAGACTCCCACCAGAAACAGGCATCCCTTTCTAACTGGAACATTGGAAGTAGAACCTTTTCTTGGTCCGCACATTGCATGACACGGAATATGCATTCAATCTCCCTAATCCAATGCTCGGCGTCATCAGGGTTAGTTGAGCCAATGAACTTGGGAGGGTTCATATTACGAAAACTTTGGTGGAGATTTCCTGCTCCACGATGAGCTCCTCCTTGCGCAACTTGTTGTAATGCCTAAGTGAGACCTTGAATGGTCCTTTGCATGTCACGCCATTGAGCACATTCAGCAGCCATATTCCTGCAAGAATTTAATAACTAGTCTGATCTCCTTGAGTATTTTGGACATGCATGGATACTGATTCTCGGTAGAGAATGGAATCCTGAAAGTTTCTAGAGGCACATTGGTTGTCACGAAAGGAAATCTGATTAGGGTGCCTGCAAAGACTAAGTGAAAGCAAGCAAGGTAGTTTGAGAAGGTCTTATTGGCAGATCAAGCTTCAAAAATATGATGGCTTAGACTAATAGAAGCGCAAAGTGCAAAGGCCCTTGGATGCATAAAAACCAAAATGATCAAAGTTGAGTTGACACTAGCTCATTGATCAAGCAATGAGTGCATTGAATCATTTGATCACTTGGAAGATTAAACTAAGTGAAATTCCAAAGGCTATGTCAACCCCATAGTGAGGCTACGTGGACTCCTCTATTCACAAAAGGGAGAAAAGCTCAAACGGCTCTCAACGGTGTCGACCCCATGGCAATGTTGCATCGACTCAAATCTATTTCTAGCAAGGAAGCTTCAAGCGATCTTCAATGCTGCATTGACTCCATCTCCTCATGGTGTCGACTCCAGATAGTCTCAAGAAGTAGACTCAAGCAAACATCTTTAGCTGCATCAACCTCATCAGCTCCATGAGTAGTCAGACAGACGAGTATCACCAGCTATGTTGACCTCACAGTCTCAGGGCGTTGAATCCAAGTGCCTCACCAGTAGCAGTTTCGTACGCTTCCTCAACAGCTGCGTCAATGCAAGGGTATTGCCACGTCAACGCACTGGAAGCTCTTCAAGCCTAATTCTGTCAAACCTGCAACATTCTCTAAGATCATATAATGGCTAAAAATAAGTGACGTACACTTCCAAAACATGCATTTCAAGGTCTGAAAAGAAGCTCCTAGGATAGAGAACTCTTCCCTTCATCATGAGGCTTTAGTACAACCTTTTGGGAGTAGACTTTGTTAGGTATCAGATTTGGGAAAAGTCAGCTTTCATGGTACTCCACCTTTTGGAAACAACCAATGGGATTTCAGTCCAAGAAAAGTACATAGGACATAGGACCGTCCTTTTCTATCCTGGGCCAATGAGGCAGGAGATCTGGAAGTGCTCCATGTTCAAGACCATCATTTCTCTTCCAACAAATCAAATGGGAGGATCTTGGAGGGAAAATTGTCTTGCCTCTGCTATTCTATCTATGCTGGACTAATCAAGGAAGAGGTTTGTGCAAGAACCTAATTTTATTCTAGATAATCAAGTTGTAGATCTTTGGAGGGAAAATACCATGGATCCGACATCTCCGTCTCCGCCTTCAAACTCCACAAGTAGTGAAAGCCAGTACTCGGTGGAGCCCTCGTTAATGCGGAAAGCTATGTTCTTGCCCCTGTACTTGCATGGAGTCCTGCATAAGACCACCCATGAAATCCCGTTAACTTTTGACCACAGTAGAAACGACAGAATAGTAACCATCGAGTTGAACGAGAAGGCATGGGACTGGTGTGCATTCATCTGGTAGCTATCAGAGGTTAATGCCGCTGGGTACAGTGAGTTGTAGAACACCAGCCGCAGGAAGAACAAGGAGGAGGAAAGAGAAGATTCCCCTTCCCTTCCCTTCCCTCCCTCACTCCCGGCAGCTAGTCTCTTTCTTGTTCTTGATGTTGAATTCGTAGTTTCTATTATGTACTGTACTTGGAGCGGTCAAAAAACAAAAGTATAGGAAGGAGGTGATAGAGGGCGCCCGCGGCCCGCCAGAAGATGGCAGAACCAACTCCCGAGAAGCTAACCGAAAGGGGAACCCCACACTGTGTGGAAGGGCATCGCATCATCAGACAAAGTGGGCAGACGCAGACAGCTGAGGATGCGAGCGTTGGACACGAGATCGCGCCGCACCTGCGGAAGAGGACGGGGATCTCCCCCCGGTTGCGCAGCTGGGAGCCGTAGCCGGAGACGGCCATGCGGCCGAAGGCGGCGCCGCTGAGGTCGAAGTGGGTGCGCCCGTTGGCGCAGTAACCGCCGGGACACTCGTCGGTGACGATGATGGTGACAGGCCGGCGGGAGCAGATGTGCTGGTCCATGACGCACTTCACCTTGTAGCAGGCGCCGCACCCTTCCCCGTCCTTGAACAGCACCGGGCTCACCGCCCCCACCCTCGCCCGCAGCGGCCGCACGTCCACCAGCGACCCATACCCGCACGCCCCGCCTGAAACCCAGAAAACCCACCCATCACCGCACGCCATTCACCGTTACATGCCCGATGCATGCCTTACCGCCATTTTTACATTAGATAAATAAAAAATTAACCTCGGGAAAAGCCATGGCCTGTTACAGTCTATTATTCTAGCCACAGTGCTGCAGAGAGAGAGAGAGAGAGAGATGTAGGGAAGGAAATGGCCAAATGGCAGCATCAGACAAGACATGTGCACATGGCGCAAGTGGGCATGTGTATGCCGCCACATGCATGGGACGCATATGTGTCTACATGGAGAAGGGTTGTTTACATACCGGCGTTAAGTGTGTAGACTTGTATATACTTGCATGAAATGGCCAAATTCCATGATAAATCTCTACATGAGTGTTCACTACTTGAATTCTACTCTTGATATCTCATTATTCGTTATTCCCATCTCTTGCAGTTCTTTACTCTAAATTCCTACTCATATTTCATGCTTTATTTACTTTCTTGTCATAGAATTGTAAACTGTCAAAAAATGTTAATTACTTTAAGTTACCTGGTATAGAGATATAAAATCCTACTGAGCATTTCGCTCACCCTACGTTTTCGGTTAATGTTGCAGGAAGTTTTGACAATGAACCCTAGACACATGGGGATGGGCTAGAGTGAAATGAGAGATCAAGTTACATTAGTTACCATAGTTGTATGAGCATTGCTCTTACTAGAATTATGTATTGGAAGTTGTATTCTGCCTCTTAAGGCCTATGAATGGTGTTGTAAGACTTTATTTAGATGAAATAAAAGTGTCTTTCTTCTTATCTCTCCTTGTGGTCATTCTCCACTTATACATACTCTGATCGACATGAGTGTTTCGACTCGTCGCGTCTCGATATTCCGCGTTGGGGCGTGACACCTCACATGGATCAAATTTGAAGTGAAGGTCCATCCAACTTGTGAATAGAAGCATAGACCCATATAGGGTCCTTCCCATAGATGCTGAGGTTAGCTCGCTATAGAGGTAAGCTAGGACCGCCAGCCCAATCCTCTTTCCCTCCCAAATACCGCATATGGCGCTCAATTGTTCTTCTTCCAAGAAATCATCCGCTAAAGAGAAAAGCAATGCTCCCGCAAGGCATATCACAAAAGCTTTCATGATTCCCTCCATATCCTCCTCTTTGGCTTTTCCCAAGGCTTTGTACACCCACACCGCAAACTTCATCAAGTTGATCCCTCTTGTGGCCCAGATTTGATCGATTATCTTTTGACTTGGGATAAGACTTGAAAAACATTTTTAGTGCACTTATTGGCTCACGCATGTCCACCATCTTTTCCTTATCTCCTTGCTTCAAGGTCTTCAATTCTAGTAGCATTTCCATTTTCGCTAGAAGGATGGTAGCTTCAAAAGTGGGAAATAGGAAGGTATGAGTGTGTGGGTGCCAAATCTCCATAAGAGCTCCCATGGCCGCCCAATCAAGGTGAATGGAATCATAATGTTTGGCATGGATAACTAGGCCTAAGAGGTGCCACTTGGAGAGATAGGATCTCATATCTAGAGTGATTTTGGAAAGAAGTAAAGGGAGCCCCTAATCTTAGATGCCAAGCACTTTCTCGGGATCTGAGAGTCAAGTCCGAGAGGGTGTGTCAAAGGGCAGCTCTGAGGGTGGTCTCCTCGTGTGGCTCAGATCGGTGCCGCATGCCATGGGCTTGGTGCATACGGCGTCTCTGGCAGGTGGCGCCTCTATAATTTGTCGGTCGTCAGGGTCTTCGACTTGTGGGGGTATCATTTCATCGAGGTTGCGCGGCAGCTGGAAGCTAGTGAGGCTGCGTAGAAGAGGCTGGGGACCCAGGGTATCGAGCTCCGAGCTCGTTTGGCGGCACAAGAGGCCAGATGCACTGAGCTCCAGGAACGGCTTTAAGCTACGGAAACTAGTCCTCGCCGAGGTCGAGCACGAATGGGATGCCTTTCGCATTTAGGTTCGAGTAGTGGAGGAGACTCTCTAGGAGGCAACCAAAAGGGATGAAGTAGCTGAGGCTCGGTCGCTTAGCTGGGGGCCTTGGCTGACGCTGCAGAGCTCCAGGCTCAGGTGGTGGAGTCACTAGTCGCAGACCTGCGTGCATTACTGCACATCACCGATCTAGAGGTAGTGGACCGCCATCGCTTGTCTCTGGCTTACCGAGATGAGTTGAACGTAGTGACCGTTGAGATTTTACGGCCCAGCCCAGGGTCGTGGCTTTCAGGAGGGCTGGGTGGCTGCTCTTCAGAGGGCGGCTATCAACCAGGGTGTCCCAGTTGTAGGTAGGTAGAAAGGAATGGTTTGGATCTGGATCCCCGCACGATGGGCGCACGTATCCTCCCTCCGAACTACTGCTACAGCCTACAGTGCAAAGGTTAGAAAAAGAGAAATAATGTGATCGCCAGAGACCTATACCTGGGCCTCACAGGAGTAGGGATGATCGTGAACGCCTTAGGTGATGTGAGATCTAGAGGGGGTTAAATAGATCAATCACCCAATAAAATTTTCTACAGCAGCTACTAGTGCGGAATTAAAACAACCAACTGTAGGATAGACAGGAAACACCCTCAACCACAACAAGACTAGAACAGCTTCAGTAGATCGGTCCTCAAACAATCCTAAGCATGCATCTAGCTAGAATTGGAGAGAGGAATGTGAACCACACTGATATGACCACAATCACACAAGAGACAATAGTTTTTATGTAGCAACCTTGAATTTTGAAAGAAATAAAATTTGAATAAAATTATAAATAGTGACTTAACTCAAGTCACCATTTTATTAACTAACGACTCTGTACAAATACAACTCCTCGACAAACTCACTAACCCTTCAGGGGCCTCATCAGCCTCTTGGGTGGCGTCCCTAGTTCTTGGTGGTGGTAATTCAATATTATCGGGTTATCAGTACCCTGAACTCTGGGATGTTACAGTTGGTATCAGAGTAGCGTTGAGGACGTGCATGAGGAATTGGAATTGCATAGCGTGGTCCAGAATAAGTCCACTTGAGTCATCTACTGCTGGTTTAGGGTGTTTCCCGTGATTGTTGATGTGATTTTCATCAACATATGTTTCATAGGTCCTGATGGCGCGTCACCGGAAGGCCCGGATTTCCAGGGAAGGAAATGATGCTCCTCCTCCAGTGGTTGTTATGATGATTTATGCGCCTGAGTCGAGTCAAGTTTCAACAGTTCCCGCCGCAGCTGTGGAAGACTTGCCGGATGTTCAGCATGGAACACAGGGTGAAGCTGTGCTGCCTCGTTTGCCGTCTGATGTAGGGCAGGTGATATCTCTAGTGCGTGCCCAGGTCGAGTCCACTCAGCCAGGTGTGCAGCATCACCTTATCCCTCAACCGATCGGTCAATTGCAACAGGTTTATCTGCTGAGTGTCCTCGGAGTTTCTTCTGTTGTTCCCACTGTCGATGGTGCTTCTTCTTCCAAGTCCAAGAGCAAGAGGTTCCAGAGATACAAGAATAAGAAGCGTGAGAAGTGGCAAGGCAGACAGCCATGCGCAACTAGCACCTCCTCTCTTGCGCGAGTTGATCGTGGTATACCTCCGTCCATGAGCACTAGGAGCAAGTCAAAGGGATGAGAGAAGCGGCGTACCCAATAGTCTTCTGCTGTGCTGTCCCATCGTCAGTTCCGTCTTTTCAGCAGCGTCATGGATCTGCTATTCATCGGCAAGGATCGTGTGCAAGGTGTGGTGGTAGTCACCATGGTAGGCCGTGTTCTTTGCTGGTGATTTATTTCTGCTGTGATCAGCCGGGCCATATAGTTTGAGACTGTCCGTTCAGGCCAAGACCGGCGCAGTTCTTTTCATCGGCCCAGCTACAGTAGCCTCAGTTTCAACTCGTGCCACCACAGCCTCAGTAGGACTCACCAGTGTCTCAGCTTCCTTGTGTTGAGTAGTGACGTCCTATCTTTTGTAAGGTGTGTTTCCATTTGTTAGTTAGTTATCTGTTAATTGTCTGATGTGGTGATGTTGTTTGTGTGTGATTGTGACTTTCTTCTCTCCTATCCTTGTCATTTCTCTCGTTCTACTTTCTCCCTCATTTCTCTTTTTCCTCTATTTTTCTCGACACGTGGCGCGCGATCGTGTCGAGTTGACCAAGGTAGAGACGCGATGGAATGGGATAGAACGTGATGAAATGATGGATGAGGTGGACGTTGGCAGGATTCATGTGTGGATCATAGGCTGACGTGGCTTGATTATTTTATCGCCTATGATTTTCGTAGAAGTCTATTCTTTTGCGTGGGCCCAGTGGCTTGTCACTTGCAGTGTCGACAGCCCTGTGAAGTAGTCCACATTGTGCTTCGTGTATTTCGGTGGAGTAGTTGATTCTACTCTTTCCCTGTTATATCCGATTGTCCAGATTCGTAGAATGTTCGATGTTATTGCTCGACAGCTATCTTTTATGCTGTTGTGCTGTTTAAGAATTCCTTAGTGTTATTCCTATTGGCATTTCCCTTTTTGGTCGGGATTTGCGGGTATTATATTCTTTTGTCACTTACTCAGGGTGTTGTTGACCATTCAAGTTGTGGTAATGGCCGTACATATTGTTACGATATTTTGGTCACCCTAGCTTAAGTCTGGTTAGCTCCTGATGTGTTTCACTTCTGTTGAAATTGAAATGCTCGATTGAACCAGTTCGACTGAGAAGCTGTTCGAGCGAACTAAGCTCTTCCCTTCTTGGTGAGCATCCGTTAGTAAACTCGATGCTTCCCATGTCGTTTGATGGATCTCTTTGTGAGATTGGCTTTGGAATTGTCGTTTCAGTATCGCCTTGTCCTGTGTCTGCTCAAGTGTGGACAATTTAATTTGAGCCTGATCATCTCCTTGTTTTATGGTTGCACAACTTTTGACCTAATTTCTGTGTCGAGAGCTATTGTGTACCGTATTTTCATCGTGCCGTGTCCAACGGTCGATGTGATGTGAGGCTCGTTTGTCATTTACAGGACGTAAAGGTAGGCCGAGATTATTACTTTTCATTGGGCTTTGTGCCAAAGTTGGTGCTCTTCTCTGTTGCACTTAGACTTTTTTCTGCTCGGTTGCCCGCTGAATCAGTACTCAAGGCGTGTTACATTGCTATTTTCTGGGATTGTGATGACGCCTAGTGTGTACTGAAATGTGAAGACCGAGGTTCTTTCTAATGCCTTCGTGCATTGTTGAGTGCGCAGCGGAAGTGGGTGGGCTGATGACCCACGAGCCGTGGATTCTTTTCGTGCGATTCTGCCTAGTTGAGAGAATTACTTCTTCTCGATGTGACTCCGTCTTAGCCGCATGTGCCTAGACGTTGTCGTTACCGTACCGTTGTCGGTCATCTTTCCGATTTTAGTGTCGGCATTTGTGAGTGTTGGGAAAATCGTTGACTTCCCTGCTGATAAAGTACCATTTACTCTGCATTCCTTCTCGTGGTTATTGTGCTCTCGAGGTGTGTTCGTAATCCTTGAGATGCGTTCCCTGAGATTGTGGTGTTTCTTGTCGTTTTGTGATCGATTTCAATTTGTGTGGGTCTTTTCTTGGTAAACGGCCTGATGCATGACTCGCTCCTTATAGTCGTGTGCTTAGCTGCCGCGTGCCTTGATACGACCCTGCTTGCAGTGTGTTCCGCAGTTCTGTGTGCTGTACGGAGCTGGAATCCTGCAGGTGCTGTTGTCATTATCTGTTACTTTTATAAGTGCTGCTTTCGTATAATTCTACGTTTATGTGCTGGACCATTGTCTCGTCAGTGGCGTGCTGTGCTCCTTTTTCCCGCTGGCGTAGCTCGCGACTCGATCAGATGTGATATCTGAGTGAGGACTGACTTAATGTTGTGTGGTCTAGTGTTATTGATTTTGTTGTTGTTCTTCCGTGTAATCGACATTGGCGTCCTGTGTGCCTGGTGTTCCCTGTCTCCTTTGGCACTAGAGCTGATGATGTCATCAAGCTGTCAGCTGAGAGGACTATGTTTCCTTGTGGAAGCTGATGTTAGTTGTGCCTGTCGCTTCGGTCGCTTCTGTCGATTCGTTTCTCGATTTTGTTTACTCTGGCAGTCGTGTCTCTTGTCTTGCGAGACGTAAACGACATTGCCTTATTTCAGAGGTGTCGGACTTGTGTTCACATGTGGTCGTGCTTACTCCTGAGCATGTACCCATGACAATAGCCTGACGCTGTTCCTCTGGACTCTGTTTCTCGTGTTTGGTGTCTGTAATTGTCAGGTTGTTCTTTCCTACCGTACCCTTGTTGGTCCTTAAATTTCGAGGACAAAATTCCTTAAAGGAGGGGAGGACTGTAGCGCCCTGGATCTTTGGCGGATAATGGCACGAGAAGTTTCTGAGGTTAAGGTAACTAGACCGGGGTGTGGGCATGCTAGTCAATTTCTCGACAATCACCTATGAAACTAAAGGTCAACTGGGGAAGCATCGCCAAGACGAGCCACATGGGCTCAGGAGATCAAGCAACACGTGGAGAGAAGGGAGGTTGCATGGGTGCGAGTGTGCAGGCAATTGTGGGGAATCTGAACACCTTTGTTCCATATTGTGGAGAAGTTTGTATATGTCTGAAGCCATGGACAGAGGGCGGGGGGTATCCCACAGCTATAAGGGTGCATTTGACTGGGAGCTTTGATTTTCTAGAGTGGGAGACACTGGACACACTCGGTAGCGCAGACGTGAAGCTACAAGCTGGGTGCATATACATGTATTCAGCTGGTTTCATACTTTATGAGTGAGCCACGTGGGCTTGACAAATGGGCCGAGGAGGCCATAGTATAACTGGTGCAAGCCGCGGGACAATTTCGACATGTGGGTCGGCCCCCAGGTCAATGCATAACAAGGCAGACATCTACGTGTTTTTACAGAGACTCTCCACAAGGCGCTAGGGATGTGCCCGATTTGTCGCGGGAGGACTAGACTGGATGGTAGGGGAGATACAAGTTGATACCTGGAGGAGGGCCTAATGCTGCTCGAGAAGAGTAGTCAGGTACGAGTCCTGAAAGGTGAGTATCTTTATGCTGGGGAGTCTAGGCCGGCAGGGTCTGGCTAACTCGAATCATTGATCAGAGTGTTGGCGGCTAGCTCGGGGCAAGCGATGGGCATGTGGTTCCGTGACCGAGATAGGTGCGGCATCATGGCGTATGTGTGACCATCGTAGGTTGTCATATGTGGGCGGACCCAGGAAGCACATGTGTTCGCCATTATCATAATGCCATATATGCGACGAGAAAAGACATGTGTGAGATGGCTAGACTCTGTATGAGGGAAGTACATGCGACATGCCCTCGACGTGTATGAGCTGATCAACAAGCCAACCAAGTGCACACTTAGATCCTTGCATCCTTGCGTGTTGTCTTAGTATCTGCCTCTGTGTGTGTATATACCCCTTGAGCTTTTAAGGTGGTTTTTATAGGGGAATATGAAGGGTTGGGAGGGGTTTAGGTGGACCAAGTTGAGGGTAGAACCTGGTCCGCGTAAACCCTTGAAAATAACTTCTTTTTTTATTCGCAGTGCGAGGGAGGGGGGTTTACGCGGACCAACCTAGGGGCTATGTAATTTGCCTAGATTAACAACCCACCATTTTGAGATAAAATATTATGATATTCTATTCATGTTTGAATGGGGCCCCGGTCGATCCAGTTGAGACCCAATGACCGACCTATGGCCCCGTGAGTGTCTCAGACACCCCGTGGATACCGTGACTGTGTTTTTGGGTGTCCAGAGGTATCGAGTTACCTCGATTAGCATGTTGATGGGTCTTGGGGGTCTGGGTGACCCCATGTGTTCCAGAGTTTAATGCTTTCGCTTGAACGAGTCACCGTGAGTCGAAATGAGTGCGGTGGGGCTTCCCCGCACGACGTGGGTTTCTCCGGAAGGTGGTTTCCGAGTGGGCCATGTGTGTGGCCTTGGACTGTGAATCCATTTAACAAGCTAAGGGCTAGAGTTTCTCGTGCATCCCTTGGATGAGGGATTAACTCGACGGCTTATGAGCTACCTTGGGAATCGTGTCACAGTGGTTTCAGACCTAGGGATTAGGCTAGATTGACGGCACTGTGATGTCATGTGCGACGGTCTTGACCTGAGTCTCATGACTCAAGGACCGTTAGATTTAGTAGGTCTAGTGGGCTGTCTATAGTCGGGTGGCTCCGAGCCACCTGTTACTCCGCATTACTCGCGATGGGTACATGCGTGGTTTTCAGTGTTCACGTTTTGTGAGCCCCCACTAGTCGTAGCTTTCCTGCACACCTGTGTGCGGACCGGACCCACTTGGGAGTGGTGGAGAGCGTGACCCGAGTGAGACGATATTTCGGCTGGTTATTGTAGGGCCCCCACGCACAGCCTGAGTCTGGGCTTCTGGGGAAGAACCAGCTAGAGGATCTGACTTAGGGCGCATGGTCTGTGTGTGCACACGTGGCTGGGGGCGTCGAACCCGCGCTGATGAGCGCGACCCCAGGTAGTCCTTGTTCTGTGTTCCTAGTTACTGTACGGTGTCTCAGTCTCCGCCTGGGGCATTGTAGCGAGACACCTGATGCTGTGGACTAAGTCGTCAGTGGATGCATTCGACATTGCTTCTGGTGGGTGGTACTCCCGTTACGTGACGTGAGTTTTCATTTTCCATTTGTGAGACGGGGTTTCGTGTGTAGTTCCGGACGTTCTCCCGGAGTCGAGGTCTAGGGTTTCTGGTGAGCGTCACCGAGGGCTTTCCCCTAGACGGTGTTGAGTTCATGATGGTGAGGTCGTGACCGTGTTCTCGAATCACGTGGTTTCAGAGTGGACCTTCGTGCGTGAGCAAAGATGAACCGGTAGAGCCGGCCCCACAGGAAAAGCTAGCTGACCCAACCTAAGCAGGTTCCTCCGGCAAAGACAATGTTGAGCTGCCTCCTCCAGAGGAAGATTCCCTGGCTCTATTATTCCAAGAAGAACCAAGTGATCAAAGAAAAGCTGAGCCAAGTAAGAAGCCCAACCATCAACCTAAGTCTCTCTCAGAGATGATCCCTCCGCTAGATCAAGCTCGTGCGCAGGCTGATCGTAAGCTCATCCAGCATATGAAGCGATTCCTAACCAATGTCACCATATGGGAAGCCATTGCTTGGAATAGAGAATTGAGGGAAGTCCTCGTGAAAATACTCCAAGAGCAGAAGTTTATGAGGCTTAGGTGGCTGAGCTCCAGACTCAAACATACAAAGCTTTCACAGCAACTGTCACTTTCACAGTTAAAGACATGCTGCTGTCTTCCCCTTGCCATAATCGTTCTTTATACATGCAAGGAAAGATAAATGGTCATGAACTGAACCAGATTCTGGTAGATTTTGGGGTCTCTGTCAATATAAGGCCCCTTAAGACCTTCAAGTCCTTGTTTCTCGTGTCCTATTTGCAAAGGGTCAATGATGTCAGAATCTCAAGATTCAACCAGAATTTAGAAGATGCATTGGGCAAAGTGGAAGTGGAAGTGACCATGGACAATTTTGTCACTAAGGTTACCTTCTACATCATTGACGCTAACACGTCATACAAGGCCCTGTTTGGGAGACTCTGGTTGCATGAAAATTGGGTCATCCCTTCAACACTTCATCAATGCATTAAGTATGCAAAAAGTGGAGAGCAGCATACAGTCTTTGCTGACCGAGCCCCATTCCATCCGAATGAATGCAACTTGACGGATGCTCAATAATATTTCGGGGAACCCACCATCAAGCCTCTCATCGAAGTCAAGGATAAAGGGAAGCAGAAAGTGGTTGCAGAAGAAGATGAAGAAGAGCTTTTTGTAGTTGATGAGTATCTCGCTAAGATACACTGACTGAACATACAAGTTAGCACCGCCAATCCCACGTCAGTTCGGCTAGAAAGGCGTGAAATTAATTTTGACTTCAACCTCCTCAGTCAGACAATTGATAAAAGTATCTCTCTGCCTTCGACATGCATGCAGCTCCCATTCCATAGGGAGGAACACAAAGTCGAGCAATTAAAGACGCTTATCCTCACATACCAAGAGAAAGGAAAGAAGAAGACCAATAAGGCCTCTAGGCTAACTAAAATAGTAAAGACAGCAGCGTATCTGAGTGAACTAGGCGGTCTGACAAACGACTGTCAACACTGTGAAATGGCCCTGACAGGACCGTAGAAACTAACAACTTCACAAAAGTGTAAATAATAGAAACGTACCTAAGATAGAAGACACACGGTCTATCGACCAACCGCTGGATTCTAGAAACGGCCCACAAAGGACCGCAAATAACCCCGGGATAGAAAACGACAGAGAATAAACTGGCAAACGCGACGCAACTAAAAACTCACCCAAACAAAGATAGAAGAGCAGGTCAACACAGTCAGAAGCACGATGGGCACTAGGTGTCCCACCGTGATCGCCAAAAAAGGGTGTAGATATTTTCTTTTCCCTCTTTTAAAAGAAAATAAAGTGAGTAATGAAATACTAAGTGGGAAAAAAGGAAGTGGGGGTGTGTATGTGAGTAGAAGATATGGAGAAGACAAGTGGTGCAACAATCAATCACTCACATGCATGGACCGGTTGTGATCGCCACCAGGGTACTAAGTGCGAAGACAGGATCACCACGTACCTTGGAAAGGAAGACGGATGAAGCCACTCGCCAATGGATGCAGCGCTGGTACGGAATGAAGATGGTCCTCTAGAGACCGCTTAAAGAGGCAGACGGCCAGATGATAGAACGTGTACAGTGCTGAGGAGGAGCACGGGAAGAAGATCTGGCTGGCATTCAGATGGTCTGCTATCAGCCACAGGAAGGCCCTGAATGGTCTGAAGAAGGCCGTGAACCCCTGTATACGGTCGGAGATGAGCCGCATAAAGTCACCAAATTTCAAGCCGTGGAACTTAATCCTCCACCCCTTCCGGCCGGCCAGAGGGGATGGTTCTCATGCCAAGACTCCTGTTGACCTGCAAAACAACACAAATGACTAGAAAACACAACCCAAATTAGTTCATAGAAGTGCAATATCTATGAAAAGGAACGAAAAACCAAACACATAAGTGGAATGGGGGATACCTAGGGTGATTTTTTAACCCCTATAGGCGTAGAAAATAATAGGAAGGTGAGGAATGTGAGAATGACAGTGAAAAGCGTGGATAAACGTGGGAGAAAATGATCATGCAATGACAAACAAATGATGGAGATGGCTAACTAAGACTCAAAAGTACACAAACACAATGACTACTCCCTGAATCGAAGGCTTAATGGACATGGAAAGCCCTCCTCCCTGGCTGGAATTCACTCAAGAATGCGACAGCGCTCCATGATACTCTTAGAGTGTTGGGTGGGTGTTAGGATGAAGTTCACCTATAGGGAGGACATCTCTTCAGTCAGCTGGATCTTCGGGGGCCATCCACTATTCTTCATAGGTGGCGCCTTCAGGTTCTCTCCACAGGTCGAGTGCAGGACAGCCGACAAGAAGACTAGGGATGAGTGGCACTTGTACATCAACACCTTACCCCTGGATCGGTTCGTGATGTGCCCAACTTTTCTCCGTGGCACTACGCTCAGGCTTCCTAGGAGGCCTGGTCTAGAATTGAGGCTTGTGAGCGACACCACCTTAGCGATGTACAGCACGCACTGGTGTTTCCTATAAGTTGGGCTACCCCAGACTACACTCCCGGTGCTACCCCACCTTCCCGCACTACAAGCGAGGAGGTTTGGGACAGAGGAGGATGAGTAGGCGGTCAGGAGTGCCCTGATCATGTGGGAGGTCAGTGGAGTGCGCACCCTACCGGCGGACGTAGCAGAGGCTCCAGAGACGTAGTAGGCTTATGTGAGAGAGCTAAGAGAGATACGTCCCCTCGGGGATGCCCAGCGGATGATAAAGTGATTTTCTTCCTTTTCATGATGTAGACATATGAGAAATGAATGTTGGAACTTTGAAATATGAATAAAATGAGTTGGCTTGAATAAGCAGAGCTTGAGTTTGGCCTTTCTTTTGATTTTGTAAACTGAGATTTTAGGATGTACGTAGTCGTAGACGGACCGCTCTAGTGAACGAACGGTTAGACCCTAACTGCTCTAGAAAGATGGACGGCTAGGTCCAGGCCATGGAGAAGTTCAGTGATAGGGTAAAGGATAGGAGTTCTAGAGAGATTGAACGGCCTATCGCTAGACCGTGGAACGATAGGAACGGCTAGAGGACAACCGTGTAGATTTATGAACGACCCAGAAAGGACCGTTGAAACTTGAAGAGTTCTGGACATCGGGGCGGTCTTAACAAAACTGTGTAAACATTTGAATGGTCTTATCAAGGCCGTGGAAGAAAGTCAAACGGCTTCAAAGGGGCCGTATATGCACCAAAAATGCTGCATTTTGTCTTCAACCTGCCCCTGCACAAATGCAAATAAGAAAACAGATTAAATCTATTTTAGGCTTAACCCCTTGCTTGTAGAAACTTATGATATGACCAGTTCTTAATTTTTGGTTAAGGGGGTAAGCCTTATCAAATAGGCACAAAGACACAAAAGGAAAGTAAGTGCAATGCAATGCAGACGAGTTTTTTTATTTATGCAAATATTCCTTGTTACTTACAAGAATTTCAAAGATACTTTGGTTCCCATTTTAATGTGCGAATGTCGCTCCTTGGTGTGACATTTTTGTACATACACCTTTTCTAAGGCTCGAACTGTCTTCACACCCCTTAGCTAATATCAAATTACTTGTGTACCTCGATCGATGGCAAATAAACCCTGGAGGTATCTAATTGCAAATAGACCTTTGTCCCTTACAAGTTGTATTCAAATCTCCGAACAATGTTGAACTGTGACACGATGCTTACTTTATGCCTAAACCCTAGCGTAAACCCTCAACGTACCCCTATTCTTATGGGTTTGTAGGTCCATTGTGTCCTAGACCAAAGTACACTTATATCATCGTCACAATGTAGGGACATTCATCCTTCCTCTTTTGTTGTTGTCATGACCTTGCCCTTAGAATCATAAACAGTATTGCGAAGGACAATGAATCTTCTCTGGTAGTTAAACAAAAGTGTTCAGATTTTATGCCGATGTAAATTAACACTCATCGAAGTCAGTGAGAAAATGTTCAGCACTCGAATTTGAATCGTCTGATAAATTAAATCCACGGAATTAACGATGCATATGCTATTTAAATAGCTCACAAACTGCGTTCATGTTCAACAAACGAACATGATCCTTTCAATCTCTTTTTCGTGGTCAACAGGCATACATTATCCCACCCAATCCCTTAAGGTCATAAATTTGCAGAATGTATTGTTTCCTGCAGTTTTGCAGTGCTGCTTAATGTGTAACTTCCTTGTTTGAACAACTTGCAATTCATCAACATGAAGGTACACTAAATATGTTAACAAGAAAGTTTCAAATTTGATAAGAAGTGATGAACAAGAACTTCCCTACATGCTACAACTAAGGTTAATGAAAAGGAGTCAATAAAATAAAACAACGAATATGATGTGCACATGGCGAATCTATCAAAAGCAATGCTTGGGTCCTATTTCATTCTCCACACGTTACTCGTCCCACGGCATTCTTGGCCTCTCATATTTTCAACATGAAGACTGTGCTTGAAAATATACCACAAATATTATTTTTAAAGTTTGAGGTAGTAACATCATGAACATAATCGATGTCCGACAATCTCTCTTGAATAAATCTATTTTTATCAACATAACAAAGAACTAAAGTCATTTAATTTGTTCCTTTTTTTTTGTTTCATTACATGCTTCATAAAGGATTGTAGAATGAAAATGGTGTCTTCAGTAAAGGACACGAATTTAAAATGGTGTCTTCCTAGGAAGGCGCCAATTCTTTAAATACGTGGTTTGACTCGTGGCTCTCCATGCTTGTTTATTATGTGTGTCCTTCTCTGCGGACGCTAATTCAATAAACGTTCGTATCCCCAGACGTCATTCTCCTTGCTATTTTTTAGTTCTGATTCCATCCGAAATTCAGATTTATTTTAGAATTAGCGTTTGTTCTCTCAGACGTGAATTTCTTTTTATTTCTGATTTTCAAATTTTAACTTTTAATTAATGTCCATATGGGTGGATGCCCATTCAATGGGTGACCATGGCATCCTACGTCATTTTCCTGCAACTTCTCAAAATCTCTGGCAGCTCTTTCCTTCCTCGTTTTGCACTCTGTTTCAACTGGGTAAGCCCTCTAGGTGGCATTCCAAGATGGGGAGGACTTTTCCCATGATTTATCCCCTTCTCTGGACGATTATCCTATTGGTTTTAGGATTTAACTGTCGATTCCTCTCCCTATAAATACCCCTGCAGCTCTTGCTCTGAGGAGCCCAATTCCATTAAGAGGGGAGGTGCTGCCGATTTTGTGGCTCAAGGAGGAAGCACCCACTGCGCGTAAAGCTTCATCCATGCGGAGGCTCCTTCCAGTCGCATCCAGCCCTCACACTTACAGGAGAACATTCCCAGGCCTTTCTTCTTCTTCCATTCTTCTGTTCTCCATCTTCTTTTATTAAACTGCATTTGCATGCATCCATTACTTATCCTTTTATCTCATTTAGCTCAATCCCGTTGAGCCTTCCTTCAGTGCAACACTTGCACATCATTCACATTTCATATCATTATCCCTTCCCTTTGCATAAGGGGTTTAGGCCAAAACGACAAGAAGGTGTGCCATCTTCCACGCTTTTCACGTTACGTGTTTCACTTGGATTTGATACTACACTTCACAGTTTCTAATCCTTGTTCTTTCATTGTTGTTTATCTTATTTGCATTGGTAATCTTAAAGAGAGACTCCATCCATCGGCCGGCCGGTTGGAAGGGAAGGAAGTTGACTCACATCTCCCACGCTTCAAAGGTATTCCACGATCCCTCCCTTTATTCCTTCGAGTGGCCACCAGGGAGAATGCGAGATGATGTCGGGGTAGGGAGGGATGTCCCGTTGAGTGGGGAGTGCTCAGGCAGGAACTGGACTAACCTGATCTGCACCCTTGAGGGAGAAAATGCATAACTGCAGATCTTGCCAGAAGTAGAGCTGCGGGATAGCCTTAGGAGATAATTCCCGAGCAAATCACTGGCCTCCACTCCGACGATTGCCGCTCCCGAGGACCGACCCGGGACATTCCAGGAGCCCCCCTGCCCGTCGCTGCAGCCAGGAGCCACCCCGGACATCACTATACCAGCAGCAGGTCCCACGTGCTGTCCTATGGGCCCAAGTGAACAGTGCAGAACCGGCCGACCGCGTCTGCCCGAGCATCACCAACTGCTGCCCGTCAACCCGTGAACGGTGCTCCTGGATCGCTGTTGTGGCCTTCTACCTCCCTGTGTGGAGTGGGCCATAATTGACTTGCTGTAATTTATTTAATTATTATATCAGGAGTGACAGATCTTGGCCGGGAAGTCTTCCCTACGCCCCGAGTGTGGAGGTACTCTCGCCACCCCTCTTTTGTCATATATTGCTTAGCTGGTATGTGTTCTAGATGCCGCTGTTTGTGAGTAGGATATTTTATTAACTTGCTATGTATTAATCATCGTTGTGAGTTGTGAGTGCGAGGCCTGTCCCGTGACTCGTTCCAAGCGTGAGAGTGAGCCGACCACCTGAGACTCAAGGCCGGTTACTCAACTGTGTAGATCATCACGCTTCCCTCGATGGGGATGACCATGAGTTAGCGCTTCTTGTTTGGGGCATATAGCCTCTTCTGGATCTCTTTAGGTGTCGCATTGTGTCATTGTTGCTAGTCGCGTCATCCAACTATTCATGTCAATCTTTAGAGTCCAAGGTCGCAACCCGTTCGCGTCAAGTCTCGTAGTTGTCTCGCATCAGAGGAGGGTGAGGAACCACCAGAATGGGATTAGAAGAAGGCGTGTGATGGGCCACCTGAATACGATTGGAAGGAGGTTGTAATGAAGAAGATGGCGTACCCTCAACAATAGCCTTAGGGACTTGGATTTGTTAAGGGGTGAGATGATCTAATGCATGAAGGACTTGGGAAACCTTCTCATCGTGGGGAGGAGACGGCTCCCGGGGAGTAGTGGCTTGTAGTGGATGTAAGGGACCATGAGATTGGAGATTGCCCATGGGTCGGGCAAGACCATAGGAATGAAGACGTGGCCCCTTAGAAAAATCATGGTGAGAACTATGAAATTGTGGATTGTAAGATGTGCTAGGTTGGACATCCTCATGAATGTGAATGTGATTAGGCATGTTGGTTTTATTATTAAAGGAAAACATTATGCAAGCAACAAATGTCATCTCACTATCATATCATATCATAAACATCCATGTACAAAAGTCATCACACGGGTACATCAGGCCTCCCCCTCCAGCCTGTCACTATCCCCAGCTCCCTCATGCCTCTTCGATGGCGGGGCCATCGCAGAGCTAGTGTCCTCCTCGCCGCGCCTCCGATGCCGCTCCTCCTCCTCATTCCTCCGACGACTGGAGGAGCTGGTGAAGTAGCCGCAGTACGAGCTATGGGTACCGTGGGTGCTGTCGCTCGGAGCTCCACCATGCTCCGACCTCCGGCTCATCCGAGTCATGCCCTCCACGATCCCCTCCAGCTTCGCCACCTGAAGCCGAGCTCACTCCGCCTCAATCCGGTAGTGGTCCACCTCAGCCCGACTCCGCTCTATCTCTCCAGCTCTGGCCCGAAGTTGCTCGAGATCTACGTGGAGGAGCACCGTCTCGACCGCGTCTGTCGGTTGGCTCTGTGCCATCTCCTCCCGGAGGTGGGCTACCTCCTCCTGCGCCGCCACGCGGCTCTGCTCAAGCTCCACCCTCAGTCGGGTTAGGTCGGTCGTCTACATATACACACATCATGGTTAGTTAATTGCATTTCATAATCATAAATAATTGGTAAAGCGTAGAGTTTACTTACCCTCTCAGATAGAGCCGCCTCAGCCGCCTCGGTCACCTCGGCCCGTGCCACCATCCTCGTGAACTCGGCGTCTCGCTGGGCACGATCCGCAGGCGTCTGTGAAGAGGAGGAGGGTGCGTCATCCCCTTGACACTGGGCTCCCTCGACTCGCTACATTTTAGAAGTCAGGGTTAGTCATTTCATAATCATGAAAATGTGCATAATTAGGTTTAAGGGTTAGCGAAACTCACCAGAAGGGTCAAGGCCTGTCAGAGCTCGTCTCTCTCCTGGATGGTGGAGTGGAGGAGACCCTGTAACTCCGCAATCCTCCCCTGGGGGTCAATCTGCATATAGGAAGTCAAAAGGTCAGTGCATAATCATATAGAAAGCATAATAGGAAGCATTAGAGCTAGAAGTCGTACCGGTCGGTAGGCACCACGGAACACCTGGTCCCTATAGTGCCGGGCGTAGGCGGTGTAGTAAGCCTCCTCACTCTCCGCCCAGGTAGCCACCACCTGCCCGAGTGCTGTTCAGTTGGTGATCTGCTCTACAGCTCACGTCGTCCAGTCCACCACTGTGGCTAGCCCTGGAGGGTGTCGCCCGACCCTCTCTTTCGGCTTCTCAGGTGCCCGGAACTCTACTGCAGGCTGGTGGATGCCAATCGTCCTCATCGCCAGTCGAAAGTGAAGTGGCTCCACCACATTCATGCAGTGGAGCCAGATTTCGCGGCCAGAGTAGGCAAGGGTCGCCACCACCCAGGGCTGGCCCTCGTGCCCCTCGCTCTCGTATGACGTCCACCAGACCTGTCAAATAGGAAAGTCACATTAGCATCATAAGCATATAAGTTGCACTTAATGAAAAAGTTTGAGTTTGGGTCTTACCGAGGCGAAGGGCAGTGTGTCCAAGTCATCCCAGATTCCCAGGACCTATCATCGCAGGGACCCAGTCTCCTGTGGGGCTGTTCACCACCTAGCGATGGGCAGTCGCTCAGGGTACGTCTCCTCCCCTCTCCCCAGCCCACGTAGGCGTACGTAGGCCCACACCTGCATTACATGTCATCAAATGTCAGCATATAGTATTTATAGAATTCATATAGCAAATTACATAATCAATTTAAAAGTCAAGTCGTACCTGGAGAAGGGGTGAGAGGCCACCGAGCATCGTCCACCGGCTGGTGGAGCTGAGGGTGTCAAATAAAAACGTGAGGACCGACGCTCCCCAAGCATAGTCCCCGACGTGCTCCATGTCCTCGAGCAGGGGGAGGAACTGACAGTTGATGACATTGACCCTCGTCGCGAACAGAAGTCGCCTGAAGAATAGCATCAAAAACCTCCGCAAGACCATGTCCACCTCTGGTCTTGGCTCGGCTGCCACTCGGGGTCACGCTCGGTCCATAAACCTTTGCAAGTGCTGATCTGGCAGCTCCCCGGTCGCTATCCCTGCTCCCCTCAGTCCGAGGCTCTCCTGCAGCCTCGCCCGTGTCAAGGTAGTTGACTGCCACTCCAGTCGCAGCAGCTCCAGCCCTAGCAAACTCTGGGCCAGCTCCCGATAGTCGGGGTAGGTCCTCCCGCTAATCGATGTCCCATGCACCTGCAGTCCGGTGATGCACGCGACGTCCTCTAGCGTGGGGACCATGTGGCCCCACGGGAAGAGGAACGTCTGACTCACTGGATCCCAGCGGTCGTGCAGAGCATAGAGGAGCGACGTGTCCAGTCGGGTCACCTCCACACTCAGGAACTCGACGAAGCCCATCGCCGTGAGCCTCTCCCGCTGAAAGTCTGGTAATACGAGGAACATTGCTCGGACCTGCAGCCAGGAGATCCGAGTCTTACGCTTTCCCTACATACGTTAGTCATACATTTCACAATATAATCATGCATTTCATTAAATAAATAAATGAAGGGAAAAAGAAAGAAAAATGCAGTTCAATAAAATGAATGGCCACATATGGGCCGTTTGCCCTTTCAATGGTTGGGTTCCAACCATCCCAATAAACCCCTCTTAGAGGTCCACGGCCACCCATGGACCATTCTGCCCTATGGACGGTCAGGTGCGGACCGTGCATTCTTCCTGTGTTCAACCCGGTAACGGCCTCTTCCTGCCCGTTCAATGAGCCCACGGTCGCCATCTAACCATGTAACTCCCCTTTCAAGCCCCTAATCGTTTAAACTTGCACAGCCTTTCCTTCAACCGTGTCGCTGCCTAAGGTCTATTGGAGACCGTCTTCTTCTCAACGCTTCAAATTTTGGACGAACTGATGTGGGCCGTCCTATATTTCCACGGTCATCCTCAGACCGTGCTACCCTGTCAGTTCAGTTCCTTTTGAACGGCCACCCATGGGCCGTGCCATATTTGAACGGCTCTATATGAACCGTGGGGTTTTGTGAACGGTTCCTGTTGGACCGTTTTCTACCCGCCATGCCCAACGCAGTTAAACCCTTCCCCGCCAACGGTGAGTGCCCATGGGGCCTCCCAACCAGCCTCACAAGGGGTTGTACGCCCCTATTCTCCCCCCTAAAGCTACATGCATGCATTAAAATGGGAAAGAGGATGGGCCCTTGCCCTACCTTGGATGGGCGTGGCTCCTTGGCCGACCTCTCCACCTCCACTGTGGATGCCTCCAGTGGCGCCTCTATGTGCTCATTCTCTCCAATGGCAATCGCCAGTGTTTCCTTGGCCGCAGGTGGCGGTCCTCCCACCTCTACCAGCGGGTTTGATGGTGGCGCTACCGCCTCCTCCACGGTGGGCACCGATGACGGCATTTGGTCTCCCTCTCCGGCCATTCGTCGGCGTATAGCTTGGTGTTTGAATCACATACGAGGGGGACGAGGGGAATGAGAATGGGAGTGAGGGAGAGAATGAGAATTGGGATGAAGAGTAGGATCTCTCTCTCTGCATTCATCACTCTCTCTCCCTCGTTTCTGTCCCCCTATCTCACTCTTTCTCTCTCCTCCACCCCCCTTCTTGCCTGTTCTAGGCTGTGTCGATCATAGATCGAGGTGCAGGAGGTACCGTCGGAACCAGCTCGTCGCGAGGATCACGCCTGTCCCTTCCATCCCGCGGTTCGAGGGGCGTGAGAATGGTTCGAGTCGGGGAAGGTCGCGGAGCTTCGTCGTCTACTTGCATATTTTTCGAGGGTATCATCGAGATCGAGGTAAGGGGATGGACTCCTTGCTTCGCTAGGATCATTTTGGTACCACATGTATGGCCATGTATAGCCGTTTTCATCATTTTCCATGCAAGGTAAATTTTTGAGGTTTTTAGGCTAAATTACTTGTAAAAATTCATTAAGGCCATTGTATTTACATTTTGCTGCATGTTGTAGTGGTAGAAAAGTTACTATTTAGATTCTCCTACCCCTTTTCTTTTGTTTCGCGTCAATCCGGCTTGACCGGAGGGGAGTTCGGTTCCGAACTCATCCCTCTCGTTTCCCAGTTGATATAACGCACCTGTTAGAGGCCGTTATATGCTTAACGGACCCTTGGGGGTGCATTATGCAATACATGGCAGACCACTCTTGGACCGTTATAAAGCCATGGTTTTTATAGGTCTATAAGTTGTGGGGCATGGCGGACTAGGGCCAGTCCGCCATAGCCAATATAACGCCCTTCTCGTAGTCCATTATATAGTGGGTTAAACTGTGAATTTTTTTGAGTTTCATACATTCGGGTGACTTTAACGGACCAGTCCCGGTTCGTTATAGCCACATGGAAAACTAGTCATGGCGCGTTATGATCTGTGTGGTTTCGATGGTTATTCGGGTGTGTATAACACACAGGTGGAGGCGCGTTATACTATGCATAACGCCCCAGTGATGGCACGTTATAGTCTACATGTTTAGGTTTTGGTATGTGCACGGGTGAGCATAACGGCCTAGGGGGGGCGCGTTATAGTCGCATAATGCCCCGTCCCTGGTTCGTTACTCTGTTGTTTTGGTAATTTAGGGAAAGCATGTTTAATTCCTATTTAATGTATTCTATGCTACGTCTATGTTATAATTGCGTTACTTTATGATTATTGGCTCACTCCTAGAATCCCAATAGAGTGCTTGGACTTTCCATATGATGGAACCACTAGACGTAGCCCTAGACTTCACGGATGGTCGACCCACCTGGGAGAGAAGCCTTCTCAAGCTGCCAGAGCCTCAAGTCACCTAGTATGAATGCCGGGGACTTCACCTCAGGAGAATCGAGATGAATTCACAACCAACTGGTAGTGTGATCAAGCCTGCCCAATGAATCGGCATCGACTCGATCGTGCCGTATAAACCACATCCGTTGTTCGACCAGGGAAAAAGGTAAACATGGTGGCCTGCCACCTAAATGAAAGATCCTCCTGAGGTGAAAGAATGCCCTTAGCCCTTCAGAACAAGGGACCGAAGGCTCTGTTAGTGGAAGACCCTGATGACCCAGCATGGGTATGACTTCTCAGCATATTCGGTCCGTTAATGACCAAATGATCACCCAGTCAAGGCGGAAGCATTCTGGGTGCTATTCTACCACCAAATAAAGCTTCGAGCACGAGTCAGGCCGAGCCAGTAGAACGAGCTACAGTGCCGAAGGCCGTGTCAGTAAAAAACCCGCGTGTTCAAGCCAAAGATACATGAGGTTCTGAAAAAGGTTGTACGTCGACCCGAGAGGTTCGTCAAGACTTCTCATCAAGGTTTTGTAAGACCACGGTGAGATGAATGGTCATAGTGACCCCTGGAACCAGTCCGGGACCCACTGTCTAACCCGTGTCAAGTAAACGGCACTTACCCGACGTGCTCCTTCCACTGGTGCGTCCTCTTCCCGGCACCCCTCTTCCTGGTGCACAAAATGATCAAGCAAACCCTCTTCCCCGCGCCATTGTCCGCACCGTAATAGGCTGCCGCTATATATGCTACTTGGTTTGACGAATTTGAAAAAAAGAGGGGCCAATTAGAGAGAAGAGAAGAGAAGAGATTAAGAGGGAATAGAAGAGAAGAGAAACAGGGAGAGAGACACCCAAATTAGGGAATCCATTCGTCTGAGAGAGAGGGAGACTTGGAGGGGAAGTAGGGTTTTCCACTGAGTGATCCCGCCGCCATCCTCCTCTGTATGCTTGCCTGAATAGCCCCTGGAGCCAGAGAAGAAAGGCCGAATCCAATACTCTGTTTCACCGGTGAAAGTTAGGTGGGTTCCATTGATTCTCCCAACGATTCCCTCTGTCATTTTCCCCTTCTGATATAATGTAAGTGAGGGGGGGAGGGCAATGATATGAGCCCATCTCCCCCCCTCACCATCTCCTCATCTTGGCTCTTCTATAGCTCTGTCTATGTTATCAATGAAGCGGCGCCCGAGCAACAACGCCGCCGCACCGAATTCTTGTAATGTGGCCAATGATCGGCCAGCAGCAGCTTCGGTGGCCCCCTAAATGGGAGCGTTGATCTCAACCGCGTCGGACACTTCCACGTCTAACAAGTTTACGAAGACCACCCCAAAGAAATTGGGGAAGTCCACCACGGGAGGGAAGCTCCTGAAGCAAAGGGGGAACGGCCAGGTACCCGTTCCGCCTGTGGTTCTCCACGACCTGAGGGCCGAAAGTGAGCGTCATTTTTGATGTTGAAGCGCGACCTGCATTTGCAAAGTCGAGCAATTAGTATTACAAGAAAGGGGCCACAGGGCCCTTAATCCCGGCAAAGAGATGAAGGGTGGATTGGTCCCACCGGGCGTCCCAGACTTGTGGACGCACTAAAATTTAGAAAGAATTAATTTTAAATTAATTAGGTGATTTATTGGGCCTATTTATTTATTTAGTGCGTGGGCGTGCCAGTCACATGAGTGACGATTTATTCGGGCTCCGAGGAGCCACAGGTGCACTCGATTTGACTTGGTCAGACGATTGTGTAGTTCGAGTCGGGACCAAAACCCGCCGTGCCATGGAGGCAACTGTGTTATTTATATCTCCCATACGAGGGGACACCCTTGATTAATTGCCGAAAATAAGGGCCCTACGGCCTGAAGAAGTGACACTAACTGTATGAAATAAATAAGCGCAAATGGAGTTAAAGTGCAATGTAAATGTATGGTTGATTATTGATCAAATGGTGTCGTCGAATCACTGTCGGCCGCCTGCCGGCCTCTTTTTAATATCCAAGTGATGACCCAGTGTGGAAACACGGAAAATGAGATCGCGACGATGTGTCAATGTATGCCCTGCTAGGGGCATGCTTGATATTTATTTTCTGAGGAGATGGGGTCGGCTTCATGTATGGATGAACCAACCTTCAGGGAATGTTGGCCTGGAGCATTGCTTAAGCAAAACCATGACAGGGAAAAAATCCCCTAGGTTAAGGCTCGAATTACAAGGTGCCTTTAATTTTTCCTTTACATAGGGCCACGGGGGAACGAAAATGCTGAAAGAGTTTGTGAAGTTAGCCTCTTACACATTCTAGGTTTGCTTGACCTTAATTACACTCAGTCAGCTTTAGTTCCATTGTGGTATAGATTTTTTTTATTTCGATCGCAGCCCGTCTATGATTCTTTCGATATTTTTTTTTACCCTTCCCCTTTTTTATTAGCGGTATTCAAGCGCACGTGGGTCTGATCATGCATAAGGTTGAATTAAAGTCCGTGCCCGGAACGCGACCGGAGACGTTGCCCCCGCTCCACACGACCAGCCCGTAGCGCACCAGCTCGCCGTGCAGCTTCGCGACGTCGGCGCGCACCGCGGCGACCGCGGTGGAGATCTCCGCGGGCATCGTTTCCTCAATGTGACCGGTCACATTGGTAACCATACAGGGTCGCCGGCCTGTCGCGTCAAGCGGCTAGGGCGACGAGGTCGACGCGCGCACGATCAGCTCCGGCGCAATCGGCCGGTGGCTGGCGACCACATCGTGCAGCTCGGCCAGCAGCAGCGCGACGGCGCGATCGCCGATCTGCGCGAAGTCCTGGCGCACGGTGGTCAGCGGCGGCGAGAAGTGAGCCGCCTCGGGATTGTCGTCGAACCCGACAACGCTGAGCCCGCCCGGCACGCTGACGCCGGCTTCGCGAGCGGCGTGCAGCACGCCAAGTGCCATCTGGTCGTTCGCGCAGAAGAGGGCGGTCGCGTGGGCTCGGGCGAGCAACTCGCGGCCGGCGGCATATCCGGATTCGGCCGACCAGTCGCCCTCGAGCACCGGCAGTGGCTCCAGTCCCGCCGCCACGAGCTCGGCGTGATAGCCCGCCTGCCTGGCGGTGGCTTCGAGCCAGTCCGCCGGACCGGCGATGTGTGCAATGCGGGAGTGGCCAAGGGAGACCAGGTGGGCGACAGCCATCCGAGCGCCGCTTTCCTGGTCGATCGACAGCCCGTGTCCGTCGTCCGCGACGCTCGCCTCGAGCACGACGTACGGCACCGAGATCGATAGCTCGCGCACCACCTCGAACACCCCGAGCTGGGGTGCAAGGATCACCAGTGCTTCGATCGACTGGCGAAGCAGGAAGTCGAGCGCTTCGCGAATCGATTCCGGATCGCTGTGGCCAAGGCTCGTGACGCTCAGGCGATAACCGGCTGCTCTCGCCGCGATTTCGATCGCCTGGATGCTGGTCGTCGGCCCGTACAGTGCGCTCTGCGACGACAGCACGCCGACCGTGTGGGATCGATTCGTGGCGAGCGAGCGCGCCGCGGAGTTCGGCCGGTAGCCGAGCTCGTCAATGACCTTTAGCACGCGCTCGCGAGTCGCGGGCCGGATGGCGGGACTATCGTTAAGCACCCGCGAAACGGTCTGGTGGGAAACTCCCGCTTCGCGCGCAACATCCCGGATGTTGGGGAGCCGATCGCCGGTGGTCACAAAGGCACAGTACCGAAGAGCCCGTGAGAGGTCCCTTTAAAACAACTAACTATAAGCTAATTTAATATAAATATAGTCAATAGGAGCTAAATCTACCAATAGAATAAACCTCAACCAACCAAGTGAGAGTGAGAGAAAGGAAGATCACCAAGAAGTAGATTCCAGATGCATCCACTGACGGCTTATATTGCGTCTCAAGCAACTCGTATGCCAAACTGACACAACACACGAGAGACGTAATAGGACCAAACCAAGTACTAGTCAGAGCAACACTCGTCAGTGTCAGTCCAGGTCTCTGACCACATGTGCACACACTGACTCCTGCCTAGAACCAGGTCTCTAGCTAGTTCCCCCCCCATAGGACGCAACGGTAGCAGCAGGGACCCACGGCAACTAGCTTACAAACCATTCAACGGGAAAAGCCCCTCCACCTTTCCCAGGTGAGCCGACACTACAGGTCGTTGGGCAACGACTAGTGGCTCCATCACAAGAAAAGAGAAAGTTACTCTATTGGGATCTAAAATAATGTCACAGTTTATTAAAATATATTAAACATGACGATAATGCATTAATTAAAACATAATTGAACTAAATATGTAAAACTAGAATTCTGTAAAGAAGGGCGGTTCAAGGATGGCCGCACATACAGAATGGGGGTTGGGATGCCGCCGCTCAACAACTGAACTAAAACTACGCTATTGGCATGGGCGGCTAGGACACGGCCGCACAAGAGCACTGGCGGTTGGGAGGCCGCCGCTCAACGATTTTACTGAAGCTAAACTACAGGTTGTGGGCGGCTAGGGCTCGGCCACACCAGGGTTGTGCGGCTATAGAGGGGCCACACGTCTAAAGGCTCCTATGGGTTGTACGGTTAAGTGTAGGCCGCACAAGAGATGTGCGGTCAAAGGAGTGGCCGCATGAGTTCAAAGGTCCACGGTGTGGACGGTCAAAGGAACGCCGCACGACGGATGTGCGGTTAAAGGATGGCCGCACACCAAAGTCAGTTGTGACGTGCCGTCAGCGGTAAGCCGCTCAACTTGGCTGTGCGGATAGGATTGGGCCGCACTAGTTATACCGCCCTACTATTCAAAGGGGATGTACGGTATGGAGTGTACCATACATGGGCTCAAACGGCTCAGATGGAACCACTCAACTGAGTTAAACGGCTAGGAGATGGCCGCTCTAGTGTTAACCTCCCTAGAGTTCAAGGGGATCGGGGTCTTGAACGGTCAGAGTTGGACCACTCAAAGGTCACACGCGGTCCCGGATGACATCATACTTGCCAGTCTAGTCAAGGTCTGTGCATACAATAGTCAGGTCTGTGCAAGTTACTGTTGTAATGCACACTGGGTCGATGCATATCTGTTAGCATACAAGTCTGCATGGTTTGAAGTCAGTGCATCTTCTGCATCATGCACACACGAAATCAGTGCACACCTTAGCTCAATACATATAGGGTTGGTGCATCTTCTGCATCATGCACATACAAAGTCAGTGCACACCTCAGCTCAATGCATATAAGGTCAGTGCATGTCTGTGTTATCAGCATGAGGTCAGTGCATATTCTTAAGAAAGTCTGAGCACATTGATGTGCAGGGTCGGTGCACATCTAACATCGGTGAACATTTCCAATTTACATCTCAGGGTCAGTGCACATTCTTGTTAGACGACATATAAGGTCTGTGCACAAATAAGGACGGTGCACATTTCTGTAGAATGCATACCAAACTCAGTGCATAGTCTATTTATGCATGACTAAGGTCAGTGCACACTTGCATCCTTGCATGTCTTCTATGGCATCTGCAGTTTCTAAGGCAAGTGCATGTTTTTATCATTCTCACATATAGGTCCGTGCACATTCATAGATTGAACACTAGTGGTCGGTGCATTCTCTATATATCATGCACATAAAGGCCCGTGCATGTTTTGGCATATAGCACATATAGGTTCGTGCATGATCTGCATTCAATACATGAGGTCTGTCACATGTTTGATAAAATTCCTTATTCTTTGTTGACAAGGATTGAAGGGTATCTCATCCCGTGCTCGTGACAATTAAGTGAGGCACGGGGTTTAACATTCCTCTGATGGGCTCGAGATCCCAGGAACCAATGATTGGGCATGTGGATAGCAATCCCTCACATCTTGACATGTGGACCCCAAAGGAGCGCTACTTTTCAGATTCCTTGGGTGGGAAACGTCGTTTCCATGCACCCATATCTCTAAAGCCTCTATATATAGATGCTGGTCACACAGGAGTGAAGACATGAGAAGACAGATAGAGATAGAAGATTGAAGAGAGTGCTGAGATGGTATTTAGAGAGGGTTGAAGAGGCTGTGCTGTGAGAGAAGAGCAGAGAGAGCAGAGAGAGTTAAACTAGAGGAGAGCATTCGTGGAGCTGAGAGAGATCTGAGAGAGCTACTGGAGTGGATTTGGAGGAGAAATAGAGTATTGTTTCTGAGAGGTTGGTCTTCGACTGCTGGATCAAATCCACAATCGAATTGGAGACCCGTCTACAGTAGGCTGAGATGGACTTCGTAAAAAAGATGGGCATATCAAAATGATAGCCTGGACCCTATAGTGGGTGGTGGACCTTCGAGGGCTTGCCCTCTAAGAGACCTGTATCACCCAAGGGTTATAGATCACATCCTGCCAATAGTATTGGCCCATTTCGGTGCCATGGCATATAAATAGAGGCTCAGGAGAGTGCCAATATAACCATGGGCCAGTGGGTCTACATATGTCGAGGCATTGTTCGCTAATAAGGCAGTTCATTATTCACTCTGGGGGTGATTGGAAAGTCGTCACATATCTATTTGTACCCCTACTATTGACCAAGGGTCATGCTGTGAGATTTTAGCAAACCCCTGTCAGCATTGGGACTATGCCAAAGTATAAATTAGAAATCAAACGATGATCACCAAAGTATAAATCAGAAATCAAACGACGATTTGGTGGTCTTCATAAAGGGAGACCCATGATTCGGCGGCCAATAGAGAGGGGGGGAAAGGACCATGCAATCCGGAGGCCAATAGAAGCAGGCTTTAACACCATTTGATTTGGTGGCCAATAGAGGAGGGGCGCCCATGTGATATGGCGGCTAGTGTAGGAGGGGATATTCATTGATCTGGTGGCTATTGTAGATGGCATAGTGAATGGAGGATGGGGGTGGTCCGATGGCCATACAAATGGGGAGTGGCTGATCTGGTGGCCAGAAGTGGGAAGTGGATGATCCGGCAGCAATGGTAAAACACGCGCCAGATCAAGGTGAAAATGGAGTTACTCCGCCAGATGAAGGTTTGTGAGTCAACGGGACTAGGGGAAGCTAAGGGCCAGTGCAGGAGGTGAGCTTGATTGGGTTTGCATGCCACACGGGACCGGGGGAACCTTATTGAGATCCAAGATGGATCTAAAACATCGCTTGGGCCAGGAGAAACTTGGTGAGATGACGACAAAGGCATAGCTCTATTTTGGACAAAAAGAAAAGAATATAGGGATATCCCTCATTTGTTCAAGGAGGGGCAGAGACCATGCTGGCGATACACGAGTCCCTAGCCTCTGATTGAGGAAATGAATGTTGGCTCAACAACTCAGTCAATGTTAATGTCGGTGCGGAGATAAGCAGAAAAAATGAAATTAGAATCGACCTGTGCCCTCCTTTGGGATGCCCAAGGGCCACGTCTAGATGTAAACGAACCCCTGACTGCCAGTAGGGATTAATTCTGGAGAAGCTCCTAAGTTCGTTGAGGAAAATTGAGTTCTTGCTTATGCTTTCATGTATGTTCTTCATGAAATTTGAAGGTCATAATGTGCTTAAGTAATTCAATCAAACTTGATGGAATTTGACTTTCTAATGCTTTCTCTGGTTGGATTTGTGAGGGTCATGAAGGATGGGTGTATGACGGATGACACAGATCTAGAGGGGGGGTGAATAGATCAAATCCTAAAATTTAAAAACACTTAAGAAGATAAAATAATAAGTACAGAATTTAATGATCAGTTATCACGAAATAACGGTAAGGCAATGTGAATTTACTAACAGAGAGTTAATGTAGAGTGACAAGCATTAAGAGATAAAGCTCCAAATGCAAACAAAGGATGAATAAGTTTCTAATCGATCAACAGTGATGGCAAATCACAGCAGGATCTAGCAATTCACATCAAAAATCAGTCAGACATCCAGGTATGGTACTTGGCAGAGGTTCTCCTCAGGCATGAGGTGGAATTCCAGATAGGCGTAACCTATCCTTCCAGCCATGCCTTTTTATATACCTACTCGATGAGAGACTTGTGCAAGGATAACAAATGAACAAATTACATATTGAAAAGCATGTGTGCCATAAGCGTTCCTATGCATTCATCTAATCAACAAGCAAGTTGGAACTGAAGACACATACGGCGCAAAATCAATCACACAAGACAGAGGTTCTTAGGTGGTTCGATTTTCACCTACATCCACTCCACACTCAGGCCAGAGTGTGACTTACTGCTCACTCATAGCTTGAACACCACTGATCCATAGCTTTAGGGATAGAAATCCCTACACATAGTTGAGCCTTACAGCTTGCTGTCTGAGGAACACCCTTTCCTGCTGAGCACCATAGCTTGCGCGGTTGATTCATAGCTTACAATGAAATTCAAAGAGAAAATGAAGAATCCAAAGAAAGTAGAAACATAAAAGACTAATGTAGCTCTCAATAGAGCAATCTGACTTTGGATCTGATCGAGAAGTCACAATAGAACCCTCTCGCGCAAACTCTTCTTCTTCCTCTCGCCCTTTCTCCGACACTATTTTTCTCAGACCTTACTCTCTTTCTTTTTCTGGCCCTCTCACTCTCTCTTATGCTCTTCTATTCTTGCTTTTCATGCTTCTCTAGCCCTCTGCTCTTCTATTCTTCTTAATATCAATCGAAGGAGAGCCTTTTGTAGAGCTTCAGATTTAAGGTCCTATGGGCTCACGCTTCGGGCGTGTGGCCAAAGAACCCGACAATGAGATCAATCAGGCTGAAAATACCTTCACACCCCATCCAGGTCGAACAAGAATGTACCACGTGATCATCCACCTGACAAGGAACTCCTCCCGAGATCATGAAATGCCCCTGGGTCCTCAAAATGGGGAGCCGAAGGCTGAATCAGCATGAAAATCGGAAGACCCGATTAGGGTGCCCGGGATGCCGAAGTAGTTCGTAAATGACCGAAAAGCCAACCTCTAAGAGTGGGAGCACTCACAATGGTTGTCAGCCTAATGTAGATGCTTCATAAAAGCACAAGGCAAGCCCAACAAAATGATATATGTTGTTGAGGGCGATGTCAGTGGAAATCTAAGAAATTCACTTGACACACGCAAAATGCCAGAACGGTCCGCAAGTGGCCATGAAGATGTCCGATAAGGGCGAGAAAACTTCGAGGGGTGGCCCACTCGATGAAGAAGCCCCACGTGACTCAAAAATAAGCCTGGCAGTACAAATTATAGTGCCGAAGGCCGAATCAGGGTAAAACCCAGGAAAATCGATATGGGTTCAGCACGTGTCGAAAATCATCAAAAACTCATAATTCAGACGTGAAAGTGCATTTTGGAGCCACAAGATTAGCCCTGATGATACTCTGGGTCACGAGCTCACGATGGGACGATTTCAGGACAAAATGCTAAAATTACAAAAATGCCCCTTAGTGAGTCGGCGGCACTCTCGCAAGTGAATTGGCGGAACCTATCACGGTGAGTCGGTAGTGGCTTTCAATCGATGGCGCAGTTGATCCGGCGCCACTAGCGGAGGCGGGCCGACGAGTCTACAGCGCAAGGCAAGTCGGTGGCGCCGCCAGTGACTCGTCTAGCCCCCCATTTGCCTATAAAAAGGGCCATTCTCGCCCTAAAAAAAAGCAGAGGAGAGGAGTCTGGAAGACATAAAAGAAGACTAAATGGTGAATGATTTTTCTCTGAGTGCCCGGTGAAGAAGGAGCAGAGGAGAGAAAGAAGAGGGGGAGAGTCCAGAGGTGGGAGAGAGGATCTGAAGGGAAGAAGGTAGGGAGAGATCTTAGAGTTTCTCCTTTTATTTTCTTTATGTAATCTCTTCTTTCATCTGGGATTCCTGCATCTTCGTCTGCCTGTTCTCCCCTAATCTCCAAAAGCTTGTATCCCTTTTATGTGCCCCTCTGAAACTACAGAGGTGGGTGAATAAAAAGATGCAATATCATTCGCTTCAATGTTAGTGAACGGGGTGTGGAATGGGAGTTTTTGTGGAGTTCATCATTTCCATGCTCGGGACGGGGTAGCAGTCCTTCCATGGATTGCTACCAGATGAGACGGTCTCATGGAGACTGCCAGGGGTCCCCTATGTTGGTTTGGGCTTAGCGGTCTCGCGATGGATCACTACCGGGCTTTACGGTGATGAGGAGACTGCCAGGCAGTGCCTTACGGTCCAGGTGTGACCATTTTTCTATTTTGTAGTTGTTCAGGGTCGGGTAGGGTAGCGGCCTTGCGACTGACCGCCAGCCAACGGCTAGGGGTCAGGCCAAGGACCGCCACCCTGCATGGCACTCTGGAGGCGGCCACCTACGGTTCGAGAGTCTCTGGGGCTTAGCAGTCCTGGTTGGACCACTAGGCTTGGCCTTGCAGTCCGGAGGAGACCGCCAGGCACTGTGATGGCCAAGAGAGAACCACCACTTGGTTTTCATGCTAGTCATGTCAATTTCACATTGTGTTGGCTTCCGGTCGACTCGGTTGTGACCCAGTTGTTGACCTTCAGCCTCGTGGATGTCTTGGACATCGTGGGTTCTGTGTTCATGTTTTGGGGGTGTCTGGAGGTGCCGTGTTACCTCAGTTTATGTGCCTATGGTCTTGGGGGTCTGGGTGACCCCATGTGTTTTCGGGCACCCGTGCTTTCGCTAGATCGAGTCATTTTGAGTCGGCATGACTGTGGAGGGGTATCCCCGCATGTCATTGGTCTTTCAAGAAGTGTTTTCCAAGTGGGCCATGCATGTGGCCTTGGACTGTGAGTCCAATTAACCAGCCTGGGGATGGAGGTTTTCTGTGTGTCCCTTGGATGAGAGATCCATTCAGTGGCTTGTGAGCTACCTTAGAAATCATGCTATCATGATTTCAGACCTAGGGATTAGCCTAGATTGATGGTGTTGTGCCATCATGTGTAGCGGTCTTGACCCGAGTCACGTGACTCAAGGACCGTAGGGCTGTTAGGTCCAGTGGGTCGTCTAGAGTCTGGTGGCCACGAGCCACCTATTACTCCATGTTACTCGCGATGGGTGCATGTGTGGTTTTCAGTGTTCATGTTTAGTGAGCCCCCACTAGTTGTAGCTTTCCTGTGCATGCGTGTGCGGACCCACTTGGGAGTGGTGGACAGCGTGATCCAAGAGAGATAATTTTTAGGCTGGTTACCGTAGGGCCCCTTATCTTTGGAGCCTGAGTTCGGCTAGGGGGAAAACCTGCTAGAGGACCCGACCTAGAGCAGATGATCTATGTGTGCATGCGTAGTTGGGGGCAGAGGACACGCGCTGACGAGCACGATGTCAGCTAGTCCTTGTTCCATATTCTTGGTTACTGTATGGGGTCTCAGTCTCCGCATGGGACGTCATAAGGAGACACCTGAGGCTGCAGACTAAGTCATCAGTGGACGCATCCGGCCTTACTTCTGGTGAGCAGGTACTCCTGTCACGTGACGTGAGCTCGTTGTGACTCGAGGTTTAGTTTCTCATCTGCGAGATGAGGTTTTACGTGTAGTTTTTGGGTGTTTTCCCGAAGCCAAGGTCTAAGGTTTTCGATGAGCATCACCGAGGGTTTCCCTAGCTGGCGTAGAGTCCGCGACTGTGAGGTCATGATCGTGTTTCTGGATCGTGTGGTTTCGGTGTGGGCCTTTGTGTGTGAGCACAAGCCTCCACAACAGAGGTGTCGTGGCATTTCCTAGTAGTGGGGCTAGGGAGATTCATAGTCGGTTGGTCCCCCGACTGTGGGATCGGGGCATTGGTCTCCTTTCTAGTAGGAGTAGTCATAGAGCCGTGGTTTTATCGGCCATCGAGTTTTGGGAGTTTGTGTACGATCGTGTTTTCTGCCGTTGTTGTTATAGCTCCTCCTGCTGTAGCTGCTTCTTTCCATACCACTGTTGTTTACGGTTAGGGTTCCGCGGGACCCCTATTGAGCCAGTGATAGGAGGCTCACCCCTAGTTTTTAGGTGTTGTGATTCTTCCTCAAGATTCGAGGGCATTACATAGAGGTTCTTTGATGTGACACCACTCCTTGGACCTAGGAAGCAAGCACGAACCGAATGGCGGACTCACTCAAGCGGGTTCACCCGCGTCGCGCACACCCAGGTCCGTAGGTGGACCGGTGATGAGGATGAGGGTCCGAGGTTGGCCCTTGAGGTTCCAAGGGCTTGGCTAGCTTAGGATTGAACCCCCAAGGATCCAGTGATGCCCACTTTTGTAGGTGGCCAGCACGTCGAGGCCGTGGGATGTAATGGCTCTCTCATAACTCGCCCGCGGTAATCACTCAAATATAAGTAAATTCAGGTTCGGGCACTCTCTTACCGTCGATGGCACTAAGATGCAATACTCATTAAGCAAAGGAAACCAGCAAAGAGAAGTGTTTCAAAGCTAACCTAGTCTGCGTGAAGACACCGATCCTGGCAGGAGACGAAGGCGAGCGGGGAGGCGTGGGTATGTACCCGCACGTCGCGTCGATGTAGCTTCGGATAGCGACCTGCTAATACACTCACTACACCTCACGCAGGAGGGGTATCTCGAGGTGGGGATTAACTTGAATTACAACAAAAACTACCTCCACGTAGGGAGGGCCGCTAAGCCGGCCAGGCGGGGTAGGGGAGAGCTTAAATGAAACCAAACCGGTGAGCGATGTCGGTTCTGTCTGCCTTCAGAAATGAGGGACAGGTAGTTGGAGTTGTTGCTGCTGCAGCCACTCACTATTTTTTCCAGAGATGAAACTAGTGGGAGGGTCTTCGTAATAGGATCTGGATGACGCCTGATTTTTGCAGAATTCTCTGGTCGCTGGATCTGGTCAAGGGCTGGCCGCAAGCAGGGCCCTGGGTTTCTGATTCAGTTAGCAGAGGTACTTAGCAGCAGGAAGAAGAGGCCGCCAAGAGCGCTGCCAGACTTGGATTTGAGCGAGGCTAGAGTCGTTGGAGCTGACGTCGAGTCCTCTTCGAAATGGCACTGGTAGGAATGCCGGCGGTGATCGAAGATGACCGGAGCAGCCAGAAAGGTGGGCGGGGGTCTATTCAATCCAGGAATGGTCAGAACAGAGCACCTGAGGGAGAAAATTAAGAAAATTCTCTTTCAGATGCTGAATGGGATGCCACTTTTTGTTGATGGAAGAAGACTTGTGGTAGAAGCTCTCAGACAAGTGGCATCTCCAGAAGCTAAGGGATGTAGCCGTGGGAGCTCCTGGAAGTTGCTTCAGATTGCTGGTCTGACCAAGCTTGTGCAGTCGGAGAAGAGCGGCTCTCCCAGGCAGCTCGGAGCTCAGATGGAGGCGAAACCACCTTCCTTGGAAAGCTCTTTGGACAGCCTTTCCAGAGATATATGACTTGCCACTGGACTCCTTGCAGGGACGACAAGGGAGGGCCTACAACTGGGACCTCTTCTGCTGCCAGTGAATAGGGAGCTGTAGGTGGAAGATGATAGGTGGGAAACGGGGTAGATGAGAGGGGGAATGGGGTGGATGGGTGTGGGGGTGTCAAAGGGAGATACACGACGGAGAGAAGTATGGTGGTTCATTCTGCTAAAACGCTACCTCAGAGAAGAGAGCTATTAGTCCAGCGACACAGAGGGAAGAGGGAACTCCTGCCCCACGTTCTGCGAGTCTCCTTCTGGCGACCTTACCACCTGGCGAGCACTCACTGAGTGTCCACTGGGAGCGGCGAGCACTCGTCCGGAAGCTATCTATGAGCCTAAAGTCGACTGCGGCAACCTCTCTCTCTCTCTCTCCTTTTTCTCTCCTCTGTACTTTGCTTCCAATCACTGACTTAAGCATCAGAGGGTTGTCCCCTGGGATAACTCCCGGGGCTCCTTCTGATGCCTCTTTGGCTTCTAATATTTGTAGGCATCCACGGGGACGAGAGGATTTTCCCAACAAATAAATAGAGAAGGTGGTATGTGGCCTAGGGACCATGTTCCTGCGGTTACACTTCTTGGCGTCGTCTGTGGGAATCCAGAGCAAGAAGCCATGGCGCCCCGTGGAAGCCTTCGCAATGCCAGCCACCGGGGGCGTGGGTCCCATCAGGGGCCCAACTCCCGTCGGGAGTCTTAGGAGGCCTCCTTCACTTACCCCCGGTAGGAGGTCACCCCGGGCGATATCGATGAGATATGACTACAACTCCAGGCCTTGATAGAACTCTGCCAAGAGCTCAAGGAGCAGCGGGCTAATCTCCACTGCATCCCGCCCAGATAATGGGAGGACGGGAGAGGCCAAGCTGGGGAGAACCTCTACCAGGGGGGGGGATGCCTCCCGCTCATCGGCCACAAAGACCCGGCAATCCCGTAGCATTCCTGCACCGATGGTATGCAACCCGCTCCACTCCAACCTAGAGATTGATCGCCGGCTCCAGCGTTTCGAGGAGATAGAAGACAAAGTCCACTACTTGGAGGATGTCCTCCGAGCCACGAAGAATCGCGACCTAATCGACGACGATCTGGACTTTCGTGCTCCCTTTTCTAGGGAAATAATGGAAGTCCCCATTCTGCTCAAGCTTCAGCTACCGTCATTCACCTCCTACGACGGCACCACCGACTCGGCTGATCATATGCATAGCTTCGAGTCCCACCTGGTGTTCCACCGAGCCTCGGACAAAGTGAAGTGCCTGGCGCTTGTCACGACCCGTCGGGAGAACGCCCGGGCATGGTTTGACTCCCTGTCGGCCGGGACCATCTCCTCCTTTCAGTAGCTCAAGAAGCTATTTAAGGAGAACTTTGTCGGCTGCCAAAAGGTAGCTAAGTCGGTGGTCACCCTGCTCGCCCTTAAGCAGGGCAAGGAGGAAACGTTGTGGGACTTCGTCTCTCGCTTCCACGTGGAGGCACTGTGGATCCCACACCTCGACATTAGCATCGCCACCACAGCCCTCACCCAAGGGACGCACGACCACATCGTCCGTCGCACCCTTGGGGTCGAGGCCCTGATGACCCTTCTCGATCTCCTCACCCAGGCATAGAAGCACGCCCGCTGCGTGGAGAACACAGCGGCCCTAGGTCGCGCGGCCGCGACTGAAAGGCCCGACCACAAAAGATCTGTAGATCCTCCCCCAGAGGGTAGGAGCAAGTGCGAGTGGTGCGATGGGGACCGCCGCAACTGCTCTGAATGGGAAAGAGGCGCTTACCAACCACTACACACCTCTGATAGCTCCTCCTGATTAGATCCTGATGGAAATCCGTGAGGAACCATTCCTTAAATGGCCTCCCCGGATGAAGTCAGACCCGAGCACGAGGAACAAGAAGAAATACTATCACTGTCATCGTGACCACGGCCATGACACCGTCGAGTGCATCAACTTGAGGGACACCATCGATGACCTCGTTCGGAGAGGACTCCTCGACAAGTTCCTCGCCAAGGTTGCGGAGCGGCGGCAGAAGACACCCCCGGCTATCGACAATCGGCCCAATAGCAAGGAGATTATGATGATCTCTGGGGGGCCAACTGCAGGGGGGATAGCGCGAGCAGGAGACGGCGGTACGTGACAGCGGTCAGCGCCACCAACCACGACAACGACACCCGGCGTGGAACCCCCACCCCAGACCGTCCAAGAGACCACATTATCTTCTCCGAGGATGACTTGGAGGGTGTGACCACGCCCCATTCCTACGCATTGGTGGTCTCAGCCACCATAAACCAATGTACTGTACGACGCATCCTAGTTGATAATGGAAGCAGACCCAACGTTATTGCCTACGACTGCCTTGTCCTCATGCGTGTGGATATGTCTCGACTTAAATCATTGCATATGCCGCTATATGGATTCTCGGGCATGACTTTCTGCCCAAAAGGACGCACTCACTTCCGATCACATTTGGGACTGTGCCGAGAGAGGTAACTTTCCTCGTCGACTTTACTATAGTTAAAGCAATGACATGATATAATGCTATCATCAGTCGAGGGATCCTCGGTATGCTCAAAGGAGTCCCCTCCTCCTAACACCAAAAGCTTAAGTTCCCTACTCCTTGGGGTGTGGGAGAGGTCCGGGGGACCAAAGGGAATCCCGGAGGTACTATCTCATCTCCACGTGCGAGCAACATCCAGAAGAGACACAGCTCGAGAAGAAGGCGAGGACACAAGACCCAGGCCCTAGCGCGAGCCCTCCGGCGGAAGACCTATTCCTCATCCAGATGGGGGAGAACCCGAGCAGGACACTAAGGATAGGTGTGAACCTATCCGAGCACGAGAGGCGAACCTATGCGAGCTCTCTCACAGCCACCAAGACGTGTTCGCTTGGTCCGAGGATGAGCTCCCCGGGATCCCACCAGAGGTTATTACCCACCAACTAAGGCTGGACCCCACTTGTCGCCCGGTTCAGCAGCGTCGAAGGCATTACAATTTCGAGCGACAAGCGGCCATCAAGGAGCAAGTAAGCGAGAAGCTAAGCTTAGGACTACTCAGGCCCACCCAGTACCCGGACTGGGTGGCCAATGTCATCCTGGTCCCCAAGAGCAACGGGAAATGACATATGTGTGTCAACTATACCGATCTCAACAAAGCCACACCCAAGGACAGCTTTCCCATGCTGTGGATTGACCAACTAGTGGACGCAACGACCGGACATGAGATGTTGAGCTTCTTAGATGCCTACTTCGGGTATCACCATATCAGCATGCACAAGCCCGACCAGGAAAAAATGACGTTCGTCACCGACCACGGTTTATACTGCTACACGCGGATGCCGTTCGGACTAAAGAACGCAGGAGTGACTTACCAGCGACTCGTCAACCACATGTTTGACTCGCAGATCGGCCGCAACATGGAGGTGTATATCGATGACATGCTCGTCAAGAGCCTCCGGGCCACCGAGCACTTGCATGACCTGGCGGAGACCTTCGCCACGCTCAGAAGGTACCACAAGAAGCTCAACCCAGCCAAATGCGCATTCGGAGTACGATCAAGGAAGTTCCTCAGCTTCCTCGTCACCCACCAAGGGATCGAAGCCAACCCCGACCAAATCTGAGCGGTGTTGGAGATGCAGCTACCAGGGCGGGTAGGGGACGTGCAATGCCTCACCGGACGCGTCGCGGTGCTGACCTGTTTCCTATCCTGGGCGGCCGAGCAATGACTTCCCTTCTTCTGGCTGATCAAGCAAGCCAACCAGGCACCGGAGAAGAAAGGATAGATCATTTGGGACTAGAAGTGTGAACAAGCATTCGAGGAATTGAAGCACTATCTGGCGTCACCTCCAGTCCTCGCCAAGCCCCGGAAGGGGGAGGAGATATTCCTATACCTCTCGGTGACGCCGAACACGATGAGTGCCACGCTCACGCGAGAGGAAACGAGAATAATGAGACCTGTCTACTACATCAGCCGAGCACTATAGGGCCCAGAGTTCAGTACTCGCGGACTAAGAAGTTCGCCCTCACCCTCGTTATGGCTGCTCGCAAGCTGCGGCCATACTTCCTGGCTCACCCCATCGCCATCCTCACCGACCAACCCCTACAGCAAGTTCTCCAGAACCCAGATCCCTCGGGCAGATTGGTCAAATGGGCTATCGAGCTGGGAGAGTTCGATGTTAATTATCGTCCGAGGATAGCCATCAAGGCTCAAGCCCTCGCTAATTTCGTCGCCGAGTGCACTCTGCCTGCCGAGGACTCACCAGAGTAGCCCTCCGAGCCCACTTGGGAGCTGTACGTCGATGGATCATCCTGCGTCGTGGGAAGTGGGGCCGGACTGGTCCTCCTCTCTCTAGAAGGGCTTGAGCTACAGTACGCCCTTCGGCTCAAGTTCCCGACCATGAACAACGTAGCCGAATACAAAGCACTCTTGTCGGGGCTGCGTATGGTTAGGCACCTGGGGGCGACCAATGTGTGAGCATATACCGATTCCATGCTCATCGCCAATTAGGTGAAAGGGGAGTTCGAAGCCCGCAAGCCCGCTATGATCAGATACCTAGAGCAAGCCAGGGTTGCGACAAAGGAGTTCTCCCACTTCGAGGTGGTTCTCATCCCGTTAGAGGAGAACGCCCGAGCAGACGCTTTGTCGTGCCTAGCGTCGGCCACCGTGGTCTCCAATTCGAGATCCGTCCTGATAGAGGAATTATCGACACCGAGCATAGACGAGCCAGCGCTTCAGGTAAATGCCATCGACTATGAGCCTTCTTGGATGGATCCCCTTTTGGATTTTCTTCTCCGACAGTAACTCCCGAGCGACCGCGCCGAAGCGTGATGGACGCGAGCAAGAGTGACTCATTTCATAATAGTAAACGACAGACTATACTGCCGTTCCCTGTCAGCGTCACTGCTGAAATGCTTGTTCCCCGCAGAGGCCAGCCAGACCATTTAGGAGATCCACGAAGGACTTTGCGGAAGCCACATAGGGGGGCGAGCACTCGCGAGGACATTGATCCGCCAAGGGTACTGGTGGCCCACTCTGCAGTGAGACTGTCTTGACTACGTCCGAAGGTGCCCCCAGTGCCAGAGGTTTTCTCATCTGTACCACCAATCGGCCACGCCACTCCACACACTATCGGAACCCCGTCGGTTCGCTCGGTGGGGGGTCGACATATTGGGCCCCTTCCCGGAGACTCAAGGGAGGAAGAAATTCCTCATAGTCGCCATCGATTACTTCACCAAACAGGTCGAAGCCGGGCCATTGGGAAAAATCACGAGCGAGGCTACTTGGAAGTTCGTACTACGGAGCGTCATCTGTCGCTTTGGTATCCCTAGGGTTCTCACAACGGACAATGGCAGACAGTTCGCGAGCACCACCTTCCAAGATAAGTGTTTGGAGCTGGGAATTTGGAACCACTACACTTCGGTGGGACACTCCCAGGCTAACGGATTGGTGGAGAATGCCAAACGGACACTCCTTTACAGCATCAAGACCAGGTTAGACCAAGCGGGTGATTCATGGATAGATTCCCTCCCTAGCATTCTATGGGCCACCAGACCACTGCTAGAGCTGCCACCGGGGAAACACCCTTTCACCTCGCCTATGGCACGGAAGCAGTGGTACCGGTGGAAATATCTGACCCTTCTCTACGAGTGGGGCAATTCGACGAGGCCAGAAACAACCAGGTGCTATGGGAGAATCTGGACCTGCTCGAAGAAGACATGGCCAAGGACCAAGTGAAGCTCGTAGCATATCAACAGAAGCTGGCTCAGTATTATAACGCTAGAGTCAAAGAACGACACTTCTTCACCGGAGACTTGGTGCTACGGCGAGCAAGCGTGTCTGACCGAAGGGGGGCCACTGGGAAGCTGGCACCAAACTGGGAAGGTCCGTACAGGGTAGCAGAAATACTCGACAAAGGAGCATATGTAAATAGATTAATCTACTCTGCCCTCAAACTATGTAAACATAAACATGAACATGTAAAACATGAAATATAGACAATGAAGGGCTAAGGGCGATGAAGAATAGAAAAACCTGACCGTGATCGCCACCAAAGTCCTACAGCACCAAAAAGGATGAAGAACTGATTAAGATCGTGTCGTATACCTTGGAAAGTGAGGAATAAGATGCGGCCCGAAGGCTTACCGCTACAACATGATCGCACGTTAAAGAAGGGTGCGGGAAACTAGTAGGATCGGACCTCCTCTCCTTTCATCCAGCTAGAGGAAGAGGGCCTCATGTTCATATTGACAATCTCCTGCAAAACAAAGTGACAAAAATAAAAGAACACCCATTAGATCTTGAAAGTGTAGTATGTGCCCCGAAATGATAAAATAGTATGAAAGAAAGGGGGAGAATGCACCGGGGGAGGATTTTTAACCCTGATAAATGGGTGCAAAAAAAGATGGGAGTGTTGTGCATGCATAGGATTTGATATCATGAAATTTGATTGAGAAAAGAAGGAGAAAAACGTTGTGCAAAACACAGAAAAATGCATAAACATGCAGCAACAGTGCAAAAAATTGTGTAAAACTGTGACAATTTGTGAAAAGTAAGAGGGAAGAATAAGAAATTGGAGCAAGTACAAAGAGCCCAGAGAGATGAAAATCGAAGAAGATACTCCCCTCTTTAGGATGGGACCAATGGAGGATGAAGAGGATGCCGGATGACTCCGCCACGAGTCGACGAAGGGCGCCCCGCCGCACAGGTTCAAGAACTTGTGATGATTTGTAGAAAGTGGAGGCGAAGTTAGGAGGGCAAATGGCATTGAAATGAAGCAAATAAGAAATCAAATTAAAGCTAATACTTTCCTCAATAGTCTGGGGTCAAAGGGTTGAGTGGACGATCTGACATGGCTTCGGCCCAAGTCGAAGAAGACCCCCGTCGCGCAGGCGAACTGTGCACTTATTTATAGAAAAGTGGTGAAATCCCCAACTTTCTCCCACGATTCCTGAGGATAGAGTCAACCAAATCTCGAGATCTCTGGATAATTCTCGAGATAATAGTCAAGATAAGACGTAGGAACAAACAGGACTCTTTTTGGTTGAAGATTGTGGAAGTTATGGCTCTTAAAAGAAGCCTCTGGAACCTAATTTGCAGGAGTTTTTGGTTGCACGAAAAGCATAAAACCTGATATTGCAACCAAGATTTCAGGAGATCCGGTGCATGAAAAGTCATGCCCTATGGATCAAACTGAAGATAATACAAAGGATAAGAGACAGAATCAAACGAGGGTCAATTTGGTGAAAGATTCTAGAAGATAGAGCCCTAACAAGGAGGCCTCGTTGCACAGGTTTGACCTTAGAGTTCGACGGTAAAGAAGACAGAGTTCAGGAACTTTTGGACTGTCTATTATATAAACGGACGCCCGATAGACCATTTTTAGAAATAAACAGTCCTCCCCAGACCATTTTTATCATAAAGAACAGAGACTTGGGTGACCACGGCAGTTCGAGCTAAAACAGGCTGAAAACGGTCTATCGAATGACCTTCCCATGAATGGCGCGGTCTAGGTGAGACCTTTCAATGACGGGACGGTCTAGCAGTAGACCACTTAATGAATTGAACGATCTAGCAGTAGACCACTTAATGAATTGAACAGTCTAGCTGTAGACCACTTAATGAATTAGACGATCTAACAGTAGACCACTTAGTGAATTGGACGGTCTAGCAATAGACCACTTAGTGAATTGGGTGGCTTCTGGAACAAAAAAGGGATAAACAGTCAGTAAGTCGACCCACTTCTCAGAATAGGTCGACCTACTTGGTCTTACAACAGCAACAACAACAACAGTCGTAGCAACAACTTGGAGCAACAGTAGCAAGGGCAGCCAGAAGTAACATCAGTGCAAGCAAAGGGCATGGAACAATGAAGAGGCAAGGGGTTGGGCAGTTAGTTAACTAACAAACACAATGTCAGTTGATGGAGTTCCAACTTAGCCGACAGATGTGAAAGTCAGTCGACTGATTTGCCAAGGTGTTGGCAAAGATTGTCAAGACAGGCAGAGTGTTTTGAACCACATCTTACATACGTCGACCTACATGCATATAAGAAGTAGAACAGCCAGTGTGTTCTTCTAGCTATGTCGACACAAGACCTTCAGTGCGTCGACACACCTTCAATTCTAGTACAAGCTATACTGGGAATTCTCTTTAGGCTGCGTCGACTCCATCCTTTTAGTGCGTCAACATAGGATGGCTTCCAGGAGCAGCGTCAAGAGCTTATTACAAGATTGCATCGGCACCATCCTCTTGATGCATCGACATAGGATTCATTCCAGAAGCGACTTCAGAAGCAGTTTACAAAGGTGCGTCGACACACCCCACTGAGTGCGTCGACACACCTGAAGCAAGTCAACTCAAAGCTGTTAACAAGTCGACTCAAAAACCTATCCAACACCATGCTTCAAACTCTGCAATGGACAAGTCGACTCAAGCTCTTCACTAAGTGTACTCAAAGCCTTCCAAAAGCTTGATCATGCAAGCTCAAAGAGCAAGTCGACTCAAGTCCAAGACCAAGTCGACTCAAGAAGTCATCCAGTGTTATATTTCCAATATATAAAAAAGTAAGTCGACTCAAGGTTGTAACCAAGTCGACTCATGACAATCTAGAAGCTTGGACTATACAATCTTCATCAAAACAAGTCGACTCAAGAGTGAGACTAAGTCGACTCATAATGGTATTCTTGCAGACTTCTAGAAGGGTCAACTAGCCTTGTGTTTATTTACTCCAAGTAAATGTTTACACCTTCAGGACATGCATCTCAAGGTCTGAAAAGGTCCTAGGACAAAGAACCTTCCTTTTTACAATGGACCAATCAGATTACATCTCTGAAAAGGTCTTAGGATAGAGATCCATCCTTTTCATCATAAGCCAATTAGTTTACTTTTGTGAAAAGGACCTGTCATTAATCAGATCTGAAAAAAGGCTAGCGCCAATGTCTATCTCCTACAAACATAGTTAAATGAAAATGAGTTTTCATCTTATTTTTTGAGTGTTCACTTGATGGTTGTTTATGTTAAAAACCTTGATGTGACTAAATGATCTTGTGACTAGGATTTGATCAAATAACGAATAGTTGTCATCATCAAAAAGGAGGAGATTATTGGCTCTCTGATTTTGATGATGACATACTATCAATCTTGATGAGATGTGCTGGACTAAGTCTCATATGTGGTGAATAGGTATGATGTTCCATTGATAACAAATGGGTCACTGAAATCAGGTCGATGCACAAGTACAAGTACACTGCATCGACGCAGCAGAAGAAATCTAAGTAACACTTCAAGCTTTCAGGTCAAGGTAGGGTCACCACTATATCGACGCAGTAGATAGATGCATCGACGCATATAGTTCAAGCTAATCTTTAAACTTACCACGTCGAAGCATCAGAACAAAATTGAAGGTCTGCTTCAAGCAACCAGGACTCTGCATCGACGCATCAAAAGTGATGCCTCGATGCACCAAGCCAAAAGCCTCTTTCAAATCTTCTGCACCAAAGGCCTTGTCTTCTCACTGCACCGACGCATTAGAAGACTGCACCGACGCAATTATCTCTATATTTAGATTTGATAGTTAACAACATTGAAGCAGTTCAGCTTTCCACTGACGCATCAAGTATATGTCTCGATGCATTCAGCATAGAACCTACTTCTGAGAGCCAGCAACGTCGACACACCAAAGGGGTGCCTCGACCTGTCTACCTATCACGTGAGGATTTTAATGGAACCAGGTGCATTCGACTCAAGTTATTAGGCACATGATCTTAGGCCACGTGGCAACCTTTCTAGACAAGAAGGATATTCTGATGGCCACCTAGCCCAATGGAATTTCAGATGTAAAGGATACTCTTATGGACACCTGGACCAATGAAGATTAAGATCCAAAGATTAAATTAAAAAAGTAGAAAATTCACATTTCTAGGCTGATATAAATATGGTCGTCCGCCCCTTTCAAAGAAGTGACAAGGAGATAAAATAGAGAGCAGGAAAGAAGAAGAGCATCGAAGAAGAAGTGAGGACCAGAAAAGAGAGGAGAAGAGAGGGAAATCTGAAGGATGAAAATGAAGAATGTTCAGTGAGAAAATCTAAAGAAAGAAGAAGGAGGAGTTTAAGAGAGAGCCTTGTTTCTTGAGCAAGGATTGAGTGCAGCCAGTCATTCAGTTGGAAGATCTATTTATCCCTTCAGTTCGTGGATCATTAATAAAGACAACAATGAATTGATCCAGATGTGGCCTAAAGGTGTTGTTCATTAACTGCATAAAGGCTACAGGGACATTTGTTAGTTCGAAAGGCATAACAGTAAATTCATAATGCCCATACCTACTTCGGAATGTAGTTTTATGAATGTCCTCCTCCTTGATTCTTAGTTGATGATAACCAGACCGGAGATCAATCTTGGAGAAGTAGTTAGCTCCAGATAATTGATCGAACAGCTCATCAATCCTCGGCAGTGGGTACTTGTTCTTAATTGTAAGGTGGTTCAGCTACCGATAGTCGATATAGAGTCTCATTGATTTGTCCTTCTTTTTGACAAATAGCACGGGTGCTCCCCATGGGGAAGTACTCGACCTGATGAAACCATTTTTCAATAACTCCATTAGCTGCTCCTTTAGCTCCTTTAGCTCAATGGGGGACATTCTGTAAGGTGCCTTGGAAACAGGACCAGCACCAGGGACAAGGTCGACTGTGAACAACACTTCCTTTGTCAGGGGTACATTGGGCAATTCTTCTGGAAAAATGTCAGAAAAATCCCAAACTACACGAATGTCTTCAAGTTTAGGCTCCTCGACTTCTGTGGCAGTCATAAATGCAATGAAAGCCACACATCCTTTACTTATAAGTTTGTTAGCTCGGAGAGCTGATATAAGAGGTGAGCTATTCCAAGGAATAATGAAAACCAGTTCTAGGTAATCCACAAAAGTTATCTTGCTATTTCGACAATCTACAGTTGCTTGGTGTGTGGACAACCAGTCGGCACCTAGTATGACATCATACCCTTTCATATCTAGGCATATCAGGTCGGCAGGTAGATTGTTTCCTTCAATCATAACCTCACAATTTAGGTAGTGATGTATGATATCGGACTTGTTCTCGAGAGGTGTAGATATGACTAAGTCTAGCCATTCGGGCTCCTTAAAAAATGAAGCAGTAAATTTCTTGGAAACAAATGAATGAGTTGCTTTGGTATCAAATAAAATTTTAACAGTCTTAGAGCAAACGGTTAGTGTACCTTCCATAATTCCACCTTCCGTTGGTTCCGTCTCTTAGAGAGCTTGCAGATGGCCTTGCTTCTTTACCGGACGCTTCTCATCTTTAGTGGCTTGCTCATTCATTAATGGGTAATCAGACATTCGATGTTTTCGGCTTCCACATCGGAGACAGGCTCCCAGCTTCTGTTGATTATTTATTTATTTTGTTGTGATGTTTTCAAAAAATATGCATCCACAAGGTACCCTCACTATGGGTCGCAATTTAGCACGAGTTGGTCGAAGACGGCTAAACAAATATAGATCGAAGATTGGGGAGCTCTCCAACCTAGAAGGGAAGCTACTCCAAGCTCAACAAAATATATAGGTCTACCAGGCCCACATATCCCACGCCTTCAACAAGCTTGACAAAGGGCACGAATTCAAGAAATGTGACTTAGTTGTGGTCAAAAGAAAAGAAGTTGTGGCTGTCAATCCCCAAGACAAATTGAATGAAAATTGGCTCGGGCCTTATGTGGTTCAAAATGTTTATGAAGGAGGTGTGTATGTTATTGTCAATCATCTAGGAGAAGTTCAATTCTCACCCCTTCATGGAAAACATTTGAAATTATATTACCCACCACTTCCTCAATTCAATGATCAACTAAACCCTACATCTCACATTGAGCAAATAAGTTTTTGTTGGCACTCAAAAAAAAGAAAGAAGAAGAAGAATGAATGGGCCAGATGAATGGGTAAGCCCAATACAAAAAGGAGAAGAAAAGGACGCAGGCTGGGGATACATGCGCAAAGAAGAGGAAACGAGGGACTAAAGGGAAAAGAAAAGGGATTTTTTTTTAAAATAGAAATAGGATGAAATTAGCGGACAATGTAGCCGCGTGTCTGTGTCCCTCATCACATCCCTCTCTCACTGTTCATCTCCTCCTCTTATGTGAGCATTGAATGCTCGAAGCCACCCTCACGTACGCCGACAGTCGTGGGCGGCCACCCCTCTTGCGTGGCCAACAGAGTGCACGCCAGCAAAACTTTCCCCTCTCCTTGCACCCATACGCAGTCGTTCTCCACCTGCTCTGCCCATCGCCACGGACGTGAAATAGCGAGAGGTACGACAATAGTGGTCGACAGCAACAACTATGACCGTGTGAAGACAGGGGCATAGTAGGAACAACGTCAGCAACGTGGCAACAGCAGCAGTAGCTGCGAACAAAAAGGACCATAGAAGTGGGAAGCCTTCTCCCCTATTCTTCCTATATATACAAAGCCCTTCGTAAGGAAACAAGAGGAAAGGCGGCTAAAGAATTGAAGAAGCCCTGCTCTGACGACTGAAGAGAGAGAAAATTTGTGAGAGAGAAGAGAGAGGTGAGGGAACGAGAATAAGGTCTGTGGCCCTTGCTCCCTCCCCCATTGTACTTCCTTCTTTCTTTGATCTTGCTTCTATGATATATTCTTCGCATTCTAAAGTTCACATAAAAACTATCCCCATTTTCCTGACCACCATATCTACAACTTTCGTGAAGATCTCATTGCCCATATCCATCGTAAACTCCACAGTCAACCCATGTTCTTTGAAAACTCCTCTTTCTACCCTATCTGTCCCTGACCTGTGAACCAGCAACTTCTAAATTCAGTCACGGCCATCACAGAGGATTTAAAATTCCTTCTCTAGACTGGGGTTGAAGCTCTCTGAGCTATATTTCCAATGGTACTATCCACGTGTCAATCCGACGTCGGGACTGATCGCAGCAGCTGTTCTCGCCGGGTCGCGCACAGTAAAATAGAAATTACAACTCGTGGACGGAAATCCCAATCACCCCCGGGCCGGTCGACTCGCTGTCTGCAAGGTTAACCAGCACCTCGCCTTCACCGAGATCATCTCTCCAGGAACTACCGTTGCTATGGTACCACTCCCGGCCCACTCGGACCGCCGACCAGGATGTGGGCCCCACGGTTGCCGATGCTCGCCATCACTAGAGCGGTCCAAAGTGCTGCCCGCCAACCCAAGTTCGGTGCTCCCGGAGTCGTGTATAGCCTATTACCTCCCTGTGTGGAGTGGGCCATCATTTTTATTGCTGTAATTAATTTTCACTATTGTATCAGGAGTTCCTGTCTTGGTCGGGGTCATCTTCCCCATGCCCGGAGCGTGGAGGTAAAGTCGCCATCCCTTCACAGTCGTACTTACTTTCTTAGTATATGCTTATTTGCCACTGCTAGAGAGCATGTTTTAGGGTTCTAGCTCGTAACAAATCAATCACCGCTGTGAGAGAGAGAGAGAGACCCGTCCCGTGACCCGACCCAGGCACGAGAGTGAGTTGACCACCCTTGACTCGCTGTCGATTTCTCAACCGTGTAGGTCTGAACGCTTCCCTCGTTAAGGGACAGACACGAGCTTGCTAGAGTCTTAGGTGTGCATGTCAAATTGGAGTCGAGTCCTCCGCATCTTCGTCCTGCATCAAATTGGTATCAGAGCGTGGTCGAGTCTAGGGTAGTCATTGCATAAGTGTTTGCACGGTCTAAATTGAGTCTAGGAACATCATTGTGTTAAAATAAAAAAAAAGGTGTTTAAATTACATTGCATCCCCACTATACGGTATATCAAAAGACGTTACTCAGAAGGTTTGGTTACTCCAATCCGGAAGGTAGCCCCTTGCGTGAGTTGGGTCTTCGGACTAATATCTCCGTCAAGTACCGTATTATTGATGCTACACTTACATATTTCTAATGGGTTTTTCTCTTGTGTTGGCTTTGAGCATGAATACAATGTGAGGCCTTCTTCCTCTAACCGGCTGGAAAGAGAGGAGGTTGAATCCACGACGTTCCCCACACCCCGTTCCTTAAGCATGATCAGGTCTTCATCTGTTTCCAAGGTACTCGGTGCCCTTTCTCTTAAGTCTTCATCCCTTTGGCGTTGTTAATCCTTGGTGACGATCACTGTACGTTTTCCTACTTATTCATCGCCCCTTTGTTCATTATCTTCCATGCTTGTTCATGTTCATTATGATCATACTTTCATGCTTGTTCATGCTCATATACATACATGCATAGCATAGTTAGTTGAAGGGGTGATAGAACATAAACATCAACCTACAGTCGACTCTCTCCAACACTTCAAATGGACGTATATATCTCGGTGTGAGTTTACCCAAAATACTGAATCTTCGAATGCCTTGACCGGGAGAGATCTTGAGAAAGACATGGCCTCCAACTTGAAACTCCAATTCTCTTCTTCTAATGTCTGCATAAGTTTTCTGCCTTGCTTGTGCCACACCTTATGTCATTCTCTAATATGTTGTACTTTCTCGGTCATATCCCTCACCATATCCGGTCCTAGAAGTTGTCTTTCGCCGACTTCATCCCAGCATATTGGCGAGCAGCAACTCCTCCCATATAAATCCTCGAAAGATGTCATTTGAATACTAGCCTAATAACTGTTGTTATAAGCAAACTCAGCCAGGGGCAAGTGGTCATGTCAGCTTCCACCAAAATCAATGGCACATGCCCTTAACATGTCTTCAACAACTTGATTTGTTCTCTCGGTCTGACCATCTGTTTGGGGATGAAGGGCAGTGCTAAAATTGAGTCTCGTCCCCAAGGAGTGTTGTAGACCCTTCCAAAAGTGAGAAGTGAAGCGCGGGTCTCGGTCGGACATGATCAATATAGGAACTCCATGCAATCTGACAATCTCCTTGATGTATAGAGCAGCTAGGACATCAACCGACCATCGGCTCTTTATAGGCAAGAAGTGTGCCAATTTGGTCAAACGGTCGATGATCACCTAGAATCTGTCATGTCTGCCCTTAGATTTAAGCAAACTCATGATGAAATCCATGCCAATGTCTTCCCACTTCCACTTGGGAATGTCTAATGGATGCAATTTATCGGTAGGCCTTTGGTGCTCCGCCTTCACTTGTTGGCATGTGAGACAGCGAGCGCGCTGGAATAATGTTAGACTCAAAATGAAACATTTTTAACTGATCCATACCCGGCGCTCCCTATTCCGGCGCACCCCAAGCCCATCGCGCTGGGTAGGGTGATTTGCCATGGCCGCGCCATTTTAGCCCCTTATCTACGCTTGGCCGCGCCGTTTAAGCCTCTACCTACGCTATTCCGCGCCAGTTTTGGTCTGATTCCCTCCTTTGCGCCATTTTAATCCCTCACTCATCTTCGGGATGATTTTTTTTTTTGGCTCTCTCGATGGAGACTAATAAACCTGATAAATCATTAATCAAATAGAAAAGGACTGCTTAAGTCTGAATTATCTATCTTCATGATTCCGTTATCATGCTTTAGCATAAACACGAATGCCCTGTTAATGCATGCGTGCTTGCACGGGCCCTCGGTATATAAAATGGCATTAACAGAAGGCCAGGTTACGCCTGACTGGAAGCTCTTTCTATGCGTGATGGTGATCTTCGGACCTATATTCTCCGCCATGTATCGAGGGTTCCAATTTAATAAACCATGCCTGTTGTGCATGATAGATAAAAACACTTCATATGATTTCGTCATATGCATCATTTTGCATCTTATTTCAGCCTCGGACGGCTCACTATCTCGATAATTAATCAAAGATTTTCTCCCTTAAAGGGGGATGTAATTAACGTCATAGCCTTTATGGTATGGCGGATTGCTGGTCCCGACTCGGATCTCACTCTCGCCCGACATCGGTCAGAATGAGCGCATAATAAATCTGTCACTTATGTGACTGGCACGCCTACGTGATCAACTAGTCAATTGATTATCAATTAATTAATTGGTTGATCGACTAATAAATAATAAACCCCCCCACAAATAATAAATAGCAAACAGGAGGTCATATATACCTCCTGCTCGATAAACATGCCTTGTACAAATAACGAGTCTGAGTATGAGGCCTTAATTATCGGGTTGCAAATTGCCCTCTCCATGGGAATCCAAATGCTCGAGGTGTTTGGGGACTCCATGCTGGTTGTAAAGCAAGTTGGAGGAGAATTTGATGTCTGAAAGTTGGAGCTCCTTCCCTATCACCAACTAGTGCTGTGCCTGATGGTGAAGTTTTACCTTATCTAAATGAGCCATGTTAATCGAGGACAAAATGCTCTGGCAGATGCCCTTGCAAAGCTGGCTAGTTCCTTGGCAGTCCCGCCAGATAAGAGACTGAATAGAACTGACAACAATAGATGACAAACCTGGACTAACCCAACCCACTCGTAGCATTTTTTTAAGTGGATAGTACCACGTATTATAAAAGAAAAAAGAGAATTTACAAGTAAGGAGGGAGTGCTCCCACAAAGCTCCCAATTACAAGAAGGCAGCAGGATGCACACGGCCCCTGGAGCAAAGGGAAAAGAAAAATACAAAAAACCTGGCCACCAAAGCTGACCCCCCCACCCAAAGCAAAAGAAAGCGCCAAGGCCAAACAAAAGCCAAACAATCTACTCTTGCCAGATTGCCCTGTCGAGAGACCCACACACACCATAAACCTCCCCCGAACAACTGTCAACACCCCATAAACACCCTCACGCCCCCCGCTCCATGAGCAACGAAAACCACCCTCCGCCCAAACTATTAGCTCAGCCCCTCTTGCCTTCTCCTAACTATCTGCCAATTCCTTCCTTTCCTCTTCCCTCTTCACATCCCCTCTTCTATTGGTTCTTCCTGCCTTAGCCTTCCTAGGTATATCCCCCTTGCCATCTTGATTTTGCAAAAGACAAACCTCACATCCTTATCAACACCTACAGTGGACACTCCGATCAAACTAGCCACCAATCTGGCATGCCCCCCCATGAAGCTCTCCACCCTAACTAAGATTTCATCACTTCCTCTTTGCCAAGACCCCCTTCTCCTTCCCCATTCAAACACCCCTCATCTTGAGAGGATTCCACAACAGTTCCCACCTTTGGCAATAAGTCACCCTTAAAAAGAGTAGAAGGAAGCTCAGGTAGAGGAAAAGGAAGTTGCGCTAATAGGAGATCCTCTCCCTCTGGAACAGAAGATGGGGGAGAGCCAGGTAATGCTGCTGGCTGCCACCCCCACTAGCCGAATCACCACACCACTCTTCTGCTACCCTATCTCATGCCAGCCTGGTGGACCCGCTGGCAAGATCTCGTCTCCCGACGTCTCGCCATCGAAAGCCTCTTTCGGATGTCTTGACGCATCCCCCGCTTCAATTCCCAAAAGAGCATGCCCAGACTTCTCATTGTTCAGAAGCGAGAGGATAGACAGAGCCCTGAGGGATCCCTCCCGCTACCTACCACCACTACAGCTGCAGCCGTCAGACCTCGCTGCCTCCGACCTTTGGGGATCGCCAAAAGCATCGAGAACGTCTTTTTCGGAGGACAGAACACTAGGGCTGCCCCTGAGAGAGAGAGAGAGAGAGAGAGAGAGAGAGAGAGAGAGAGAGAGAATAATAATTAGAACAGTACCGTAAATACCCAAATACACAAAATTCGAGGTCTAACAGATGCTCCAATGTTTGACTTTTGTCCGGGTCATCATTACCTTACCAAAACACATGTTTGGTGGCAGTTTTGTCAGAATCCATATTTGGGACATGACTCCTGTCAGGACCACTTTCTACTATCATTAAATGGGATATGATCCTAGAATAGTACTGTGAGTAAAAAGTCAACCAGAGCCAATAGAAATTTAGACAGAAAGTAAACTCCAGCCAATGAGAAGACCACTCATCCAAACGGCAATTAACGTGAAGACTGGGAAGGTGTCTAAAGAAAGAAATTAGTTCTTTTCTTCCTGCTATCACGGTCTGAACAGCCTTGGAAAGCACTCAAGATCACATCGGCACAAGCTTCAAGGGAAGAAGGCCTTTTGGCAGGAAAAGTTTCCCTAGGCTTCCCTACATATATGAAGCTTCCTCAACTGAAGAAGTTGTTGCTTCTATTGCCACTACCATCACTGCCACCCAGAGAAAGTGCCACGCCCTAGAGCATCCTTGTGAACCACGTGAGAGCAGCCCAGCACTAGCTCTCAGTCTAGTGCTGTAAAAGAAGAAGGAAAAGAAAAGAGAAGCCTTGAGAGAGAAAGTAGCTCTGTAGTCTACCTGAGCCTGAAGAATCAGATCTTCAGATCTGAAATTTGTAGTTGCAGTCACCTGCCTCCACATCATCATCCTTAGCTTCTACTGGTGTTCATTCATTCTGATTTTTCATTGTGGTTTTCCCACGGCACTTGCAGTGAGTTGTATTATGTGGTTTTATTCATCTTGAACTGTCCTTACCGGTCTTGTGTTTAGGAAGATAGACAGAGGTGTGCTCCGATCTATGGAGAATCATCCTACCGATCTTGTGTGTAGAAAGACAGACGGAGGTGTGCTCCGGTCTGTGGAGAACCGTCCCTATCGATTTTATGTGTAGGAAGACAGACAGAGGGTTTTTTATTATGTGATTTTGGGGCGTGTCCCCAGTCAAGCTGTGAGTCAACAGGAAAGCCTCACCGGGTTTGGTGAGGGGTGGACGTAGGTTGTGGGTTTACAACCGAACCACCTTAAAATCATTGTGTTGTAGGTTGATCATCTTGTGAGTTTGCTCCATATCTTCTATCCCCATTCACAAGTCTATGTGCTTCCTTCATTGCATGTAATCTTGCTCATCTCCATCGCACACTCAAGCTTTGTGGACTGCGCATTCATGTATATACAACATCTATTCCTTGGACAGTTCTAGCACTCCTTTGACTGCCTGCTGCATTCTTGCTCACAGGCACTAGGGAGTACACTCCAAGCAAAAGGGAGTCATATATTTCATGCTCACAACCTTCTCTCTTGTGCCTTCATCTGTACAAGCCTCTTGGTAGCTTCCTACACTCTTGCACACAGCCACTAAGGTGCTTTCCTTGATAAGTAGAATTAACCTTCATTTAGGCCATTCCTATTTGATTCCACTGTGCATTGTGTCTAAGCGTTTTACTGTCTTTATAGGAGTGGTCTATACATTTGATAGTCAAGTTTTAATAGGCCATAGTTTGTGAGTGGATCTATTCAACCCCCTTCTAGATCCCATTGCACCACACAGGACCCAACAGGAGAGCCGTCCAACCTCGGAGAGGACGCCGTCGTGAGAGTGCCTTAGAGAGAGCAATTTAGAGAGATGTAGAGAGATAAGGGAGAGAAGTATGGGGAGATGTAGGGAGAGAGAGAGGTGGGATTTAAATTAACATAAAATAAAGGTAGAAAAAAATAAAATAAAAACTATGTATGTGAGAGAAAAAGGTGTGCTAGAGCGAGAAAGAGTGGAGAGAGAGAGAGGGACGGAGGGGGGGTCATGTATGTGAGATGTGTGTGTTAGAGTGAAAAAGAGAGAGGGACAGAGGGGAGGGTTGACCCCGCAGGAGAGGGGGGTCGACTCCCCGGTGGTGCAGAGTGTGTGTAGAGGAGAGAGTGAGATGAGAGGAGGGAGAGGTGTACGTGAGAAGAGGTGGGCCGGTGTGTGTGTGAGTGTGAGCAGTAGAAGAGAGAGGGGGACGTAGAGAACAGAAGGTGTGTGGGTGTGCGAAGGAGATGAGCAAGGAAGGGGAGACTTGAGGCAATGCAGAGAGGGGGAAGAAGTGGGCTGTAACAACCCAGTTCCTCAGATACTGGCAACCCGATATCCAAAGACTCGGGGATGCCACCCAAGAGCTGATGAGGCTCCGAAAGGGTTGGAAAAGAGGTAAAAGTGTATAGGGATCTATAATCACACACGCACTTTAAGAAATTGTGACATTTAGTAGAAGTAATTTACATGATCAGAGTTTTATAATTATACAATAGTCTAGAAGTATAGAGTACAAGCCCAACATATACAATAATCAAAAGAGTACAACTACACGGGACATACCCCGAAGTGGACCACGCTGGCTTTACTAAGACTGGCCACCAAAACCACGGGGGAAACCAGACGTCTGCTACGCCTCACCTAAAAGACAAAGGGTGAGTCTCATTTCATTGACTCAGTAGGGGTCCTATAGATCCCTACCTCGCAGCAAAGAGTACAAAAGAAATAGGTCATATGCAATATCAACAATTTAATAAAGCTATACAAAACTAATAATTAAAAGACAGCTAATAAAGCACATAATTAAACACTAAAATCATGCAATCACCATTAGAGTTAACTTTCCACAGAACTAAGTGACGAGAGAAGGGACAACCACTAGAAGAAAGACCAGACTCATCCACTGATGACTTACACTGCATCTCAGGTGTCTCCCACTCGTCTTAAACATGATAACTGAGACACCATAACAGTAACCAAAGATAAGGACTAGTCAGGGTCACGCTCGTCAGCGCAAGTCCATGCCCCTGACCAAGTGTGCACACACAAGCTCAATGTCTTGACCCAGACCTCTAGCTAGTTTCCCCCCTTGTTGGACACTACTGCAAAGCAAGGGGGCCCATGGGAACTAGCCTCCCACCACCTCTCCATGGTGGGCCGACTCGAAGGGTCGTCGGGCTATGACTAGTGGATCCATCACAAAGAAAGGGAAAATCACTCAACATGGGAAAATAAACATGAAATAAACGTGATACAAAGCAGCAAATAATGCAAAACTATTAATAGCTTAACCTAGATGCATGACCAATCAATATCAAGGGCTTAACTGGTTCTATTGAGAACGCGCAGGACGCATTGGGCACGTTCCTAAGTAACACGGTGGACACTGTAAGCGCGTTCTTCAGGAATGCGGTGGAAGCCTATAGCTCGTTAATAATGAACGCGGTGGTTCCCATTACCGCATTATCTATCACCTCCGAAAAACCATAAAATTTCAGATCACGGTGGCACGATATGCGGCATTGACCAGAACGCGGTGTACACCTATGACGCGATCGGCGTCGGAGGAAGGATCGACTGCAACTCCGATATCACGAACAGAATAGATAACCACTGTCTCGCGCAGCTCGGCCTCACACCGGACATACCATCGGGCCTTTCAAGATATTCACACATGCAACATTGCAAGCACGCAAAGGCACACACCATAGGGACAAACAGTTTTAAGGTGGTTTGGCCTCAACACATGAGCACCTACGTCCACACCTCACTCAAACTAGAGTGAGGCTTCCTACTGACTCACAGCTCACAAAACTGCTGATTCACAGCTTTAGGGAACCAATCCCTACAATATGCTGATTCACAGCTTCACCACAGAGAGAATACCTCTCTGCAACCCACTGCCGAGCAGCCTTCAGGCAACACACTTGGACACCAGATCTGAGCACAGCCTTACAGATATGAACCTTTCTACTTCTTAATAGGAGATGAGATATAGTTGGATGAAAAACAATAACACAAATAACATGAAAATGGCAGATCGAGTGTAGAAGAATAAATCCTCAAATGCTTAATGAGTCAATCTAGATTTGGTCGATCAGCTGTAGCATGGAATGACTAAGGACGAACTTCTTTCCTCTTCCTCTTCTCTTTCTTCTTCCTTCTGTTCTCTATTTCTAGTAGAAGGAATGGTGCCTCCATGCTCCCAGCGCTCCCATGCTCTACTCTGCATTCCTGCTTGAAGATGGTAGAGAGCTCTAGTTGCTATGTGAGGTTCTTCTTCATCGCTGAGCTTGGCTTGTTCCCCAGTGTTGTTGTACTTTCTTGTACTCTTTTTCCCACACTCTCTACATGGGAAAAATAGTAAACTTCTGCTTACGCAACCTTTCCTGCAATTTCATGTGTGCAGACGTGTCACCCCTCACCTACCACCAGAACATGACATCTCTTCCCTTTTAGTGATTATTCTATTTCTTAGAGGGGGATATTCCTTCGAAAAAGGTCCTTCTAGAGGCTCTCAAAACCTTGGTGCATCGTTAAGTGTTCTTTCATAGTCATTGGACCTCGATCTATGTGCCCAAGGAGGGTCCCGTAACTAATTCATAGATCCCGTGCGACTGATGCGTCGACGCATGTAGTCCACTGCATCAACCCATCCCTGTAAGACAGAACACTGAAACTTGATGTTTTCTTGTACTACGCTGACGCACTAAGCAGGCTGCATCGACCCATCAGTTCAAATATGCTCAAACTAGCTTACTGGAATGCACCATCCATCAATGCACTGAGCAGGCTACGTCAACGCGTTGAATAGGCTGCATCAACACGTTAAACTGACTTTCGAGCTTCTTCTCTTGAGTCTTTCAACGTACCTGTGGTAGGAGGGTGGCTGTACTATGACATGCCTGGTTGGGTTGCCGCATTAGGTGAGTTTATCGCCATTGTGATGACCACGCCCAGGAAGAAGGGTGACCCAATGACTGACTCGAAGGTGCCAAATGCGATTGGCATTGCGAGGTAGCTGTGCTGGGCATGTGCTGTGACCACCAACGGACCGTAGGTGATGGAAGCCATTACTTGCTGAAGCAGGGAGTCGACTGGCGAGCTGCAAGGGTTTTTCGCGAAAGCACAAACTAGAGGAGCTGGAGCCGAAGTAGCTTGAACTGGAGGAGCTTGGATTAGCTTCGTGAATGCTCGAGCAGGAATGCTGGGTGACCCTCCACTACCTCTCCTGTGAGAAGGGAGGAAGACATCACAAACTTAGGGCATCATCATCACCTTTACTGATCAATGAAGAAGGCGAGACTCGTCCCACCGGGGATGCCACTTTAGTTTTACTTTTTTTTGTTCTAGTTTGACCCCCTTTTTGTTTCTCATAAGAGGATATATATATATTTTTTTGTTTCAGGAAAGGTTTTGGAGGTTGGTGATTTTTGGAGTACTCTCTCTCTCTAAATCTTCCTTCCACTTAAAGGCCTTGACTGAGAAGAAAATGGAATGAGAGAGGAACTCACGTGTGAAAAGTACCAGGCGATATGCGGGATCAGGTATTAGACGAGATCCCCACCAATGGCAAGCAATCGGTGTTTATTTACATCAGAACGAATCCGAACACCTTATTTCTTTCGTTAGCAAAGAGAGATGACATCATAATATTCATGATAGAGGGAGAGTCGTGCGCGCACTGCTCGTTTAACGTCAACATCGTGAAAGTGGGAAATGGAGCATATAATCATCCACATTTCATTGATAGTAAGCCATGGAAGGCATTTTACAGAGGTATAGAAGCACTTCCTTATATCATAGGCAAGCCGTAGGACAAATCCATCAAGAGTGATTGTTCTCGGGTCATTGCACTGGAAGGAACTCTACTGTACTGCTACAACGTCCCGGGTGGGAAGATAAACTGGGAACTAGTGGCTCGGGACGACATGCTCGAACTGTGCGTCTCAAGAGAAGGAGGATACATCCCATGGGTGCCACCCCATTTCTTCAGCACATCTGAGGTTGAATGGGTTTGGAGGAAATCATAGGGAGTGTGCTCATGTAGGAATGATTACAAGCCTGAGGGTGTCGTGTGCTGGAACAGTAGATAAGCCACTCTAGTAGGGGTATAGTAAATTCTGAGTTGCTACACACTACCTCTACAGAGAATAATTTATTGTGTACTCCGATCACAAAAGCCTCAAATATTTATTTTTCCAGAAGGAACTAAACATGCGGCAAAAGCGCTGGCTCGAATATCTCAAAGATTTTGACTTCACTATACAGTACCATCCTGGTAAGGGAATTCTGTAGCCGATGTCCTTAGTCGAAAGTCGAGAGCAATATTGGCCAGTTGCATGATTCAAGAATGGAAGCTATTAAAGGAATTCTCTAAACTAAATATTAGCTCTGACAAGCAGGACGGGTGTATTACTCTAGCCCATATGAGTCTACATCTGAATTTACTACCAGACATTCAGAAGCTACAAGAGGAAGATCCTACACTAGTGGAGATAAGGGACAAGTTAGATGAGAGACTCGACTTCAAGCTGGCACCTGATGGCAGATTACTATTCTATGTGTACCGGACTATCCTGAGTTGAAAAAGAAGATACTTGTAGAAGCTCATCGATCAAGGTACACAATTCACCTTGGAGCGACTAAGATGTACCAAGATTTGAAGCAAACTTTCTGGTGGCCTAATATGAAATGGGAGGTGACAGACTTTGTATCTCGCTACCTGACATGCCAACAAGTGAAGGCGAAACATCAGAAACTCGCCGAAAAGCTGCATACACTAGATATTCTCAAGTGGAAGTGGGAAGACATCGGCATGGACATCATCATGAGATTGCCTAAGTCTAGGGGCGGACATGATGGGATTTGGGTAATCATCGACTGCCTAACTAAATCGGCTCATTTCTTACCTATCAAAAACTGATGGTCAGTTGATATCCGTACTGTCTTATATACCAAGGAGATTATTAGATTGTATGGAGTTTCTGTGTCCATCGTATCTGACCGAGATCTGCGCTTCACTTCCTATTTCTGGAAGGGGTTACAACACTCTCTGGGGATGAAACTTAATTTTACCACTGCTTTCCACCCTCAGACAGATGGTCAGACCGAGAGGACAAATCAAGTTGTTGAATATATGTTAAGGGCCTATATTATAGATTTCAGAGATAGTTGGCATGACCACTTAACCCTAGCCGAATTTACTTATAATAACAGCTACCAAGCCAACATCCAAATGGCACCTTTCGAGGCACTTTATGGCAGGACTTGTCGATCTCTAATATGCTGGGATGAGGTTGGTGAAAAATAAATTCTAGGCCCATATACGGTGAGAGATACAACTGACAATTTTCTTTTATTGAGTCTTAGTTCTCTCATTAAGAGTTTGCAATAGAAGTACTTTGAAGTTTATGATGAATAAATGACTTGGTTATCTCTACTTGTGCACACTCTGTCTTTGTGTTGAATACACTTATGCTGTGATTGACATGATTGATATATAAACGCATCACGTCTCTGGGTTCCTTCCATGCTCGAGGCGTGACACAACGTCATTCTCTTCATTTTGTAGATCACCTCCTAGGGCCATGTCTTTCGAGAACTCTGGATCGTCTTTGGGGGAGCCTTCCCCCAAGCGGGCTTGCTTCTGAAAGGAAGCTCTTCCAGAACTGGGCCCATCCTCGACCAGCAATGGTGGCGCCGACAACAAATCCTAGGACTACTGGAGGGGGTATCTCTAGGGCTAGCGTGACTCCCAAGTGAAGTTCCACCGCTTTTACTATATAAAAGGGGTGCTTGAGCTCACCTCGACCTGTCCTGTCCCAAGGGTGACAAGTGAACCCCTGTATCTCCCCCAAAGGAGTAAAAATAATCTTTTGCCACTTCTTTTTCTCCATTGGATGTTGATGGACCCATCTTCTTTCCTTCTTTGATGTTTGCTTGATTTTTTGGTTGGCTTACCGTGGATAGGCCCAAACTCCCTTGCGATGCTTGGGTTCCTTGAAGAAGGTTGAACATCGTTTGGAGGGAAGTGATTCGTCTCACTCTTTAGGAAGGGTAACCCCTCTGTAAATAGTAGGTACGCGAGAGTCTATGAAATTATGTGTTAACTCTTACTGCCCATCCGTCTTTGCTTCCTCGTAGCCATGTCTCAGTAACTCCTGACTCTTCCATAAGGGGTGAGCCCCCCAAGGGTCCATGTGCAGCTACAAATGTAGTGACGGAGTCCTATCGCCCTCCAACGAGATCTGGGGGTGAGCTCCCCAAGGGTCCCAACCCTTCCACTAGTGTCGCGATGGGGTCTTGTCCCCCTCAGGAGGGACCGAGGAGTGAGGCCCCCAAGAGTCCTGGCCCTTCTACTAGTACACCAGTTGGGTCTGATCCCCCTCCGGCGGTGCTCCTTGAGCAAGACCAGGACCACGAGGATTTTTTGTGGGGCTGGTATGAGGGCCATCGTGATCGCATGAGGACCATGCTGACGTTGGTCTCGAGCTTCCAAGATAATAGGGGATTACTGGGCCCCTTTAATCGCTCGTACAACTCTGAAGATGATGATTGATGCTGGAGCGCCTTGGAAATTTCCGGTTCACCTTGCACAGCGTTCCGAATGCTCATCAGAGAAAAATACACATAAATATCTGATAAATATTCGAAAGAAAATCTGGGGCGTTACAAATCTGCCCTAACCCTAGGGTAAGAAACCTCGACACGATGACTCACGGGCAGTTCACAACCGCCGAGACCATTCCCTCAAAAAGGGAACTAAGGAAACCTCCAGCCCCAAGCTGGATAACTGGACTCGCAGTCTAAGGCCATACGCATGGCCCACTCGGAAACAACTTTCCGGATAACTCACAACATGCAGGGAAGCCTCTCCGCACTCATACCGATACACGGTGACTCGATTGAGTGTAACACAAGGACCCAAAACACGTGGAGTCACCCGGACTCTCAAACTCACGAGCATGTTAATCGCGGGAACACGGTATCTCCAGACACCCCAAAACATGGACATGAACCCCAGCAGGTGCCCGGGACACTTACGAGACTGAAGGTCATCCACTAGGTCACAACTGGGTTGACCGGGTCCAACACAACGCTCAAACGGGCACGCCAAACATGAAAGCCAAGAGGCGGTCCTCACTGGGCCATCCCAGAGCTAGGCGGTCTAGCTAGGACCGCAAGCTAGAAGCTAAACGGTCTACTCTGGGCCACAAGCCAACTAAAGCGGTCATAGAAGGACCGCTACTATCTGGAAAGCACGGACAAGAGACGGTCCCCCCTAGACAATCCCAGAGCTTGGCGGTCTGGCTAGGACAGCATAGCCCTAGACACAACCAGAAGCTAGGCTGTCCCTCCCAGATCGCCTGGAAGAATGGTGATCCGATGCCTGACCGTTGGGTGTCACCTCGTGGTCAGTCGCATGGCCGCTATGCTTCCCAACCTCAAGTGACCCAAAACTGCAAAACGGTCACACCACGACCGTAAGCCACACCCTGGCGGTCTCCTATAGATCGCATAGTCAGGTAGCGGTCTATCATGCGACTGCTAGGGTCGAACAGACATAAGGGAGACCCAAACAATCATCCTAAGGCCGCTTGGCTTGCTAAATGGTCTACCCCTGGCTTGCTAAATGGTCTACCCTAGCACCGCTAAGCCACCTGGTGGACTGTCACAAAATTGCGAACCGAAACACGGTAAGATGAATGAATGGCGGCCTCCCTGAGGGCCGCCTCGTCTAGTGGCGATTCCTGTTAAGACCGCCACTGTCCCAGAAACCTTAAAATGGTGCTTTTAGTGTAAAACTCCATTCCACGTCCCTCACCCCCTCCCTCCACTATCAACACCCAACTTCATTCTGCTCAGTCCAGTTCGCAGGCAGCAGTAGAGGCATGAGTTGCAGCGCCTGCTCTGGAGTCAACACACATCTTCTGGTAGTTTATCCTACATCACTGGAAAGATCTTTGAGTCAACTTCACAGCCAAGGTAGTCCCGCCTCGATTCGACGTCCGTGCTGTTCAGTGGAGCCGTCCTCGCCAGACTGCACTGACTGTCTCTGGCAGATAGCTAGAGACGACTTGTAGCAGCTCTCACGACCAGATCGGTGAGGATTGTGGTGCGCAATTTGGCTGGAGCAAAGCACTACCAATCCTCTGTCATCCCCAAGAAGCGGAATGAGATTTGGACACTGTCGTCAAGAGTTTCGAATTTTCTCCCCCAGGTGCACAGATCAGTCCAGTCAGGGCCTGAACAGACAACCCATCACTCAATGAGCTCTACCTCTCTACTCTGACCTCCTCTTGTGTTCTTTCTAGTCAAGTTTTAAAGAAGACTCGTCAACGGTTCCAACGACTCTGGCCATCCTTGATTCAGAGGTCAGGAGCACTCGTGGCGGCCTCTTCTTCCTTCTGCTGAGATACCTTTGCTGTCAGAATCAGCACTCAGGGACCATGTGTGCAGCCTGTCCCCGACCAACACCGTTGTCCAGGGAATTTAGTAAAATTCTAAGTCATCCTGAACCAACTATGAATATTTTTCAACTGGTCTCATCATTGGAAAATTTCAGGAGCAGCCGCAGAAGTGTCAAGTCTGACTATCTGTCCCCTGTTCCAGAGAATGGGCAGAACCGACGTCATCCACCCATTCGGCCTCAACGACTTTTCCCCTCCCCTCGCTTGGCCAGCTGAAGGCCCCACCCTGTGTGGAGGTAGTTTTGGATGTAATTACAATTAATCCCCACCCCAAGATCACAATCCTGCGTGAGTTGTAGTGCATGTAACAGTAGGTCGCCATCTGAAGCTACATCAGTGCCGTGTGCGGGTGCATACCCAGGCCTCCCCGATCCCCTTCGTCTCTGGCTGGGATCGGCGTCTTCACACTGATCAGGTGAGCTTCTGGCCCCCTCTCCTTACTAGTTTAACTCTGCTTATCTTAGTATTATTTCTAAGTTGCTCGTCAATGGTGAGGTGAGTGCCCGGTCCCAAATTCTCATCAAGTTGAGTGCCACCGCGGGTGAGTTGTGAGCGAGACACTACTTCCCACGCCCTTGGCGGGCATTAAGTCTTTAAGTTCGCAAGTTTTGTTGAAACGGATCCATTCACCCCCCCCCCTCTAGATCTCGACAGGTCCCACCATGTCTCGGGCGGGCTGGGAGCCCTTTTAAATCAACTGCTTTAATCTTACTAGGCTAGACTAATTGCGGTTGCTACTAGACCATTTTTATCCTTCAAGCGGCCCTCTGCGGACCGTCTATGGATGGGGCGGCCCAATAGAGACTGTTTCCTCTTAATTGTGGCCCAGAGACCCTTCTACTCTAAACGACCCACGGTGGACCATTTTCCTTTGATAAACGGCCCGTCTAGCACCGCCTTTACCTTGTTGTAGCCCAGATATGACCATAACTCATCTAGAAACTCATTTTCCAGGTATTTCTTATGTGCCTTGGTAGCTGGGCAATGAAGCGCTGGTGTTGCAATCAAATCTTGCCTGCATGCCTGACTCTTGCAAGCCATAACCCTATGGTCCTCATTCAATTATTGGAAATGTACTTGATCTTAGAAGATAAGTCGCATAGCTTAACCTTGGAATTTCTGGCCGATTCCAATGGATGTCTAAGATGGTTACTTGGATATCGGATCCACCAAATCAATGGCAACCCATCATAAGGACCCGATCTGGTCTTGGGAGGAGCGCTTGAAAAGTACTAGTGTCCCGGGGTGTTGTAATGACGTGGTGAGACACTGCATCGAGTGCATGACTAGCGTGAGATCTATGACATTCATATATGCTCTGAATTTCGACATGGATTTGCCTCCACTTTACTTGCTTGTTTATGTGCTTGATCAGCCAAATACTTGGATATGATATGTCTATGTTCTATTTAACTCTAATACTCTCATTCCATCCCTGCATATGTTAGTTTGGTTTATCATCCTTCTTTTATTTGCATAGCAGTTAATTAAATTGTTAATTACCTAAACTTTGCCTGCTATTACCTACTGAGTCTTCGCTCACCTAGTTTTTCCCACTTTCAGGTAGCTCCGGTGATGAAACGCAAACGGATGGGGATGGGCAAGAGTGAAGACTGGAGTGGACCAGTGGTCTTAGCAGAGTCGTGACATGGTCACGTAGTGGTCGAGGAGTCGTTGTTTGGTTTATCTAGAGTTGAAATATTTCTTTTATTTTCTTTTCTTAGAGTCATGATGTAATGGTTACCAGGTTGTTGGGAACATCTTATTCTCTTAGTTATGAGTATATTGATATTTCTGGAGTAATTCTCTCTCTTGTATGACACATTTTGGCAGAGATGAGTTGGTCCCGAGACGTGTGGCTTGGGAGGAGGACCACTAGGTGCGATGGATCGAGCGACTGATGGCCCCTCGGGGACCACCAGTTGTTACCGTGGCTAGTGTGGGTCAGCTGGACCGGGGTCACATGACGGTGGCTAAGGGCCCCATTAGGGAGAGGGCAGCTGGAGTCGGGACTGTGGAGGTGGCTCGGATTCAGGTGGCAGGTGGTCAGTACACTTATGACCGGAGCGGAGGCTACCCCGTGGAGTTTCCCTTGGACCACCACCTTTTCGAGTTTGTGAGGAGCTATGTCCCTCCTAGCCTGGAGGAGGGCGATTCAGAGATCCTGAGAGCTCATCGCCATCTTGAGCGGGCTATCTTGCTAGGCAGGGATAGCCTGCATGGCGTTGCACTTTGCAGCTATCCAAGCTTCTCGGAGGACTACTGGAGGCAGCGCCAGTTCCCCACTGTAGAGTGTCTGGGGTTCTTTGGCAAGAAAGAGTTATCTGGAGTCAGGGTTGGGCCATTGGGCCCCACTTCTTGGGACTTGCACAGCCACTATCGCACTAAGACAGAGGGGGCCACAGGGTTGGTGCTGGAGTCCGCAGGCTTGCAGTATGCTAGAGAGGGCTACGACGATCACAATATGCTGGACGGGGTGATGCGGTAGACCGTCATTAGCTGGTACGACCGTTGGGCAATGATTCCATCACACTGGTACTATCAGGGGGCTACTGAGTGGCTGATGGGGATTGTGCACCACTACCGGGTGCAATTGGACCGTGCTAGGATTAGGTATGCGATGACTGCCGCCTTGTACGCGTACCCATGCTACACCGGACTGTTACAGGGGCTGCTAGAGTGTTTCAACCACCAGTGGAACACAGTGGCAACAGTAGAGGGGGAGACCACACTTGACTTGTGGTCTCTGTTTCAGATTTTCAGACTACCGATCAGCGGCGAGGGGTACGAGGAGGTAGTACTAGATGACCTGCACCACAGCCACACAGACGGACAGGGAAGATATCGAGTACCCCATAGTTATCGGTACCTGTGGACGTGCAAAATTGCACGCCCGTGTGTCCCCGCCAGTCCAGCAACAACGACGATTTTGACCGAAGAAACCCTGGAGGACACGTCCCGTCCGGACCCTCTGAAGAGACACCATGCCAACGTGAAGCCATCCCCGGAATCACGACGGCGAAGAGAAGTCAATCCCTGGAGGACACGTCTAATTTGGGTCAGTTTTGAATTTAGTTGGTTGGAACTTGGTTGGAACTGTCAAACTTGTAGCCTTTAGCCTTATGGACCAATTCGGGGCATTACCATTTTGATTAAATTTATAATTGTCATCTTGGACCATAGGTATTATGTTCAAAATTTAAGTTAGTGATAAATTATATAGTCTATTGTGCACTCCATCCTTACGTCAAAAATTCTATTGCTCTAATTGACACGATCGATATAGACGCGTCACGCACCATGGTATCTTCCACGCTCGGGACGTGACAACATGAGTTTGGGTATTATCAGCTGGGTCATTGGGTTTTCTAGTTAAGATAGTATAGGCAGCAAACAGATCATACTGATAATCAGATTCCAAAAGACCATCCAAAGGAATGTGCAATGCTTTGTGGAGAAGTTTTGGTTTCACAAGAATTTTGACTCCCTTGAGCTCTGTCCATAATTCTTGTTTTTCCTGGTCATACAAGAGATTTTTGTACCAATGTTGTACTAGGTTTGGATAGTAGACCCTGTGTCTACTCATGAACTTCTTCCAGCCTTGAAATTCAAATAGCGATAGCAATTGAGGAAAATCATCAAGCATCTTGTGATCAAGGAAATCAACAAACCTTGGGAACAAAATTCTAGTGGGGTCAGTCCCTTCCTCTCTTGGAGTTGTTGGTGAAGCTGCTTGAGTGTCTTTTTCTTTTCTTTTTCCTTTCTCTGTAGTAGACAATTTCCTTTTCTTGGCTGGCTGTACCGGATCCTTGCCCTTTCGGCTATGAGAACCTTGTGCTTGATCTACTTTTCTCTTTTCGGTTAAAGTTGGCTTGTCATGAATGTGCTTGGTGCGAGGCTCTACTCTGGTTTTAGCCTCTACAAGAGCTCATTTTTGAGGAGCAGCTTCCTTCCCCTTGCCGCGAGTGACTAGAGGAGTCATCGTCAGATGAAACAGAGAGAGGAGAAGAATCTAGGGCTTGAAGAAGAGAGCTTCTTGATCGACCTAGGCAGACCTTGTAGTTGAAGGGAGTGTTGAGGAGCACTTGCGCAGGGCGAAGGAATGAAGGGGCGAAGTGTCGACCTCGTGCGGACGACATGGGCATACAGGCGCTCCGGAGGAAAAAGATGTAGAGAGAGAGAAATGAAGATGGTGAATGAAGATAATGTTCTACACAGGTCAATAAAAGGGTGAAAAAGTTGAGAAATTATATTTATGTATAACACCCTTTTGTTTGGAAATTTCGACAGATCTCCTCTCAAAAAGGTTGTCCTGAAGTCTCATGATGGAGAGGGACAGTTCACTATCCTAAGAACCTTTTCTAGACCTCGAAAAATGTGTTTTTAGAGGTTTACGTCGCTTATTTTTGGTCTCTATACGATCTCTGAAATGTTACAAGTTTGATAGATTTAGGCTTGAAAAGCTTCTGGTGCATCAACGCAGTGATGGGATAGAGTCAACGTAGCTTCACAGCTTCTTTGAGTTGTTGGCGTGCTAGACCTTCATGGAGTCGACATAGCTACAAGGGTGCGTCGATGCATCCTTTGAGAAGTCTCTTTATAATAGTTTCTAGGAAGCCCTTGGAGTCGACGCCCTGAGACTGTTAGGTCAACGCAGTTGGTGATAATCGTTAGTCTGACTGCTGCGGGAGCTGATGAGGTCAACGCAACTGAAGATGTGTGGTCGACGCAGCTAAGGATGTAAGCTTGAGTCTGCTTCATGAGACTTTCTGGAGTCGACGCCATGAAAAGATGGAGTCGACCCATCTTTGAAGGGCGCTTGAGGCTTCCTTACTGGAAATGGTTTGGAGTTGATGCACCAAAGAAGTGGGGTCGATGCATCCTTTGAAGAACACTTGAAATTGCTTCAACGGGTCGTTTAGGGTCGACGTCGTAGTACCATGGGGTCGATGCAGCTGATGACATCACCTTGGCTATTCTTCGTTTTGTGAGTAATGGAGTCGACGCAGCATTGACATGGGGTCAATGTAGCCTTGTTCAATTTGATTTTTCTTTCTTTTGCCAACCCCTTTCTTGCTTTCTGTGCATTCAAAGGCCTTTGCACCCTGGCCTTCTACTAGTCTAAGCTGTCATATGGTATGAAGCTTGAACTAAGATGCTTGATCTACCAATATCCCTTCTCAATCTGCCTTGCTTGCTTTCACTCAGTCTTTGTTGGCACACCCTTGGAGGTCTTGGATCTAAACATAATGTATGTTGACATCATCAAAATCACATTAGACTAATCAATAAGTCATAATCAAACATCATCAAAACCCAAGATACAACAACCCTTTCTTCGTGCCACGTCGTAGGTGCTCTAGAGTAGACCTGTAAACAGATTGGATACAGAGCGGATAGTGTGATATCCGAATTCGTATCCGATTAGTAATCGAATTATCCATCGGATAATTATCGGATAAATACGAATTCGAATTCGGTTCGAATTTTAAACGGATAATTACTAAACCTACTTAGAGGCTATGACTAACCCTATGACTTAATTGTGCAAGGGAAGAGATGGACACGAATTACATGGTTACAAGTCCGGGCGGTCTATCTCGCATTGCCGGAGTATCAGCGGGAAAGATTGGCGGCCATGGGCTTCAGGGAATTCCTCAGCATCGAGGTGGCAAGAGTGGACACCGCACTTCTGCTGGCCTTGCACGAGAGATGGGACTCGGTCAGTCGTGCTTTCATATTCCCGTGGGGGCACATGATCCCTACCTTAGAAGACATGGCCCGGATCAGCGGCTTGCAGGTGCACGGCAAGGCTATGACCGGGTGGGCAGACGTTAACTATCGGGAGCTCGCTCAGGAGCTACTCGGCTTGGACTTGATGAGGCCAGGGCATCCATTGTCCCAACTATCACGGTCGGTGCTCCAAGAAAGCCTGGGACTCCGGAGAGCAGCCGCAGCGGTAGGAGAACTCCCGAAGCAGCATATCGACCGAGTAGTCGAGCAGGCACGTCCGAGCGTGGCGACGGAGTCGGGACCAGATGGTGATATAGTCTTGAGACACTTCCATATGCTGCTGTTCGGGAAGCTTTTGTTCGCGATGCAGGCCGATGTGATTAGCTGTCGGCTCCTTTGTTGGCAGATCTGAGCCGGGAGAGGAAGTATGCAAGGGGAGCGACGGTGCTGGCTTTCCTATTCCACTCGCTTAGCGCGACTGATCGGGTGACCATGCTAGGTGGCTTCTCGCCTTTTCTGCAGGTAAAACGCCTTAATGCTTCTATTCTTTCTATTATGCTCCCATTATGCTGAAATGCTGACACTTCTAATCAAATGCAATTTTGGGCTTTTCTGTACCTACCGGGGATCGGCCGAGGCGTTGAGCTACACCCGGGTCGGTTTCCCATCGCGAGGCGGTGGAACATTGCCCGGAGCGTGGGGTCGATTCAGCGGTCAACTCGGGCGATCCAAGAAGACCTCGACTCATTCCCGCACGCATCGGTAAATAGCCCAACCTCCTACATGCTCTTCTATATGCTTCTTATATGCTTTTTTTAAATGCTGCTATGAATGCTGACATGAATGCTGTATGCTGATAAATGAATGACCCTTTCAGGTGCGTTGGACACCATATCAGGATGAGGACCATACGGGGTAGCCGTGGGTTGAGGCCTCCCTAGCCTACCGGGGATGAGACATCTGGCTTCATTGCATCAATGTAATCGAGCCTCTCCATTATCGGCTGATCATGAGGACGAGGGGAGTGCACCAGCCGGTGGTGAGGTTCCCACACCAACACGACGAGCGCCCGGGCAAATCTGCCAAAGGGATTGGCAGCGACATTGACTGGAGCGGCCGAGCCAGAAAATATGTTCAAGATTGGAAGCATAAAGGCAAGGCCGTGATAGAAAGGGCGGACAGCGATGAGGCCTATCTAAAAGCCTTCACCCGCCGGCATTGTAGCCAGGTCTACCGCGGTACCCGACGACTAGTATGAAATGCTAAACCTGACTTTTCCTATATGAATGAATAAATGACTGCTATGCATAACACTTGTTTTCTAAATGCAGCTAGACCCACAAGGGTGCATAGCCGAGCTTGAGGGACTCCTCCATACTACGGTGCAGCAGCGGGACGAGTACCGGGCGGCCTTAGAGCTTCTGGTGAGTTCTGCTAGACTTAAAATTAAAAATGCTTATGCGAAACTGACCTTTTGAGAAATGCAGCGGGCCGAGGGAGCCCAGTGGACCGGACCAGACGCGCCGTCCTCCTCTACTCAGCCAGCCGAGGGACGAGCTGAGCGGGATGCAGAATTTACCCGGGCCGTAATCCGAGCCGAGGAGGCCGAGGCTACCCTCGCGGAGTGGGTAAGACACCAAAATTTTCCTAAAATGCTTCAAGACTTATGCAAATGCCTAAACTAACCAATATGCAAATGTAATGTGCAGGTGAGGGAATTAGCTATGGCGTTGGCAAAAGCGGCCGAGGTGCCCCATCTCCAGGGAGAGGTTGACCGATTCTAGGGAGAGATGACCCGACTGAGTGGAGAGGCGGTGGACATCGAGCGTTATCGGACCGAGGCTCATGAGGCATGTCTTAAGATTTTTGAATTGAAGATCGAGCTTCGAACCATGGAGCGGAACGTTCGGCTGATGGGCCGAGCACCTGAGGGGACCGTGTCGCAGAGTGGCACAGCCGGAGGCTCAAGGAGCGTGGCGCCGAGTGCGTCGGTGGGAGACATCTTGGCCAACTCTTCCACTCGCCGGAGGAATGTGGAGGCGGAGAGGAGGCACCCACGGGAAGAAAAGGAGCAAAGTACCATGGAGCCACTGCCAAAGCGGCATGAGGGCACCGGGGATAGACCGGCGGAGTGATGCTTGTTCTATTTTTTTGTAGTTTTTCTGGTTTTTTCTTCTTTACACACACTATGTGACAATTGATATGATGAAAATGAAAGAAAATTTTGTTTTGTGAAAATGTGAATGTGGATGTGTGTACAAATATGAATGTGAATGAATGAATGGTTGTATGAATATGTATGTGTGATTGTGAGTGAAATGGAGATTTTTGAAAATGCATGTTTGTATGAATGTGGTTGAGGGAATGAATGTGAGGACGGATGGTTTATGAATGGATGTGAGTGTGCGTGGATGTATGTGAGTGTAAGTATGTGAATGCGAGAACGGAGCCAAGGACGTGTGTGTGAACTGTAAGAGAGATCGGCAGGGCTGATCAAATCAGGGAGAATAAATAGATCCTTACCCGACCACAGAAGGATTTAACGGACCTCCTTGAGACCGTTAAGTAACCATAACGGACCAAGACCCATGCGTTATACTTGACGGAACGAGTTCTGTTGACAGTCAGAGTTTAACGGACCATAAGGGGTGCGTCATGATATCATAACGGGTCCACGACAGATTGTTAAATAAATCCATAGTAGAGTTCGATCGGGACTGTTTAAAAGACATCCGAAGTTGAGTAGAAAGAATCCTAATCCCTATTAGAACCCTTCTAGGCCTAGGATAGGATTACCTAGCCATACTATACCAACATCGAGCCTTTATAAATAAGAATCAAACCCCAAGTTCACAACCCATCTTATTTTTCTGCTAGGCGTTCAAGAAAACTAGGAAAAAGCTAGAACATCATGAAGAGAAGCCATGATGCCTTGGCCATGAAGGAGAGGGTCTATGCTGGGCCCAAAGCAGCTAGGTGGGAGTATGGAAAACCTCAGAGGCTAACCTGCATCCCTAAGCACCTGAGTTCCAATCCTCCAAGAGAGGTAAGTCATTAATTCATCATCAAAGATTCAATTTTTCTGCTCTTCTTCTCATGACTTCTTCTCTTCTTTTCCTTCTTTGTTTCTTCTTTTTTGTAGGCTTTACCTGGCACCAGACATTATTCCAACCTAAAGTGGGTGGCTCCCATGATCAAAGAGCTTCCTTTAGAGGTCCTCTCAATTTTAAGGGCGTGGCATCTTCAGCCTTTGGTCGTTCTAGGGAAGAATTTTTAGAAAACATAAGGCTATCTGCAGCATCTAAAGACGGGATCAAGCTACTGGCTGGGGGTCGTCACTCCCCCTTCTCATTAAGGACTTCCCTAGAGTAGGGTGTGCATTTAAGGGTGGCTTGTCACAAGCAACCGCCTCCAAAGAGTGGTGTCCCTAGTAAGGCCATACCCGGAATACAACCCAGCCTAAGAGGGATAAATGGAAGAAAATGAGAGATAAGCTTTATACAGGATAGGAGATATTAATATTTAAATTCCTTCTAGGGCACTACCCCTCAAAGAGATTGTCAGTTACGTCAGACCTTTGTGTCTTTAATTTTTAGACCCTTAGGTACGCATACGACGGGGCTTATGACGTCCCGCGGGGCTTCGCCACTCTTACCATGCCTTCGATTCATAATTTTTCTATTCATCGATTTTTATTTTGATTTTTATTTGACAGCCCTTATTGGCTAGATAAAGCATGAAAGTTCATTTTCGACGGTTAAGACGGCCCCTATTTGAGACCTCCCCGATATTAGGGAGCACCTAAGTTGGTCATCCCATCCATCAATCTCTTGCCCCTGCACTCGGCTGAGGAGAAAAAAGAAAAGACTTTTGTGCATACCCAGAGTATGGCCAAAGTAGCAACGGTGTTCTAGAGGGATCGGCTATGGCTCGCCGTGAAGTGTGTGGAAAACCCTACTCAATGGTTACCCTAAATGATCAGGGAAAGAAACTCAGACTCCTAGCGTGAAGTTATCACTAACCTAAGTAGCCACGAAGTCTACTCATTTTGACTAGGCAAACTAACTAAGGCCTAAAGTCACTCAACCATGTTTTAAGGAACCAACTTTATAACCATGTGTAGAAATAAATAAGAGTGATAATAATGATAGTATCATATTCTTTGCATAAAATAACGATACCTTGCATATTCATAGCGTGAAAGTAGCATCCTAAAGTGAGAGCTTGGTCATCGAGCTTTGAGGAGCGTGAGTAGCTTTGTATTCATTGCTTGATAGGACAAAGATGAAAAGATAGCAAAGGATTGGATTCCTCAACACGGAGGAGCGGTAGACATCATACTGGACAAAGAAGGATAAAAAGGAAGAGAGACGAGGGATAGAACTCTCTTATTAAGGCATAAAGGCCGTGATGACAAGGAACCAAATACAGAATAAATAGGGATTAACTAAGATCAAGGCAATCTAAAGTCTCGAAAATAGCATGAAAAATGGCAAGAACCCCGAAAGGGTGAAGCCCACAAGGATGCATCGCCGAGCTTGAGGGACTACTCCACACCACCGTGCAGCAGTGGGATGAGTACCGAGCATCTCTGGAGCTTCTGGTGAGCTTCCTTAGACTTAAAAACTGAAATGCTTATGCAAATTGACTGACCTTTGAAAATGCAGCGGGTCGAGGGAGCCCAGAGGATCGGACCGGATGCACCATCCTCCTCTACACAACTAGCCGGGGGACAGGCTGAGAGAGACGCAGACTTTACCCGAGCCGTAGCTCGAGCCGAGGAGGCCGAAGCTCCCCTCGCAGAGCGGGTAACAACCATAATTTCCTAAAATGCCTTATGACCCATGCATGTGCCTAAGCTGACCATGATGCGAATGCAATATGCAGGCGAGAGAACTGACCGTAGCATTGACTGCGGAGGAGCGAGCCTGAGCAGAAGTGGCAGAGGTACCCCGTCTCTAGGAAGAGATTGACCGACTTCAGGGGGAGTGACCCGACTGAGTGGGGAGACAATAGACATAGAGCGGTACCGGACCGAGGCTTGTAAGGCATGACTCCAGGTCCATTACTTGAGGATCGAGCTCCGGACCATGGAGTGGACTGTCCGGATGATGGGCCAAGTATCCGAGCAGAGTGCGTCCCAGAGCAGCACTGCAGGAGGCTCGCGGAGCATGGCACTGAGAGCGTCGATGAGAGATTACTTGGCCAGCTCTTCTGGCCGCCGGAGGAATGAGGAGGTGGAGTGGAGACGCCCACGGGAAGAGGAGGAACATAGCACCATGGAGCCACCATCAAAGCGGTATGAGGGTACTGGGGACAGTGGCGGCCCGGGAGATAGACCGGTCGAGTGACACTTTTTTTGTTTTGGTTTTTCTTATTTTTTGTTGGTTTTTGTTCTTTTGATACACACATTATGTGACACTTTAGAATGCGATGAAATGAAGAAAATTCTGTTTTGTGAAAAATGTGAAATGTGAATGTGTGGATGCGAATGAAATGGAAATGTGTAATTTGGGCGAATGGATGATTGTGAGTGTGAACGTGTGAATGGGAATGTGAATGTGCGGATGTGAATGCATGATTTGTGTGAATGGGAGTGTGTGGATGGGAATGCATGAATGGGAATGCGAATGTGAACAGGTTAATAGATGTAGAACGGAGCGATGGATGTGTGTGTGGAATGCAGGAGAGAGACCGACAGGTTTGATCAATCAAAGAGGGAACAAACAGATCCTCACCCTGCAACAGAAAATCTGACTTCACGAAGTTGTTGATACAGAAGAATCTATATATCAAGGGTTTTCTCTTTCATTTTTTTCGCTGGACAATGGATTTTAACTTTGAAGCCGATCCACCGACAGTGCCGGTCTAGATTGGTTTCCCAGCTTTGCCAGCAAATCTGTACCATGAAGACTATTTGCGGTCCATTGCTGGCAATTTTGGGATGGTCCTGCGCATTCATGAGTGAACTCTGGCTATGACCGATACTTCAGAGGCCCTGGCTTGTGTCGAGATGGATTTGTCAGCGCCTCGCAGGGAGAGGCTATGGATTGATCTTGATGGAGTTGGCTACTAGCAATCGGTTGGTTACAATTGTGTCCCTGCTCTCTGCTCATTCTGCCACAAGCTTGGCCATTCTGCTACAGGTTGTAAGAAGAAACAGGGTAGAATTGCCCGGATTCATTTGGCAAAGGATCAGGATCCTATGAAGTTTAGACAGGCCTTTCGGCCCTGGCCGGTGGACCCTCTGACTGCTCGACAAAATGTGGCAATGGATAATAAATTTGAGATTCTTCATCAGGTTGTGGAGTTTCTGGAATTGTAGGAAGCAAATCCTGGTGTAATCAGTTTTGCTGGCCCCCCCCAGGATCTGGTGCAGGCTGAAGGGGTGACCTCCGCCACTGTTATATTGTAGTCAGTAGCTGTGGAGCCTCCCTCATCTCCTAAGTCAGCTATTGGTGGAATTAAGGAATAGGGGCTTAATGCTTTTCAGGCATTGGACGACTGTGTATTACCAAACTGTGAGGGGGACCCAGCGTCTTCACCATCTAAGGGTCCTGTTGGTGGAGTTGAAGTTGTTAGTCAACAGCTACATGCTGAGCCCAAGGCGAAGCCTAAGCTGGATGCTGAGGCCTCGGCTGTGGTTTGTGAGGTGGACCTTCCTAGCAATGTGGAGGAGCGAGAACTGCTATTAGCCTATAAGTAAGTTGCGGACAAGGCATGTCTAGATAATGTCTTATTGCAAACTAAACTACTTGAAAGGGGAGGTGTGAATTTAAGTAGGCCTCCTGATGGTGGGGTCATCACCAGATCTAGAGCTAGATCGATGGAAGATATTATTTGGAATCCTCAATGATCCAGCCTATCCTTATATGGAATATACGAGGGGTGGGGAATTCTGGTTCCCGTAGAAGTTTAAAACAAATAGCGCAGTCTAATAAGGCCAGTTTGGTGGCTATTTCTAAACCAATGTTGTCATTCAATACGACTGGCTGCTCGGGGCATCGATAAATGCTGCGAAGGAATCGATCCGAATTATTGATAAAAAACGGGTGTCAACAGTCCACAAGACCCCACTTTGGAATTTGGACCAATCGTATGGCCATGATGCCAATGGGGTGAGAAACATGAGATTTAATCCCAAATCCTTTCATTTTCTTGCGAACTTCAGCTTCCAGAGCCTTGACCATCTCTAGATCCCTGGGGATCACTTCTTCATAGCATGGTTCTTAGGTGATATATTTGAAAAGGATGAATATTGATGGCCACATGATGTGGTGATAACTTAAAACCACGTCTCGGGATCAGGATTGTGGCGTCCCTTGGGTCATTGGAGCCCCTCGTAGGCTAGTCCCCGGGGTGTCTGTGCCCGATTCGGATTATAGGATGTTGCCACTTCCGTGCGCATCCTTGGGTGTTGCCTCTTCCGTGTGCACCTCTCTTATTTCGGGGCCGTATCGGAGTTCCTTCGTGGGGGTGTACCCAATTAACTCCCCGGACGCTCTGGGTCTAGGAGAGATGCTGTCGAATTTTCGCCAGGTAATTTGAAGACTAATGACACACAAGAACAATGACAAATAGACTAAATTGAGGAATACCGTGGGCACATAAACTAGACCAAAAAAAATCGTTATGAACTGGCATATAGCAAATGTGAAGAAAAAAATGAATGAATAAAGATGGGCCGAAGATAGACTTTCTGATCAATGGGCATTTGGCATTCCCATATGCATGGTGATTGCATCTCCACACATGCAATGGTTCATGAACCCTAATACAAGTTTTACCCTCATTTCAATCTTGGGTGCTTGCATGCCATTATCCCTTGGGTATATCAAATGGTGTGCGGAGAAAGTCCGGATTACGTCCGAACAGAAACCCTCACTATGCATGAGTCGAGCACTCCGTCATGTATCGGGGATCGCTCCTCGTAAAACACAATTGAATTCTTGCATGCCATATGCATATTCATGCATTTCATCCCCTTTTCATACGTATATATTATACGCAAAAGGAAATGAACAAAAGAAGATAACCAACAGACCCAAAAAATGAATGAAGAAGCTTGCTGGCAAGCCCCGCGACACTCTGCCAAGTCGGGTGTGTCGATGCACTGTGCACAGTGCGTCGACGCACTCTAGCCATACAGAGTTCAAGCTTGTGAAACAACGAAAAGAATTGGTGTCCCCTGCGGACATTGCGAAATTCAAGAATTAGCGAAAACTTTCTATAGATGCTCTTTATTTTTTTTATTTTTTATGTTTCTTTTTTCTTCTTTTTTTTAGCACTCGAAATTATTTACAACACGACAATGATCACAGGTAGCCCCTAAACTATGTAGGGAGTGGGTCGACATGTCACGCTACCAAATCATTTACTCCATGTAAGCGGCGAAGTGACACATGAGAGTGAAAGGAGAGTGCTAGCTTTGCACCAAAACTTCTCTCATCCTATAAATGCCTCGCTTTTACTCTCCTTAGGTGCAGCAGAAGCCTAACTCGAAGAGTGAAAGTTTCTAAAGAGGGGAAGGAGCGAAGATTTCTGGCAGTTTCAGAATGGAGGGTGAATCTTCCCACTCCTCGAAGAGAAGCAGATCCAGTAGTAGTTCCAGGAGGCTTTCTGGCGTTGAGGGGCACCTCAGTGAGAGGACCCAATCGCAGCTTGTAAGTGGATCCTCATTCATTTCTTCTCTTGTACTCCCTATTTCTTCTGACAATGCACCCTTTTCCCATTTCTTGTGTATGCATAGAGTATGATGAGATCACACATTTCATGGGAGTTGGTGGTGGCTGCATATCGGGGTCTTCTTTACTTCCAAAAGGCCTGGCTAGATGCGATGGGGTTTGGGGGATTTCTCTAGATCGAGCCAATCAAGCTTGACCTCACCCTCATCCAAGCATTGCGTGAAAGATGGGACCCAGCGAGTCGGGCCTTCCTGATGCCCTGGGGGCACATGGTGCCCAGCCTAGAAGATGTAGTCTGAATCACAGGCCTCAAAGTGGATGGCGAGGCGGTGACTAGGGTCACCTACCCTCATTACTGAGAGGAGGCTCAGACTTAGATGATCGAAAGAATAGGTTAGTAGCCAAGGCATCTATCATGGAGGCATTGGGGCTTACTGACACTCGTCTACGCGATAACGAGTCCTTGGAAGAATTCATGGAGAGAATTGAAAGAGGGTGCCATGCTGTGTACTACGTGGACGCCAGCAATTGGGAGAGGTTAAACATGGATTTGAGGAGATTTCTCCTCTTTCTGCTGGAGAGGTTGCTATTGGGTTCGAAGGGAGACGACATCCACTGTCGCTTCCTAGAGCTCCTAGTAGACCTGGAGAGAGTAGGGTAGTATGCTTAGGGAGCTGTTGTGCTAGAGCATTTGTTTACAAGTCTATCCTAAGAGCCAAACCGAGAGGTGACTGTAAGTGGCTTCACATCATTTATCTAGGTAGTTTTTTTCTTGAGCTTCAAGTGTTTATTCTTTGTAATCTTTAAACATCCGTGTGTGTGTGGATCGACTCAGATCCATGGTTGTGTGTGTTATCTTGTTCAGATCTGTGTGTGTGCGTGGATCTCCTTAGATCTGCTTGTGTGTGTGTGGATCTATCCAGATCCGAGTGCTCTTGTGTGTAGTGTGCTGCATCCGTTGTAGCGTGCGTATGCGTCGTTGATCCGGTTGGATCATGTTGGAGACTTCATCTCCGTGTGTGTGTTGGAGCTCGTCTCCGTGTGTGTGTTGGAGCTCATCTCCGTGTGTGTGTTGGAGCTCATCTCCGTGTTGGGGATTTATCTCCGTGCTGGTTTCCAGCAGTGAAGTCTCACCAAGTTTTGGCGAGGGGTGGACGTAGGTTGCCATTGGTGCATCCGAACCACCTTAAAAATCCCTGTGTCTTGTGGTTTGAGCTGTGTGGTTTGGTCCATCTCTTCTACCTCCATTCTAGGTGATTGTGCATATATATTGTCTCCTCCATATTGTATCCTTCGTATCTAGTATAATTAGTTATCATATATGATAGATCTTGATAGATCAAATCAGAGATTTAACAGATTTGAATTCTTGTATTGCTGGTTTATCACATCTATTTTGAATTGGGAAAAATTTTCTTAAAATTTATAGTCACCCAATTCACCCCCCTCTTGGGTGTTATTGATCGTGGGACTTCAGTGGTGGTGTGCATGCTGGGAGGGAGACAGTGGTGTGGACGTGCTGTGTGTGAGACCGAGCATGAGAGGGAGATGGGGGGTTGAGGAGGCAGTGTGCGAGCGGGTGTGAGGCCATGTGTGAGCGGGTGTCGGGGGACGTGGCTGACTACGGGTTTGTGGATGCAGCAGCGGCGATGATGACGGGGTGGTCGCAATGGAGGTGGGATGCAGGGATCAACATAGGAGGAGGAAAGAAAGGATATCTCAGAGGGAGGGGAGACGGTGCAGGCCGGTGCGAAGGTGGCTGTGGTGCAGTGGAGAGTAGCTCGCGGTGGTGAAGTGTGTGCAGTGTGAGAGGGAGAAAACGAGAGTAGCAGAAGAAAAAGGGAAGGCAAGGGGGGCCTGTGGTGCAGTGCGTGTGTGCTCGCGGGGAAGGGAGAGCCGTCGGCTGTGGTTGCTATGTATGTGCAGAGAGAGAAGATGTGGAGGGAATGCATCAGGAGGGGGGACGGGAGTTGTAGGGAGAGATCAATGCAGTGGAGAGAGGTTAACACCCATGGGAACAAATGCATCCCTAGATGCAGATGAGAATGGCAAATCTATAGATCCTAAAACATACCGAGGTATGCTCAGATCCCTTTTATATCTCACTACGTCATGGCCTGATATACAGTTCAGTGTGTGCATGTATGCTCGATTTCAAGCCAATCCGAAAGAATCTCACTTGATTGCTATAAAAAGAATCTTAAGGTATATTGCTAGCACACATGACTTGGCGTTGTGATATCCTGCATCATGTTCTTTTGATTTGATTTCATATACTGATGCTGACTATGTTGGGTGTAAACTTGATCGGAAAAGTAATAGTGGCTATTCCTAATACTTGGGTGGGTGCCTAGTCTCTTGGGCTTCCAAGAAGCAGCAGTTGGTGGCTCTATCTACTGCTGAAGCAGAATATGTAGCAGCAAGTAGTTGTGGGCCCCAAGTGCTGTGGCTAAAGCACCAACTTTAGGACTACGGAGTAGATCTTGGATGCACACCTATATTGTGTGATAACACAAGTGCCATCAACTTAACTATGAACCCCATCCAGCATTCTTGCACAAAACTCATTGAAATAAGGCATCATTTCCTTCGGGATGAGGTAAGCAAAAAGTATTTGGAGTTCTAATTAATTGAAACAGAGAAGCAAATTATAGATATTTTTACTAAACCTCTGAGCAATGAAAGATTTTCAACCTTAAGGAGAGAATTGGGTCTGTGTAGACCTCCCACTTGATCACACCTGCATGGTTTCACTCATCTAAGCCCAAGGGGTCACTAGTTAACAGTGTTAGGAGGAGCCCATCATACATGTCTGATTGTGTGCATTGTTCATAAGTTGTAGGTTGTGCCCTTTCACTGCATGACCCGATGGTAAATGAAATGGTGGTGTGCGGAAGGACAGGCACAATCTGTCTGAAAACACCCATTATACGTGAGGAAGATCATCCGCCAAGTACCAAGGGTAGTCACATACTGCATTGTAGTGTCCATGGGTCGTGGGGGACTTGGTTGTTCACCTTGAGACAAGTTCATCATTAAAGTCTGTTGCATTTGAAGCTTTTCACTTGTCTGGTTCAAGTGAGTTGACCTCATGTCTTGATTATGGTCGACCGCTCACTGCTTTCCCTTTTCTATGCACTGCATCGTTTAAGGACTTGTTCTCTCATCTTCTATTGTCTAACTAAGTTGCGTCATCCTCCTCCATCCACTCTCATGTCTCCTAAAATTTTCACGTGCAAACAAAGTACTTTACACAACCTCATAAAGGCTATGTACTAGAAAGTCATTATCAAGCATGTAATTTTCATAACGAGCCTCGTGATTTTCACTCATTTATAAGAGAAAGTACTCCCAGCGCAATGCGACGCCAGTATCATCGTACCCCATGGTTTATAGCACATTTTCGACAATCCGTCGAGGGGACTAGCATGGAGCCCTTAGACACAATCCGTGCCCGATCTTGCATCTTCAAGTTATAAATCCAGCTACTTCCACAAGATAATAATTTCAGCCAATAGTTCAATTCTAAATAATAAGTTTTATGACCAGGTAACCAAGGCATAGAACGTACCAAAGTTGACATGAGATATCAAAGAAGAATTAAGGCACATTTTGCTACGGCGGTATTCCGACAGCATAACGGCATTTTCATTAAGTTACATAACTTAACCTTAACTTGTTAAACATAATTTAGAATCCAGATAATCCTAAGATCATCTAGGAACTCAAGAAAACCAACCCCAAGGGTCAGACCTCGGGTTAAGCACAATCAGGAACCAAGCGGTCATTTACTGGACTGTTTCATGAACCAAGCGGTCTAGTATTGGACCATTTCTAATGAGTCAAACCTAGAACAAAGGAACTTGACTCAAAGAACATGCGGTCAAAGGATGACCATTTGACAAGGTAAGCAACCATGATTACGACCGTTAGGCACGCCTTAGCGGTCGCTATGAAGACCGTTTAGACTCAGAAATCAGAAAACATCGATGGTGTAAGTGTTTTCTAGATAAATTAGGCTTTAAGGATACAACCAGCTCGGCGCCCTAGTAAGAATCCCAAGCTCACGGAGACTTACGGAGGTCTTAAAACAAGATCACCTAGTCTGGTAGAAGGAATATCTAACGGAGAGGATCACAAGTTTAAGATTGTGTGCTTAAGTGCAAAGTGTGTAACTAATGACATCATACCAGAATATATGCCATATACTTAAGAAAATGACTCATAGATAAGAAAGAATCGTGATAAACAGTGATAAATCAAGAGTGAATCCCGTTCATCATCACTTGAAATATGTATTTAATACAAAAGTATATATTTTTGGCATAAAATTATCATAAGTTTAAAATAGGTTTCAAGTGCATAAGAAACATGAAAGCTACTGGGATGCACTGTTAATATAACCAAGTATATGAAAACAGCACTAGAAATAGGGATAAAACCTAATTAACTAGTCTTATCATATAATGATTCAGGGCAACCAAGGTTATGGCTGTTCAAAGTAGCTGGGCAGCCAGGAGTCTGGCCGTTTAAGGGGGCAGGGTGGCCAGGACTCTGGCCGCCTTGAGGTCTGGGTGACCAGGCCTCTAGCCGCCTTGGGATGTGTCGGTGGCCAGGCATCTGGCTACCTTGGGTTCTGGGCGATCAACACCCTGGCTGACTAGAGATCTGTGTATAAATTATATATAATACCTCAAAAAAATTCACCCACCTCCTTTGAACAGACAGGGTGGAGCCTTACCGTTGACCTTATGGGCAGGGGGCGCTACCCCCCTGCAACCCCAGGCCAACTTACCATGATATTGGATCCGCGAAGGGATAGGGTGGAGCCTACATAAATAAGGTTGAGACCCCACACTCTCAATCAACCAAGAGAAAGTGTCACTTCTATGATGGCTAGACATGGTCACTGAGATGTCCAAAATTAGGCGTCTACAGGGCTGACATTGGGTTTTTTACCCAGGTCTATAAAATCCTCATTTTTACACTTTGGGCCCACTTTGACTCCATGTGACTGCAAGAGGACAAGGATACATGCTTGGACTGGTTGGCTGGCCATGTGTGCGAGTAGAACGAGGAGGTTGACCCATGTGGCCCCAAGGCTTCATCTTCACTAATGCCTTCAAGCTAGTACATCAATCGACCTCGCACAGAACTGGGATGGATACGATCTTACATGGAGATTGACTGGGCTGGGTGGAGGGCCTCACCTCGGGAGAGTTCGCCCCCACTAAGGAGCGACCGCACCTTGGGTGAACTCCCCCTTGGGTGAGTCGTGGCCACGTAGGGTGATCCCGGGGACTTCTGCTATTGTTTAGTGTTGTCCTTTGCAAGACTTTAGGTGTCTGGAGTGCTGGGATTGGCCCACGGGGGTCAATGATTTAATGTCATTGTTGCCGCTTGCTGGGTGTCCGGGGGAATTCTCTAGACACTTTGGTTTGTTGAACGGCTCGGGTAGCTGGCTGATGGGCCCTAGGTTTGGCCCCGAGATGAAGGTGAGAGCCCGTAGGAGTTTAAGAGGACGCGCCTTGGTCGTGTAGGCCCAGCCTTGGTTGGTTGAGCCACGTTGCGTGGCGAGTTTCCAGGGCAGCCCCGTGTTGGGGTGCAGGAGCAAGATCTAGAGGGGGGTGAATAGATCTCACTATAAAAAATTTTGTACGGAATTAAAATTTTAACCACTCAATGAGACAAATGAAATCACAGTGCTCTCTGGACCAGACTGGGGGGCCAGTCTGGTCTGCCTAAACCCCCCCAGGGGGGGTTTACGCGAGGTAGAGAGGGGGGTATTTCCCCAACCTTTAAAATCCACAGTTTCACTCCTTTGGGCCCACGTTGACTCCATGTGACCGCAAGTGGACAAAGGATATGTGCTTGGACTGGTTGGCTAGCCGCTTATGTACGTGGACTGAGGAGATTTACCTATGTGATTTTGAGGCCCCGTCTTCACGAATTCTTCCACACAGGCACGTCGATCGACCTCTACACAGAGCTGGGATGAGATGGCAAGGGGGCCACGGGGCTAGGCAGAGGGCACGACCCCAAAGGGCAGTTCACCCTCCCTGGGGTATGGCCGCGCCCGGGGTGAGCTCCCTCCTGGGTGGGGTGGCCATCGCGCGAGCTGGCTCGAGCGAGCTCTTGTGGTTGTTTGGCTATGTCCTTTGAAGGACTCGAGCTAGGAGAGCACTGGGAATGACTCGTTGGGTTTGTCATTGTCGTGTCGTAGTTGTCACTCGCAAGGTGTTTGGAAAAATTCTCGACACACATCAAGTTGTCAAACGGCTCGGGTAGCTGACTGGCGGGCCTTAAATTTGGCCTCGGGCTGAGGGTGAGAACTTGTCGGAGTCGAGAGAAGGCATTTTGGGCATGTGGGCCTGGCCTATGTCGCGTTGTAAGGTGGGTTGGCAGGCAGCCCCGGGTCAGCCTGAGAGTTGAAAATAAACAGCTTGTCACTACATATCTGAGGGTCGGGAGTGGCCTCGACTTGTTGGAGGGTTGTCATAGAAAATGACTAGTGCGTTGGAGTTATGGGTTGGGCCCCGGCTTGCTATAGAATAGTTGGAATATGCACGCCCATAAGGTGTTCAGGGAATTCCCAACACACGTGCATGTGTCATATGAGTGCGCTACGGGCCTCCGAGGCCCATGGTTGGCTGGGATAAGTCATCTTTTGACTTTATAGGGCCAGAGGGAGGAGTCTTGGGGGTAGGCCCCAACCTCAATGCTGGGTGCCACGTGTCGTGGCTTGTGGTCTGGGCATCCCCGGGTTGACTCGGGTGGAGGGGTCGAAGGTGGGTAAACTAGCAAGCTAGGTGATCGGGGGTGGCTCCAATCAATTGTTGAAGTTGCAGTGGATCATGGCTAGCTGGTTAGGACCCTTGATTGGGCCCGGTGTGTCGCGGGAAGGGCTGGGTGACCAACGCCTTAAAGGTGTTCGGGGAAATTCCTAATCTTGCCGATGATGACAAGGGTCAAACATGATTTGTTCATCGATATTGGTTAAATGCCAAAGCAAAGATATTATTTATTCATTAACAAGGATAAAAGGTCCAAGTTAAGAGAAAAGTTGAGCGATCTTGCCGATGATAACAAGGGTCAAACATGGTTTGTTCATCGACATTAGTTAAATGCCGAAGCAAAGGAGGTTTGTTCATTAACAAGGATGAAAGGTCCAAGTTAAGGGAAAAGTTAACCGATCTTGCCGATGATGACAAGGGTTTCATCGACATTCGTTAAATACCGAAGCAAAGGAGGTTTGTTCATTAACGAGGATGAAACGTCTAGGTTAAGGGGAAAGTTGACCGATCTTGCCGATGATGACAGGGGTCAAACATGGTTTGTTCATCGACATTGGTTAAATGCTGAAGCAAAGATATTGTTTGTTCATTAACAAGGATGAAAGGTCCAAGTTAAGGGAAAAGTTGACCAATCTTGCCGATGATGACAATGGTCAAACATGGTTTGTTCATCGACATTGGTTAAATGCCGAAGCAAAGATATTGTTTGTTCATTAACAAGGACAAAAGGTCCAAGTTAAGGAAAAAGTTGACCGATCTTGCCGATGATGACAAGGGTCGAATATGGGTTTATTCATCGACATTGGTTAAATGCCAAAGCAAGAGTATATTCATTAATGAGGACGAAAGGTCCAAGTTAAGGGAAACATCGACCGATCTTGCCGATGATGACGAGGGTCGAATATGAGTTTTTTCATTGACATTGGTTAAATGTTGAAGCAAGAGTATAGTCATTAACAAGGATGGAAGGTCTAAGTTAAGGGAAACATCGACCGATCTTATCGATGATGACAAGGGTCGAACTTGAGTTTATTCATCGACATTGGTTAAATGCCAAAGCAAGAGTATATTCATTAAGAAGGACGGAAGGTCCAAGTTAAGGGAAACGTCGATCAATCTTGCCGATGATGAAAAGGGTCGAATATGGGTTTGTGGCAAAAGATCTCCGGCGGGACTTGTGGATATCATCCCTTTCGGAGTTTCATTTGGGTGATGGTGAAGAAGAACTTTAAATTACCACTTTACTGGCTTAAGCGCCCTTTCAGGTTTTCACCAAAGCCAGCCCCCTCTTGCTTTTGCCCATGCGCCCTTGTGGGTTTTTACATGGCAGGGTACCCGATTTTGCCTGTAATGCCCTTTCGGGCTTTCACCGCAGTCGGGTTATAGCTTACAATGCCACCACCTAATGAAGCAAAAAAGTTTTCACATTTATAGAGATTAGGCAAATATCAAGGACTTGCTACAACTTGTGTGCAACTTAATCAAGTGGGGTCAAGATGATATGGTGAACATCATATAGAGGGTCCCCAGATCAAGGCCTAAAAGGTACTAGCTGATTATTCATGATCGAGATGTCTTGATGATGTTTGATCACTGTCAGTTGAAAGGGACTATAGATATAGTTATCATGGTAGAGTCTATGAGCAATCATGCACAGTTACAAGGTGAAGGTGGGAATAATGTGAGGAAATGTCAACATAGAAGAAAAGGTAGTAGCTGTAAGGCAAGGGGAAAGAACCTACGACTGAGGAGGACTTTGTGGACTTGGATGCTACATATTCCCCATATGACATTAGAGATTTCAATATAATTGAAGATGAATTTGCAAGATAGGGTGAGACTAAAGTGACTAGTGTCTAGATTACAAGGCGGGGTGAAGAGAGTGCAAGACAGATTGAAGAGAGTGCATAGATTGGTGTAATGATTGCACATGGTAAGGAATTGTAGGAATAAAGACACATGCATGAAGAAGATGAGAACGGACAGCCACAGGGTGATGAGAAAGGACAACCACAGGGTGATGAGGATGCATAACCACATGGTTATGAGGATTAGGATGAGGGTAATTTAGACTATAAACTTCAGTATGAGAATAGCTACCATAGTCTACTATCAAGTGATGAAGATGATTATCATTCATTTGTACATGAAGACAAGGACATTAACACGGACATATTACAAACCAATGATGACTGCCTAAAGATTGAAGTGGGGACAACATTCTATGGGCAACAAACACTTCTCCTATCCATGAATAGTACTCTATGAAGATAAAGTGTTACTTGAAGACATATAGAAGTGACCCCCCAAGGCTCATCATGGAGTGTGATCATAAGAAATGTCAATGGAGGATGGATGCATTCAAGTTGCCTGATAGGGTAACATTTCAAATTAAAACAATCAGAGGGGAGCACATATGTCCTGGCGATAACATGGCCAACAACAAAATGGCCATGCAAAAATGGATGGCTGCAAAGATTAAACCTTGGCTCATAGTTAAGGGGATGCTTCTCCTAATGAACTACATATAAGGCTGAAGGATAAATATCACACTAACTTACCTTACCACAGACTGTGGCGAGGGAAAAAATTGGCAATGAGCCATACATGGTTCATGGGAGGCAAGAACAAGTGAACAAACTGAGCCTCTGTAAAACAAACCGAACACACAGTGAACCCTCTGTGAATTAACCCCTAAACCTTGCATAACAAACCCCCTGAATGAAATACTCAAACATTCATGCTAAGTCACCTTCTCAAGTGGCTAAATCACTTAAACCCCACCTCATTGTCTATCTAATCCATCAATTGGATGAATAAATGAATCAGAAAATCTACCTACGGGTGAAAGAAAAGAAAAACACAGTCAAAAGCAATGAACCCTCGGGATAGGCTAATCCGATGCGGTCACTATTCCCCCATGTCGGTTTAACCCTCCTCTCAAAATCCCATCTCCTTTGCTTGAACCCAAATCTGGCGTGCACCCATCCGTTAATGTTCAACCTTTAAAACAACGCGGCCAAATCTGGCGCACCCCCCCTTGAAGCCCCTTTCCCGGCACGGCCAAACCCGGCGTGCCCCCTTCAAGCCTCTATTCCGGTGCGCCCTCCTTGTCCTCCTCTATTACGGCGTGCTCTCTGTTGCATCACTATAGTTGCTAAAATGGCGCACCCCCCCTTGCCATCCTATTACAGCACGCTCCCTTGTTGACACTAATCCGGCGCACCTTCTTAATAAAAAAAGGGATAAATAGCTAGTAAAAAAATAGAAAAGGCCCAAAGTAAAAAATGAGTAAAAGGGTCAATGCTAATGAACAAGAAATAAAGGAAGCTCTATTACCTATGCCATAAAAGGGTCAATACTAATGATCCCCGCGACCTGACCGTGCAGGTCAATCCGCGTGCGAGGGCGCACGATGGCGAGTTCGGGCTCTACATTTAACAATTCGCTCCCCCGGACTACGCATGAAGAGAAAAGCAATGATGCCCCACGGTATCAGACGTGGACCTCGGGGATCCCGATATGGCCATAGTCCGTAACCATTTCGGGCCAATAGATCACTGATCGGACCCGCTTCTACCAGGATTCAGTCCCGCACCCGCATTAAACTTGCCGTGTCTACGGCAGACATTTACGTGGTTTTATCATCATCTTCGATTCTTCAAATGCAGACTCTCGTCCGAATAATGAATGTCCTTTAGTGATCGACATACATCGAGATCTAATCCTGCAATTGCATTAAACTTGCCGTACTTGTTGGGTTGATAGACCCAGATTCAGAGGGGGGGTGAATGAATCCCCTTCAAAAACTTATAGCGAAATAAAACATTTGCTTAAACTCACTAAAGACAACTAAGAAAAAAATATGAAAAAATAGCCTTCGCGATCATCAAAAAGAGCACAACACATCTGCTGTGTCCCTGAGTCTCAGAACTCAACGATTCACTCACCACGGGATTCCGCAACTGATATAGTGGAAAAACCTATGTGGATCGTAAAACACAAGTCGAGACCCACGAAAGCGTCTGAAAGCTCTCTGATTCCGATCCGAAGGATCCAAGGCATTATAGACCTTTTGCTGTAATGTATGTATGACTATGTATAAATGCATCGATCGTCATAGACATGTGCATTGACCTCTCTATCGAAAGCGATGAGCATATGTAGTGTGATAGTAATCACAGCATTAACCAATGTAAAGCACAAGTAGACCTGTTGTGCACTGTGAGAGGGATCTGCACAACGAATTGTGAATGTGCATTGACCTGCCTCTTATCGTGATGCTTACTTGCATCGACATACTGAACATGCCATAACATGTGCATCGACCTGCATGACTAGAAGAGATACATGCATCGACCTATCTAAATTAATGCATGAACCAATATGCATGGATGCATCGACCTTGCTAACATGAAGACTTCAGGCAAACATATGCATTGACCTAATAGCCTAAGTGTATGAAGGTGCATCGACCTTCTAGACTAAAATAAGTGTATGCATCGACCTTTCAATGAATGACTTCTGGATATGCACTGACCTTCTAGTCTGGAATGCATGTATGTGCATCGACCTTACTTGACTATTGGCCCAGATAACAATATATGTGGACAAGAAGGGGGGGTTGAATTGTCCCCCATAAATGCTGACCAATTTTTAAAACTAACTAGCAGATTTAACGTGATTGATGTGAATAAGCTAAATAAGAATAAACTAGATTCACTCAATCAAACTGTGCCCACATGATCAAGATAATACAGAATAGCGTGCTAGCACACACTACAATGCACATAGATTTTTAAAGTGGTTCGGGACCATGACGGGCTCCCTAAGTCCACCCCTCACCAAACCTGGTGAGACTTCACTCGCTTCGTAAGAAGCACATGGAGTAGAAACTCCAACACACACGGAGACTTCATCTCCACAACGATCCAACTGCGGGATCAAACCACACATACACACGTTGGGCCAATCGCAGTAATATCCACACGACCGTATGCAAACGGTCCACCCACAAGGTATTATCTAGTACAGAAAATCCTGAAATATGATCAATACAGCTCAACCCAAAATGTAAACAATGAAGAGCAACGTCCTAGCATAAACTTGTATAATAGAAGATTCCTATTTTTGAATGTTCAGATTTATGGTCATGGTACCCAAATTGGAACCTTTCTGAATTTAAGATAGTTCAAGAAAATTTTCACAGATGTTCAATAAGTTGCAGACAATAGGTAGAAGGTAACTTCAAGAGTAGGCATAACAAGTGAGCAGACATCAGATGTGAGAGTATTAGCATAAAGTATGATAGAAGTAGCCAATAATACAGTAGACAATATTGATTTTAGAAATACTCACAGTCATTGAGCAGACAGTAGATGTGAAAGTATTGGCTCAAGGTATGGTAGATGTTTTCTAGAATGAGCACAATAATAAGCATACATCAAGAAGACTCACTCACCGATATGGCAAGAATGTTCAATTATGAGGTAGGTAGAACTGATTTTAGTAATGATTTGATTGATACCAACTAATGTGAAAGATTTTCAAAGTGAAGCAAATAGAATCAGTTGTCACGCCCCAAGCCATATGTGTATAGCGGAAGTAGCTTGGGAACTGTGGACAATCGACATTACGCCTCAAGCTAGTAACACAATCAGAGCGCAATAACATCCACATAAAAGGAATGTACAAGATATGGACTCAAAAATTTCAACTTTTATTGATAAAATAATCCAAAGGTTACATAACAGTGACTCTTCTTATCACTAGACTCACGAAAATTAAAATCACAAGACTAGACTCAATAAAGTAAAATTACATAATGACATCAAACTAACATAAGGACTCTTGACATTCTAAGTCTTTTCTCGATCATCAATTATTACTTTCGGACCCTTCATTGGCGTAGTCTGAATCCAACTCACTTGAACATCCTGAAAAGATTGGGAAAAATAGGTATGAACACACTTGCTCAATAGGTATCTTCGCATCAACATGGAAGCATACTTTAAGTCATTATATTTTTGCTCTAGTGAGTAAGGTAGAGGAAAATGTGGTGAAACATACGAACAAAATCAAAGTAACCATACGATGCAAACTCTAGAGATACAAAGGATATAGATGAATAATAGAGCATGATCGAGCAAGATTATAAGATAAAGTGGCCTTTCATTTAACAAGAATGTACTTCATAACTATAAAGGCTATGCACTAGAAAGTCATGAACAAGAAAGTACTATCAATCATGTAAATTATCACAAGATCTTCTCATGGATTTCACCCGTCTATAAAAAAAGTACTCCTAGTGTAATGCGACGTCAGTATTCATCGTACCCCATGATTTTTAGCACGTTTCCAACTACCTACCGACGGGGCTAGTGTGGAGCCCTTCGACACAGTCCGTGCCTGCTCTTGCATCTTCAAGTTATAAATCAAGCTACTTCCATGAGAACAATAAAGTTGGCCAATAATGTTCAAATCAACAATAGTTTCATGATAATGTAACCAAGGTAAAGAATGCATCGAAGTAAGATCATGAGAGTTCAAAGGGTGATTTAAGCCAAGGTCATGCCACAGAAGGAATCCGGCAGCATAACGGTACATTTATTTACTTTTTATCAGAGTGAATCTTTCGTTTCTCATGAGCCTGGCTATTTTTCAACCTTACCAAGCTATTTCACACCCTTATCACATATTTGTCTGCCATATACACCTGTGTCACCCTTAGGACCCTTCAGCCGTCACCTTTGTCTTGCTTTTCTCCTTTGCAATCTTCACCATGACATAAGTCAACTCCAAAGCCTGGTGAGGTCAACTTCGCTTCTTCACTCTTCATACTTTCAGTGTTGTAACTCATTTTTCACCTTTGCTTAGCTATTTGTTAGCCTTATCATTTATTTGTCACTGCTGACCACCTATTTGTCACCACTATTTAGCTCCAGCCGTCGCCCTTGACATTTGCTCCTCTACCTTGCGGGCTGAAGCCAACTTGGCATTTGAACTATATTTTCACCACAGTTTTGCCATTTGTCACCCTTAACAGCTATTTGTCACCCGCATCTAGCATATGTCAGCCATGTGAATATAATTGCTTCCCTGGTGGACTTCTGAGCTTCAGGACTTGTTTAAGAGTTTGAATACATTGACTTTGAGTTGACTCTTGGCTTGACTGCATTAACTCTTCATTATTCTACGTTGACTCTTCAAGATATTATGTTGACTGTGTTGACTACGTTGAATTTTCTTTCATTCTTCAGAGTTTAACTTACTGTCAACCTGTCCTCACATAGATTGTGAATGTGCTTGTATATAATATCATCAACACAGGTATAAAGACTCATGAATGAAAGCATAGTTTGTCATCATCAAAACAAAGGGACACAACATTCTCCTCCTTTTTGATGATGGCAACTATGAGTCATCATGAACAATATAATCAAAATAGCACAATAACTATGAGTGTTCATGAACAATATGATCAAAACAACACAGTCTTGAAATAACCTTAACTCCCCCTTGATGACTCAACAAACTCTCTCCCTTTGTCATCAACAAAAAAAATGGAGTTTTTTAGAAGTGAATGAGTTCACAAGAAGATACCAAGTGAAAAGATCAAGGCATGTCCAAAAATGGCAAGATAAATGTCAGCAGACAAGGAATCAAAATTCTTCTCTCCCTTTGATAAAGAAAGGATCATGAGAGTAATGGGTGAGCAAACAGTCCAGACAAGGAATTTCAATGTGAATAGAAGTAGTCAAAGATGAAAGAAGTCTGTCAAATTATGCGAGGCAATTCTGAATCTAATACTAATCTCATAAATCAAAAATGACTTAAATTCAGATTCTTCTATTATAACCATCTCATGCTATGTTCCTTATTTAACAGCCTGGTTCAAATCTAATGACTTTGGAGTTTATTAATGGAATTTCTTTGAAAAAAATTTTACATTCATGTTTAATAGAACGGAACCATGTTTTCATATGAGAACCCTGTTTAACCCTCGTTTATCTTACTTATTCAAATTCAATGACTCCTTTAGGAGTTACCAAGATCAGTATTGAGGTTAAACATTCAAGATTTTTTGATTTTTTCCCTGGGTTTCAACATGTTTCTTTTTCTTCCAGCTACCATTTTCTGATTTTTTCTTTTTGTTCACTAACATTTTAAGAGCAATTAAGTCCAGTGCATACTTTGTATTTAGAGGATACACATTGTTTAGATGCCAGTATCCCTAAGTACGCAGTGTCACTGACTGTCATGCCTCAATTTGAACAGAGGTACCTGTGTCACTTCATGACATATCTCATCTCCTTTCTTTGATGAGTGAGACACATTTCTCGGTGAGCTAGCCATTACTCTGCCCTGATTTTCAAAAAAAAATGTAGAGTTAACAGTGGCACTTCATGACACAGTCCACTAGACTTCAAAAGTCAAGGGACATAGTTTCTCAGTAAACCATTGTCATTGATTTGTCAGGTTTAACACTTAAGAATTTTTCAGATTCTCTGATGTTTAAAAACAATACTTATCATTTAGAACTTTTAGATTTTAGAATGATTATGTAGGGCACAACATGTAAAATACCTATTTAATAAAGGCTCCACCCCTTGACCAAATATCAAGAATGGTCAAATTCTAACTTGCTTAAGGCAAGGGGTTGAGTCTAAGAACGGATCTAATTTATTTTCTTGTTTAAGTGTGTGCAGAATGCAGGTTCCAAGCTGAAGACTCAGTTTCTGGTAATATAACACACCTAAACTGAACCGTTATATGTTATGTAATGGTCCCGCATCACGTCATTATATTCCTCAGGAGCCTTTCTCAAACAATGGTACTTTAACGCACTCAAAGGTGTCCGTTATACTCTTGACGGATCATGTCCAGTCCGTTAATGTTTCTAGAACGTGATAAAATGGTTGGTTGTCCTGAGTCATTCTTATGACGGATGGAGTCTAGTCCGTTATTCTCCTGTAACGGATTGGTGTAGGTCCGTTATTCTACGCAGAAGCTCTGTTCCCAGAACCAGTTCATTCAACAAGAGAATCAAATCAAGTCCTTTTCATACAATAAAAAGCTTTCATTTTCATTATTCAATTGAACTACATTGCATATCAAATCATCCAAATTTCACTCTTCTCATTCACATCAAGAAGAAATAAAGAGAATCAAAATACATTCATTTTCTTATCGGCTTGAGGCCGAATTTTTCGCAGTTCCTTCATGTAGACTTGGCAACGATCGTCATCTTCTTCCACTTCTTCCTACCACGGACGCACCTTGCTGATCTCCCACATGGTCAGCGCGTTCCGAATAGCTCTTTCATCTTCCTCGGTCCCTATCCTCCTAGCTTAAAGGGGAGGGTAGTATGCAAGTGCAGGAGTGTTGGTTCGAGGAAGCCCAACTTGGAGATAGCACTGGTGAGTGTTGTAGATTGCCAGGGTAGTGTCCCCCACTACCTGAAGGTCTAGGCCAAGTCACTGTGGTACTCTGAAAGTGGCATTCCGAAGTACGTTTGGACGCATCTTGAACCCATCCATTGGCATGGTGTTGAGGAAGAGGCGCTAATCGTCGCATGTCTTCTTATCCGTTGTCCAGCATTCAACCTGTTGAGAAAATCTGAAAGCCCCTCCAATGAAGAATAGAGGGTGGCTCCCAAAAATCTGGCTCATCGTGGTCAAGTCCTCCTTGTGTTGGAATTTAATTCTGATCCCCATCCAGCACTCAAACAATACCATGGAGCTGAAAAGAGGTCCTCCAAGGCAAGCCGAGCTGAGCCCTTCATATAAGTATGCAAGGACCGCTTGAGAGATGGACATTCCAGCAACTCCAACAAGTGGAGGTCGGGGCCGACTCCCCTTCCACAAGATGAACTAGCGTGCCACCATCCCAGGGAGCACCTCTCCAAGAGCCACCATCACAATGATACCACTCCGGGCCCACTCGAGCCAACTGACCAGCACGTGGGCCCCACAACCAGCAGCTTGCGCCATCCGAATCGCGCTGACGGGTTGATCAAAGTGCTGCCCGTCAACCCAAGATCGGTCCTCCCGGGGCCACTTGTGTTGCCCTTTACCTCCCTGCGTGGAGTGGGCAGTAAAAGTCATTTCTGTAACTTATTGTAATATTTGGTTACTGGGAGTTACCGCACTTGACTGGGATCGTCTTCCCCACGCCCGGAGCGTAGAGGTATCGTGTCCACTTCTCTCTCGACATTTTGATTTACTCATAAATTTTCTTATGCCGCTGCATATGATAGGTTAATCTAGCTCGTATATTTTTATCACCACTGTGAGAGTGAGTGAGTGACCTGTCCCGTGACTTCCGAGTACACGCAAAAAAGGCAATACCCGAGACTCATTGTCAGTTTCTCAACCGCGCATGGTCCAGTGTTTCCCTCGCATGGGGACGATCGCGAGCTAGAGTCCCAGGTCGCGTGTCTGTCCTGCATCAGGGGCTCCCCTCGGGGATGTACTTGGATGAATAAACCCCTTCTCGAGTAACTTTGTTAATTGTCGTTATAGCTCCCTTAGCTCCGCAGGAGACATACGATACGGAGCCTTAGAAATAGGTGACGCGCCAGGAATTAAATCAATAGAGAAGACTACCTCTCTCTCAGGCGGAAGTCCTGGCAATTCCTCAGGAAAGATATCTGGAAAGTCCCGCACAACAGGGATGTCCCTAATCTCCAATTCCTTCTTAGGGGTTAAAGAAACAAAGGCTAAAAAAGACTGACATCCTTTCTTCAATAACTTCCCAGTTCGAAGAGCCAAAATAAGCGGCACAGACTTAGAGTGCCTAACCCCAACAAAAGAAAGCTCAAGTTGTCTAGAAAAAGACACGGAGCTAGTTTTACAATGGACACTAGCCTCATATCTAGCCAACCAATCTGCTCCTAGGATTACATCATAATCCTTCATATCCATACAAACCAAATCAGCTGGCATATTCTGCCCACTAACCAGAATCTTGCTAGAGGGGTAGTAATATTTAATTATTGAACTCGAACCAATAGGGGTCGAAATTTCTAATAGAGAATTCATTAATATAGGTTTCAATATTCAAGAAAGAAAAATGCTGATTAATGTGTTGAGTTGAGACATGAACTTGGCATCTAACTACTCTAACTTTTCTACAATTTACAGCAGTGAGTTCAAGATGACAGATATTAAAGGAAGTACATCTGTTGATGTAGAACATCATACTCTGCACAGGGAGTGGGACGAGATTTCATGTGCAATTTGCATGGACCATCCACATAATGCTGTGCTTCTCGTGTGCAGCTCTCATGAAAAAGGCTGCAGGTCTTACATCTGCGATACAAGTTATAGGCATTCAAATTGCCTAGACAGATTCAAAAATCATAGAGACAATCCTCTACACAGCCCTCATTTTGTTGGGAATGCTGAAAGCTCAAGTCATGGTGAAAGGTCCTTACGCTCTCTTACTCCAGAGCCTGTTTTCAGCAGGCATAGGGTAAGAGGAGACCTGACAGGAACATCTGTAGCTTATAATGTGGAAGAAAGTAGCAGCAGCATCTCTAGAGGCATATTTGAAGCACTGGAAGAAACCAACAGCCAAGAAGCAGAAACATTCTTGGAAACTCGAGGACAGGGAAGGTTGGATCTTCAAGATTTTGATGGGGGAAGCAGTATATCAAAGAACAGCACCTTGAGGTGTCCCCTTTGCCGGGGGTCGTTGGTGGGTTATAGGATTGAGAAAGAGGTGAGGCAGTATCTTGACCAGAAGCCAAGAAGTTGCTCCCGGGAATCATGTGCCTTCTCGGGGAATTACACAGAACTGCGGAGGCATGCAAGGAGAGCCCATCCTACAACAAGGCCTGCAGATGTGGACCCATCAAGACGGCGTGCATGGCGTCACCTGGAGCGTGAGCAAGAGATTGGCGATGTGATTAGTGCATTGCATTCAACATCACCTGGTGCGATTGTGATCGGGGACTATGTCATCGACAGCGGGGATGAATTATTGCATGATCGTGAAAATAGTGGCCCGGGGAATGCCAGTAGGACATGGCGGACCACATTGCTCTTGTTACAGGTGTTACGAGAGCCGAGCAATTTGTCAAGGTCTTGGAGAACACGTCGAAGGTCAGGGCACCGGAATGTGTGGGATGTTGATCCATTGGATCTGGAAGATGATGAAAACAGCAGCAGGTTTTTTGATGGGGATGGAGTTCCAGTGCCACGGAGACGTCGTCGCTTCAGGAGATCCAGGAGCGATGATGATGGCCATGAGAGATGAGTATTCTGGTAATTACATTGTTTAAGCTGGCTACTAATCTAGTCTTATTGCTCACAACCACCCCGTCTTCACTAAGTTTGTTTCGAAAAACCCATTTAGTTCTGATTATGGGATGATTATTAGGCCAGGGCACGAGGAACCACACCCGATTCCTTTGGAATTGGTGCAGTTCTTCTTGCATAGCGAGAATCCAAGAATTATCATTAAGAGCATCATCTATAGATTTAGGCTCAACATTGGAAAGTAATGCAAGATTATCATGCAGTTCAACTTCCCTGATTGAAGCCCGGGTTCTTATCCCTTCATCCACACCACCAATCACGTTCTCCAAGGGATCATCTTTATGTGTGGTCCATTGGTGTGGAAGGGTCTGCTGTGGTGTGTCCTCTTCTTGATCTTCCTGCTCTTCGTCCTCTTGACTCTTTGCCTCACCTTGTTTGCTAGACTCTCCTCTTTCAATCTCAACTTCACCTGAAACAATAAAGTGTTCATCATCACTAGACTTTCTCAAAGTAAACTCATCTATCACAACGTGAGGACTTTCCTCGACTACTAGTGATCTAGAGTTATACACTCGGTAAGCCCTAGATGTCAACAAATATCCAAGGAAAATTCTTCTATCACTCTTTGCATCAAATTTTTCCAGATTATCCTTACCATTGTTTAAGATATAGCAGGTGGATCTAAATAGTTTGAAATGAGATACGTTCGGTTTCATACCTTTGTATAGCTCGTAAGGAGTTTTCTTAAGAATCGGTCTTACCATAGCTCGGTTTGTGATATAACAGGCAATATTTACTGCTTCTGCCCAAAAGTACCATAGTAAACTATTTTCCGTCAACATAGTGCGTGCCATCTCCACGAGCGATCTATGTTTCCTTTCGACCACTCCATTTTGTTGCGGGGTCCTAGGTGCTGAAAATTGGTGCTCATACCCTGCTTCCTGCAAAATTCATCAAAATCAGAATTTTCAAACTCCTTTCCGTGGTCACTCTGAATTTTCTGAATAGCATATCCTTTTTCATTCTGAACTCTTACACAAAAATCAACAAATTCTTTGAGTGTGTCACTTCTCCTCCTATTCACAATCAGTGTGGGACGGGCTGGCTACGAGGACTCGTTGTGCACTTGACAGGTACACAGACGGCAACCACTTCATTGGGTCCTAGGGGAGGGGTTGGCCGCTCAAAGGTAATTGCATTGTGTGGAGGCTTATTTTGCATGCCACCCTCTGGTCCATATGAGGTGAAATGAAGAACCGGATGGAGCACCACCCACTAGAAGAACGACTGGATGCGTCCCCTGACGTCTTACACCGCGTCACAAGTGTCTAGCTACAACACCCCAGGCGGAGACGAAGGCACACCAAGTAACCAGTAACACAAACAAGGTCTAGTTGGGGTCGCACTCGTCAACACTGTCTGATGCCCCCAACCTTGTGTGCACGCTCAGACCATACGCCCTAGGCCTATCCTCTAGTTGGTTATTCCCCCGAAGCCCAGACTCGGTTGCGTGTGGGGGCCCTACGGTAACCAGCCTAACAACCGTCTCTCTCGGGTAAGCTGCACCACCACGCCCAAGTGGGCCAGCACACGCGTGCCGTGGGAAAGCTACGACTAGTGGACGGGTCACTGGAGGTAAGAACTGACTCTCAGAAACAACAAATCGAAGGAAAATGGGACTGTAACCTACTCGGGCAGCCCAGGCCCTAGCGGTCCTACTCTAGACCATGAGGCGAGCCACGTGGTCATACAGTAGACCGCGAGACAAACACTAGCGGTCGTATCTTAGGCCACTATGGGGCGAGTCACGATGGGCCTAGCGGTCTATTGTAAGGCCGCTAGCCCAAGCCAAACGATCTACCCTTAGACCGTGAAGCATCCACAAACTGTCGTACCTATGGCCGCTAGGGAACACGTAACTCCCAACAGTAAAAAATACGCACCCCGAGGGCGCAATGATTAAAAATGGGGAAAATAGTCGAAGGACGATCGCTATCCCATGGTTAGCGGTCCATCGTGCGGCCGCCAACCAACGCTTGGTAGCCCACTATTGGACCGCCTGGCCTGCCGACAATACAATAACCTCTAGCGGTCCTACTTGAGGCCGCCTGGGGAGCCTGGCGGTCACTGGAAGGACCGCTAAGCTCGCCCAAGAGTGGAATGGTGCGAAAAATCCCAAAACGCCGTTCCACACCCCGATCATCGTCTGATGATGGGGAAATCAAGGGGGAAACTCCCCCAACCCTCCTAGCATGCATCTATGGCCCGGAATCGGTCAAAAACCCCACGAATCGGTGGATCCGACGCTCAAGCCCTAAACATGGATTTCACCCTCCCGACATGGATTAAGCCCCTCTCCACCTCTCCTTAGCCTAAAAACCACGAAAAATGTAATAAAGAGCATGGGGATCCGTCCCCCTACCTCAATGGAGCACGAGCTCCGCCGGATCGCCGCCAATCTCGAAATGAAGCTTTATCTCCCATGAGCTTCACGCCCGCTTTGGACTCGGTTATGGTGTTAAGAGCTGTAGTGTACTATGTTCGTCGTGCTGTGTCCAACGGTCGATGTGTTGTGAGGGCTCATTAATCCTTTCAGGACATAAAGGTAAGCTGAGATTTACATTTTTCCTTGTGCTTTGTGCTGATGCTGGCGCTCTCTTTCCTTGCACTTAGGCTCCTTGTGACCGGTTGTTTGCTAGGTCAGTGCTCGTGGCATGTTAATTGTGATTCTGATGAGTTGCGATGGCGCTGAACCTGTGCTGAGATGCGATTACCGAGGTCTTTTATGATGCCTGTCTACATGCTAGAGTGCGCAGCGAAAGCGTGTGGGCTGATTACCCACTGGTCGAGGATCATTGTTATGAGATTCTTGCTGATCGAGGGAATTACTTATTCTCGTTGTGACTTCATCTTGGCTTCCCGTGCCTTGATGTTATCTGTTGCCGTGTTGTTGTTGATAATTTTCTGGTGTTGGCATCGGCGTTTGCGAGTATTGGGGAATTTGTTGGCTTCCCTGCTGAGTGAGTACCCTTTTACTCTGCATTGCCTTTCTCTTGGGTGTTGTGCTCTCGAGACATTATCTTGGTCCTTGAGATGCATCCCTTGAGATTGTTATTTTGTGTCATTTCCCATGGTCATGGGTCTTTCTTGGTGAGCTGCTCGATGCATGACTCGTTCCCTATAGTCGTGTGATCAACTGTTGTCATGTCTTGATGTGACCCTGCTTGCAGTTGTGTTCTGTGGTTCTGTGTACTATACGGAGCCAGAATCCTGCAGGTGCTTCTGAGTTGCTACTGTTGTTTCTGTAAGTGCTGTTGTCTCCGTGAATTTGTCGTTGGTGTCCTATGTGCCAGGTGTTCCCTGTCACCTTTGGCACTAGAGCGGATGATGTGGTCAAGCGGTCAGCTGCGAGTACTATGTTTCCTTGTGTAAGCTGATACTTGTTGTGTTGTCGTTTCGTTATTCGTGATTTATTACCGTGGCAGTCGTGCCTCTTGTCTTAAGACGTAAGCAGTGTTGCCCTATTTCAGGGGTGTCAGACTTGTGTTCACTTGTGTCGTGCTCAGTCCTGAGTGTGTGCTCGTGATTATGGTCTGACTGTGTTCCTCCGAGCTGTGTTCCTCGTGATTAGTGTTGTTTCGTAGTGCATCCGTTAGGTTATTCTTCTCTGCTTCTTCCTTCTTGTTAGTCCTTAAATTTCGAGGATGAAATTTCTTGAAGGAGGGGAGGATGGGATAATGGTTCTGTCTTGCACGCCGTGGTTGCAGATGGTGACCTGACCCTGGTTTCTCCAATCTAGCAATACTATTCTCGAGTATCTTATTATTTTACCTTTCTTTGCATTCGTTTTAAAGATTTTTTTTCTTTAGCCCAGCATGCATCGTACGCATTCTTGAGCATTATTGTGCTTCATCTGTCCAAGGTATCTCAGTAATGGTGAATAGCTATGTTTGTAATCTCGAATAAGAAGAATCATTCCACTCTGAGTCAGAAGGTTTCTGTCGGTCTACTCACTCAGTCTGGTTAGCTGAGGATTCCTATCTGGAGCTTAGTTAATCATCTCTTTCCTTTCCGCTACTCCGGCCATTGGCCGTGTTTTCCTTTCTTTAGTTGTTAGTTCCTCCAGACTGGCGTCATTTGGTCTACCATTCCTTGGTGATTAGTCTGATGTTTCTGGAAGATTCCTATCACTTGTTGGATTAGAACGGGTGTCATTTGCCTTAACGCCCACTTTTCGGTCCACTCCGCGTCATCTCCGCTTCAACTCCATGTTCCATTTCACTTTTGCTACACCTCCGCTTGTTCTCCTATAAAGAGGACGTTAAGGAGGGGCATCTGTTGACACCTATTTTAGGACCAATTAGTTGGGTCGTCTCCATACTCATTTTAATGATGCTCCAAGTTGTTCACCCTTGTCAAGTCTTCTTGAGCAGTTAGAGATCTCTTTCATGGGTTATTGCCTTCCTTGGTTGGGTCTTATCCTTGTTTCATTGCTAGGCAAGCACTTCTATTTCATTTATCGCCCTTTTGTCCATAACACATCATGACTGGCATGTTATAGTCATATAACGCCCCTTATAAGGTCCGTTATAGTCCTCTCACCATCTTTCTCACCGTCTCATTCAGCGTCTCATATTGTGTCTCTATTCTTTAACGGACCTCTACCCATCCGTTATTTAGGTCATGTAACGCCCTCATCATGGTCTGTTACCTCCTCTCAGAGTTGGAGGCTTCCGTCTCATCCACCGTCTCATTCACCGTCTCTCCTTCCATCTCATTTAGCGTCTCTACTGCTTAACGAATCTATATTCATCCGTCATACATATCACATAACGCACCTCACCTGGTCTAATATATACCCCCAAAGGTTGAGTCTATCACCTCCTCCACCCACTTCCTCGTCGTCCTAGCCACCGTCTGCCTAGACGTCTTCATTTCCATAACAGATCATCTTCCATCCGTTATATACTCATCGTCCAGTGGGATGGGAGGCAGATCCTCCCTCAGAAGATGACCCTCCTTAGCCTTCCTAATTGTTAAGCCCTTCTGCCGGCACTGGTGGCTGTACTCGAACCACCACCTGGTGTAGTGGAGGTCGAACCATCCTCGACGCCCCAGTCCTGGTGTCGCTAGCCACTCCTGCTCCGGACAGTAGTAGAAATCCCACCACGTTGCAGCCAGCAAGTGGGTGTCCCGGCCTCTGTACTGTCGACTCGTCAAGGGAAACTCCCGATTCGGTGGAATCCCCTGGTCATATCCAAAGTTCCTCATGAATCGATGTAGGTAGTATGGCTCCAAGGAACTCGTCATGGACCAGTGCAGTGCCAGCACCGCCGGTCGGGTGCTCATCACCCACTCTGTGTACAATGTCGTGTTTGGCTCCGGCTAGTAGGGGAGGGCACTAGTCGCCCCTCCACTCGAAGGCACAATGAGCAGGCGAGAATCCCTCGTGGCACAGTCAAAGGGTAACCCCTCCTTGCCCCTACCGGGCAGGTAACACAGGGCTCTCCTAGACCCTCCAGCTATGCCGCAGCGTCTCCGTCTGGCTGGCCAGTGAAGCTAAACAGCAAAGGTGTCACCGGATTCGCCACGGTCCCTTGAGTCACCAGTCTTGGAAACAGCAGACCAGCCTACACACTAAGGTAGTGGGTCAGCAAGATCAGACTCCTCTCATGTGGCACCAGATGCACTGCCAGCACTCCTAGTCCTTGATATATATTGGCCAACGCTGTGGGAGCTAGAGCCAATCTCCGTCCTTCTGCCAACAAACAGGCAGGCCACAGTAGCTCAACTCTCAGCAGGCCATCCTCCCCATTCGGGACCACGAATGTCGCCAACTAGTATGCTAAATAGGCTGCTAAGTGCATCACGTCTGGCAGCCCATGGGGGTTCCACCACTCCCGCGGTGTGTAGATGTACCGTAAGTATGTCCGGAACAGCAGCTCTACCTCTGTATACTCCTCCCACGAATTCTAGTCTCTCACAAACTCCTGGTGAAAACAAAAGGGACCGTTGCAGAAATGGTGGACCCACACATTCAGTGGCACCCTAGGAGTCTGTGCAGCCTTTTCTCTCCCAGTCAGGGTTAAGTCCCTCCAGGTCTTCAGCAGATACCAGTAGCTATAAGGAACTCGATACTATCCTTGCCCATCTGTGTGTCTGCAGTGGAGGTCGTCCAGCACTACCTCCTCGTATCCCTCATCGCTGATCGACAGCCCTGATATCTGAAACAGAGACCACAAGTCTAGTGAAGTCTCCCCCTCAGTTGTCACCACTGTGTTCCAACGACGGTTGAAGGGCTCCAGCAATGCCTGTAATAGCCCCGTGTAGCAAGGGTACGCGTACAAGGCCACAGTTACAACATTCCTGATGCTGGCTCTATCTAGCAACACCCGATAGTGGTTCACTATCCCCATCAGCCACTCAATGGCTCCCTGATGGTACCGATGTGAAGGAATCACTACCCAGCGGTCATGCCAACTGACAATTGTCTGCTGTAGAATCCCATTCAGAAGGCTGTGGTCATCATAGCCCTCTCCACCATACTACAACCCAGACTGCTCCAACACCAGTCCAATCGTACCCTTTGTCTCGGTCCGGTGATGGCGGTGCAAGTCCCAAGAGGCGGGACCCATCACTCTGACTCTGACCCCAAACTGATCTGCTCTACTAAAGAAGCCCAAGCACTCAGCACTGGGGAATTGGCACTACCTTCAGTAGTCTCTAGAAAAACTCGGGAAGCCATAGAGAATGACCCCATGCAGGTTGTCCCTGCCTACCAGAATCGCCCGCTCGAGTCGGGGGCGCACTCCAGTAACCCGTGAGTCTCCCTCCTCCATGTCGGGTGTGACATAGCTCCGTATGAACTCAAAAAGGTGGAGGTCTAGAGGGAACTCTACCGGGTAGCCTCCATTGCGATCGTAGGTGTATAGTCCACCTGCCTCTGAAATCTGGGCCAACTCTATGGTCCCAACTCCATTCGCCCCCTCTCAGATGGGGCCCTCGGCTACCACCGTACGCCCAGAGTCAAGCTGCTCCACACTAGCTGCAGTGATGACTGGCAGGCCCAGAGGAGGCATGGGCCGCTCAGTCCTCCTCACCTAGTAATCCTCCTCCTGAGCCACACGCATCGAGACCCGCTTGTCTCAGCCAAATCGTGCCATAGCTGCAAGACAAAAATGGTAAGCACACCAAAAAGTCAACATATACAATGCAACAAAATGAAAACACATGAAGTGTCAAAATACAACTACAACAACCCAGAATGAGGGGCTCACGGGCCGTACGCCCTCGTCTCTGCCTTCGACGCACGCCCCGTGGGGGACATATGTTGTACCCAGACAATTCCACACCACAAATGCCAAGGAATAAGGGTTCGGAAATTTCCTCGAACACCTTCAAGGCATGGCCTATCTAGCCTTTCATACAACTCGGTGGGCCTGACTCAGGGCCCCAACCAGCTAGCGATGACATACGACGACACCAGCAATTGATTGGGATCACTCCTGACCGCTCAGTTGGGGGTTTTGCCCGCGCTCTACACGGCCACCCGGGCCAACCCGGGGGCGCCCCGACTGCAAGCCATGCCATATGGCACCCAACAACAAGGATGGGGCCTACCCTAAGATGCATTCTTCCAACCCTCCAAGGTCAAAGGGAGACCTAACTAAGTCAACCACGGGCTTTAGAGGCCCGCAGCACGCATATACGGCTCACACGTGTGTGTCGAGCATTTCCCCGAACACCTCGTGGGCACATATATTCCAGCCCTTCTACAGTAACCCGCGGGCCGACCCGCGGCACCAGCATACCATCCTGGTTTTACAACAACCCTCCGGCAAGTCAGGGCTACCCCCAACCCTCAGATACGTGGTGATGAGCCACTTATCCTTAACCCCCGGGCCAACCCAGGGCTACCTTCCCAACCCACCATGCAACACGACACACACCACGAGGCCAGGCCCATGTGCCCAAAGTGCCTCTTCTCAGCTCCCACGAGCTCATACCCTCACCCCCGGGCCAAATCCAAGGCCCACCAGCCACCTATTCAAGCCGTTTGACAACTCGAGGTGTGTCGAGCATTTACCCGAACACCTTGCGAGCGACAACTATGACGCGATGACAACAGGCCCCCACGGGCCAATCATAGCACCCTCGAGCGCTCCATCCTTCAAAGGACAACACTAAATAGCCCCAGAAGGCCGTCGGGGCGAACCCTGCGGCCACGGCTCACCCCCGAGGTCGGCTCGCCTCCAGGCTCGACCGTGCCTTAGGGAGGGCGAACTCCCTGGGGGCCACGCCCTCCTCCCATTCTAGGGGCCCCGCGGCCCTCCCCGATCCTAGTCTCGTGTAAGGTTCATCATGCAAGATTCGTCAACATACCCGTACGTGGAAGGAATCGTGAAGAACACTCATGAACGCGGGTCAACCCTCAGTACACACGCACAAGCGTCCACGTATCCATCTCCTTCCCCTCAACCAGCGTGCCCCACACCCTAACCCTAGCCAACCTCTCCAGCACCCCACACCCCTGCTCCCTCTCCCTCTGCAACCCACGTTTGCCACCCCCCTGCTCGGTGCTTCCACAGTAGTCCCGGAGCCGCCCCGTCGTCGCCACGTCTTCCCGTGGATCAAGAAGTGCTGTTCTGCTGCTCTCTGCTACAAGCCTGTAGTAGAGACCCAGTTGGTAGAGCTACTAGCGGCATCCATAGTGGGATTCGGCTCGAGGCGTCTTCAAAAGAGTCGTCCATCTTTGAGTCACCCACGCTCCAGAAGTGGTCCCGCCTCCGTTCGTCAACAGCATCAACCGCTACAGACGTTTCTGTGCAACTATGCCTGGACTGCATCTGTTCCTGTGTGCCACTTGGTAATGCCGACACCGACTGCCCCTATGCGAATCGGCCAGAATTCCCTTCATGAGAGTTCTTCTTCTACGAAGCACCGATGAACCAGAGGTGGGCCCGCCTTCTTTCGACAATGCCTCCGCCTGGGGCGTCCATTCTCCCTCAGTCACGTCAGACCTAGAGCCCCCTATTCACCCAGGATAGTCAGCTACCTAGTCAGCCCCAACACTCCATCTTCCACTCCGTTTCAGGTTGAGTAGCCTTCTGAAAAGTTGTGACTTTCGATAATACGAAACCAACGCAAGTGGTTTCGTCTAGTTCTGACATTATCACAAAAGATTCCACCTCGGCCATCGTTGACCTGTCCTGCTGTTCACCTAGGAACCTGACGCCAACCGTCTGGGCGACCCCGACCTGTGAAAAGATCTGATGGCTGCCAGATTTTGAGGGTTTGTAGTACCCCCTGTCTTCTACGCCCACGAGTTGGTCCCGTCACTTTTGGAGTTCTACAGCAAGCGCACCTATCGACGCACCTCGACTGCATCATCTAGTCCTGCAAGGCAGAACTGCATAGGCCATCGGCTGTGACCTCCTCCACCTTCCAGCGACATTGGCTCGACGTCGGACTTGCAGGCAACCTTCAGCATCCCCCAAGCTTCGTCCAGGCATTGGCAGCACCTCGATTGGATGTCGGAGCTAGGCGAACGATCATAGTTTGGTTTCCTCTCCCCTCATTCCCCCCTCCTGCGCGAGGGTAGTGCATGTAGCGGATTGCCCCACCCCCGTGATCCCCCTCCCTGCGTGGAGTGTAGTAATTGTAATAGTAGGGAACATCGTCAAGCCTCCTCGACGGAAGCATCTGTTCCAGCTATTCCACGGTGATCTCCTTGTCCTTATAGAACAAGGTGAGCTCTTCCGGAACATGGAGAGTTTTGCCTTCCTTGAGCTTTTGGATCATTTCTTGGACCCAATCCCGGAGACGAGCTCGTTTCTACATGTCTTCCCACGAGATGTAGCTATCGAGTGGGATGGGCCCCGTAGGGTAAAGAGGAATGTATTCCTCCAAGTTGTCGATGAGTCGCTGTAACTCTGGAGAGGCGTCAGCTCTGCTGGGGACTACAAGGTAGTCGCTTGTTCGGCTTGCTTCTTGAGCCACCTTTTGAGATTCTTCCTTCTATTCCTCTCTTGTTTCTTGACGATGGTTGTCTCCAGGGGAGTAGGAGGAGGAGGCACTAGAACTGGAGCTTACAAGTCCGCACGGGGATACCGTCGAGCCGATGAGTTTGTAGGGCGAGGTTGGCGACTCCTCTTTGCCCGAATCTCAATCAGGTACCTTCCGATTGCTGTAGTTGGAAGGTGGCGTTGATCGCCTGCTTGATAACTGCGAGTGGTAGTTCCTGGTAAGCAGGGATGCTGGGACTGGCATCTGAAGACGTAGGTGCGGCTTGTTGCCTCTGCCGCGGTTGGTGTGGGAGTTTACCGGGAATCGGTTGACTCGTGCTGGCATCCGAGGACGTATGAGCGGTTTGATGCCATAGCCGCGGTGGCAGGGAAGGTTTTCTCTGTTGAACTGGTGTACTGGGGATGGTGTCCGAAGACATGTGCATGGTTTGATGCCTTAGCCGCGATGGCTGGGAAGGCTTTCCATATTGAACTGGTGTACTGGGGCTGGCGTCAGAAGACATGTGTATGATTTGATGCCTTAGCCGCAGTGGCTGGGAAGGCTTCCCCTGTTGAACTAGTGTACTAGGGCTAGTGTCTGAAGACATGTGCGCAGTTTGATGCCTTAGCCGTGGTGGCTGGGAAGGCTTTCCCTGTTGAACTGGTGTATTGGTGCTGGTGTCCGAAGACATGTGTGCGGTTTGATGCCTTAGCCGCGGTGGCTGGGAAGGCTTTCCCTGTTGAATTGGTGTACTAGGGCTGGTGTCTGAAGACATGTGCACGGTCTGATGCCTTAGCCGCGGTGGCTGAGAAGGCTTTCCCTGTTGAACTGGTGTACTGGGACTGGTGTCCGAAGACATGTGCACGGTTTGATGCCTTAGCCACTGTGACGACCCGGATCTCGGATACCAGATATACCCGATAGGCTCTCTCTCCCCATTTCTCTCTTTCACTCTCTTACCCTCTCTCTCTCTCTCCAACGGCGCTCTCCCCCCCTTGGGTGGTGTGATCGCGTCGGGCCGCCGTAGGACACGTGAGTGGCGTCAACGGAAAGCCCGCGACATAAGGAGCACAGTGACGTCAACCTAGAGATGAACCACGGAGCGTGGAGACAGGATCGGCTGAGGAGAGTGGTGACGACCCTCGGCTTGCATGGCGGCATAGCACGATTTTCGTCGTGATCGAGATAGGGGGATGGCTTCCTGACCTTGCTAGGATCATTTTCCCTATCATGCCCATTATTTTTATGTCTTCCACAAGCATGAACATCGTCATTTGGGTTTTCATGCCATGAACATCGTATTTGTGTTTTAATCCTCCATGACCCTCGTTGATGGGTTCTTAGATGATAAACTGTTGTTATGCGATGGTGGAATGGCAGGGAATAGGTTAAAATCACGAATCCTGTCGATTTGGGTCGATCGGGAGGGGATCCGGTTATGATCCCTGCGGATTCGATTCTCTGGTAGGGTGGCGGTCCTACCAGAGACCGTTTCTAGGCGGTGGACCTTGGTGGTCCACAGCCCATGCATTTCTGGTCTTGTAGCAGCCCATCATAGGACCGTCTAATTACCCTTAGCGGCCGAACCTTCGACCGCCAGAGACCTTTGACTAGGCTAGATGACTTTGACCCATAGGTCAGTTAGTCTGGTGGTTTATTGTAAAACCACCAGAGAGTCTTTGGCGGATCCACCTTGGACCGCTAGAGCGTGGATATACAGTGTTAAACAGTAGGGCGGTGGAGCCTCGCGGCCTAGTAGTAGACCGCTGCACCCCGTTTAGCAGCCAAACCTTCGACCACCAGAGCCTGTGACGGCCCAAGATTTGACCATGAATTTCTGTAGAATTTCAATTCTTGCATGTTCGTTTAATTATGCATTCCATATTGCATGTTTGCCATATTTAAATTATTTTATAAATTGTGACTCATTTTTATATCCCAATAGAGCTACTTACTCTTTCCTTGTGATGGAACCACTAGTCATAGCCCGATGACCTCGAGTGTCGGCCCACTTGGGAGTGGTGGCGGGGTAGTTCCCGGTTTACAGTTTTTAAGTTAGTTCCCGTGGGCTCCCTTGCTTGGCAGTAGCGTCCTATTGGGGTGGGGGGAACCTAGCTAGAGGCCTGGCTCAAGGCATTGAGCCTGTGTGTGCACACGTGGCCTCAATGACATCTTCCACTCCTCCTTCCGCTCACTGTTTCACCATTCTTGAAAATAAAAAAAAAATGTCAATTTTGTAACTCACCAATCCACCTCCCACATCTTCATTGAGGAGACATCCTACCTTCTCCCCGAGTGCGCCCCGATCCAAGGACCACCCGTTCAAGGCCCACTAGTGGACCTTTTCTACCCCTCCGACGAGGGGTCTTCCTCTATACCACCTTCTGTACCCATGTTTTCTCCTTCTTCCTCCTCCTCGTCAGAGTCTAGGAGTCAGGCTAGTTGCTCTTCTACTTCTAATGTTAGGAATCCAGGGGTAGTTGCTAGGAAGTCCAAGGGTAAGCATATTCCCCGTAGATTCTTGAAAGAGCTAGCCAGGAGGTGCCAAGCTTGTTTAGCCATTCTGGAATTCCTTAAGGATCCAATCATTTTGTCGGAATTAGAATATGAGGATTCAGGTGTCTTTAATGAAGGATTTGGCGTTTATGAAATCATGAATGAGGAAGACCCTGTTGAAGAGGGGGACGAAGAATATGAAGAATATGAGGATGAGGCTGATGCATTTGCCAGTGGTATGAGGAGATTTGACGAACCGTCAGCCTCAATTGAAGAGCCTACTAAAGAAATCAATCTGGGTACTGAGGAAGACCCTAGGATTATCCTCATCAGTAAAAAATTGCCACCTTTTGAGGAAGAGGCGCTCGTTTTGATTTTTCGAGAATACAAGGACACGTTTGCATGGAGTTACGAGGATATGTCGGGATTGGACCCTGTGCTTGTAGATCATCGACTAACACTTAAGCCAGGGTCCATTCCGGTTAAGATGCAGTTGAGACGTTTCCACCAACACATGGCATTGAAAATGAAAGAAGAGGTCGATAAGCTCCATAAGGCTAGATTTGTTAGAGTCGTCCTCTATCCCAACTGGGTGGCTAACATTGTCCCAGTTATGAAGAAAGATGAGAAAGTCAGGATTTGGATAGATTTCCGGGACCTCAACTGCACGTGTCCTAAAGATGATTTCTCCCTCCCTCATATTGATGTTCTGATTGATAACACGGCAGGGTATGAGACCCTATCTTTTATGGATGGCTTTTTAGGATACAGCCAGATCCGCTTGGCTGAAGAAGATCAAGAGAAGACTTCATTTACTACACCTTGGGGCACTTATTGTTATATGATCATGCCCTTTGGACTTAAGAATGTCAGAGCCACTTATCAAAGGGCCATGATAGGCTGTTTCATGTACCTTTCATTCAGGCATGTATTGGTTACACATGCATGCAGGGTGTGACACAGTTGGATCATGGGGAAGTATAAGCGCTATGTGGTGTGGGTTGGCCGTTGCCCGGGTGTATACTACACTTGGGATGAGTGTTATGCACAGGTGAATGGGTTCTCCGATGCGAGATACAAAGGATTTACATCAATTGAAGACGCGAACGATGCATTCCGAGCCATTGCCATAATGAACTCTACTTTTGTGACCTACGCAAGGGGAGTGATGGCAAGCAGGAATGACGTGATCCATTGTCTGAACAACCGGCAATAGAGGGCTACCCCTATTGTTATCCATTAGCTATCTATCATTGTTATCCTTTTCATCATCGTTCTCCTCCTTTCCATCATATTGATTGTCATCTTCATCATTCTCATTCGTGCCTATTGAGTTTAATGTGTGAGTTAGTGTACGATATGATTTTCATGTATTTTCTCTTGCTTTGAATGGCTCAAGATGCCTGTCTATCTGTATTTCCCTTAATTGTAGTGCATGTTGTCCCTCGTAATATAACATTCGTCATATCTCATGCATGTGTATGACAAGATATTATGGATGCAAATAATTTAATGCGTCAGCTAATGCGCGAGGGGGTTATAGTTTTACAAAACATGAGTAATCTTATAGTGGAAGAATTAGTAGATGTGATGGCTGAAGAATATAACGATGTGCGTGCTCCCAGACCTATGCATACTTCTCACCACATAGGACATGTGTGGGTACATGACATATTAATGGGTCATGAAAAATGATGTTACAACATGTTCAGGCTAAACCAAGCTATGTTCATTCGTTTGCGCGATGTCCTGATACGTAGAGAATTGATTAAAGACAGTCGCTTTGTCACTGCAACAGAGCAACTGGCGATGTTTTTATATGCAATGGTTCACGGTGTTGCGACGGGTGCAATGTGTGAGCATTTTCAACACTCGACGCAGACAATAAGTTATTATGTGAACCACGTTTGTAACACTATAGTTGAGCTTAGGCGATATTCCTCTAGCTCCCCACCATAACAGCAGAGGTGCATCCGTTCATTCGGCACAATGACAAGTTTTATCCTTACCGTTTGGTTTAATTATTATTCATGGAAGCACAATGTTGCTTATTGTGGTGATACCGTGCTATTTCGATTGGTTATGTGAAGCTTTTGATTTTACTGTGTTTCGCCTCTGGAACATGCAGGTTCATTGGTGGGTGATCGCTACTCTCCTTCTCCGACCATGTCGGATGAATCTCCTTCTCATCATTCTACTTACTCCTCACCCTTTCGGGGTTCTCACCCAATTTCTTGTTACTTTTGAGGCTTTAGCCCATCTTGATCTCAGTTGACCCTATTTATTTTGTACTTGGTTCCTTGTTATCAGGGCCTCGATGCCTTAATGAGGGTGTTCTAGCCCTCGTATCTCTCTTCCTTTTTATCCTTTCTTCGTCTAGTGTGATGTCTGTCACTCCTCTGTATCAAGGAATCTTTGACCCTTTGCTATCCTTTCCTTTTTTCCTGTTAAGCAAGCAATACAATGCTATTCGTGCTCCTCAAAGCTTGATGATCAAACTCTCACTTCAAGATACTACTTTCCACGTCATGGATTTGCAAAGGTATTTTCTATTTTTGTGCAAGAATATGCTACTATCATTATTATCACTCTTATCACTCCTGCACATGCTTATAATGTTGGATCCTTAAAACATGGTTGAGTGGCTTAGGTAGGTTGTCAAAATGAGTTTGCTTCTACAGCATCCTAGGCTAGTGATAGCTCTGTGCTAAGAGTCCAGTTCCTTCTTCGATCATTGAGGGTGTCCCCTTGAGTTTTGGTTTTTCACACACTTCACGACAAGCTATAGCCGATCTCCTCTCAAACACACCGTTGCTGCTTTGGCCATATTTGGGTATCCACAAAGGCCTTTTCTCTTCTCTGCTCGATCGAGTGCAGGGGCAAGAGATGGATGGATGAGATGACCAACCTCGGTGCTCCCTAATATGAGAGAGGTCTCAAATAGGGGTAGTCTTGACCCTCAAAAATGAGCTTTCATGCAACATCTAGCCAATAAGGGCTATCAGAATCAATCAACGTAAAATTATGAAAAATCAAATGCATGGAAAGAGTGGCAAAGTCTCGCAGGACGTCACGAGTCTAGTCATATACGTGCCTAAGGGTCCTAAAAATCAAAGACACATAGTCCCGGCGTAACAGACCTACTCTTTGACGGGTAGCGCCCTACAAGGAATTCAGGTCCTAATATCTCTTACCTTGCACAAAGTTCATCTCACAATTTTCTTTCATTTTTTCCCACTTAGACTGGGTTGAATCCCAGGTATGGCCTTAGTAGGGGCACCGTTCTTTAGAGACAGTTGGTTATGGCAAGCCACCCTCACATGCACGCCTGTCTTAAGAAAAGTCTTTAATGAGAAGGGTAGGAACTACCAGGTTGCCATAGCTTTGAATGACACTTTCCTCCCCTAGAGATGTGTGTCATGAGTTGTAAGAGGTTGTATGTCCTGTGGCTCTAGGGTAAGAGCGGAAGTCGGGTTAGGCAGGCGTCCTCTTGGAGTAATTGAGATGAGATAGGATTTGATGAGACAAGGTGAAGGACAATGCATGTGTGTGGAGGTCTTTTATGAGACATTTGGCGTTGGATGGTGGTCCTTGGTCTGAGACCAGCATGGGGTGGCTCCCCTATAAGTCTGAGTCGAGTGAGGTAAAGACCGAAGACACCAGCATCCGATCATGTAGCTTCACCGTACTCCCCTGAGAGGGTAGAGTTGGCATAAGGTTCGAGATCGAATGCAGTGTCTGAGTGAGAGTTGGCTCGAGGTGCGGCGTTGGTCTGTGGAGAGTCAGCGGATGGCCTCGAGAGTTGTAACGTTTCCTTCGATTCTGGTGGAGGACCAGGAAAGAAGGAAGAAGTTGAGGTAACAGAGGTTTCCCGTTGATGAGTGTCTGGCGACCAGTGGGTGGTCCTTTCACAGACAGAAGATGCTGCTGGTGGTTGTGGTTCGAGAATGACGAGAGCAGTGTGTCAGTGAGACCTTGGTGGTCATCTCCGGGTCGTGCCTCCCAGGTGAGATCTGGGCTTTGTCAAAGTTTGTCTTCTAGCAGAGTTGACACAGTGATATGTCTAGCTATCGGCTTGCCACATGTGAGGGAATTCTTGGTGCTGAGCCGGTGATCTGGTTGCAGTCTGTTGAGATGGCTGCGCGAGCTGATGGAGGCTCTGTATTGGTTGTTCCCTTGAGTCGGGTGTGAAACCGGTCAGCTGGTTATGAAGCTGATGTGTGATTGTCCGCCGACCATAGGATGGATCGGTAGCTGCTTCTCGTAATGAGGGCTATGTCTCCTCAGTGAGCAAGATGGTGGCAACGGTGCCATGATTGGTTCTTGTGTTGTCTGGGGTGATGTCAAACTGTGTCCCTTGGTGTACGCCTGCTCTGATGACCGGTGTGTACGGCGTGCGGAGCAAGGTGTCGTTCGTGCTTATAGTCTGGGTGTGTCCCTCAGATTAGAAGCTTTTGTGAGAATCGAGGTTTCCAGTGCTGGGGCTCTGACGACGTTGTCAGTTGGTTAAGGCATTATTCCTCTGTATTCTCGCGTTTGTCCTGAATTTTGAGGATGAAATTTCTTTAAGGGGGGAGAGGGCTGTAATGCCCCAGATTTTCTAGGATTATTAGTAGGATCAGTACTCGTGGCATATTATATTATAGTTTTGTGAATTACGATGGCACCGAGTGTGTGCTGAGACGCGGATACAGAGGTATTTCTGATGCCTGTGTGAGTTGTATGAGTGTGCAGTGGAAGCGTGTGGGTTGGTAACCCACGGGTTCAAGATCATGAAGTTGGAAGATTCTGATCAGTCGAGAGGTTTATTTCCTTGATGTGACTTCATCTTGGCTACGTGTGCCTTGATGTTATTTATTGTCGTGCTATTGCTGGAGGCATTATAGTGTTGGCACTGGCATTTCTGAGAGTTGGGGAATCTGTCGACATATTTGCTGGTTGAGTACCCTCCGCTCCTCTGTAATCTTTTTCTTGGGTGTTGTGTTCTTGGGACGTGATCATGGTCCTTGAGATGCGTTTCCCAAGATTATTGTTATGGTTGTTGTGGGTCCTTTTTGGTAAGCTGCTCACTGCATGACTAGTACATTGTAGTCGTGTGTTCAGCTGTTATTGTACCTTGATGTGACCTAGCTTGCAGTTGTGTTCCGTGGTTTTGTGTTGAGTATGGAGCCGGGATTCTGTAAGTGTTATTACTGTTGATGTTGTTGATGTCTGTTGGCGAATTTATTCAGCTTGGGAGGAGTCCCCTGTGAATCTGGTTTGGCATTGTGAGGACCAAGGTCTTGTCGATTAGCTTTGTTGTACTCTTCTATTATGGTAGAGTTAGCATGCGACTCGAATCAGATGGAATGTCTGAGTGAGGGCTGACTCGATTGTGTTTGTGGCCTAGTGCTACCGTTGACATCCTATGTGCCATGTTTCATTATTGTTTTTGGCACTGAAGACGATGATTTGGAGCTATCAGCATAGAGGACTATGTTTCCTTGTTTAAGCTGATGCTTGTTGTATCTGCCATTTGTTTTATCGGTAGCTGTTTTCGTGGCATGGGTCGTGTCTCCTTTCCTATGAGACATAAGCGACGTTGCCATGTTTCGGAGGTATCAGACTTGTGTTCACTTGTGTGCCATGCTCATTCTGTGGATCGATTTGCCTCGAGATCCAGAGCATGCACTTGTGATTGTGGTCTGGCAGTGTCCCTCTAAATTGTGTTATTCAAGATTTGTGTTGTTAAATTCTAAGTGTTGGTGTTGGCTTTGCCAGCATTTTGGGTTTGTTCTTCCCTACTTCTTCTTATTAGCTCCTTAAATTTTAAGGATGAAATTTCTTAAGGAAGGGGGAGGCTGTTGACATCTGAAATATTACTGTACGACAATCACTCTCCAGACGTCCAGACATGAGGAAGCCAGAGAGAGTTCAAAGAAAGGTCCTTTCGGACAGTTGAAGCCTCAGGTCACCTGACAAGAGCACCGGGGATTCTGTAGCTCGTCACCTCAAGATGTTTGAAGGGGATCCACAACCACCGGTAATGCCGAAAGGCCTGCCAAAATCAACAAACCCAACAAATCGGTACCTACTCGGTCGTGCTGAACAAACCCAATACTTTATCTGATCAGGATGAGAATGTACCTGGTGGTCCACCACCTGATAAGAAACCATCCCGAGGTGAAGAAACGTCCCTAACTCCTCAAGACTAGGTGCTGAAGGCCGTGTCAACAGAAGACCCGAGTGACCCAATTCGGGTACATCCTGCTACCAAAAAGGCCCATAAGCAGAGGGAAGCTACCCAACTAGCGTGAAAGTGCTCCGGGTGGTGGGTCACTCACTAAGGACGCCTCGCGTATATGCAGGGTAGGTCTGACAACACAAATCACAGTGTCGATGGCCGAATCAGCAGAAAATCGAGTGATCCGATCAGCACACGTAGAATACTGGAATGGGCCGTAAGTGGCAAAAAGGTCACCCAATCAGGGCGAGAATGCTTCGAGGAATAGCCCACTCGACGAAGAAGCTCCACGTGTTTTCAAAGAAGTCCTGGTAGCACAAGTCATGGTGCCGAAGGCTGTATCAAGATAAAACCTGAGTAATCTGACATGAGTTCAGCACACATCGAAAATCATTCGGAGACACAAATCAGGGTTGGGAAGTAAGAAATCCACACTCTGAGGCTGCCACATCAAACCCTACACTGCACCAGATGTCGGGCTTCCGTCAGAGTCAGTTTCGAGGTAGCAAACAAAAATTACAAAAATACCCCTGGGGTGAGCCGACCCCCCCAGGTGAGTCGGTGCGCCTCCTCCCACCTGCGTGGTTCGGCGCGCCCTTTGCATGAGTCATCGCCGCCCCTCTTGGGTCAGTGCCCCCTTTTCTTGGCGAGTCGGCATAAGGCCTCTACAAAAGGCAGGGCAGTGGGTCGATGGAGAGCTACCTATCCTGTCACCCATCTGATGCCCTATTTCCCTATAAGAAGGACTTACCTTCGAGCACAAGAAAGAAGAGGAGAAGGAGATCATGTAGAAAGGCAGAATATACTAGAGAGGAAACAGAAGAATAAGGAGACAATAGATAGGCAGATGGAGAGAAACACAGAGAAGAAGGGAAGAGTGAAAGAAAGCTCCTAGGTAGGTCTTTGCTACGGGGGTGCCCCAGGGGACCCAAGGGGCTTCTTCTCATGTTTTCATCTCTTCCTTTCATTTTATTTTTTAGCTTTCCTGTACTCTCTCTTTTCTCATGAAATGAAATGAATTGTGCTGTGGCTACATGTTTAAATGTCTCGATGCTTGAGTTATTGAGTGTTCTTGTCATTTCTTTTATTTGCTGCCTTCTCTTAATTACTTTTCGGTAGATTACATTTCTCCGCTAAAGCAATGGGGCGGATGGTCTGAATGTGGGGAGGCCCTGCGAGGGCTATATCCCCTTTCATAATCCTTTGATCATTCGGTGTCCGTAGTCCCCTGCTCCAGGCCTAATGTCCCAAATGGCCTCTAGCCATGGCTGGTGGGCAACAACAGAGTCCCCTCCCTGAGATTATATGGCATTCGTGAATACTCCTCGATGATCGATGTGTGAGTATGTGTATAATATGCCACCATTTGATTGAGGAACCCTTTTTTAGTGAGGAAGGAGACAGCCATCTGCCCCTTTCACCTCCATCCCTTGGTTGTAAGGGCAGTGGTATACTCTGAAGCCCGCATCATTGCCTGTATCATTTTTCATCTATTTTATTCTATCTCTGACAACCACTATGTAAGAGCCACCCGGTGTTCGCCAAATTGCCTTGGAGAAGTTCTGTCTCCATTGGTGATCACCGATGTGTGTTCACCTCCTCCTTCAGGTGGTTAACGACCTGTCGGGGATGGTTGTACATGCAACTCATCGTAATTGCCTCATCTTGGCCCCTTATGTCTGTGCATAGTTCACGAAGTCACCCGTCGCATCAGTGATTTATGCATATTCGTTCATGGGAGGGCCACAGGTCTGCTACTTCTGATAGCATGTCCTGGACCCTCTCCTACTCAAAACAAGAGTTATAATTCATTTGGTATTTTAGTCATCCTTAGGTAGGTTTGTCTATCTGCCACTGGGGAGGGGATACATTCCCAGTCCATCGTTTCTCATTCGAGATTTCAAACCACCTTGGCTCTCAGGGGTTTGCCCCTCAATGGCACAGTCTCTTGAGAACCTTCCTCTCGAGGTGGATAATGAACGTCACCTAGGTGACAACACAGAGGATCTGTAGTTCAAAGCTTTGACCCTGGATCACTTGAACCCTCAGCAGGCTAGCCCTCAGGGTTTCCCCATCTGAAGTGGATTATGAGATAGCCGTATTCGGCTTCTCAGAAATTATGGGTTTCATTCCGGAATCTTCCTTGTATGAATCCTGATTTTGGATCCTAGAACATTCAAAATAAGGGGAGATTCTGCCCAAATTTACTCAGGATTTCTTTCATGAATGTTCAATTGATCATTTTAATCAAATGTCTCCTATCTAAATTTGAATTAAGTTAAAGGTGGTGCTACACTTACGGCTCTAAAAGATGCATCGTTAAAATTCTGCGCCTGTGCTCGAGTATGAATCTCGCACGGAGGGCCAAGGACTGTGATGAATTTAAATGTAACAAATGGCAAAGAGATTGCTAAACCCCATTCACCTCTTCATGACTGGTGTAAATTATTCTAAGATAGAAGTTGATGGCATTCTCTGGAGCCTCCATTATGTTAATCCCCTTAATTAAATTCCTTAAAAGCTCTAACCTAGGCTAAACATGCATTGAATTAGCCCTAGGCCTCACCTAGATTAGTTCCACAGCCAGAAGGGTGTTCCCCCTTTAAAACACCTGATTCGGCACCACCTATGCAGACCCAACATTGCAAAGCCCTTCTTTTTCCCTTGAAGGCCCCGAACTACCTTGGGTCGGCTGCCCTCCACGCCGAATCGCACTAAGTTGGCACCCCTCCGCGCTGACCTGCTCCACTCCTGCTCACCTACCTCTGCCAAGGTCACCGATTTGTGCCTCGCCATGCCGACCCAGCTCTTCCCATGCATCCCTTTTGAAGGCGTTGATCCACTCTCACCATACTGACCCATTCTCCCATGGGTGCCGACTCATCCCTTCTCAATCAGGCCAACCTCATGTTAGCCAGGAGTCCATTTCAGCCCTCTATCAATCATTTAAAACCCCTTAAGTGCCTACCCTATAGATCTGTTTTGGGTAAGCAATGAAAGTGATAGTGAAATTTGTTGAGTGGTGGATGGCGGATCTAGAGGGGAGGGGTGAATAGATCTGTCCCTCTTTTCGCAATGCAGCCCTCTTTATAGCTAGTTAAAATAAATTATTTCGCATCACCTATCACCACCCTGCTCATGCCAGTTCGCAGGCAGTAGTAAAGGTCCAGGTTGCAGAGACTGCCACATCATCATCATGAACCTCCTGGTGGCATATCCTATATCGGCGGAAAGCTCATTCAAGCAGCTTCGTAGATGAGGTGGTCCTGCATCCATCCGACGTCCGTGCTATTTGGAGGAGCAGTTCTTGCCAGACTCCGCATCTTGGCTCTAGCAGACAATCTGAGGCCGTGTGTAGAAGCTCCCACGACCAGCCCCCTATGATTCTGGGAGCGGCTCTTGGCTGAGGTGAGCTCCCACTAGTCCTCTTTCAGTTACAAGAAGAAGGTGGTCATTCTGGGTTCGGAGCACCACATTCCAGTAGTTCTCCCTGACTAGCGTAGATTAACTTCACTGGTACCAGCTCGGACCCCTTATCACCTTTCTACTCCCAAAGCCCTACCCCAAACTCTTTCCAAAGCCCCGTTGGTCCCTGTTCGAAGCAGACTCTCCCACGATCGCGTTGACACCAGCCCCACCCTCATCAGAGTTCAGAAGAGCCCGTGGCGCCGTTTTTCTCAGGCAACTAAGATTCTGGACAGATAGTGCTGCACAGGATCATTCGAACTTGCAGAAGTTCCCATGACCAGCCCTCTGAGATTCTTGGAGCGACTCTTGGCTGAGACGAGCCCCTACCAGTCCTATACCTGTTCCAAGAAGGAGGTGGCCATTTGAGCACGGGAGCACCACGTTCTGCCCTTCCTCGTGGGCATGCGCAGGTAGTCTCACCAGAACCAGGTTGGACCCTGTCCTATTATTCGGCTCGCCATCCTCTACTCCGACCTCTTCTGGGTTCCCCGTTAGTTCTTGATTGAAGAGGACTTCTCCACGGTCGCATCGACACTGTCATCATCGTCATCAGATCCCAGGAGAGCACGTGGCGATAGTTTTCTCAGGCCCGTGCGGTTCTGGGTCAGACAGGGCCGAATCGGACCTGAGCTGGTCCCAGGCACGCCACGACCACAGCCAGACTCCGATCAGTCCAAAACTTGGCTGGCACATCCCTGGACCATTCCTGGACATTTCTGCATCAGTCTTGCCTTCATCAGCGATCAGAGGTGATCGTGGCAACCCCACAACCGGCTCGCTATTCCTGCAGAACTAACATCGGGGTAGAATTCGGTCCCCAGGTGATCGGTCTTCGCCGTCCAATTCCCCACCCCCTCGCCTGGCCGACTGAGCACCCCAAGGGGTATCCATGGACCCCGAGAAGGTCCAAGCCATCCTTGATTGGCCCGAGCCCAAGACCCTCCATGATGCCCGAAGCTTTCATGGGCTAGCTACTTTTTATAGAAGGTTCATCCATGGGTTTAGCACTGTGACTGCCCCTATTACGGATTATCTTAAGAAGGGGACCTTTCTTTGGACTAGGGTAGCCTCCAAGGCATTTTAGGAACTTAAAGAGAAGATGACCCAAGTCCCGGTCCTTTGTCTCCCTGACTTCTCCAAAGTCTTTGAGGTCACTTGCGACGCCCCTAGGGTAGGGATTGGAGACATCCTTAGCCAAGAAGGCCATCCTATAGCCTACTTTAGTGAGAAGCTCTGCGAGGCTAGAATGAGGTACTCCACCTATGATAAGGAGTTCTACATTGTGGTCCAATCCCTTCGGCATTGGAGGCACTATCTATTGCCCAAGGAGTTTGTGATCTTTTCGGACCACGAGGCATTGAAGTACCTCAACTCCCAATAAAAACTAAATGCCCATCATGTCTGTTGGGTTGAGTACATGCAGGCCTACACCTTTGTCTTAAAATATAAGGAGGGTAGTGAGAATCGTGCTACCGATGCGTTAAGTAGACGGGTAACCTTACTCTCCACTATCCAAGTAGAAGTCACGGGATTTGAGCGAATCAAAGAGAAGTATCCAAATTGCCCCGACTATGGGAGTCACTACACCACCCTCGCCACCTAGCCCAACAAGGGACATGAGGGATTTTTACTCCAAAATGGGTATCTCTTCAAAGGGACTAGGCTGTGTATACCCTAGACTTCCCTTCGGGACTTCTTGATTTGGGAATTACATGGAGGTGGCCTTGTCGGTCACTTTGGGGTCCAAAAGACCATTGAGTTAGTTGAGAGGCAGTTCTATTGGCCAAGCCTTAAGAGGGATGTCACCAAAATTGTGGGTTAGTGTCGCACTTGCGCCTCGGCCAAGTAGGTGAAGCAAAACACTGGCCTCTACACATCCCTTCCCATCCCAGACCGACCTTGGCAAGACTTGAGCATGGACTTTTTCCTTGGCCTCCCTAGGACCCTTCGCAAACATGATTCTATCTTTGTGGTGGTCGATGGGTTCTCCAAAATGACTCACTTTATCCCATGTTCCAAGACCACAGATGCATCTAGGGTAGCCCGCTTATTCTTTGATAAGGTAGTCCGACTCCATGGTCTACCTAAAACCATCGTGTCTGATCGAGATGATGAGATTTCTGACAAAATTTTGGCAGAGTCTCCCCAGCCTGGGAGTTTGCCAAAAGAAGAAGCGGAACCGTCCACCCAGGGAGCGGCCCCTAAAAGCAGCCATGGGCATTAAGCCGAGGCCAGACGGGACACCCGAGGGATCTAGCTCTGAGGACAAGTCCTACTAGGAGCCTCCTGGGACCCGAAAATGAGAGTTTAAAACCCAAACGGGGAGAAAATCACACAAACTCACCGTCCACTTTTCACTCGCCCGCGCATTGAGGAAGGAAGGGGGGATGAGGAGAGAGAAAGTGATTTGCCAAAATAAATAGTACTGAATAAAAAATAACATATGAGGCCTTTATATAATGGGTTTTAACCCCGTTAAAATGACGTGCTACGGGGGCACGCCGTTTCAAGAAAAGGGCACGCCGTTTCAACCTGCAAAGGCCACAGGGCGCGCCAGTGAACCCCGCGCCGTTTCAACTTGCTGATCAGGGGCACATCGTTTCAACCGCGCCGTTTAAGGCTTCGTTCGCGTCGTTCGAGCATCCGGAGATGAAATTAAGTGCCGTTTCGAGCTGTCGTCATCAAAGGAGATTAGTCCAGATGAAGCTCATCCGTCGGTCCCACCGTGTTCATGTCTCACTCGCAGCACCCACGTCTGGGGGGCATTTGTTGACACTCAAAATATGATGATCGGCGATCAAGCCGCAAAGGCGAATGACACGGCTTACGGGAGCACGGGAGCTGAAGAAAGGTAGACCATTGAAGCCTCTCAAGCTACTAGAGCTTCGAGCCGCCTGGAATGAATGTCGAGAGCCTCGCCTCAAGAAAACCAACATGACTCCACTACCAACCAGCAGTGCGACCAAACCTGCCCAATGATCCGGTGTCGACTCTATCATGCCGCTACCCCACGTCGCCGTCCGACCAAGGATGGTGATCTATCCGGTGGCTTCCCGCCCCAATGAAGACTCTCCTGAGGAAGAAGAGTGCCATCGGCCCTTCACAACGGGAAGCTGGAAGCCCTGGTAGCAGAAGGACCCGGACACCTGAATGGGTTCAGCTTCTTGTGAAGGTGGGTCCGTCAGAGGCCAAATGACCGCCGGTCTAGGTGAAATATCATCCCACACGGGAGCTCTGAGTACGAGTCGGGCTGAGCCAGAAGCACAAGCCATGGTGCCGAAGGTCGTGTCAGCAGAAGACCCGCGTGCTCGAACCAAATACACACGGAGCCCGGACCAAGGCCGTATTTATCTCTCCTCCCCTCACCTTTCATCTTCCTCGTCTCTGGCGTCGTGGGCGGGAGGCGTCGCCGACCGTGCTAGTGGAGGGACGGGCTGGGCAGTGAGCACACAAGCGTGCCATCGGGGAGAGTCACGGGCGCACCGGGGAAGGGTTTTAGGGTGTACCGGGGAGGCAACCCAAGGGAAGTGTGCCAGGGAAGGCATAGTTAGGGCAGTGTACCGCTGAAGGCCAGGCTGATCATGGGGTACTTTTAACTGGAGGACTTCTGGTGTTACCCTGCGGGGCCCACCACCACTTTGTTGGGACCGTCACTCCTTGTGGGCGTGCACTCGTATTTTCCCTTACGTCTCTGGCCTAGGGGAAACTCTGCCAAAATTTTGTCAGAAATTGATGGAGACTTGGTCATCTTCAACAGTGGCCCCTTCATGGACTCCAGACTTCATATCTCGTTCATTACCTCCCCCTTTTAACCTTCGTTCATTTGGTTGTTGGGTTTATGACACTTAGTGGGCCTCTGCCAAGGCCATGTAGCTAGGGGCCTTGTAGGCATACCGGGGAAGGACGTCAGGGAGCGTGCTGGCGAAGGCCCTCAACGGGTGTGCCGGGGAGCGATTCTGAAGAGTGTGCCGGCAAACCCCCTCAAGTGGCGTGCCGGGGAAGGATGCCATAAGGTGTGCCGGTGAAGGGCCTCCCAGGGCGCGCTGGCGAAGGGCCGCCCAGGGCGTGCCGGCAAAGGGCCGCCCAAGGCTTGCCGGCGAAGGGTTGGTTAGGGTGTGCCGACAGAAGTCCTTAACGGGCGTGCCGGCGAAGGGCTGCCAGAGCGTGCCGGCGAAGGTCTGCCAGAGAGTGTCGGTGAAAGGGCGCTTGGGGCGTGCCGGCAGAGGCCCCTTTACGGGCGTGCCGACAAAGGGGCGCCTGGGGCTCGATCCATTTCCCCTTTCTTTTCTTCCCTTTGATTATAGTGAGATGTTCCTCTTCCTTTGTAGCTTGCTTTCTCGTTGTCTGTAATTTGTTCTGACCTTCGTCTATTGCACTTTGCAAACAAATGGCTGCTCCAAGTGGTTCCTCTGCTCCCGTTGCTGCTGCTGCTGGTGCCGGAGCCGCGCCCCCAGCGTCAGTACCCGTGGTCACGTGGTACAACGTGGAAGACTTGGATCGAGACCATGCTGAGATAGCAGCACTAGCTGATTCTTCGAGCTCAGACACCGAAAGTGTAGACACCTCAAGACTTGCAAGGGCTCTTTTGTAAGGAAAAAAATATTTTGCATTTCTTAGGAGGATAGATGATGATTTCCTATATTTCCTAAGAATATAGTGGATCTCTTGTATTCTCTAGGTGGACTCCCCTCCCAAGGGTGCCTTGAGCCCCTAATCTCCTGTCTCCCACCCTTTAAAATGTCTTGTATTCCCTCATTTTGGATCCAAAAGAATGGAAAAAAATAACCACCATGTGTTTTCTCTGTAAGGGAGAGAGCCAAGACCCCTGAGACAGGGATCCACACCCCTGAGAGAAGGGAGACCGAGAGGGCCATTATCTTGGGTCAGAGGCCCGCCATCCATCATCTCCTTCCACCACCACCCACGGCTGCCCCTACTACCATCGTCAGCCCCATCCTCATCCCCCCTCCTCTTCCCCACGCCTTCCCCATGTTCCTCCTGCACCGCAACCCCACCTTCACCTTATAAGTCCCAGCTTTCCATCTCTAACTCTTCCCCTCCTCCTCCAGCCACAGCAGAAGAAACCCATCGCCCCTTGCTCCGCCGCCCTCCTCTCCTTCCTCCAAGCCCAGCCGCCAACAGCGGCCAGACTCCACCTCCGTGGCAGCTCAGCGCCACCCAAGTCCCTGCAAACCGGCCACACCCACCCCTTCCACCGCCGGCTATCCCCAATCCCTCTCGCCCCCAACGACTTCATCCACTACCATCCGCGGCCACAGCGGCCCGCCCTACTGCCACTCTACACAGACCCATCGCCACTCCAGCAGAGTCGCATCTGCCCCCACCGCCAGCCACCACGAGCGGCCCCGCCACCCAGCCCGACTGCGCCTCACCGTGTCGATCCCTAATCGCTGCTCCACCTCTTCCTCCGATCAACCTCAAGACGCCAACACCGGCAATCGCCTCTCTCCCTTCGCCGCCCCGACTACAACGACCTCCAGTAATCGGCCGCCAGTCATTCCGCCTCCACTCCTCCTTCCTCCCTCCTCCCTCCTTTACATCATCCCGTCGCGAGCAGGGACACCGGGTCCACCGTGACCCCATCGCCTCCACCTCCTGTGCCCATCCCAACAGCGCCACCTACCACTATCCCTGACGTCGGCGGCCACGTTGCTCGCTCTCTCCCCCTCTCTGTTCCATCTCGCTCTCTCCCAATCTTCTTTCTTCTCTTCCTCTATGTTCCATCTCTCTCTCTCTCTCTCTCTCTCTCTCTCTCTCTCTCTCTCTCTCTCTCTCTCTCTCTCTCTCTCTCTCTCATAGATATATATGATATATATATAGCTATATTTGATACATATATATTTGATATATATATACATACATTTGATAGATATATACATTTGATATATATATATTATATAGACATGATGGCTTTAAAAGGCTTCAAACGTGGCTTAACCTTCGAGCAGGCTTCAACGGCTTCATGCAAGGGCTCTCCACATGGCTTGGTTGGCCAAGTGGCTGGCAGGCGAACATGGACGGCAGGTGCGGCATGGTTCTCACGCTACCGACGTGATGAGAAAAGAGAATACAGCACATTGGCTAGGCGAGCATGGCACGGACGGGCGTTCGCAAAGAGCTCGGGCGCGGCCAAGGCGGCCTCCTTCACACGGCCAACTGGTTGGCGGGGTTCACGCGTGGGCACGTCGGCAGCGGTGGCCACGGCAGGCTTCCACGCGGGCAGTTGGGCATCTTCGTGGGCTTCACGCAGCAGCTGGCGGTTCACGAATGGCCATGGCAGATGGAGGGAACAGTTGGCTGGCTGGTGGGTTCCACATGCATAGGCGAAGTGGCCATCTTCACGGGAACACGGACGAAGGAGGGCGATCTTTAGTGGGAAGCTTCTTCGCGTGAACGAGCGCCAGCCATGCAACGTAGGAGAGAGAGAAGAGCAGGTGCGTGTCTCATGCGGCCAACACAGAGGGAGGTCAGCAGCTTGAAGCATCCAAATGCACTGGCCAAAGCTTCAGGCGGATGAACTGGCATGCACGCGAGGGTCGGCTGGCTAAAGGGTTTCATGCGGGTACGGAATTGGTGGGCTCTGGGTCCACGCTAGACAGTGGCCAACGCAAGGTGGCGGGTCTTCAACTGCATGCAACGTGGCCACGCAGGGTTCAAACGGCAGAAGGCTTCTCACGAGCCATGCAAAGCAACCGCGGCAGAGGTTGTTGGCTGGTGGAGGCTTTGACGTGGGTGGTCCACGATGGCACGCGACAGTCGACAAGGCCAAAAGGCCTGTGGCTTTGGTTTTCACAGTCAGCTAAACAAAGGAAGAAATAGGATTGTGGGCTTGGGATGTTCACATGGGGAAATAGTGTTATTGGGAGCCTATATAAGGAGGGCATGGGAGGCACTTCTCTCCATAATAGATAATAGGCAATAGTCATAGTTGTGTAGCTCTCATTGTCTCCACCCCTCCTCTCTTATGTTCCTTTAGTGTAGGCTTAAGATTTCTCATTTTATTTTCATTTGGTTTTGTTAAACTTTCTTGCATTTCTCCCGTTCTACTTTCTCCCTCGTTTCTCTGTTCCCTCTGTTTCTCTTGACGTGGGGCGCGTGACCGTGTCGAGTCGACTGAGGCAGAGACGCGACGAAATGGGATAGAACATGATGAAATGATAGATGAGGTGGATTTTAGCAGGATTCATGGGTGGATCCTATGCTAGCATGGTTTAATCATTTGTTGCCAGTGATAAGAGGTCAGTTTTGCTGTGTGGGCCAAGTGGCTTGTCCTCTCCAGTAGACTGTTGTTTTGTTGTATGGCTTTGTTTCCCCTGCGCTTCGACATGAATGGGGCGTGGAATGGGCCGATTCGGCCATTCCACTATTTTGCTCGCTATGTCGGTGTAACGGTCGTCTCAGAGACCGTCACCTTTTGTAATGGTCCCATGATAGACCGTTACCCTTGTAGGTGTTTCGGGCTCTTCGAGGCTTGGTCGGTGTGATGGACTAGTACAGGGCCATCACGCAGCGGTAATGTGCCAGTGCAGGAGCATTACACTCTGGTCATTTTTCGAGGACTGTGTCTGTCACCCCCTCAGAGGCCATGTCTTCTTGGAAGACCGTGTGGTCGGTTCACTCTGACAGACTTCTCCTTGTGCGTTATAGTTAGTTAACACACCTATGCTAGTCCGTTATGTTGCGTTTGACCGATGGTTGATTGGCTATGGCGGTTGGTGTAACGCACCTACCCCTATGCGCCAGGTTTTTGTAACGGGTTCAAGCTGGTCCGTTACATGTTGTTGTCCGTGTTAGAAGTTTTGGGTTTGTTTGCTCTGATGCCCCTTCCTCAGTGCGTCAGGCTGTTGTAACGTGCCTATAGGGGCCCATTACTGTCTTGTTGGCTGTGATAGCTGTTGGCCTATTTTGTTCTGTGTCTGTTTGTCGTAGATTATGTACTAGGGGGTGTCTGTCTATCGGTAGTTCTCTGGATAAGTTGGTTTAGGTGACTAGGTGTGGTCTCTTCCCTGACTGCGACGGTACCCTAACGACTCAATCTAGGACTACCAGTGTCCTTGTCTCTGGTTACATAACGGCTGTTCCTTGACTATCGGGTTCGCCTAGCGGTTGAGCGATGGTTCACTTTGCCCAGAGGGTTGTCTTCATCCACTGCTCCTGTTTCTGTTGTTTTGGCTTGATCTTGTGATTTGCCCGTGACAAGTGGATGTCTATTGATATCCTATGAGGGCTGTGATCGTGATGAGATGGCCAAGAATGCCAGTGCATGGACCCTCTTTTAAGGATGGTCAAGGTAGAGGCCCCAAACTTTGATGGATCTCATGATCCAAGTGTTTATGTAGAATAGGAGGCACCCCCCGCAATGCACTGGGATTTGCAGGGCTGCAGTTGCATTCTATCGGGTCTTTTCATGCGGGGAGAGAGCTTCTCAGTGGTTTCCCTCAGTAGCTTCATTATTCTTGGAACAAGCCGTTGCCTTAAAGATGAGCATTTGGTGAGGGTGCGGTGGGTCCACCCTGTACTCACCCATTTACAGTTCGCCTTTCTTAATCAGGCCTTCGATGATGTCCTTGAAAATGTAGTAATCTTCGATGGAATGCCCCAACGCTTGATGGTAAGGATAGAAACATAGGTCATCTTTTCTTTCGATGTTGCTCGACCTTCTTGTCTCTAGGAGTACAACTCTATCATACTCCGGAGCCCATTCGAAGAGAGTCCGGGTCTTGTCTTTCGGGAAGGAATAGGGTTTCTTCATCTTGTCTCTTAGTGAGGGTCCTTGCTTTGCAGGCTTGCGGGAAGACGCCTCAATTGCCTCCTTTACTTTCTTCTTTTGTTGCTCGAGGGCCTCGCAATCTGAGGTGTAGATTTCTTACTGTTCTGGGTGCTCATCGGTCAGTTTATGATGCCGACATGATGCAACGAAAATTGGGCAATACTTCACCAAGAAGGCTTCAATGTTAGCTACGACATTTTCTAGCTATTTAAAGGACATGATTTCGATGTCGATGATCCTTTGTAGGATCTCATTCTTCAGATTCCCTTTGCAGATTTGAATGGCGTCCTCATAACTCGATGAACGCCTATATCTCTCACGAAGATTCCTCCATCTTCTTATATAGTCCAGGGTGGACTCATCATTTCTTTGCTTGGTCATTTGTAATTCAGCCTCGGTGACTTCCCCCTTGGCTATCTCCATTTCTGTTGTATGTTCCACCCTTGATATGTCTGTCACTAGCGGACCTGCTGGGCTCAAGTGCAGATTAGCTGGCTACATGTGCGGGCTTGTTAGCACCACCACTTGAGGTGCCATTGTTGCCCCCTGATGTGTCTGGGCGGTTGAAGGGTATGATGAGGCTTTATGCTGCAGTTGCTGAGAGATAATGCCCCCGGCATGATCAAATGTTGTTCGGAGCGTAGCCAACCGCGATGAGCCTTCGGGCGACTTAGCACAATGCTATGCAATTCCAGATGGAACTCCTACCTGTGCAGATGTAGATGGATACTGGCCGCCCCCTTCCCTCTCCACCCTCCACAAACCAGCACGCCCCCCCATCCACCCTAACCCTAGCCCTGCATCCCACGCCCCAGCCCCCTCTCTCTCAGCAACCACAGGTCCGCCCTCCCCCCCGCTCTGAGAGTCCACGACAACCCGGCGTCGCCCCGTCCTCACTACGCCCTCCCGTGGATCGAGAAAACCTCGCTGTTGTCCCTACAACCAGCCTGCAATAGAGGTCAAGTTTGCAGAGACTACCCTGGCATCCACGATGCAAACCCGTCAAAGCTTCCTTCTGTGGAGTCGCACGTCGTCGAGTCAGCTTCGTTCCAGAAGTGATCCCGTGGAGATCCGACCTCGGCACCCATCGCACCGCCCGCTCTCGTGAAACTGCGCCAAGCTCGGGTCTGAACCTGAGCCCCATCTGGTAGCAGCTCCACAACCTGCCCCTGTGTGATTCAGCCAGAGCTCTCTTCACAAGAGTTCTGACTCTCCAAAGCACCGACGCACCAGAGTGATCCCACTAGCTTTTGACATCGTCTCTATCCGTGGCGTCCAATCTCCCACAGGCGCGCCAGACCCAGAGCCCCTGTTCACCCAGGACAAGCCACTATCAAGTCGGCCTCGACACCCCTTCTTCCTGTCAGTTTCAAGTCATTCTGTCTTCAACAAAGTTGCATCCCTCGATGAAACGAAACCAACGCAAGTGGTTTTGTCACGTTCTGACGTCAGCACTGGGAGTTCTACCCCATTCTTCGATGCCCTGTACTGCTATTCACCCAGAAATCCGACGCCAGCTGTCCCTGCCACCACGCCAAGCGAGGTGATCAGATGGCCGCCCCCTTCTGAGGGCTCGTAGACCTCCCAGTCAGCAATGTCCTCGACCTAGCCCTACCACGTTTGGAGTTCTGCAGCGCCCATACCGGCCGTCGCACCACTTCTGCGTTGACCAGTCCAGCCGAGCAGAACTGCACTGGCCTGCTGCTGCGACCGCCACCCCCACCCAGCGCCATCAGCTCGACACCAGACTGCCTGGCGTCCGTAAGCATCCTTCGGTCTTCGTCCAGGAGTTGGCAGCATCTTGAGTGGATGCCCAAGCCCGACGTACGGGCAATTGTTGCTTACCCCTCCCCACGATGACCCCCTCCTGCGCGAGGGTAGTGAATGTAACGATTGCTTCCCCTCCCCGCGAAACCCCCCACCCAGCATGGCGCGTAGTGCGTGTAATAGCAGGAATGACATCAAGCCGCTAAGAAGAAGTAAGGCTTGAGTCCCCGGGCGCTGCGCAAGTGGCGCCCGACGGACCGACCTTCAGACCCTAAAAGGATCCAAAAACTCAATAAAGATCTAGTAGGACCCAATAAAGATCCGCCAAAGATCGAGGGTATTACAGGTACCCTCAAGGAAGGGATCAAAATCTCATATGGGAGCACCGCCTCCATCCCGTAGGTGAGAGCATAAGGGGTTTGCCCTGTGGGAGTACGGACGCAAGTGCGGTAAGCCCATACAGCTTCCACTAATCTTTTAGGTCAATCAGAGAATTTGTGAGATTCGCATATTTTCTTTATGATTTTGAGAAAGGTTTTATTAGTGGCTTCGGCTTGGCCATTACCTTGAGGATAATATGGAGATGAATGATGCCATGTAATATTGAACTTCTTACATAGATCTTGGAGCTCTTCAGAGATGAACTGGGGTCCGTTGTCGGTGGCGATGCTGCATGGCACTCTGAACTGTAAAATAATGTTCTTCATGATGAAGCGACACACCGTGATAGCTTTGATCTCTGCACCTCGACTTCAGCCCACTTGGTGAAGTACTCAGTTGCAGTAAGGATGAAAGATTTCTGTTTGGTCTAAGAGTTGGGATCACCGAGCGGGCCGACAACGTCAAAGGCCCACATGGAGAATGGCCAAGGAGTAGAGAGAGGGTGAAAAGATGAAGCAGGAGCATAGATTTTGTTAACGTGGAGTTGGCACTTAAGACACCTCCGAACATAGAGGGAGCAATCTTCCTCTTGAGTGGGCCAATAATAGCCCTGCCTAAGGATTTTCTTCGCTAGAGCCTGGCCATTAACATGACCTCCACATTCACTCGAATGGGCCGCTTCGGCCACCTTCCAAGCTTCATCATCATCTAAGCATCTCATGAGCATTCCATTGAGAGAGTGCCTATAGAGTTCTCCGATAATGATAGTGTACTTAGAGACAGCTCTTCTAATAGCCTTGCACTACTCAAAATTTGCCCCTTCTGGGAATGATCCATCTCTGCAATATATCTCGATTTCATGATACCAAGGTAGTTCTTGTTCCTCCAAAATCTCCTCTAATTCCTTCAAAGATACTTCCTTTAGATCTTCCTTCTCAGCCCTCGCCTCTACAGTTTTCCTAATGTTGACGTACCAAGGATGTAGTGACCCAGAACTATTAAATTTATTTCTGAATTTATTTAGAGGCTTCCCCATTCAATTTCAGTTGTTTGGGTGGGGAGATGGAGAAGGGAGGAGGTGGTAGTCCTCGAGCCCAAGAAGCAGCGGGTGATTACCCTCTCGCTGCCCGCCATAAACCTTGCCTGGTTCGCCAAGACCACCGTCACCACCATGTTCGTTGGCCGGCTCGGTGAGCTGCGGCTGGCGGGCAAAGTCACGGGCTTCTCCCTGCAGACGGGCCTCGGCGGCGCCATGGAGCCGATATGCTTGCAGGCCTACGGAGCCAGGAACGACAGGCTGCTGCAGCACAAGAAGCTACTCATGGCGACACTCCTGTTGCTAGTGGCGACCGCCCCCATCTCCCTCCTATGGCAGAACGTTGACAAAAATATCTCGTCGGCGCCGACGAGACATAGAGAGAAAGAGGGTCGCAGCGGCCCTCTCTGCCGCCCGCGAGAGAGAGAGAGAACTGCTGCTGTTCGGGAATTTGAACAGGTGATGTGGGTTGTTTTATGGAAATTTTTTTACTTCGTTCATGGAAACCCAGATTGTGTTAAAGAAGGGGGGAGAGAGAGAGGGGTTTCTCTTTTGGGGATTGGAACAAGTGGTGATGTGGTTGTTGTAAGGACATACTTGTGCTTCGTTTCGTCTGTGTCGTGAAACCCAGATTGCATTAAAAAGCAGGGGAAAAAGAAGATTGGAATAAAGAACAAGGCAGTGGAGGGAAGAGACGACGGGATGAAGGTGCAGTGCGACGTGTGCGAGAGGGCGGAGGCTACGGTGCTCTGCTGCGTGGATGAGGCTGCATTTTGCACCCGCTGCGACGACAAGCTGCACGCCGTCACCAAGCTCGCTGGGAAGCACCACCACGTCCTCCTCCTCAGCCACTCCTGACAACCCCAACCGAGAGAGCAGGGAAAGAAACCAGGCTGTTGGCGGCCTCGCTGCAGCGGAGGAAGGCCCCTTGGTGTTGACGGCGACGGCAGAGACAGAGAGGGCAAGGAAAGAGGGGCATAGATGTTGGACTTCCTGTTTCTAAATTTTTAAACTTTGAGTTATATATTGTTTTGTAACTCTTGTCCATAATTATGTACTCTTTTGGAGACACTATAATAATTGGGTTATTTGAGTTTGTAGGCTTTTTGGGTCTTATCCTCTGTCTCACATGCGGACTTGTTATCTTATTTTATCATACTTGTAATGCTCCACATTTATTTTTTTTAATTTTGACCGTTTGGTCGAGCGTCTCTTTTTTCTTTTAATTTTGACCATTTTATCGAGAGTCTCGGCAGTGTTAGGTTTGAAAAGTGTAAAGATCTATTCACCCCCCCCTCTAGATCTATTCTATCCTCACACAACATACACATGGGCCGCTATATTATAAATGGTCAAAGTCTGGGCCGCTCACCCAAACTGACTTAAAATAGTAACTTGGTCAAACAGTCAATAACGGTCTAGCAATGGGCCGCTAAAGACAAGAAATGGTCTAGCAAAGGACCGATTCACCAACCGCCATAAAACCGTCAACTAGAGTCAACCATGCTTAGGGGTCTAGCAATGGACCACTTGAGCAAGCTAGATGGTCTATCGTGAGACCATTCATCTGGACCGAACGACTAAGGAATCTAAACGGTCACCCAAGGGCCGTTCAGAGGATGTAAATGGTCCTCCAATGGACCACGAACCATAGAAGATGGTCTATCACGTGACCGCAAAGACCCAAACTGACATACATATAAACGGACACATACTGGACCGCGTAAGAACCTAAACGGTCACTGTAACGATCGTTAAGGTGTTACGACGGGAAAACCATGGGATCGGTCAGATCTCGACCTTTCCATAGCCCGTTCGCTCCGAAACGAAGGGGATACAACCACAATGACGATGCCAACCTTCCACACTCTGAAAGGGGTCAAATCGACGCATAAACGACGAAAAATGGGCAATTCTACTGAATTAACCCAAATTAGGTCACATAGTTCCCAGCCTCGTACCGGTCCCAAATGACCACCAATCACGATGAAATTAGCGGGGATGGAATGCTAACATTCCAGGGGTTCGAATGACACCAATTTTACTGAAAACTGTCATTGGTTTTCGACAAACCCGACGTACACCCCCGAAGCATGCTTTGCCCAAACTAAAGCAAAACCCACTCGTACGCGCACCGTTCGATGTGAAACTACGAGGGAACATAGCAAATAAGTAGAGCTTCCATCTCCCTACCTCCATCGAAAATTCTGTGCACCGAAGTGACTAAACCGCTCCAAAAACTACCAAACAAGCAAACCACGTCGGCTTTGAATCCACCGAGGGATCGCGCAAACGTACGCTCCATCCTTCGCCCCATCACGCGTCACGATCGCTCCATCACGTCCCCACCTTAGCCAGCTCGCCAACAGTGTGCACCCCACAGAGAGAGGAGCAGAGAGGAGAGAGAATGAGAGAGAGAAACAAATGTAAGAAATGAGAGGGAGGAGAGAGGACGAAGAAATAAAAAGGAAAGAAATTAAGAAAATTGCGCACTCTGTCTGTATGTGTTGAATGCACTACGCTCTGATTGACATGATCGTTATAGACATCATCACGCCACTTCTGAGTAATCTTCCGCGCTCGGGGCGTGACAACGGAAGCAAGAAAAGCTTCACACCCTTACGAAATGAGTTTGTAGGTGTGAAGAGAAGAAATAAGGGTAGGATGTTTCCTATACTTGATGCCAAGGAAAGAAAACTTTGAGAAATCTAGTTTATGAAAAGAAATCTACCTATTACGGTAATTAATGTCAGCATAATGGTCACAAAGCCAATCTACTCCTAATATAGCATCGTAGCCCTCCATATCGAGGCATACGAGATTTGCAGGGAGATTGTGGCCTTCTATGATAACTTCTCTATCGGGGAAATAGGTTATTAGTTTCGTTCCCGAACCTAAGGGCGTGCTTATAGTTAAATTTGAAGGTAACGAGATTGGTGAAATTGGCAAGGTTTTTGCAAAAGTGCTAGAAATAAGGGAATGAGAAGCACCAGTATCAAATAACACAAATGCAGGATGTGAGTGAATTTGAACGGTACCTTCTAATAGTTCTCCTTCCTTAGTAGTTTCTTCGTCCAGGACAACATTGAGACGAGCTTGCCACCTTCGTCCGCCGTCATTCTTTGAGGGTTGTTCCTCCATCAAGGGGCAATCAAGCATGCGATGTTCCCGACTTCCACATCTTAAATAAGCGCAAGGACACTTCTAGCATTCCTCAGCCGCATGACCAAATTTCTCGTAGAAGGTGCAAGCGGCGATGACTTGCTTATCTTCCTCCTTCACCTACTTGTTCTTGTGGTAGTCACTACCACTCGCATTCCTAGATTTCTTCTTGTTATCATAGGATTTGTAAGGTTCTGTGATGCTGAACTTTTCCTTCTTCCCACGCCGATCCATCCGTCAGCTAGACTCTTCTTGATGCGGGACGACAATGAGACTCGATGTTGTGGACGCGTTCCTTAGACTTCTACTAGACGACACGACTAGAGGATCGACGAGACCAGTAACTACATGACCAAGTCATCACCTAACATGGCTCCCGAAGGTACAAAGATGCCCCAAAACAAGAAGCACTCGCTCGCGGTCGTCCCCGGTGAGGAAAATGAGTCGATCTGTACGGTTGAGAAATCGACGTTGAGTCTTGGGTGGTCGGCTCACTCTCGTACTCGGAACAAGTCACGGATGGGTCTCGCACTCACAACTCACAGCGGTGATCAACTACGTGTTATGACGCCGCGGAGGAGGACTCGTTCCCAGCAGGGAGAGTCTGGCGATGGTCTAGAGGAGCAGAGCAGAGCAGAGCTACGATTCCGGAGGATGTACCTGGAAGTGCGCGAGCTCCAGGGATGGACGATTTCTTCCGAGACATGTTCGAGTATGTGCTTCAGCGGCAGCCGGGAGGCCAACAGCAGGGAGGTGATGCTGGCGAGGGCCAAGCTCGAGGTGATCGTGGTCGCATGCTGAAGGAGTTCCTGCAGTTTCAACTGCCTCCTTTCAGCGGACAGCCAGATCCCGAGGTGGCCAGGGAGTGGCTGGATGATTTGGAGAGGATCTTCAGTGCGATGAAGTGTGCTGAGGAGGAGCAGGTGGTGTTGGCTACGCATCGGCTTCAGGGAGGGGCCCGGACTTGGTGGACGTCAGAGTGGGGTGCAGCGTTCCAGTCTCGTTCTCTTCGGCAGATTGCGTGGCAGGAGTTCGTCACGGCTTTCGAGCGTGCCTTCTGTCCATCTTTTGTCAGGTCGCAGAGGTTGCGTGAGTTTCTGGAGCTGACCCAGGGTGACTTGTCAGTGATGCAGTACCGCTCCAGGTTTATCGAGTTGGGCTGTTATGCTTCTCACATCATGGCAGATGAGGAGGTGAAGACCGAGTAGTTCATTGGAGGTTTGAGGTCAGAGTTGAGGCATCCCCTTCTTGCATCAGGTCCGACTAACCTAGATGCAGCTTGCAAGGTAGCAGCGGCGCTGGAGAGAGATTTACAGAAGGTTCGAGGGCAGGACAGTGCTGGTCAGGTTCAGTCAGGTTCCAGCAAGCCGATGGAGGTTCAGCAGCAAAGTACTATCCAGCTCTCAGCAGGTGGTTCCGTGGCAGTGTAGTCTGTGACTTCCATGTTAGAGTCGTTGTCCTTTAGCTCGAAGCTCAAGAAGTTACTCAAGGAAGCTAGTTTTGGCAGGAGGCGACAGGGTCGTAAGGAGCCGCAGCAGGAGTCGATGGGCAGTGTCCAGCAACCCATGGCTATTTAGCGTTAGGGTTCGGTGAGTGGTGCTCGGGGTGGGTGTCCCAGCTGCGGTGGTTCTCATCCAGGCAGGCAGTGTTCGGTGCCCGTGGTTTGCTTCAAGTGTGACCAGCCAGGGCATATGGCACATGACTACCTGTAGAGACCGAGTCAGTCGCTCGAGTTTCAGTAGCAGTAGTAGTTTCAGCCCCAACAGGTGCCATCATAGTCGCAGTAGTACCAACCCAGGGGAGTCAGAATTCACACATGCTACTCAAGATGGTATTGACCATGGTGCTCCTTTGCCATTTAATGCTAGGAGGAGACCAGGTGGTTCTGCGGCTGATAGTGATAGCTACCAAGGTATGCTATCAGATTTTGAGAGGTTGAGTACACAATATTATGACTCGTCTTCAGCTATTTTCTCTAGTGTCTGTCCCATCCCTACACGTCGGACACGTGCTATATTTGAGGATTTTATTGTGGAGGAACGTGAGCATGGAGTTCCAGAGCACGAGCTTCAGAGAATGTGGGGGGAGTTGATGACTTTTGACAGTGATCATTCTAGTGTGCTACACGTCCAGCTCCAGTTGCACATCCTTCTACAGGATACGGTTACCATGCACATGTACATGTTGTCCCAGTTGTGTATGTTCCAGGATCCCAACATTATGCATATTACATGATGCAATATCGTAATATGTATTCAGCGTATATGTCATGGGCTCAATATCAAGCATATTTGATGGCCACATATCAAGTTCAATTGTAAGGAGATATGCAAGGGGGCGATACCAGTTCCGCATCTTCATATTACGACTCTCAGCAGTAGTCTTACTGGGGTTATTATGGTATTTAAATAGAATCATTATGTTGTTTTGTAGTTTAATTGCGCATTTGTATTATAACTTAACTTTGTGTATTTTCTATATCTTGTAGATGCCGCGTGACCAACGTCACCCCGCTTGGGAGCATGGATACATGAGGACGGATGATCGACGGATTCATTGTATGTATTGTGAGCACTTGGTTAGCGACATACATAGATTTTCTGAGCATCTCGCGGGACTTGACAGAGATTGTATTGCGTGTCCATCTATTCCTTCCCATGTTCGTTCAGAGTTTATTAGACATGTAGTAACATGTTCCTCTACAGCAGCAGCCTCTTCCTCCACAGTAGCAGCCTCTTATTTGACAGCACCGGCCTCTTCCTCCATAGTAGCAGCCTCTTATTCGACAGCACCAGCCTCTTCTTCCACAGTAGCAACCTCTTCTTCGACAGCACCGGTCTCTTCCTCCACAGTAGCAGCCTCTTATTCGACAGCACCAGCCTCTTCCTCCACAGTAGCAGCCTCTTCTTCGACAGCACCAGCCTCTTCCTCCACAGTGTTGCACCCTCCAGTAGAGTTAGTAAATGTGGTGAGGGCATTCTTTGTAGAGTTTGATTTACCACCCAGTGCTGCACATGCACCATCATATGATGAGTCATGGACTCCCACATGGACGCCAAGCCGGTTGTACCTTTTCACCCCTTAGGTTTGCAATTTGCATACGTGTGAGGGAGTTAACCTTAGTCAACCCAAAGTTTAGACCCTCTTCCCATTGGATTGCTATCTTGGGAGAATTATGCTTAATTTAAATCATTAAAAGGTCCATTAAAACTAATAAAACTTTCGCATCATAATAACTTGGTTGACTTGGTGAAATTTCTTACATTTCATATTGTTTGTTGGGCTTATTCAAGCCTGTTTGTGGTGTTGTGTGCTGCATTTTCCCTTCATATAGTCATTTATGGTTAGGTTCATAGTCTGGTCCCATCGTTCTAGGTCACATTTGCATGGGTCTTTGTGCATTAGTCTATCTATCTCCGAGTCAAGCCGTGGTCATCCCTAAGCTGCTTCTTTCTAGCCGCAGTCATTCTAGAACCGCCTTCTTCCCTCAGGTCCTGCCCTTCTCATTAGCTATCGCCCTTGCTTCCCTTGCTGTATTCCCTTGATTTCCCTGTATTAAGTCTCCATTTGCCCTCATGGAGCATTACCATCATCCCTTGTACCCTTGTCCTTCCCAATCTTATTCCTATTCCCGCATGGAATCTTCTTCCCATGTGGGCCCATCTTCCCGTGGTCCCTCTGACTCTTCTGAGGAATAAGCAAATCTCATGACCCATCTATCACGCCTTGTTCATCAGATGGACCCTGTCCAGGCCCAAAAATTGATTGCAAGTCACCTTAATGGGCCTTCTTCTCTTAATGGGTCTTCTTCTTACCTTAATCGGCCTTCTTCTCACCTTAATGGGCCTTAATCTCTTAATGGGACTCCCTCTTCTACCCATGTTGTTGCTGGCCCAATGGGCCCTTATGTCCATGTTCCTTCCAGGCCCATGTATCCCTCCACTCCCGGAATGGGCCTTTATTCTTCTCAGCCCAGATCCCCTTATACGGCCCATTATCATAATTCGGGTCTAAATTCATAATCTTTTGCTCAGGCTGGCCCGCATTCTTCTCAATCTCTCCCTACCTAGTGTTGATTATTATTTGGGTTTTGATTGTGAACGATGAGCAAGATGAGGACTTTATGGCAAGATGATGAACAAATGTGCAGATTTATGAACAAGTAATCACTCAACCAATAAACATGCGCCACATATACCTATGCAACCATCATGACATCTGAGCATGGGCAAGCAATCTCAACTAAGCTAAAGAAGAAATAAAACTTAACATGCTGTGCATTGGTGTGAATGAGACCACAATATGATGCAATCATGGATTATTTGTAATGCATTCTGAACAGTAATGCAGACTAGATACTTCAACGTGCAGATGGATGCATGCTACTTACTCTCTCTCTCCAAGTGTTCTAAGTGTGTGAGTTAGGCATAACAGGATGGCAAGGGAGTATGAGTAGAACATGCCAGTCATGTAGTGTTGGGTCCCTTGACCATGAAATGTATCATTTGGTGGATCCCGTGATCATGAAATGTATGATTGTTCATGAAACTCCAAGATGACAGTCAATGACCACAACATATACAGATTCAAACATATGCAATGCACTTCTACACTAAGATGCACACACTTAAACTCCCACTTTGATGAATGCTCATGGAAGGTAAGACTGACAATCAGCATGTTATTTTTCCACATAAGTGATGAGTTGGGATATATGTAGCCATGGAAGACATCATCAAAAATAATGATCAACAATGCTAAGGAAGATGTTCACATGGCTATAAAATGATAGAAAGGATCAAACAACAACTTAATCATCAATTCAATTTCATCAACATGACAAGTTTTATTCATGGATTATGTAGCTGAAGGGGTTGATCTCTGGTACAAGGTGGAGGTTTGGATCTAAGACCCTACTCACGCATAGTGAGAGTTCTGAGCAAGCTTGACTTGTCTTTCTACTCTTCACCATTTGATATACTAGAGGACAAACAAGTGTAAGCAAATAATCTAGCTTAGATGTTCATCTCACACCAAGGGAGAAATATAGAGGGAACATGGGAGTTTTCAGACATGCAAGATTTATTGGGAGCAAGAAGGTACCTCTCCCTGCGGTCTCAACCTTCTTTCTATGCTCCCTCCCTACGCATGGTGTTTCTGCCTCTCCTCCCCTCGACGTTGCTACTCCACCAGTTCTTTCCCCTATAGTCGTGATCATCACCCCTTCGTTCGTCTTTGCGCTGGCAGTCTGACTATTTTTGGTGGCCTTGGCCTTACCCATTCTGCTCCTCCTCCTGCCCTCATAGTTTTGGGTGGTCCTACTGCCTTCTTTTTCCTGAAGGAGATCGGTGACTCGTGCAGGCCTCTTCTGCTCATCGTTTCCACTCCTTTTGGCCTGCTTCTTTATTGCCTGTGTCTGGCCTTCAGTGCTTGCAGCGGACAAGCTTGGTCTACCTCTGCTGACCATCTCTTCTTCACCGCCTGCGGCCCTAGCTTCTCCTAAGGCGCTCCAGCCGGCGGTCCCTCCTCTCGTCCACGGTGGCACTCATCCTTCCTCGCCCGTGGGTTGTTCTCCGATGCTGGCGCCCGTGGGTTCTTCCCTCCAGTGACTGTAGTTGACCGCAATGGGACATCCCTCAAAATGGTGCTATGTTTTATTCAACTGATTTGTTGGGCCTTTCAGGATGCTCCAGCGAGGTCTGCTTTGTTCCCTGGATGTGTTTCTTACCATCCCAGATCATTTTTGGATCGGGCTTGGTTCTACTGGGTTTTGGCCACCGCTTGTCTGCCCTAATTTGCCTCAGTTTTGTTCATCCTTTCATCGATTAGGTCTCTTGGTTGGATCATGCTATTTAGCTAGAGTTTCTTGAGGCCATGTTCATGGTCTTTCTGGCAGTGCTTCGCCGGCCTCTGACATGGTTGCTCTGGCGAGGTCTGCCGTGCCAGTCTGGCAGCTAGTTTCTAAACCTGTTCACCCTCTATGTAACTATCTAGGCGATTTGAATGCTGGTCCATTTGAGCCAACTGCCGCACCTGTTGTTTTGAGGCACTTGATGAGGTGCCTCCTCATGTGCTGGCTGGTGTTCTTACTACCGTTACCCTGCCCAAAATTATGAAGATTTTATTGATGGTTCGGATGACATTCGTTCTGCTGCTCCAGCTCTCCCTGGGTCTTCCACTGCCGCAGTGTCCCTTGCGGCTTATGATGTCATGGCGCCCGTCTCTAAAGCTCCTCCTGCCAGCGTTTTTGTTCAGGATCCTACTGGCCATGGGGCTCCATCTTCTCTCATAAGCAGGTCTTCGTTCTTGCATGACTTAGCTCTCGTGGCCTTTAGCTCCTCCCCTGCGGTGGTGTTTGGTTCTCCATCGGCTTCTGGCGTCCCGACTATTGTTGCACCTGCTGCTTTGGTTTCTTTTCCCATGGTTCCTCTCAATCCGATTACGTCGGCTTGGTCTCCAGTTTACTTCACCCCTGCTGCACTTGCCCTATCATCACGGGTGGCTGCCTCCTCACTGCTCATCCTCTTGGTGGTCCCATTTTGAATTCTCAGATTGGCCAACCTCTCTATTGCGTCGTTATGGAGTTTGCACCAAGAGTTCATACAAACGTTCAAACTCCTTCATCTTTGAACGGGATTGTGATGAAGCTTAATTCATACTTGGGGCAGAGGGTGCTCATTCAAGATGCTCGTTGTGCAGATCTAGTTATGCTAGCTCTTCCCGTAATCTACATTGACACTTTCTTTCTTGCTGGTCTCTTATGATGGGTTATCCCTATTGGTGTTGTTCTATTTGGTTGTTTGGGCCTCTCATCTTTGTATTCAGACCACTCTGCGTAGGGTGTCTCTTATTTGGCCCTGGTTCTCTTGTACCTCCTTTTCTTTCTATCATATTAATAAAACTGTCTAGCTGATCTTTAGAGCTGCCTATTTATTGCCTTAGTAAAAAAAAGTCTAAATGCAATGACTCATGATAACCCTAACATGCACATTTACCCTGAATTAAAAAGGTTTATTTACATACCTGTGCCTTGAGCTTTTATTCACTAGTTTAACGTTTCTCAGCTCCAAGGCACCTGCACTCAAAATTCTCATTTTGAGTTTATAGGTACCCAAGCTTGCTTGGGTCCTTGCAGGTTAGTTCCATGTCTAGCAGCATGACTTATCTCATTCAGGGCAATCAAATCATCTTTCACCATTGTATGACAGTCATACATTTCATGCCCATTTTTCCCACAATAGAAACAACGCACAAAAGATTGAGCATCCTTCTTATGTGCATGTGGGTGTGCATTAGGCTTTTGTGGGTGAGCATGGAGGTTAGCATTCCTGGAATGAAATTGATACCTTCCCTTTAGATGCCAGCAGTCTTGGACTATGTGGCTAATTTTACCACAGAAGAAGCAGCGTGGAGGCAGACTTCTTCTTCTGTCTGCTGTTGAGTGTGTTGACCTGCCTTTTTTTATGCGTCAGCGCATCTGACTACCCATGGGATTTTGGGCAGAGTTGTACTGCACACGTCTTCTGCAAACATTGACCTATTCCTTCCCTTGCCCTTTCACAAGATTCCCTACTCTTAGCTCATCATTTCTCAAGATAAAATAGTCATGTATAATGTGACCATGTCTACCACAATAAAAATAATGGACATTCAGTTTATGAGGAGCATGGTACTTGGCATTGGATTTCCTAACATGCATGCTGACAAAATCATTTTTCTATTTTTGACTGAAAGTTTTCTTATTCTAATTTTTGTTGGAAAAACCGTCGCCGCATTACGGCGAACCTCTTTATCTCATTTTATTAATGTTATTCTTTAGGCCGTAGGGCCCTTATTCCTGACGATTAATCAAGGGTCTTCCCTCTTATAGGGGATGTAAATAACACCGTGACCTTTATGACATGATGGGTTTCGGTCCCGATACGAACTACACAATTGTCTGATCAGTTAGATAGTGTGCACCTGGACTTTCGCGAAGCCCAAATAAATCGTCACACATATGACTGGCATGCCCACGCACTTAATAAATGAATTAACCGGACAAATAAATAAATAAATTAATAAATGAATAAATAATAATTTTATTCAAAAAGTACGTCCACAAGTCTAGCACGCCCGGTGAGACCAAAATTACCCTTCATCTCATTGCCAGGACTAAGGGCCCTGCGGCCTATTCTCGAAATACTAATTGTTTAATATCTAAGTCCAGGGGGTCACATTCCTGTGATCGAGATGGCCGTCTCTTTTAGACCACTCGTCGTCGCCAGCCATGCTACCCATGGTTATCTGGCCGTGCCGATCAAGATTGGCAACTTCCCACCCGTCGTCGGCTTCCCCAACTTCTTGGGAGTCGCATTCGTGGAAGTCCTGGACACCCAGGAAATGGACTCCATCGCCGTTGTAGCGCTGACATCTGACAAGACCAAGATGGTGGGCTGCTATGTCCACCAAGCTGACTCCCGCGCCTTCGTCAACCGAAAGCGCACACCGGCTGCCAGGAGGGCAGTCAAGAGGAACGCCGACACACTGTAGAGCCGGCTATCTACGTCGGGCAAGTCCGTTCTCATCAGAGGAGTCTGAGTATTCCTGAATGGCCGCCAGGCCAGAATTACACCTGAGAGGGTGGTCACGACAATGCCAGTGCGGAACTCTTTTGGAGCATTAGCCCACGTCAAGGCGGACCGTGCTGAGTCCGAGATAAGGGGTTGGTTGCCCCCAAAGCCAACCAAGCTCAAGCAGATCTGGGTGCTCAAGAGGGCCCATGCTGTCCCCGCCATCCGGGAAGAACTTGTGAGAGTCCGTCAAGCAAGACCAAAGGAAGATGCACGGGCTGAGACGACAGCCCCAATTTATTCCTCGCCGGTATTGGCTACCCAGGCCCAGCCGGGGAAGGTGCCCCACCACACCAAGCTGGGGGCAAGCATCCCAGTCTTTGAGAAATCGGCTACCTTCCGAAGACCATCCATTAGAAAGATGAAGAAGAATGGAGGCACCTCTATTTCAAATTTGACATTTTTTTTCGAGATCAGTGGAGAGCATGAAACATGACGGAGAGGTTGGTGGAGGAGGAGGAAGTGCGAGAGGATAGATGGAGGGGCATAAAATATCGAGGAAGGGATCAGAGGAGGAAAACCACATACTGGAGGGATCAATTGGCGGGCACTGCCAACACGGACAAGTCATGATCAAAAATTTAGTCGACATTTCTATCCGTAATGGAAGTTGGAATAGCAGAGGATCAGTCATAATAGGAGGTGAACGGGGAACAAAATCTAACTTTTGGAAGGTAGAAATGAGACGGGAAAGGGACCCAAAAAAGGTAAGAGAGTGCCCCTCTTCCCGCGGACTTGAAGCTGGCTTCTTGCGTGGGCATTCCATAACCCGCAACCCCGGTCTTACTGAACAATCTTCTTCATAAAACAGCTTCGTGAAGTCTTCATAAAAGTCATCCACATCATTGACTGGCCCATTTGGTGGCAACGACAGGCCAGAAATTATACAGGCAGCACCTTCATTCTTATCAGGACGTGACGACGTCTTCAAGGTACCAGGTTGTAACGGCCCCTTTATGAAGTGTTAACGATAGTTCCATGTCAATGGCAATGCATCTTCTATAATAAACAGTGGCGAGTCCCAGTAGCCCAGGCCTCTTCTACTCATCTTTCTACCGCTTGGGATGGGCTTGGTTCGCCCCTACAACTGGGCATCGAGACCCATGCCTGGTTGATAGCCTAGCTTTAATATCATGTTTCAGCCCTTAAGATCTCTCATCTTGGGCTTCATTTTGATGCTGATTGGTGCGATAGTGGGCTAACGTGGCGCATAGGCCCATGGAAAATTAAGGTCCATCACAGTAATGACTGGCTTGTTGCTAGGCCAGAGAGTTGGCAGTATTTTGTTAGAAATGGCTTCAACAGATTGGACTGTGGATATGCTCTTAACCTTTACCAACCTCCCCTGGAATGGGAACTTGAGGCACTGGTGGGTGGTAGACGGTACAACATGAAGGTTGTCGATCCATGGACGACTTAAGATAGCCTTAAACATCAAGTCAATATCTAGTACATAAAATTTTACGGGCATTGTCAGCGGCCTGAGCTCGGCTTGGACAGTAATCACCCCATGGCACGCCCTCCTTGAATTGTCATAAGCTGCAATAGTGGTTGGAGTCAGCCTTGACATATCTTTAAAAATGTTACATGCATACAGAGTGCTGAGGGGACAAACCCACATCTGGCTCCTCCATGGCACGGACAACCTCGCCCCCGCCGTACTTGCCGTAGGGGACCCCGTCGCGGCCGTCCTCCAACGTTGGCCACACTCGCGGCCTCGTCGGTACGTTGAGCTCGCAACCACCCCCGCCGACAGCCGAGCTAGCAAGCTCCCAGCCGCCCCGTTGCTCCCCTCCCGGTCCCCACCGACGACCCACCTGCAACCCTACGGCTGACCGTGGACGCCGTCCCAGCCTGCGGCCGAGCAGCGACCACCTACGCTTCCCATCAACGACCCCTGCTGCAGGCTGCTCCACCGTCGCAGCCGCCCTCCCCTGCCGACAACGCAACCCACCCCACCGCTGCAGCGCGACCATCGTCGACACCGCCACAGCCGTCCACCTCCGCTCGCGAGGCCCCCGCCACCTTCACGGTGCGGCTTTCGATGCCGAGGTCATTCTCCCCGGGCCGGCCGCCCACCCATGACACCTAGCATCATGAGGGGCTTACCTCCGGCTGCGGCTCTGCAACTCCACGACACTGCCATCCCGTTGGCCAACTACTCGCGGACTGCCACCCAGTCGTGGGGCCCCTGGCTCGACTCGTTGGCACCCCTGCTCTACCCCGGCTCCGTCAGAAGCTCCTTCCTGGTCCACCAGCCACCTCCAGTGCCAGCAGCAGCTGGTGGTCCGGCAGCTGGTGGTCCGCCCTCTTCCCCAAATCCACCGGTTTCCAGCACCACCACGACGGCGCAGTCCAGCGGCCGCCTGCCCCTCTTCTCGGTCTACGCGTTCTCAATTGGGGCTCGCTCTTCAGTGAGTAAGTCAGTATAGGGAGCCCGTTCCAATTTACTCATTTAGTATCTATGTCATTTCTACTGCCCTTCGTGAGTTAGGACGCCTAGCCCGTGCATTATTATCTTGCCAATTGTGAGTACTATCCTATCTTGAAACATAGCGATTTGATTATGTTAATTGTGCGTGATTGATACCCTAGGCCGTGGTAGTTCTATCTACCGATCGGTTCGACATTTCTCGCTGCGAGAGACGATTTCTTAGCGCGTAGCTGCTGTTATTTAGCGTAATTCATCTCTTGGCGTTCGAGTACACGTTGGGTTATTTGTCGAACAATTGTAACACATTTGCTAATCTCATTAGTTGCCTAGTCGGACTCGTTTGAGTACACCGTCCCGCGTCATTAGCAAATCATACTCATCGATAAGAAGCATTATCCAATGAATCTAGGATTGGCAATTTTATTTTTTAACTTTTTATTTTCAGACTTTATTTTCCTATATCTTTCTAACAATTCCTCATAAAGAATCATCAATTCATCAAATGAAATTTCTTTAGAATCAGAGTTTACCTGAGGTGATGTCTCATCCTGTTGATCACTACTGTGATCACTTCTGTTTGCCATCAGGCAAGTGTCTTCCTTCTTCCCATAGGCATATATCAGATTGTCCAATATTACCTTAGCCGTGCTGCATGCAGAAACACAAGGAAGTGTGTTAACATCAACTGCAGATTTTATTAATCTTAGAGATATAATATTATCAATGTTCTTAGATCTATGATCATTAGTCCACTTAGACTTATCCTTAGGTAATCTGTGTGGACCATGTGAAATTAACTTCCATAGATTAGGATCAATCAACTTAACAAACCTACGCATGCTGTTTAGCCAAGAACCAAAAATGGAACCATTGACCATTGGTGGATGAGCCACTAAAACAATTCAAAATAATAAGCAAAGAGCGGTAATGCACCAAAAACAGCATGATCTTCTCTGCAGATGGTCAGATATGATCAATCAGAGACCTATTCTGATACCAATTGTTAGGTGCACTGTCGGATCTAGAGGGGGGGTGAATAGATCCCTCTATAAAAATTAAGCTCCATATAAAATCACACCCAATTCAAATTCAACGGAAGCTAACACTATAGACTAAGCAATCTACTGATGAACGCACAATAGTAAACGAAGACATCTCACATCAGTAAGCTTCAAGTTAAGACAACTTGCAATTCTAACCGTAAGTGGACTAACCAAGCGATGAGCTAAAAGGATTAACGATTCAAGTAAAACACATTAGAGCATCTAGCAGATCACACTGAATATGTATCAACCCATACAAGACTGTTCTAGAACACTTGGCACATGATGGGATCACAAGGCAGAACCAACTCACACTCTAACCTGTGAAGGGGGGTAGAAGATAAGGAGTGAACGCACAAGACAAACCATAGAAGACCAAGATTTTTTAGGTGGTTTAGTCTGCTACCCACAGACTTATGTCCATCCCTCACTCAAACCGAGTGAGGCTTCCCCTTGCAAATGTAATATCGCAGACTCAATCTGCAACAACTGCTGACTAACAGCTTGAGACTGAGGGAAATAAATCCTTCACCCTGATCTCGCACCCTGCAAGACCAGACCCACTACCACTGGTAGTGACCAGAGGAACAAATCCTCCCTTCTTCTGTATATCGAAAAAAGCTAAAGGGGGCCAGCTCTGGCGAAAACCCGCAAGGGCGGTAGAGCTGGTAAGGAGAAAATAAAATAAAAACTCTCTTCCTCTCTACTCCTCACTAATGAAGGTCTTCGACCGTGACATTCTGCCAACGGCGACCTCAGCACCACCCCACAACAACAGTGGCCGCTACACCCCTGGAGGACTAGCCAACACCAATTCTAGCATCAGCAGTCGGCTACCTATCTTAACGGCTGGTCTCCAGCTCCAGCACCACGGCTACAATGTCTCCACAGGCTAGCCGCTCAGTTCCAGTACCAGTTGCCAGCTCCAACACTGCGGCTATAACGTCTCCACAGGCCAGCCGCTCAGTTCCAGTACCAGTTGCCAGCTCCAGCACTGCGGCTACAATGCCTCCACAGGCCAGCCGCTCAGTTCCAGTACCAGTTGCCGGCTCTAGCACCACAGCTACAATGCCTCCACAGGCCAGCCGCTCACTTCCAGTACCAGTTGTCGGCTCCAGCACCACGACTTCAACGCCTCCACAGGCCAGCAGCTCAGTTCCCGTACTAATTGCCAGCTCCAACACTGCGACTACAATGCCTCCACAGGCCAGTCCCTCAGTTCCAGTACCAGTTGCCAGCTCAAGCACCGCGGCTACAACGCCTCTACAGGCCAACCACTCGGTTCTAGTGCCAGTTACTAGTTCAACAGTCCAGCTATAGCACATCCGTGAGCCAGTCACCTAGACCCAGCGCCAGCATCCAACTCCAGCGTTTTGACTACAACCTCGTCACAGGTCAGCCGGCTAGCTCCGGTTCCTAATCCTAACTTTCGGTTGTGACGCCTCCCAGGGCCATTCAGCCAACCCAACCCCAGTTTTTCAAGCCAATGTGAACTATATTGCCAGCTAATGACATAAAGATAGTCAATCCCAAGCATCAGCCTACAACCGAAACATGCCAAAATCAATTCCTAACCTTAATCTCGTGGGCCCCAAGTCCCAATGGGCCTACGCTAACCTTACACGACACGGGTCTTCCCCTTCTTTTGTCAAGGGACTGACCCCCAGTGCTTGTTCGTTTCTCCTATTTCCCAGTACCCAGCACTCAGCCCCCAGTATCCAAAATCCAGTTACACCTCTCCCCCTTTCCCAGTTCTCTGTGTCAACACCCTGAAACCAGGTAAGCCCAGTCTCCTGCCCCCTACACCAGTACATAGTAGGAGAAAATGAAGCACGACTAACAGGCTTGCACCCAACCCCCCTGCCAAGAAAGCTTCGTGGGGTTTTTTCTTGGTTCCCATTCCATCCTCTTCGCCATCGCCAAGAAGAAGAGGAAGAGGCAGAGGAAGGAGGAGGGGCAAGGATCGTGATGGCGGCTGCGGTGATGCTGCTAAGATCGAAGTCAATCCGGGCGGCCCCGCTGCTGGGCACCTCCCTCGGCCGGTTTCTCCCTGCTGCCGCCGCCGCCAGCGGCCAGCTCGGGGAGGTCCTTCACTCCCACCTTGTCTACAGCTCTGTCGCCCCGTCCCACGTCCGCCACTACCGTGGCAGCCGCGAGGACTCCGCCTCCAGGTGACCTCTCAGTCCGACCTCCCCCTTCCTCCACCCTGTCTCTTTTCCTCTTGCTGACTGCTCCTTCTCTTCTACCATTTTCCCTTTGTGGGTGGATGTGGCTTGTGGGTTTCTGCACAGGTTTGAGCACCCAACGACGCCGACCAATTGGGGCATCCGCATTGTGCCGGAGAAGAAGGCGTTCGTTGTGGAGAGGTTTGGGAAGTACTCCAAGACACTGGGTTCGGGTATCCACTTGCTCATCCCCATCGTCGATCGAATTGCTTACGTCCACTCACTCAAGGAGGAGGCTATCCCTATCCCTGACCAGTCTGCCATCACAAAGGATAACGTCAGCATCCTCATCGACGGCGTCCTCTATGTCAAGGCATTTTCTCCGTTCACACTCTCTCTCAGTCTCTCTTCATTTCTTTCTTCGTTTCTTTTGGAGATTGTTTTTCTCTGCTCGAAATTTTGATGTTTTGTTGTTGGGTTTTTTTAATGGATTGTTGCAGATTGTGGATCCAATCTTGGCATCTTATGGTGTGGAGAATCCCATTTTTGCAGTAATCAAGCTGGCTCAGACCACCATGCGGAGCGAGCTGGGGAAGATCACATTAGACAAGACATTCTCGGAGAGAGACACACTTAACGAGAACATTGTGGTAAACATGTCTTGTTTGACATTCTGTGCCCGTTCAATTCTTTCGTACGTGCTTACTTCATCATCTTTCTTTGAGGTTACAGATATTGCTTTGTAGAGTAAGAGTTGATTTTCTACATCTTAACAAGTTTCAAGGATTAGACAATCGCAGTTCTATATTGATGGTTAACGAAGTGGTGTATGAGATTGTCTGCATGAGATCGTTTACTTTTTAACTTATAGGGAAACAAGAGCTACCATATTTGCTTTTATTGTTTATATGGCTCACTATTCATCTATTAAAAATTACACATTTTTTTAATGATTTTTATCCTTTTAACCTGATGAAATCAAATTATAATATTTCATGATTAAGACATTTAGATTTTTCACTAATTTAGCACACAATTATTTTTATAAAAATCTCATTAAACAAAAAAATGACACTGTTCACTCCTCAAATGAACAGTAAATGGTTATATTAACATTCAATATACTCTTGTATTAACAAAGCTATGTGATAACGGTAGGGGATCTCTTCCCAAGACCCAACGGTGATTTAAAAACATGTTAAGACAAGTTAATGCATGCATGTTCACCCCTCTTTCATCTCTAGAAAATTGACGTTTGTAATTCTAATTTTAAAGGGATTAGCGTCCACAATAGTGGCCGCTATTTGAAATAGCGCCCAAATATATGGACACTATTTGATCAAGAATTTTTAATCAACTTGATAATCTGTGCCCACCTTGTGGGACATCCATTCTTATCAGTGCCTGACATGGAGGACGCTGATTCTGTTAACATGAGAATATATAAATTTACATGCGCCTGTGATGGCAGACGTTGATTTAGTTAGCGCTTGTCGTAATGGATGCGATTTGATCCGTTCGAATGTTTTCTAAGTTTTGAACCCTCACCGTGGGTTCACTTGGCACTCTCATCTCAATCCGTAGATGAGGTCCCTGTTTTAGATTCATACATGTTACCCACTACCTCTCCGTAATGTTTGAGCTCTCAGCGGGACATTCCGTTCCTTCGGACTAGCGATTACATCATGGAGGCCTCCGTAAGTCTACGCTAGTCTTAGATTCCCTCAAGGCAGCCGAGCAGGTTGTACCCTAAATACCTATACACCGTTTTGCTGTCTTGACTATCTAGCCCTCAAACTATGCTGTTCCGACATTTTTTAGGAAATGTCATTTTTTTGGAATCTACGTCCAGAATATTGAATGCTATTTACGAATAACGCCCTTCTTAACGGACGCTATTTACTTCGTGCCTATTTATCTATTTTCAGAATGAGCGCCCATCGATATGGATGCAAATTCTATTCTGCGGCTTTCATGGAGGATGCCATTTACCCGATTTCACGTATGTCTCAAATTTTATGAGAGATTTATCGACATGTTATCCCTACATGACCTTTAGTCCTTAAACTCTGATTATCATGTACATCAGTTATGACATACTATTCCCTTTGGGAAATTTCTCGTCAATATTTCGAGAACATAACCCTTAGTGTGGGAGTGACCACCATTTTCCGACCGCCAGTCTCGACTGTGCGGATCCGAGCGCCTCCCCCTAGGGGCGCCGCAAGTGCGTAGCTTCTTGTTCGAGATATAGTCCCCTTCGTGGGAACCTTAGGTGTCGAGCTTACGCCGTTCTTTAATGTCAAATCGCTGGTCTCAATCGTCCGTGTCATGAGTCGTCACCTAGAGTCCTAGGTCACCTAGTGGTCCCACATCATCAAGACTCATGCTCTCCTATATAAAAGGTGATCGAGCATGCAAATTTGAGTATCTTAGCAGATCTGAGTGGATTAGAAGAAGAAAAAAGGAGTAGAAGAGCAAGAGAGCACTCGAGTTCAAGAGAGAAGAGTCAAAGAAGAGTTCGAGAGTGAAAGAGCCAGTTGCTGAAAGTGACAAGAAAAATAGAGTGCCGTAAGTCTAAGAGGATAGTCTGAGTGAGAAGTGAGATTGAGAGGTAGAGTTGTTGTCTTGACTCTTGGATCAGATCTAGAGTCAAATTACTTCAGTGGAGCTATAGTTTTTCTTTTTGTCATCATTTTTCTTTGTTCTTTTACAATTTCCTTCTGAATTGTCTGTAAGTTGTGTATCAGTAGAGCAAACTGTAGTGCTCAGCGGCGAGGTGTGATCCTCAGATAGCAAGCTGTCTTGCTCAGCGGGAAGCAAGCTGTGAGGCTTAGCTATTTGTAGGGATTTCATCCCTAAAGTTGTGGATTAGCGGATTCAAGCTATTTGGTAGAGGAAGCCTTACTTAGTTGAGTAAGGGGTGGATGTAGATCTCAATCGTGAGATTGAACCACCTAAAAATTGATTTGTCTTATGTGTGGATGTTTTTATCTTCACCATTGTGATTAGATGAATGCTTAGGATCGCTTACTGCAAGCGTCTGATTTCTCTGATTTAGTCATTTGTTGCTTATGTCTTCAACTAATAGGTATATTGAAAGATGTGGCTAGAAAGATAGGTTAAGCCTATCTAGAACGTCACCTCTTGCGTGAGGAGAACTTAGATCAAACCTCTGCCTAGTACCAAACCAGGTTGAACGACTAACTTCTGAATTGCCTATGCTAATTCATCTCTACATCTACTTAACTTGATTGATATCTACTTTATCTTAATCTAATTTGCACTTTCTTCATCTCATATCTATATTGTGGTCAATCACTTAGTGGTATATAAAAAGACTCAGTCAGAAGGATAGATTACGTCTATCCGGAAAACTGACCAATTAAACTACAGAGCTACAATAGAGTCCAGTCTAACTACAGTATAGTCCATAGGGAGAGAAACGTACCCTGATGTCGAGGACAACCCGACATTGGCAAAGCTGGCACTAAGAACCACCGCACTGCACCTCCGAACCACAAGGAAGAACAACTACACCTGAAAAGTCAAGGGTGAGCCTTGTCTCACTAGCTCAGTAGGGGTCCCACAGATCCCCACCATGAAACAACAGCGGTAAACAATAGTGCTAAATAGTAACAACAACGGTAGCAAAAGTAGGAGTTACAATAGCAACAAAAGCAACAGTTGTAATGATAAAAGTCGAGGGAAATAGGGCAAAGCCGCAACCTACTCCTATTGGCAAGAAACACAAGCAAGCCTGATCTCACCGTCAGGAATTGCCAAACTAAGATAACAAAACTCTAGCTACCCAGCCAGAAAACCACCATGGCACCTCTGTCGTGCAAGATCATCTACACTAATGAAAGCTCAGTCTGATCCCATGATACGAAAACACGATCACGATCTCACTATCGTGAACCAGACAAGACCTAGGGGTGGAACCTTGGTAACTCAACCGGGAGCCCCAGACCTCTATATTGGAAACATATGGGAATTACCCATAAAATCATGTCATCATGTGACACGAAAACTCACGAGAATCACAAGAGTCGCGAGAGTTATATGTCATGTGACAGAAGTACCCTCTTACTAGAAGCAAGGCCATACGCATCCACTGGCATCTTACACTATGCCTCGGGTGTCTCCCACTCACCTCGAACGTGATAACTGAGACACCGTAATAGGAACCAAGAAAATAAGGACTAGTCAGGGTCACACTTGTCAGTGCGGGTCCAATGTCCCTGACCACGTGTGCACACACAGGCTCAATGTCTTGAGTCAGGCCTCTAGCTGGTTTTCCCCTCCCATCGAGCTCTAACAGCAAGCCAAATGGGCCCTCAGTAACCAGCCTAAAAATCATCTCTATCGGGACTGCCCCGCCACCACTCCCAGGTGGGCCGACACGAAGTGTCATCAGGCTATGACTAGTGGAGGCTCACTAGACACAGAGACTCTGCAAAGAAAAATATCAAAGTATGGACAGGCTATGCACGTACCTGTCACACGTACGACTGAACACAAGGCAACGCGAAGCCACTAGACTCAGGATAGTCAACTAGACATTCTAAAACAACAATCCTTGAGTCATAAGACTCAGGTCCGGCCTCAACAAGGTGCTAATCACCCAGATCCGTCAACAACCCCTCAGTTAAACCATGTTCTTAGGAAACTCCCTTTTTTGCCCAGTCAGATCTAGATCTGTGAACTAGCACCTCTTAAATTCTGCCACGGCCAGCACAAAAGATTTTAAATTCCTAGCCTAGCCTAGGGTTGAAGATCTTTAAGAATGCTTTCCAACGCCGCCAGTCTCGCGTCGATCTGACATCAGGGTTGGTCCTAGTGGCCGTTCTCGCCAGACTGCGCAGGCCATTTCCAGAAATGAGGTAGCAGAAAAAGAGGTACTGTTAATTCTTCCAAAATTACGCCGGTGTTGATTCAGTCGTCGCCGCTCCAGGTCGTCGACCAGGGACCTGCGACCGTCATCCCGGTGATCTCTTGCCTTCAGAAGCCTCCCGGAGGACATAGCTCCTTTGTACATCCGTGGTTGCTGTCCTGTCGACCAGCAAGCCACCGAACCGGGTCCACCGCCTGCCGTCACACAGGACCCAACAAAGTGCTGCCCGCCAACCCAAGCTCAGTGCTCCCGGAGTCGTGTGTAGCCTATTACCTCCCTGCATGGAGTGGGCCATTATTTTCACTGCTGTAATTAATTATTACTATTGTGCCGGGAGTTACTGTCTTGGCTGGAACGTCTTCCCCACGCCCCGAGCGTGGAGGTACACCCGCTGTCCCCCTTGTAGTCGTAGTTGCTTGCTTTCTTAGTATAAGTTCTTACTGTCGCTGCATGTGAGTAGTAATTCCTAGCTCGATCAAATTAATCACCGCTGCCAGAGAGAGAGCGAGACCTGTCCCGTGACCCGACCCGGGCACGAGAGTGAGCAAGACCACCCTTGACTCGCTACCGGTTTCTCAACCGTGCAGGTCCGAACGCTTCCCTCGATAGGGACGAACGCGAGCTTGCTAGAGTCCTAGGTGTGCATTTCAAATTGGCGTCGAGTCCATCGTCGTCGTCCCACATCACTCTCCCTCTCTCTCACCCATTTGATCGCGAGGACCCCCGTACCGACTGCAGACGGCGGTAGGGCGATGGCGCGAGGATGTGGGTGACGGTGGGGGGATCGTGCGGACATGCGGTGAGCTTGGGAAGCGCGGGAAGGTGGGGTTTTCAACGGTGTTCTTCGTGGGATCGAGCTCAGATTGACGTCTCGTCGCGAACCAGAGGTAGGGTGATGATCCCTACCTCAGTGCTGTTCCATTCCTGTGATTTGTAGGCCAAGGCGAGGTCGGGTGAGATTGAATTTGATTCTGCAGTTGTTATTCTTTTAATTCCACATCTGTTTACCTGCTACAGTTAAGTTTTAGAGGGAAGAAGTTTTAAGAGGGTAGATCTATTCACCCCCCCTCTAGATCTTAGAGTCTATCCTATCCCAACAGTCAGGAAGAGACAACTGCTCACACTTCTTCTCCTTCTCACTCTCTATCTTATGATACTCTGTTTGCTTTCAGAAAGTGGCACTCTCTCTCTTGCTCTCTCTTCTCTTCTCCTCCTGGACTCTTCTCTGCTTTTCTTCTCTCAAGCTTCTTTTTCCCTTCTTCTACTTTGGGGTTGGCCGCATTGGATCGCAAGAGCGGCCTTCTTACAGGGCTGAAGGTAGGGTTCCCACGAGCTCACGTGTCTGGCGTGTGTAGGGCATATCCCAGCATTTTCTCGAGAAGTCACGTGTCAAGAATAGATTGGGACATTGATCCACGTGGCAGTGTTAGAGATATTCTCCCTTTTGATCATGTGCCAATCATTGACTTTGTTATCCCCCACAAGCTCATACTTCAGGTGCGACTTAAAGATCACGTGAGGAAGGAGACATTAGGCCACGTGCCTTGCACACGCTCGATCATATGCCAGTTAGAAAGAAATAATTGTCAGAGTGAAAAGCATGCTTAGACCATATAGATTTAATTGTCAAAACTTGGTCAGACTCTATAATGATATATGGCAAGTATGCACAGACCATGGCTATGTAAGATGCAAACTAGCACAGACCTTGTACTAACATGCTGAGACCTGACGAGAGCGTTTGAGCAAATGTGCATAGACTATGTATGAAACATGCACCGACCTTGTATGTATGCATGAACAGTGATGTGCACTGACCTTCCTAGCACAGATGCAGGTAGGCATCGACCTTGATAATGTATGCAAGCAACATGCACCGACCTTATAGAAAATGCTAAGTAACGTGCACTGACCTTAATTGAATTGAGCTGAAATGTGTACTGACTTCGTATGTGCATGATGCAAAAGATGCACCGACCTTATATCCATCTGGTAGCGATATGCACCGACCTTGCGTGCTATTCCACAGGAATTTGCACCGACTCTATATGCAAATGATGCAACTAGCATCGACATTGAACAGTAAAGTGCACTGACTTTATTCTGCCAGAAATACAACATGCACCGACTTTCTCTATGAGTGAACAGTAATGTGCACAGACTCTGCATCATGTATGAATAGTAATATGCACCGACCCTCTGGCATGTATGATCAGTAATATGCACTGACCCTCTAGCATGTATGATAAGTAATATGCACCGACCTTCTAGCATGCATGAACAGTAATGTGCGCAGACCTCTATATGTGTGAATAGTAATATGCACCGACCTGGTGTACGGTTCCACAGGAACCTGCACAGACCTTTCATGCAACGAAGGAACAATGGATTGGCCTTGTATTGCACAAGGGCAAGTATGCACCGACCTTAAACCATGCAGACTTGTATGCTTACGAATGTGCACCGACATTATATGCATTACAACAGTTATGTGGAAATATGCACAAGTATGCAACCTTTCTAAAAATGGCTATGACCAAAAAGATGATATTGCCAAAGTCAACTATTGGTCAAACCACTATTGCTAATAGTCAAACCATTGTTGTCAATCATAAAAAAAACATGAATGACACCAAATCAGAGGAGACATAACAACCACGTTCCCGCCAAAAGGTCCCCATCTTTCCACGTGTCAGAATCATCGCTTGTTACTTTCCACGTGTCAGGATCACTGACTCGCTCCTTGCCTTGGATCACATGCCATAACCCTGGTACTTAAACTCCACGTGAGATAAGTTCACAGGTTGTCAGTAAGACACTCGATCATATGGCTGACCTGGCAGTATAACAATCAGAGGCAATAGCAGTTTGATAAAATGCGCTAACATAAGCAAGTCATAATAGGCACATGCATAGTCATGAGAGATGACAGACTAGCACTGACCTTTATATGCAAAACATGATGTACTAACATTGACCTTATCATGCTAGCATCGACCTTATGCATAAACTAGCATCGACCACATCGAGCTAGCATAGATCTTATGCACAAACTAGCATCGACCACATCGAGCTAGCATCGACCTTATGCACAAACTAGCATCGACCACATCGAGCTAGCATCGACCTTATCCCTAGACTACTTCAAGCATGCACTGACTTTAACACATGAGACTTGACCCTAGCGTTGACCTTACATGTATGCAACACGAAACTAGCATCGACCTTATATGCAACAGACTTGACACTGGCATCGACCTTGGGTATGCATGTGATGCTACTAGCACTGACTTAGGATTATGCATGAAATGCAACTGACGTCGACCTTAGTTTATGCTAAAGCGAAACATGTATCGACCTTAGTTAACCTAAAGCGAAACATGCATCGACCTTAGTTAACTTAAAGTGAAACATGCATCAACCTTAGTAAACTTAAAGCAAAACATGCATCAACCTTATGCATCGGTGACTCTACAATGATTCTGACTTAAATAAAGTTCATCAAAATTCATAGTGTTACTAGGGTCAAAATAAAGTCAACAAAGTTAACTCTACTGTTGCCAATCACTCAAAACACAAATCACTCAAGAACACAGTAGTCGCCATACTGCTCAACGATTCCAAAGGAGACACAACATTCTCCCCCTTTTTGATGATGGCAACACCCTACATTAGATAGATTTCGATCAAAACATGCTATTCAGCTTAAGTCAGATTTATCAAGAAAACACAGTTAATCAGAGCAGTGAATAAGCATGCTAGACTCACAACAGACAGCTATGGACCCTTCAGATGCATAGATGCAATCAAATGCAATTAGATGCAATCAGATGCAATGCAGTTGACAATGATTGAGAGCCAATCTCCCCCTTTGCCACAACTCACACTGACCAAAACAAGACATGGAAAGACACTCCTGGTATGCTCCAATCTCCCCCTGAACTCGCCTACTCAAAAACAATCTGAACCCTTCTGAACCCTTCTAATGTATTTCTCCCCCTTTGTCATCAGCAAACAAGAGAAAATGAAGATAAGAGAATAGAAGGAAGAGTAACAAGAATAAGAACTAAACTGAGTGACACCCTGGGCAACAGTTCATTAAGTAAGCAGTCCATAGCTCAGATGCTTCAGATATAAGAATCAGGATTATGCATTCTTGATAGATTTCAGGTTTAAGAGTAAGAAAAAGTAGAGTGAATACACCGTACTCTTTGAATAAAGTTGCAGCATCCGTTAATAGCAATAAACCTAAATCACATAACCATGAAAGACTTGGTCTAAGCCGTATCCTACTCACTTCAAAACCAGTGAAAAACGTTGGGAGTGACTAGGATTTGTATTGAGGTTAAACAAGTGATCACTCAGAAACACTTGAACTACAAGGGTTACAGCAGACCTTTGTCAACATTATTATTGTTTCTGAATTCTTGAACAGTCAGGTATCATCCAGTAAGACTACAAAAGATAGAATAACTGAAGACAAACAACAAATTAGAGATAACAAAGAACCAAAGTAAGACTACAATAGATAGAATAATTGAAGATAAACAAATCCTGCAACTCCACTGCAGCAAGGTTCTCCAGAACAGAAACTAGAAAATTTCATAACCACCTTCCCAAAAGGGAAACGTACAAATGCCCAGTTTTCTTTATCACAGTTACAGCTTACAAGATAAATACAACATCAGTAACAAGAAGAAGAAGAGGCCGAGAGAGAGACAGAGAGAGGAGGAGGAGGAGGATCCTCACCCGGGAGGGACGAAGAAGGCGGCGTATGGAACAAGCATCGCCGCGGTGGGCAACGACACGGCGCCAAGCAGGAGGAGGTTCAGCAGCTGCCGCTTTCCCATGTCGGGCACCCGGTCTGCTGGGATGCTGGTAGCCATGCACGTGGTCCTCCCGCCCCTGCCCAGGCCCAACCCTTTGGGAACCTTGCAGAGCAGACCCCGAGACGGAGAAAAGACACCATTTTTACCGGATGCGAGCTGCCATCGCAGCACCAGAAAGAGCAGCGGCACGGTTAGACACAAAAGAACTAACCCACTTCTCCCCCTGAACCAGAACCCACCACGGAGGCAACTTTCGAAACTTACCTGCGAAGGGGCTGCAGCAGTCGAGAGAGGGGTGGCCGCCATGGCTGCGAATACAGGGAGGGTTCTCCCTCTCCGTCACCCCTCTAAGAGAGAGAAGGTTGAGAGGGTGGGTTGTGGTGAGCTCCTCCTCCTCCTCCTCCTCACCGAGTATATGTCGTGGGAGATGGCGTGTGGAGGGGAGCGTGGTGGGCAGTGGGGGAGCGTGGGCTTGGAGGAGGATAACCTGTGTTTGATGGGGAAGAACTGGCCACTGGCAGCCACATCTCTTGGGATTCGGCTTCTTGGGTGAAACGGAGGTAGGAAATAAGGGCTGCCGGAAGGCACCCGGTAAGAAACTCCAGCCTCTGCACTCTCATCCATAGAGTTCCCCTCACAAAGCGTTCAATCTGAAGCTTGTAGTTTGTCCTTACATCGACGTGGTCTTCACATAGGAAGACTAGAGTCTCACTTTCCTGGTGAGTTACTTCAAACAGTGAGTTAAACTAAGTTAGTTTGAGATTAATTATTTTTATTTTGATACTATAGGAGGGGACTTAACTCAAAATTAATGAGGTAAAATAACTTACTTTTATTAATTCAGCGTGATTTCATAAAGTACACCTCTCGGAGTCAAAACTCACACTTGCTGAACTTGGCATACAACTGGTGATCGCGCAAGGTCTGTGACACCATCCTCAAATGATGCACATGCTCCTCAGCAGATCGTGAATACACAAGGATGTCATCCATGAATACGACCACAAACTGGTCCAAGTATGAACAGAACACCCTATGCATCAAATCCATGAACACTGCGGGGGCATTGGTGAGCCCAAAAGGCATCACCAAGAACTCATAATGCCCATACCTCGAACGAAATGCAGCCTTCTCAACATCAGACTCTCGAATCCGTAGCTGATAATAACCCGATCTCAAGTCAATCCTAGAAAACACCCGGACCGACTGAAGCTGATCGAACAAGTCATCAATCCGAGGCAACAGATGCTTGTTCTTAACAGTCGTCTGGTTCAACTAAAGGTAGTCGATGCACAGTCTCAAACTACCATCCTTCTTCTTCACGAATAACATCGCCGCACCCCACGGGGAAAAACTAGGACGAATGTACTCCTTGGCAAGCAACTCTTGCAACTGTGCCTTTAACTCTCGCAACTCCGTAGGCGCTATGAGATAAGGGGCCTTTAACATAGGCGCCGTACCTGGCACCACCTCAATCACAAAATCAATCTCTCGCTGCGTTGCAACCCTGGTAACTCCTTGGGAAAAATATCAAAAAACTCACACACAATCGGAATGTCCTCCACATTAGGACACTGTCGATCGACCAAAACCAAGGAAGCAAGAAAACCTTGACAGCCCGCATCAAGTAATCGATGAGCCCTAATAGCCGAAATAAGCAAGCGGGATGAGGAAGACCGGATACCTTAGAAATAGAAGGTGGGTCCACGAAGCTGTCAGAAGTAGACCTTCTTCGAGCCACAATCCACTAAGGCATGATGAGCCTCGAGCCAATCCATGCCCAAAAACACATCAAAGTCCTGAAGCGGTAATGCGTAGAGCCTGACCGGTAAGTTCCGCCCTTCCACCCATACAGGCACCTTCTCAAAGCAATACGGGGTGTGTAAGAAATCGTCGATAGGTAACTCCACCGCCATATCACAAGACACCTCGACTATCGAGTCCTCCATACTCTGAGTAAAATCCTCGAATATGAACGAATGAGAAGCACCCGAATCAAACAAAACTGGAGCTGCACAACCCAAAATCGAAAGAGTACCTTCCACCAACTGCGACGCCTCAACCTCCGCTCTGGTCATGTGGGTCACTCTAGAGAAATTTGTGTAAGAGAGTGATTCTCTTTCCCCCTCTTGGGTGTGATGCCCTAGCCCCCTATCCTGTGATGGGATTTTCTTAGCGTGCGACTAGCCCCCACTATCGTCCCATTCCTGCTCTTATCTCATTCTAAAAAAATTATCAGAGGTGCTCCTTCCAGTGAGGAAGAATTCAACGCTGGTTTTACGTCAATCAGAGTTCGGGATCGCTGGCAACAGTTCCAACGGTGAAGTCGCGCAAACCTGTCTGAGCCTACTGTCCCAGATCCTTAGTTTTTCGATAAGAAATTTCAATGGCTCTACTCTCAAGTCCTTTGATCTGAGATTCAAAGTGGTCGTAGGATTTTCTATCTTCTTCGTGTTGCCACCAAGCTTGTGTCATTCTGAGGTCCATGCTTGTCGTTGCGGAGATTCTCGTAGGACTGCGCCGACCACCCTGTGTAGATCCAACCCAGAATCAGAGGTGACTTGTAGAAGCTTCCCCGCCCTCCTATTTGCAGATCTCATCAAACCCCTTGGTCAGATCCTTCCTCTAGATGACGCCAACGTTCTGCAATAAATGGTGTTTCATTACGACATCAGGAACTAATTTTCCCATAATTCTTTGTCTACCTGTGTGGTTCTATGTGAGTAGAACCTGAGACTTAGTACAGTCACTGCCACGCCCAGATCTGACCAGATTTGATCACGCCGTTCGGAGCAGACAATATTCATCCTGTTGCCAACACTCTCCAATAAACAGCACCTCAATCGGACGTCGGATCTTGGCGTACCGGCCTCCGCAAGTCTGCTGCGTCGGGTGACCTGCGGGGGCAGAACCCAGCGGGTTTCCATTCGGCTCACCCAGATCGGCCCCGACTCACCTCCCTCGGCTCCCTCGAGTGCTGCCCGTCAACCCGAGCTCCAGCAGCCCCGAAATCAGTGTTTTAGCCTGTTATCTCCTTGCGAGGGGTGGGCAAAAATTTGTGGGTTGTAATTATTCTTTCATTGTCATATATCGGGGTTGTCGGATCCGACTGAGGTTTTCTTCCCCAAGCACTAGTCGTGGAGGTACGTGCTCATTCCCTATACTCGCATTTGCTAATCTAGTATGCTGTTATATATGCTGCGTGCCACGTCTCGTACTCTATACTGTCGAAGTATTGTCCACTTTGGCCTACCGGCCTCACGGTTTTGTCCCTTTCTAATAGTGATCGGCTGCAGAATGGGGGACTTCCCAGGCAAGTCATCCATAGCTAACTAAAACATAAATCACTACTATAAATCAAATAGAGTATTTGACATAATGCACAACAGATCTAATAGGAATAGTTCAAATGAGAATGGCAGGCCATAGTGCTCAGACTATAGAGGTTGACATGCCTAAGAGGTGAGGTTGACGCACCTTCAGAGGATCACAGCTAAGTGAGTAACTGAGGTCAACACTACCACACAGCGAAGTTGAAGCACTTTCTGAGCAAATTCAGAAATAAGAGAGATCTGCTGCACTACACTGTAGGGAACTCATCAAACTTCAATTGAGTGACGAACAAAATAACTGTGCGTGTGGTCAAGATGCAAATGTGAGCATTGGGAAAATAACTACAAATGCATTATGTTGAAGCTAACATGCGTACCTGTGAATAGGGGTAGAGGATATGGAGCAAACACACAAATCGTAACCCATTACACAAGAATTTTTAAGGTAGTTTTGTTGCAAACCCACAACCTATGTCCACCCCTCACCCAACCCGGTGAGGCTTAACCGCTGACACACAGCTTGAAACCGTTGACACACAGCTTGACGACTGACTAACAACTTGACTGCTGACTAACAGCTTGACTGCTGACACACAGCTTGACGGGGAACACAGTCCCAAGACTGCTGATACACAGCTTGACGGGGATGAACCCCACATACACACACACACGCTGAACCCAACCAAAGAAACCACTCCGGTCTCTAAACAGAGCACCGGACACACATTGCTGCAAAAACAGCACAACACATTGACGTTGGATTGATAGTTTCAAAGGGAAAACAAAAAACAAAATGTGAAAGACAAGACTAGCTTCTGAACTTGATTCATGAAGCTAAGATCCAGTCTGCTCTTGGATCGAAGGCTGCTCTTCAAGCTTGGGCTTTCTGCAGGGCTACTCTCTCTCAAGGATTCCCTCCTTTGTTCTTCTCTCTTTTCTTCTTCAGCACTGGACTAGGTTAGACCAGATGCTGGGCTACTCACTTTCCCTCCTATTCTTTCTCACAGATTTACTTGAGTGCACAAGGGGCATGGCTCTCTTCAAGGGTAGCAGTAGCTCTCGTCATGCAGAGAGCTTCATAGATATAGAGAGCTAGGTAGGAAGTTTTCCCTCCAAGAAAATCTGTAGTTTGAATGGTTGGAGTAAACAATGGTTCTTTGAAAAGAACCACTTCTTTCGATTGGTCCAGCGAACATGGGAGAGTAGGAGTAAAATAATCTTCCTAGACTTCGTCTTTATATGCTTGCTGGTCTAGGTCCTAGGGTCGTCATTGCATTCAATACATCATAGGGCTGTGCCACATCACAGCTTTTCATATATTGAAATACTTATCATCTTTTCATTTTATGGAGGCCTTTCAAGGCTTCTAGCCCCAGCTTTCTTCTCCTCTTCGTCCGCCCCTACGGGTGACATTTTATCTTTTCCTTCATCTTTGGCCTTGATGACATGAAGTGACATTTTTTGACCTAGGGGGGGTTCCCGAGGTTATGGAAATATTCCTGGACCATCTTTGCCATGTCTTCCTAACTATACTCTGGTGAAATGGCAGGAGACAGCACTTGGACTCGGATAGATGGCATATGTGAAAGCCGTATCAATTTGGCAGCTTGAATGGAATTTCTTGATAGTTTTACAATGTCAGTCTGTCTTGCACAGGCCCTAATGGTAGGTGGAGGAGTTGCAATCACGATTTCCTCTGTATGCATAGCCTTTTTTTCCCCTCTCTTGGGAGCATCAGTAGAATTTTTCAAGCCTTGCGATGCTGGTGTAGGGCCTCGGACCCTCTTAGGAACCCAAATTTACTTAAACTTTGGCAAGTTCAGAGTTGGCCTCCCTTGCTTGTTGTCATCAAAATTTGCCCTCTGGCCAGCCAGCAATTGGAAGGTGTTGTGAGTGGGGATGGTTGGGATGACCCGATCTGGTAGAACTTCGACACTGCAGCCATTGAAGCAGACTCGAATGCCACCGATCAACATGGACTTCCTAGTTGTCGAAAGTTGGCCCTGAGGAGTAGTAGCAATTCTTCCTCTAGAGCACTTCTTGTTGCCCCCAGTGGGGTTCTTCTTGTGTGCCTCAGTCGGGCAAGTAGTATGGTGAATGTGGCAGCTCACGACCACCGGGATCTTCAGCAGAGCTTCCCTGACATGGCCCTCACTTCGGCGGGCTGCAATTTTATTATTCTTCAGCTTCATAGGTTCAGAACTCTCCACGTCTAGGAGACCCGCAAATGCAACTCCCAGGAAGTTGGGGGAACCAACGACTGAGGGAAAGTCACCGAAGGTAGTGGGTACGGCAAGGTAGTCGTACGCAGCATGGTCGTCCACGATCTGAGAATCGAAAATAAGTCTAGACAATCCAATTACCATTGGTTCGACCTACAAGGAGAGAAACAAGATGAATGAATAATTAACATTTGAAATAGTTGAGTGGGCCCCTTGGTCCTTCTATTTTGGTGAAAAGATGCTCACCCAAGATGGAAAGTCCGTGGACGAGTACATCGCCAAATTTGATGAATTCTTCCTTCGGAGTCAAGTCATGGAAGATGCCTCTGTTACCCTTTCTCGATTTAGGGCTGGCCTACACGAGAACATCCAACAGGAACTTTTCTTGCGAGAGGTTAACACCCTCGAGCACGCCTACCAGGTTGCTCGAGATGTAGAGCAGTTTCAAAGGGTGGTCCCACTTCAGGTTCCCACCTACCGCCAACCTGAATCCCGAAACCCCATGGTCCGCTACCCTGAGAGGCCTGGCTCTTCCACTTCCTATGTCCCTACTGCTACTCCACTTCAGGTCGTTGCCCTAGTTGCCCTAAGAAAGCCCTTACCTGCACCATCTGCTATGCCGAGGCTGGAGTACACTCCATCAGTTGATAAGAGAGACGACAAGGAAAAAGGAGTCCTTCCTAGTACCTCCCAGCCAGCCCCTGTCTTGAGAGTACGTTGCTTTAGGTGCCACAACCAAGGGCATGTTGCAACCAATTGCCCCACTCGAGCTTTGGTCATCACTGACCCCCAGCCTGTGGAGCTTCCACCTCAGGAAGGAGAAGACATTGAGGGATATATGGCCGATCCTGACCTCATCACTTAGTTTGAGGAAATGGATGTAGGATTTGATGGCATGCATGTCGAGTACATACAAGTGGAAGATATTGCTGAGAGTTCTAGCCAGAGAAGATTGGGTGTAGTTCGCTGCATCTTAACACACCCCCAGGAGGATGACTGGCATCGAACCACCATCTTCCAAACCTATATCATTGTGAAATCTCAACCTTGCAAGGTGATCTTTGACAATGGGAGCTGTATCAATGTAATCTCTTCAGACTTTGTCTCTCGTCTAGGTCTACCTACACATCCTCATCCTAAGCCATAGAACATGGCTTGGGTTGATGACACTTCTATCCCAGTCACCACTACATGCGTCATTCCCATTCAATTCCAGTCCTACCAAGGACAGATTTTATGCGATGTAGTGCCTATGGAGGTCGGGACCATCATCTTAGGACGACCATGGATCTATGATGTAGACCTTACTACATTTGATCGATCCAACCAGTGTTCCTTCTCCCACAACGAGAAGAAGATTCAGTTATACCCGACACCCCCAAAGGTGACCCCGGAAAAGAGTTCCACTTCCACCCCCACTAGAACCCCCAAGGTTTAGGAGAGTCCCCGAACTCTCAATGAAGGAAAACTTCTCATTCCCTCATGACACGGTCCCAAGTTTGAAATTCTTGAAGGTATAAATAATCACCTTCATGCATTGTGATCGGTGGGACAATGGTCATGTCTAGAAGGTATGGTTCCTCCCTCGGGATAAGTGGAATGAAGCTAGGCTCGGCCGACACAGGGAGGAATAAGAGAACCTCTGTGCTGACATGACCCACGGCGCACATGAAGGTAATGGACCCTAACGCTGGATGTGTGAAGCGACGACTATTGGGTTGGTCGAAGCCTTGGGCCAATAAGTGCATCAACTGCAACTGCCGATCTAACCCCTTGAGAAGGCTGTCCAATGTATCAACATGGTGACAAGACCGGAAGGTGGCATGGAATGAGTTGACGGGCACTAATGGTAGTGTAGGATCCATGGATGGAAAGCAAGGTGGGGCCAAGCCTTTCTTTAGCCAACTATGTAGTGGCTCGGTAATGATTAGCTTTCCCGTTAGAAGCATGGGCAGGTCTGGCTGAGGTTGGTGAGGCCGTGGGGTAGGGGCATCCTAGCTCGTGGGCTCATGCGGCCGTCTGACCGGCTCGGCACTCTGTTGAGAGGTATATGCTCACCGAAGGGCAGCATCAAACCTTGACTCGAAAGGCTCAACTTCTAGAGCGACCTAATAAGAATGCTCCGGAGTGGTCACGTCATGGAAAAGCAATTCAAACTAGTAGTGAAGTCGTAGACCTCTCCAGAATTGAAATGCGGTAATGGTGCTCTTCTCTCCAACTCCACTTCCCAACTGGTACTCATCGAAGTCCCGTGTACTCAGACATGGACTTGTTGCCATGGACGGGTCTGATCTAGGCTTTCTCTTGGGCGGGGGCTCGTGTAACCAGACCTTGAATAGTTCGGTCGGTAGCGTCCATCCTATCCTTCACGGCGTTAAGCCTAGCCTCGACACGGCAAAAATATTCCCTTATGTCTCGGCCATGCATGTCCATCCTATCCATGAGGGTGTGTATCAATTTAGTTGGGACTGGGGCATAGGGATTGGCCATAGTTGTGAATAAGTGGGCATGCAAGGGACTCTTTTGCTTTTCTTTTCTTTTTTTTTTATGCAAAGGCTACCCTAGACTCGACCTTCGCTCTGATACCAATTTGGTGCGGGATGGACAGTGGACTCGACACCATCTTCATGTGAACATGGGACCAAGAGGCATGAGCTCACAGACGTCCCTAAGCGAGGGAAGCGTGCGGATGTGCGCGGTTGAGAAATCGGCTGATTAGTCAGAATGAGCGCACCCTGGGCTTCTTTAAGCCCGCATAAATCGTCACCTCGGTGACTGGCACGCCCTCACACTAATAAACCAAATAAACGAACGAAAAGATGAATAAACTAACGAAAAGAATGAAGGGTCCCCGAAAAGTGCATCCACAGCCGCTCCATATCCCCAGAAGATCTCAAGACGAGTAAAGAAAGCGAGATACATGACAGATCCCCAACAATTCCAGAACTTGCGAAAAGAAAGGAAGTCTTTCATTCAAAAAGTGAAGGAGATACAAAAGGAGGCAACCGCCTCAGTGACATAAAAAGAGAGAGAGAGAGAAATGAAATGCTACAAGGGAAAGTGATGTGATAAGAATCTCCCTAAACCACCCCGGCATCGTCACGTGACCCGTTGTTCTCAGGATCATGCGCAACAGCAACTTCCACGACTGGCGGGTCTTCCGTCAGGTCAACCAGACGATCCCCACCCGTCGGGCCCTCCTCGACCACCTGCTCGTGGGTACCCACCTCCAATGTCTGCTCTCCGGCCCCGGTCTCCTCGTCAACTAGTTCTTCCTCGCCGCCACTGGCTTCGACACCATAAGGCGTTGACGAAGGTAGAAGAGAAGGCACCGAGGCCCCTGGGTCCTCAGCCGCAGCTTGGAGTGTAGCCTTCCAACCTTCCTGGAAGCCCTGATCATGTGCATGGCCGAAGACCTCCAGAGCTGCTGAGGTTAGCTCATCCCGGTAGGCCGGGGATGAGCGAAAAGTCTCCACCGCCTCCTCGCAGGCGGCCGACATCGACAAGTGCAGCTTGGCCAGCTGCGCCTCCATCTTCTGAACTCGGAGCCCCATAGCCTTGGCATGTGTCTCCAGCCTAGATGCACAGGCTTCAACTGTCTCCGCCCACGCACGGAAGGAGTCTCGGCCCCTCTCCATCCCAACAGGGACTAACCCCACTTGTTCTAGCTACTCCCGCTGCCCGACAACCTTCGCCTCAGATGCCTGCGGGCACCCCTCCAGCTCCTCGCACTTGGCCGTTAAACCTGCCTGTCCTGTCCGATTGGCCTCCAAGTCCCGAGCAACGCTATCAAAGTGGTACTGCCATAGGCAAAACACCCTACCCAACGTGATGAAGTTCTTCGTCGTAAGATCCGCCAACTCATTCGGAGCCTCGAGACCGAACTCCCCTATCCGGTCCCCAAAGTTCATAGTCTGGTTGATGAAGGCCTTCTCCGCCACCCAAATACTAGCTTAACCAAGATATTCACTTCAGCCAGAATGATTTTCAGCAATAGCTCTATACATCTCACAAGTCTAACCTTAATGTTAAGCATCTATTCCTCTTTAGTGAGGTTGAGGCTCCTCCCAAATGTTATGACTTGCAGGTGTACTAAGGTCGATGTTCATTCCTTATGCTTCGACCAGCTAGCATGGTAAGGTCGGTGCACCGATCATATGCATCGACCTACTAGCATGGCAAGGTCGGTGCATCTTCCATATGCATCGACCTACTAGCTTATTCAGATAGAGTGTTGTTTGTGACCGCAGGGGAAATTCCTATTTTCTAGTTTCTTTTCCATTGCGGCAGGGGTGTACACTCACCTTTTGCAGAAGGCCAAGATCGGTCGATTTGGCACGCGGGGATTCTATGGGTATTGAAAGGAGGGTGGAAAGAATGACAGGAATGCACTAGAAGGAGTGGCATATGGTTAATCGTTCTGGAAGACTGGAACGGGGATGGCTGGATGGAATGTGGGCATGCCAGTCGATTTCTCGACGATCACCTGTGGAACCGAATGCTTAACTGGGGATGCGTTGCCAAGATGCGACACGTGAGCTCGAGAGATGGGTGACATGTGGAGAGACGGGAGGGTTCCACGGGTGCGAGTGTGTAGGTGATTGTAGGGAGTCGTGTATAGGACGTCTTTCCCCACCGACTGCAAGAAATCAGTGTTTATTTTACATCGGGCAGAGCCCGAACACCTTTGTTTCTACTGCCGAAGAGAGAGTCAGGGACCCAGGGAGCCGCAACGTCAGGAGGGCTTAGTCCATGCAATAGCGACAAGGCAACAATAACACAACAGGGACAGCTGGGGGCAGAGAGACTGGTTCCACCGGGGAGGGGGATATGTTCCCTAACTTGGTTACACGACTTTGATGCCGTGAAAGGCATTTATATGGGGCGTAAGAGCCCGATTACATGTGTTTGCAAGCCACAGGACAATTCCATCTTTGTGACGGTCCCCAGGTCATTGCATTCTCCGTATCTGTACATAGTGTCCGTCAGGGGACCTGTGACTCAGCAGGATGCCACCCGAGGGGCGTCATAATGTCTTCCCATCATGAGACAGTGTCGAGCTTGGGACAATTGGGGTACTGTAGGCATCATTGTGCCGGAGCAGTGGGGTGTCACCAAAATCGAGGTGACCGAATGACATAGGCACCACTTGTCACTGAAGTGGCCAGGCATTGTTGAGACCCGCATGAAGGTGCTAGGGGCATTGGAAAGCCCAAAGGGCATAACCAACCACTCGTAAAGACCATCTTTGGTCCTGAATGCCATCTTCCATTCATCCCCAGGCCTGATCCGCACCTGGTGATAGTCACTACGAAGACTTATCTTTGAGAAGATAGTAGCTCCCGACATCATATCAAGCAAATCATCAAGTTGGGGAATAGGAAAATGATATTTCACCGTGATCTTGTTGATTGCACGGCTATCAATACACATCCTCCATGTGCCATCCTTCTTCGGGGCCAATAAAGTGGGGACGGTACAAAGGCTCTTGCTCTCCCGAAGAGATCCCCGACTCATCAACTCTTCGACCTACTACTGCAGCTCGGCGTGATCTGTGGGACTCATCCTATAGTGGGGAAGGTTGGGCAAGGATGAGCCCGGGACAAGGTCGATCTCATGCTGGATGTCCCTCATGGGTGGAAGGCCTCCAGGGAGGTCTTCAGGGATTACATCAAAAAATTCCTACAACATTATGGCTATCTCTGGGGGATCCTCATCCTCAGACCTAGGGGCAACATCCTCAATGCTCCGGATAACAACAGCTAGAATGGGGTTACCCCCGGTCATCTCCTACTCCATCTCTCTCGGACTGATCATCATCAACCTCCGGGGTGGACGGTCCACTCTGCTCGGAGTAGTCGAAGAGGTGGATGCTTGTGCCGAAGATAGAGTGGTTAGACCGGCCTTCCCCTGACCTGAAGTGGTCATAGTGCTTGGGCCAGCTGGTCCGTGGATAGATGGGTCCTTCGGCTGGAAGGGGTAGAGGGTAATCCTATGGCCATCATGGTCGAATGTGCAAGTGTTTGACCGGCCATGAAGGGTGACATTTCGGTCAAAGAGCCAAGGCCTACCAAGGATGATACTACCCACCTCCATAGGTAGTACATCGCATCAGATTGCATCATGGTATGCCTGAAATTACAGTGGCACTAGACACTGCAGTCTGACCGGGATGGAAGTGAAATCCACCCAAGAGACTCTATAGGGTGCAGGGTGATCCACGGGCATCAAACCAAGGTGCTTGACCGTGCCTGTGGAGATAGCGTTGATGCAGCTCTAGCTATCTATAATCACCTTGCAGGCTTTACCTTCCATCCTACAAAATGGTTGGAAGATGGTGGTACGACGCCAGTCATCACTCACCTGAGGCTGAGTCAAGATGCACCTGACTACACCCAAATGCACATCCTCCTGATATGAGGTACCAGGGATGTCAACCTGCTCGCCCTCCAATAGCTCGTAAAAGAACTCCTCGTCTAAGTCTTGGTCTGGCTCATAACTAACTGGCACCAACTCGGAGGTGGGATCACGGGCCGGAGTGTCGACAATGACAAGTGTTCCCTGGGTTGGACACTTGCTGGCAATGTGGCTGACCCCACTGCAAGTGTAGCAATGGTCTCGTGTCCCAGTGCCTTGAGGTGTTCCACCAATCATAGGCCCCTTACCCTTGTCCTCTCGATGGACTAGGGGTGTGGGAGGAAGGGGCCGAGTCGGCACGGCGGGCGGATAAGGCCGAGGGGTAGGGACGGGTGCCTGCAGATGAAGGGGAGGATCCCTCAGAGGGAAAGTGCGGGGCCTGGGAGTGGTGGTGGGGTCCTACCGAGGGGGTTCTGGGTGGCGAGCCACCAAAAATCAGCTATAGGAGGTAGGCGTAGTACGAGGACCCCTTGGCGTTGGACGGGAGTGAACTCTGCCTCAAACTGCTCCAACTCGAGAGTGACATGGTATGCGTCTTCCAATTTGGTGACATTGCGGTAAAATAGTTCGTATTGATAGTGGGGCCGCAAGCCACGACGGAAGTGCGAGATAGGCATGGTGCTCTCTTCTATGACACCACATCACAAAAAGTACTCATCAAACTCCGCAATGTACTCGGACACGGATCGGTCCCCTTGGGTGAGACTCTATCACCTATCAATAAGATACTGTCGGTATGTTGTAGGAAGGTACTTACGCCTAAGTCTTTCCTTCATCTCATCCCAAGAACCTATTGGAGGCTCATGGCGTTGGAAGACCAAACTCTCCACATTGCTCCAATACGTTTGAGCTTGTCCCATCAACTTCATTTTGGCGTACCTAACCCTTCGGTGGTTTATCATCTCGAACCACTCAAAATATCGATCCATGTTGGCCTCTCAATCAAGGTAGACCTCAGGCTCCAAAGACTTGGACCCATCAAATGTGGGGGGTTCCGCACGAATGGTCTTGAGGATCCGCTCGTCCTCATTATCCCTTTGTGGTGGATGAACACGCCGGCATCGGTCATTTCCCTTGTACTCATTATCAGACTCGTAGTCCTCAAAATGGAGGGCACGTGGCCGTTGCTCCTCAGCCCTATGTGGTGTAGGCTCAGCAGCAGGCGCCTGAGGGGCCAGAAGAATATCGGGTAGGTCTCGGCGAGGGGTTCTCTCAACACTCTCTATCCTTCCAACCAGACCTTGGACGGATCGATCGAAAGCCTCGGCACGGTCCTCCATGGCCTTGAATTAGCTCTCCATACGCTCGGTATGCTCCCTAAGAGTTTGCTTGGACCTGTCCATGCGCTCCATGAGTTGGAGCATCAAGTCCTCCAGAGAGCGGCCCCCCGTGCTGGCACCTCGGGGTTCACCCATAGTGTCAGGGCGATGGTACTGGGCACCTCCACGGGTGGTCATACAAGGGACCTAAAAGGAGCTAAGGGGTGACCCTCTAGACCTATATGGATGGACCAATGCAATTTTAAAATATTATTTTTCTTTTTTTTTTGAAAATGACTACCCTAGACTCAAATCGGCTATGATACCAATTTGATGCGGGACTACTATGGGACTCTACTCGAAACTGAGATGCTAAGTGACGACGCGACTCTTTGGACGACGCGACCAGTAATGACACACAAGACTCGACACCTAATCGGGTTCCTGAAGAGGCGAACGTGTCCCAAACATAAGTACTCACTCACAGTCGTCCCCAGCGAGGGAAACGTATCGATCGACATGGTTGAGAAACTGGCTTTGAGTCTCGGGAGTCAGCTTACTCTCATGCTCGGAACGAGTCACGGGATGGGTCACGCTCTCTCAACTCACAGCGGTGACGCAATAAGATAAGGCTAGGAAAGAACCTACTCACATGTAGTGGCGTCAAGTGTATATACTAGCTAGCAAAGTGATAAACAGAGGGGGCGGGTGCACCTCCACGCTCGGGGCGTGGGGAAGACTTCCCGGCCGAGATCCGTGACTCTCGGTACAGCAGTGAATATTAAATTACAGCATTCATTCTACAGTCCACTCCACGCAGGGTGGTAATAGGCGACATGTGGGGTCCGGGAGCACTAATCTCGGGTTGGCTGGCAGCAATCAGTGGCGCTCGGGTGGACGCGGTCGACCGATTCAGCACTATTCACTCGGGCCCGCAAGATAGCATGTGGGACCCACTGCTGGTATGGTGATGTCTGGAGAGGGTCCTGGTTGCAGCACAATAAATAATCGTAATAAACAAACACACAATCAAACATCCAAACACACACACCCCCACCACAACCCTGCTGAAATAAACACCATCGTATCGTCATAATTCAACACAAAGAGCTATATTTATTTACAACACAAGGGAAACAAGAGCCGCGTAGCCGGGCCAACGAGAAAATACAATGCTACAAACTATGATGCATAACTCCGAAAATAAAACTGTAGACAAAAAATCTAAACTCCCGGATCAGACAACAACCCAAGAGCCGCTCACGTATATTAACTATCTTATATGTGTCTACCCACTACCACGACCCACCATCCAAAGGACCACCGGAGGCCGGACGACCCACACGTCACGGTCCTCTCTCTCCCGCCAACCCCAACCCCAACCCGACTCCGACATTCCTGTGAGCAGTCACACCGTCCACCAGAACAGCATGGCGCGGCCGGAAGTAGACAAAATCCCCGAGACGATACCCCTCCCAACCGGCGTGCTTCTCATCCCAACCCCCCGTCCCTATCCGCGAAGTGTCGTACCCCTTTTGCCCTCCATGCCAAACCATAAACCGCGGCACCGCCGTAGGGTGGTGTAGTAATAATAAGCAAGGAAACGAAGTTGAAACGGGAGAACGAGCGGTGCCTGATCTGCCGCGTCATCGCCGTGTCGCCGAGATGCGCCTGCCAGGTGTTCCCTTCCTTACATGGTGAGGGGGTGCGGGCTTTTAAAGCGCGCGGGTTCCGGTTACCTGCCCGACGAGGCGGATGGGTCCACCAGGACATCGCCGCCAACGTCACCCGGGGCGGGCGGCTGCTGCTGCGGCTGCTGCTGCTTGGCGCCGCCCGACCTGATGGCGTCACCGATGACCTCCTGCAGCCTCGCCTTGGGCGTGAGCCGCTTGGCCTCTTCGTTCGTGTAGATGTACATCTTCCTCACCATGTTGCAGAACTCGCTGCAAAAAGGAGGTAAGTAGTTGCAGTTAGGGCGCTTTGTAGAAGAGGAGGAGGACCCCAACTTGACATGTCGAGAGAGATAAAACACGAGTTTAAGGGTGGGAGGACGATACTGCCAAGGGTCGTCTCCCACCAGCATCATGTCATCCTCGTCATCGGTGTACACGACCTGCCACTTCTTGGCAGGGCCGCTGAGCTCGCCTTGGATGCTGAACATGTCTTCCAGCTTCAAAAGGAAGTCGTCGTACCCTTCGAATCTCGCCAGGTCCACGGCCCTCCCCACCGCCATCCCATGCATGTGCACCTGCACACATGGGAGAACCCAGGCGACACACATCAGTGAGTAGAAAGAGAGATTTTAGACAGGAAGAGCATAAGACTAGATACTCTTTTCTCAAGCGTCATGTCACCTTGGTGCAGCTTCGAGATTGCTTGCTATGCGTCTCGTGGGGTGACCTGAGGCACGACTTCTCGACCTCACTGCTCGCAGGAACATCGGACTTGTTGGCGTTTGAGGGTTGTGATTGTCGGTCGGAGTTTGCGTCCAAGGATGCAGGGGGGTGAGCTTCTCCGGCTCCCCCGCAGACGGTCGCCGGAGGCAAGGTGTCCTCCACCGTTGAACTCTCTACCAGCTGAATGCCAAATAACCTGCAGCCAGCTCCGGTCTCTGGTTTCTTTTCGCAGGGTTCTCGTTTAACACCGTTGGACAAGAACTCGGCCTTGGGCTCACTTCTCACTGGCCAGTTAGTTGAACTGGTTGGATTCACGACTGCTGCATTGCTTCCAGCAAAGCCGATGGATCCAGGTACTGATTTTGGCGAAAGGAGACAAGCGGTGGGCTGTGCAAACAATTGTCGCCCTTGATGGAAACCAGCGTACGGGAGAGTTGGGGAACCTTCCGTTGGAGGTCTCCATAAACCTAACCGAGAGAACAAATATCCATAAACCTAAAGCCTAAGAGAGGAAAAATCAACATGTGGCATGGTTGCTTCTATAAGAACAACGGTTCGGGCAAACAACGTTTTCCAGCCGGTGAATTAACCCGTGAAAATAAAAGGCAGCACTAATGAGATGGGAAAAACTGTGAACAACCAGCAAGAGAGCTAAAGTGCAAATATGATGCACGGTCATGATACCAAAGGCTGAAGAAACGTCCGGTGTTGCTGAAGGCAAAACATGAGAACGTGCACGCTTATTTCTAGTTGCGGGTTGCGCAGCTGGAGGAGTAACTGCACCAAGTGGCTCCAGCTCCCACGGGGAGACCCTTTCAGGTCGTCGAATCGATGAAGGTTCATCCCACTGGACCTGAAAATAAAGCAACAGAATTAGACGTTTCCAATTCAATGCAAAAGTGCCATCACAAAGTTTATTGTTTTCCTAGTCAAATAATTTGGAGTATAACAGATTTCACAGGATGGAACATCAAAGTTCATGAATAATTGAGCATATTCAACCGAGCACTTTGCCAGCAATATATGTAAGCATCCCTCGTTAAAAAGAATGGCAACCTTGAGGGATCTCCAATCTGAATCTGCCCAGCATGATGATACAGCGTCTCCAATGCCAGTTATTGTACCGCTAAACCTGCAAGATCATGGAAGAGAATAATCACATCCCATCAACACGTAACAACGTCAAAATCAACAAATAAGTAAATATACACAACTAGCATACCATCTTTCAAGACCTTCTTCGCCCTCAAACCTCATCTTAAACCTCATGCCAACGTGTAGTTTATGGCTTTTGGCCTCCAGATACCTGTTAAGACTTACAATAAACTCCGATCGACTTGTTCTGCCATGGCAACGACATTGTTTCAAATATTAGTTGGGTTGTTCAAATTGGGGGGATTATGTACTTCTATTATTTAAAGCAGCAAAAATGCATGAACCTCGTGACAAGTACCACAAAATTCAGACACCAGTGGCAGAACATTTGAAACCTCTGGGTGCATAAATCCAGAATACCACAACACGGGTTATTTGTTTGCTCTAACCTAAAAATAGTAGTTTCAAATAAATACATATATTTTAATACCAAGAGTAAACCGACCTACCTAGGATCAAGCCCGAATCACCGGTAACTCAAGCCGCCCTCTAAAAATTTGCCTTTCACCTTCAGCTGGCAGGATGCAGCCCATCCATGCCAGTTGCTTCTTAAGACCTCCACGTGCACTTCCCCTGTTTTTCTATACCTTCGCGCCTCATACACATTCTTGTGCATCATGTTTTCAACCAAATATTTTTTTCTAAAAAGTAAAATTGCTTCCAACTACATGGTAATAAACACAATCACGTTTCTGTAAAGAAACCAAACATAAGTCGCTACCAACAATAAACAAGGAACGAATGACAACCCAACATCCACCACATGAAAACTACTCAATATTGCAAGGAAATAAAGGTGAAGAACATAAACCTTGGCTTGTAAAAGACAGAAAACAGAGTCCCTGTAGAAACAGCATGAGATGCAGTAGCCAAAACACCAAGATGCATGCTGTGTCCAGATATAATTGATGGGGGCATGTTATTTGATTGTCTCATGAGCCGCCTCACTCCAACTCGTAACTCCCCATTCTCACCTCTGACACAAGGAGAAAAGAAAAAAAGGTAGAATTAATTTCCAAGAGATAGACCAACAAAATGTAGATCACTATCAAGTAATGGTATTGTATCACTTGCCTAAGAAAGATAAAGGCATCACCAGCAACCAATCTTTTGGAACTTACAAAAGCACTCCATCCTGTTGTAAGCAAGTGACGCCTTGGTTGCCCTGAAACAGGAAGAACAATAATGAACTAACCTTTTGAAAGTTTGTCACTCATTTCTTATTTCATCAATTTGTAGTAAAAGAATAAAGAGCAAGGTTTGATTTAGGAATCACAGGACACTACTTCTACCTATTTATCTACCTATATGGATAGATATGAATAAACAAAGGCAGCCCATTGCTACAGGGCTCACACCATCGGGTCTCCAGGGATGTTAGGTGCACGTAAACTTAGTGATACAGGCCTTTTTGCAGAAAGGCTGTTTTCAGTTCTAAACTCATGACCTCCAAGAAATGACGGGCAGCCTTACTGATGTTTGAAGGCTTCCGCTCAGGGGTCCTACATACATAATAATTTTACTTGCCCGAGACTAGATATGAATGGAAGGTGCATGGTGTGGAATCTGTAGATCCATCAAACAAAAGAAGTTCAAAATCAATTGCCACTGTCCAAATCTTGCAAGGAAAAGGTGGGACCTCGGAAAATGTGACGGAAATGCCATTCATTGCCATGCAAATCAGTGGCAACAAGATCCTGCCATGGTGGTTGCTGAGACATATCCTTGAAAGAAGGAAAAAGGAAAATCAGATCAAAAACAGTTTAAAAACTGAAAAGAAAATTAGAGAACTTCATATTGTCAAAACTGATGTAACCTTTGTATGAAACTCACAAGTGGGGGCAAGCATTCATCAGCATGTCTCCGCAAAACTGAAAACCCTCCATGAGTGCTTGTATCTGAAGCAGTGAGAGTCTTGCAGAAAAAGTGCACTTTACATCTTTCAGGTTCATCAGCAGGCAGATCTGGGCTGGTCACTTCACTTTGCTGAGTTGCCATGAGAAATAGCACAGAGCATAAATAAAGACAAAAAAATGATCTGTGTTCAATCTAGAGGATTATCAGAGATAATCTTCCTACCACCACTCTTTATTCAATTGCATACTATTAAACAGCACACAAAAGGAAGTATTCAATACATAATACACTGGTATGGGCAGTGAAAAAAGCAATCTAACATATCAACTCTCGTAAAAACCTTCATGACAAAAGTAGGCAGAGACTAAAATGCTGGAGGCAATGATGAATGTTCCAGCATTTCAAACAAGAGAAAAAGGGACATACATCCTGATCAGGTAGGAGTGTGATCTGTGCAAAAACTTCATCCGTTTCTGGTTCAGCCTGCAGTAGAATGATCAATTTTAAGACAAGGCACACTGGGAGAGAGAGAGGGAGAGAGAAAATAACACCGCCTGTCTCTGACAGCAAACAGGAAACTCTATTTTTTGTGTGAATGAGACAAAAAAATAGTCAGAGCTCACCTGAAGCTGCACATGTATAACCCTGCAAAGGATTTTAAATGGCAAATTGAACAGGGGCATTTGTTGATCAAGACCTTGGTTGGTTGACGCTTCAAGCTGCAAGAAATCAGAGAGTAGCAAAATGTCATGTCCAATAAAGTTCGTGACATGAAACACGAGTTATAGACTGCTAAGAAAGTTCATTTCATCTAAGAAACTGCAGCACAAAAGTCCGCCTTTTCTTCGTTACGGATGGAAGGAAAAGGTCCTAGCACCACAACATAGTACCATATTACCTGTTCCATGTGGCCCTGGGGAAAATAATAAACTCGCTCCCCTACTCGAGGTACATCAACCAAAGGTCCAGCACATGCATGCCAGAGTTCTCTGTAAAGAACATCTGCAGAGGCGCCTGAATTTCAACGGAAAAGAATGAAAAGCAAATTACCAAATTGTCACATCTACTAAGTTACAATAACATAGTGAGAAAAGAAGGGCAGTGCAGATGGCCGTCCACAATTATAGATAGTATGATAAACAATTGCCGAAGAAACCGGATAGGTTCACCACATCCAATGGGTTCGGGCTAATTTCCCAGACCTTGAGGCGGTTGGGTGAGGACTCGGCTCGTGAAAAGAAGATCCCAGAGTTTAACGGAACAACAGGGTGGCTAATGCAGAAAAGTCGGGACTGCTATTGCAAAATCAAATGGCAATACAAAAGAGCTCTCATAACATTCCGAGGAAAATAAAATGAGTGGAACCACTAGTAACCCATTCACACCACAGAAACAGAACAATCGATATTTCACCTAGATCTCGCAAGCCAGAGCATACGACTGAAACATCAAGAAGAAGAATATGCAAGAAAATGACGCATAGAAGCATATGCCAACCTGAGCCACGAGATCCGGACGTCGGCCCCATTAGTACCATAAGAAGACAGTAGCTACTGCTCGAACGTCTTGACCGGAAGATGCAATCTTGGAACGATGAAGAGGATGCAGAACAGCAATTCCTAGGATTTTAGGAGGCAAACTTGCTGCCCTCTCCATGGACTAGGCCATCCCTTTTCCTGAGACGATTTTCCCAACATAGGAGGCACTTCTCGGAATGGAGAAAAAAATTCCCCTTCAGCTTCCACCACCAGATCGGCACAAATGCCTGAAAAATCTACCACGAGTCGGCGCAATAAAAGCAATTAGATGCCCGCGTTGATCACGCGCAGTAATAATCCCTGGAAGGGAAACAGAAACAGATGACTTCAAGACCAGCGGAAAAAGGAGAGGAACCTGAAATAGAGTAGGGCCTTAACTCCTCTGTCGGTTGCGATTTCTGCACCACCTCGGCCTTGATGAAAGCTTCGGAAACGGAAGGTGCTCGATCTTTAACGGCAAAGAAACTGGGGTAATGCGTAAAGGCACCCTCTACGCCTTCGGAAAGGAGTATAATGAAGAGTGAGAGAGAGAGAGAGAGGCGAACAGAGTTATGCGCAGAAGTAGGCTTTTGTTTCGATCTGATTTCCCTGTTAAAACAGAGAAAAACTCGGGCGTTCATTTCGATCTGACCGGCGTCGCAGCGGGAAAACGCTGTGGATTCCGGGTGCCGCGCTTTCACCAACACTAGGATTCCGGGCGACGGTCCAAAAACCCGCCGTTTCCACAGAATTCCCAGAACCGGCTCGCACAAGAATCCGCCAATTCTCCTCGGCCAAATTCGCAGAACAAGCAAGCTCCTCCAGAATCAGGCCGATTCCCCCTCAGAAGACGAAGACCGCTCCGATCCTTCGCACCCAATCAGCCAGAAGTAAACAAATCCTGCTACAGTGCAAGAATAGCCTGCAGAAGTGCAGAGCAACTGGCTCGCCCGGCACAACCCGCCGCCTTCCGAAGCTGGAGGAGTCCCCCCTCGCGAACTATGGATTGCTACAGGTTACAAACAGAACAAAGCAAGAAGCGGCCGAACAGACCTACACCCAGGAAAACCACCGCCCGCCGCCGAAATCCTCCACGATCTGACGCAGCTGGGGCGGCGATCCGAGGTAGGAAACACCAGAGAAACGGGAGAAGACGGAGATGTGGACTAAATTGGAGATTCCAGAAGCAGGATTGACGAGGACGATGGAAGAAGAAGGGGCGGAGCGGGAAGTGCTGGAGCCTTTTATCGGAGGCTTCCTCCACTTTCGCCAGTGGCGCTGCTCCCGCCAGACCATACACGCCCCTGTGGAACCACTGTTTGCTCCCCTCTCGCTCCCCGCGCTCTCTCTCTCTCTCTCTCCGCCTCCTTATCAGCTTCCCACGGCGACCGAGAACTCGCGCTTTTTCTAGGGTTTTCCCCCGCAGCTCACCACCCCCCCAACATCCGAGTGTCGCTCGCTTCTCCGACTCGCCTTGTCCGATGGCGTTATGAGACGTCAACGGGACCAGCGCTGCCGTCTGGACGCTGAATTATCCGTTTCTTTATCCTCTAAGAAGCCACATATGTAATGATTTTTTAAATGAATGCATCGTAGTCTTTAATCTCTGGTCCTTATACTTTTGACTATGAAAGAATATTTCCACTCATGGGTCCAAGTCATAGCAGCTTATTATGGATTACCAGATTTTCAGAGGGTTAGAGTAGAGGCCATGGGGTTTGGCCCTTTTCTTAGCATAGAGCCTGTCCGCCCCGACCTACCCTTGATCCAGGTCCTTAGATAAAGGTGGGATAAGACTAGCTGGGAATTTCTAATGCCTTGGGGACATATGGTATCGAACTTGGAGGATGTTGCCCAGATTACCGGGTTGAGAGTGGATGGGGAGGCTGTCAGTGGGGTGACTCTTGCAGATTACCAGGAGTTGGCCCAGAGGCTGTTAGGGCTAGAGACAGTAGTTGAGACCCCTAAGGAGTGTAGGACCATCTACCGCACAAACCTGACAATAGCTATAGGATTAGGGGACTCTAGGCAGCGACCGAGGGAGTCCATGGAGCAGTTTGTACATAGGTTGATTAGGAAAGCCCGGACTGCCTATTGCTAGGACCCGTCTCAGAGGGATTCAGTGGATCGAGACTTGAGGAGATTTCTATTCTTGATGCTCGGGAGGCTGATGCTGGGTACAAAGGGGGACATGATCAACTATAGATTCTTGGGCATCCTTGAGGACCTAGAGAGAGTTGGGAGGTACGCGTGGGGAGCTGCCATGCTGGTGCACCTGATGGCCGATCTGTCGACGGGGACAGGTCGAGAGACTACTGTTAGTGGCTTCTCACCTTTCCTTCAGGTATGCATGTCTCTTTGTTTATTTAAATGATTATGAACATGATTATGCATATGAATGTTTACTAATGCAATTGATGAATGCAGGTGTGGAGCCACCTATACATGCCGATGGGCCGTGTCGATCCCCGACCTGGAGATGAGGAGTCATTCCCTTTAGCACGACAATGGTTACCCCTTGTGACCAGAGTGCCACTCACCTACGAGTTGTGTGTTCTTCGACGGGAGTTTCGTGACTACCCCGCCTCACTGGTATATATGCTAAATATGATGCATTTTGTTTAGTGTATTTCCTGCTTTATGAAATGTGATGATATGCATATGAATGATGAATGCAGGTGGTTTAGAGGCCCTATGAGGGGATGCCAGATGAGGGCCAGCCTTGGGTTGTAGCGGGTCGGCCTCACTTCGGGCATGAGCTATGGGTTCATTACCTGAACGAGATCGAGCCGTTAGGGCTCAGACTGGTGATGAGGACCCTGGGCCTGCACCAGGAGTGGGTCGAGGTTGGAGAGCCCCGTGGGATTGGTAGGAAGACCCCAGGACCAGATCGGGCCCTATAAATGCCAGGCATTGAACATGTAGTTCGACATCCACTATTGTTATAGCCAATATAGCGTTTCAAGGAAAATCCATGTAGGAGATTTAAGGTAGATCTTTGAGATTGGAGTTTCAAGGTCAAACATGATACGTATTGGATACTTGACTAGCGTAATGGTATAATCATGATTCCGATAAATCTAGGTAGAATATGACTCCTTAACTAGGTGCCATGACAATTAAGAATAAGCATCCATATTTAATGGGTACTTGCTCTTGACAAGATCAAGCTGAATGAATTAGTGTCTAAGACACATAACTCTTTAAGGGTATTAATGGCATGGCTTATGATTCCATTAAAAGAGAATCTCATGACTACCATATAGCACATCATGAGGGCCGGTATACCATATCAAAATGACATGGCTAAATTAAGTATCATAGGTTTTTGAGGGTATAACCTGCTCGGCTGCCTTGAAGCCAAAAAATGGAGGAAAACTTGGCATCCGCCAAGATAATCCACCTACCAACGCGGGTCTTAAATGATAGGGCACCTAGAGAGACTCTGCACCATCCCTATAACACGACACACAATCTCGGCTGGTGCCTTTACTCGCCCGATTCAGCATGACTCGACAGCACCTATGCACCAAGACATGATGAGGGACAACCACATAACCCTCACAAGCAGCTCTACTGCCAACAGACAAGATGCTTCCGGGGACCCCGAACACACCTCATAAAAACACAGGCACAAGGAAGCACAATTATAATAGGGAAAACAACGGAATTAAACACAAGCACAACATATAATGATCGAAAATTCACGCATACCTTCCATAGAGTGAGCATGACAACTCCACCCGGTCAAGTGCCTCACGCACACTGGGAACGCTGACTCACTAGGCTAGTGGAACGCTGCAAAGATGGCTGGGACTAGGGCGGCCGCCATGGACACTCGCGAGCAACATGACCAATCTGACTATGCCTGAAACACTCCAGCTCAGCTTCATCCATGGCACACAGACCGCCCTCATGCAACCCACCTCATCTTAGACACTATCTTGGTTGCTCACTCATACCATGCCATAGTGGTTGAACTATTGGGTATTGAGTAGTCACTGCAGACACCTGCTCCTCCTGTTCCTGGCGCCTCCTGCCAGACCTACTCCTTCTGAACATCCTAGACATCTGACTGAACCTCGACCTCGAAGGGGAAGAACTCAAACTAGGAGATTCGGATGCCATTCCCGCTAGTTTCGTTGTGTTTGGCCATGATTTGGGGCAAGTAGGAGGCCGATTTTGATGCGGGATGAGACGATAGACTCAACGGCAATTTGAATTGCACACCTAGGACTCTAGCAAGCTTGTGTTCGTCCCTAAACGAGGGAAGCGTCGGACTTGCACTGTTGAGAAACTGGTAGTGAGCTACGGTGGTCGGCTCTTTCTCGTGCCCGGGTTGGGTCACAAGATGGATCTTGCTTTCTCTCTCACAATGGTGAGTTATTTGTCGAAGAGCTAGGATCCTAACATGCTCTCTAGCAGCGGCAGTAAGAACATATACTAAGAAAGCAAGCAACAACGACTACAAGGGAGGCAGCGGGTGTACCTCCACGCTCGGGGCGTGGGGAAGACATCCCGACCAAGGTAGTAACTCCCGACACAACAGTAATGATTAATTACAGTAGCGAAAATAATGGCCCACTCCACGTAGGGAGGTAACACGCTACACACGACTCCGGGAGCACCGAGCTTGGGTTGGCGGGCAACACTTTGTTAGGTCCCATGTGGTGGCAGGCAGTCGATCTGGTTCGGTGGCTTGCTGGTCGGCAAGACAGCAACCACGGATGTATAAAGGAGCTACATCCTCTGGGAGGCTTCTGGAGGTGGCGGATCACCGGGATGACGGTCGCAGGTCCCTGGTCGATGGCCTAGAGCGGCGACGGTTGAATCAACACCGGTGAAATTTTGGAATAATTAATAGTGCCTCCTTTTCTGCTGCCTCGTTTCTGGAAATGGCCTGCGCAGTCCGACGAGAACGGCTATTGCGACCAACCCTGACGTCAAATCGACGATAGGCTAGCGACTTTGGAAAGCTCTCTAGAAGATCTTCAACCCTAGACTGGGCTAGGAATTTAAAATCTTCTGTGCTGGCCGTGGCAGAATTTAAGAGGTGCTGGTTCCCAGATCTAGATCTGACTGGGCAGAAAAGGGAGTTTCCTGAGAACACGGCTTGACCGAAGGGTTGTTGATAGATCTGGGTGGTCGGCTCTTCATGAAAGTTGTTGAGAGGGAAGCAAGGAAAACGGGGATAATTTTTATGTGACTTTTGGTAGAGGTTTGGATTTTCTGTGGGTTTTATAGTGGATGGGGGTCAGATCTAAGAAGCAGTTGACAGAACAGAAAGTGGAGTTTGCAGAACCTTTTAGGGATGGCAAAAGACCTTATAAATTCGTGGAAAAAATCTGAAATCCCCAGGATAAACCCTCCGATGCCTAAGTCAGCAGAACCCTGATGCGAGGAGTAGAAGGAAGGAGATGAGGGCGCGAGATTCCTCTTCACCAAGTGGTAAAATGGCTCTAGCTCAGGGTTGATATAGCTTAATAGCCGTTACCTTTGACGAGAGGGGTCCCCAAGTTTATATAGCGACTCATGAACGTAGGAGCCCTGCGAGGCGAGGAGTTTCAGGGGAGGTTATGTCTCCTCCGTGGGCTCGTTAAGGCATGAGGGCTCTTAATCACCATTATCCTCACGATCTCCCAACTCTTAAAGGGCATACAACGGTCACATGGATAAGCTTCCGTTAGTCAGTCAGAGCATGAGGCGCTGGCTTCAGGGGGTTTCCCCGAGCGATAGGCGCAATGCTCGGGTGGGATGCATAGGACCTCGAAGGGACCTCCCGATCGTCCTAATGCTCAGACTTCTAAACCCGAAGGTCGCCTAGGAAGCGCTTAATCCGAGTGAGTTATTGGGCTTAGTGGGCCCTCAGAGGTCTGTCACTTGTGGGAGCTAAGCCTTGTTCGGTCTGTTAGGACTTTGTTTGGCCGCTCTTATTTGGGCAGTAGAAACCCCCCTCTCCACTTGTCCCCCTCCTACTCCCGAGCTAGGATTAGGCTCGATCAAGTAGCATTCGGGGTTGGTTTAAGTTGTTCGAGCTGAGTGGAAATTTTCTCTAACAGGGGCCACTTGCCGCGACTGTCCTGGGGATGTGCCCATAATGATGATAATTCTTGTGAATTGATGTGTGGAGCCCTCTTTTTAAAGATTAGAATGTCGCGCCGCTTTCCCGGGGGGTTTATAAGCGTAGCGCATGCTGTCGTTCCTAACCTCCGTCGTTTAGGGCTTTTTCCACCATCTTGGTGTTTGCGAGAGGCTCATGTGCCACGAGGTTGACCCTGTAGGGCAAAGAGTGGCGGCGGCCTTCGCGGAGCTCGCAGATATTACGACGGTGGCGATTTGCCAACTTTCGCCTCCCCCTGAGTCATCCAGCACAATGTCCTCTTCTTCCTTTTCTAGCTCTCCTTGTTGTCCCATGGCAGACCAGCATCCCGAGGCCAAAGCACCAGAAGTTGGGCGGGCATCTAGGGCGCTTATGGTGCCATCGGAACCTCTTCAAAGTGAGCTGACTGAGGACGAGGTGAAGCGGTTGGAGCGCCGATATGGGCTGCCATGGAAGTACCATTTCTCTCCGGCATGGCCTCATGATTTGTCGAAAATCATGTCGAATATCGAAATAATGCGCGGGAAAAATCGTGGAACACTTCCGGGCCTCCGAAACGAGTCCAGATCGTGCCGATCCAAACACGAAAGATGTCCAAAATGAAATTTCAGATACAACGGAGTCAGACACTCTGAGAAAGCAGATCCGGGACCCAAAAATAAGGATCCGAAAGGGTCCTGGACATCACACGTCCTAAGATGACACTCCTGGCCTTCATAAGCACTACGTCACATAAGATTTGTCCTTGGTAAGACTAAAATTGGATGAGAATGACACATGTGGCAGTGACTGAGATAGAAGTGTCATCGACCCAAGCCACGTTGTATGGCCTTGGATGAGGGAGCGTAGGTAGACCTAAACGGGAGACAAAGTCTGAAGAGACTGCATTGATACAACTCTCGTTGTCAAGGATCACCTTCCAGGGATGAGAGTTCACCATGATATAGGTTTGGAAGATGGAGGTTCGACGCCAATTGTCCTCCTGGGGTGTCGAGATACAGCAAACTACACCCAATCTTTCTTGGCTAGAACTCTCGGTAATGTATCCAACCTGTATGTACTCGACATACGTGCCATCAAATCCTGTATCCATTTTCTCAAACTGGGTGATGAGGTCAGGATCGACCATATATCTCTCCTGATCTATGGGTGTTTGTAGAGTTGAAATGCGATCTAGACGGCCTGATGAATTCCTAGACCAACGAGACATGCACGGGCTCGGACCTAGATGATGCAATCCTGGGACCGAAAATTAGCAAGGTGTGGACCCAGCTGATATGCAAAGGGTCAATTCTTTTGAGACGGGACCAGTCAGGGAAAGTTGCTCGTACGTAGGCGAAGTAATTGTGGAATTACCTCCTGACAATTAGGGTGCCCTAATGTGATAGTCTAGGGCTTTAAGGATGGGTGCATACAAGCTCTCTCTTGCCGTCCACAGCGATGCACTCAAGATACTAGTTGCATGGATCGGGCTCTCTCTTACTTCGTCATGCGAAAATTGAAAAGATACTAAATGAGCAAGTTTGGAGCACGTACCTAGCTGACTGAAAAGTCTAACTCCGACCGGAGACGAAGGCGAGCGGGGACGTGTGCGCCTGCACAGCGTCGACGAAGCTTGAACGGTTACAATGAATTCACTCCACGCAGGGAGGATTTAATGTATTACAAAACCACTCAATTTGAAAATTTTCCCTCGCAGGGGAACAAATGATTCCATCTTTTGAAACCCGATCGGAGCGAACCAGATTCAGTGAGTTATCGGCTCGGGACAAGGTCATGTTTCGGCTAAAATGGGAGCGAGTCCCAAGAACCAAGCACAATCCGTCGGAGCAACATTAATGTCTCATACCCGAAGGTCGCCTCACTTTTACCTATGCATAGAGCATGAATGAGTATTTTCTTTTTTGCTCTTGGGAGGCCACAAATTTAAGTTGTGGGAAGGGTTGATTGAAGTGGGAGACAGTTGACTTTCCTGTCTGTTGTCATCTGATCCTGCATTGTGGGTGTGCTGGTTAGTGGCTTAAAACTTGGCAATTGCAAAGTGTCTTCCTAGGATTGCTGCAGACTTAAAAGAGTCTTGGATGAAGAGAAAAGAGGGCAAGGTTAGTGAAAGGATTTGCTGTCTTTTATTAGGCAATGGCCAGCCAGAGAATGGACTTGATTAGAATTCCATATATCTGCAATTTGCAAGCATGCTGAAATGCATAAAATTGTCTTAAACTCTTGGACATTAAAGCCCTTCACGTTCATTATATGTAGTATGCCATATGCAATTAATGGTATCTGATTGGGTCAAGATCTGTTTTTCTTGTCTGAAATGAGTTATGTGGCTGAATCTTTTCCTTCTTCTCAGGGTGCATCTGAATCTATGAACATGCCAGTGGCTTTTATCAGTGTAGTTTTACTTCCTATTGTTGGAAATGCTGCTGAACATGCAAGTGCAATCATGTTTGCTATGAAAGACAAGCTTGTAAGTATTTGGAGTATGTTGACTTTAGTGTGACTGTCATGTCAACTTGTTTTTCTCCTTCCCCTCTTTAACCTTTTCCCCCTTCCAGGACATCACATTAGGAGTTGCGATTGGATCATCCACTCAGATATCGATGTTTGTGGTAAATCTTGATCTCATATTTTTCTCTAGAAATTTCTGTTTATCACAATTCTGGTGTTTTAGCTATTTGTCACTTGATGATGACAATGTTGATTTGTCTCTTGTTGCTTCATGAGAAAAGCACGTTGCTGCTACTACCATTTGTTATTTGATACTGATTCATCTTGTATTACTTCCTAAAGTGAGTAGGTTGCTTAGAAACTGTGGACTGAAATTAAGGAATTTATATGCATTCAGTTACACATTGTCATGACCTTATTGTGCCATTAAATGTGATGGCTGATGTTGAAAATGTATCGTTTCAATGCACTTGTTGATGCTGATGATTATAGACTTATTGTACATTTTAAGTCCCATTTTTTATTCTTTTTTTAAACATATGACAAGAAATGTCGACAAGTCAAAATGTGATATTTGACCCTTGGTGACAGTAGATAGCCGCTAACTGAGGCACAAGGCCTTGCGCCAGTAAAGCAGTTTATTCATTGGCAAAAGAATAATGCCAGTGCAAAGGGTAGACTGCATGCCGATTCGGGCGTAACGCCCATAATGGCAGTGTTGTAACAGAGTCAGCTAGGACATGAAGTCTTACGTCGAAAAGAGGTTTATTCGTTAGCAAGAAGATAATGCTAGCGCAAAGGATGAGATTTTATGCTGATTCAGGCATAAGGCCCGTAATGACAATGCTGTATATTCTTTTGAGAGCTCGGCCAAGGCGGAGTGCCACTAGACCAAGGTAGATTTCGGTCATTCTGGGAATGTCGGTTGAGTTGTGTAGTACAGCTTCATATGTTTTCCATTAAGGGGAGAGAACTGGACGACTCCTTTGTGATCCACAAGGACGTAGGCACCCCCCTTCATATACTCGGCAGATGACATATGGTCCAACCCAATTTTCAACCAACTTCTCTTTGGGGTTGGAGGCCATCACTTCTGTACTTTTGACCATCACCATGTCTCCTTTCTTGAATTCTCGTCCCTTGACCAACTTATCGAAAGCACGGGCCATGCGAGCATGGTAGAGTTGAATGTTTTGTTACACGCGGAGATGCTTTCCTTCGAGGTCGGTGAGCTCTTTCAGTCTTCTTTCTATGTTAGTTTGCTCGTCGCTGGCCAACCTATGCTGGATGGCAACTCGCAGCGAGGGGACTTCCAATTCAATCAGCACCATAGCTTCCTATGGGTGTAGAAATGTGGAGCACGACGTCACAAGTCACATGAATAAGCATATGTATATAAGTGATGACATAATGTGCCAATCAAGTGAACATCATCAACATGTGACTATGTAAACATAGTAGCATGATCATATAGCAAGGCAAAGATAATAAAAGATGTAGAAGAATACCATGATCGCCACCAAGGAAAGACAACGTCAAAGAGTGTGAAAGAAGACTATGCGCATTATGTATCTTGGAAAAAGGAGATGATCGTGCTCAATATAAGGATGCGGGAACCAATGCGGATTAACTCTCCTCACCTTCCAGCCGGCTAGAAGGTAAGGGCCGCACTGTTCATACTTTCCTGCGAAACAAAAACAACACAAGAGGCGAAACCCATTAGAAAATGCCAAGTGTAGGATGAAGCTGCTGCAGATTATATCAAGAGATGGAGGGATCTTAGTATGAGATGTCGGCGCCCTCCGCATCTAGAGGATGCAATGCAGATATGTAAATAAAATCTGAAGAAAGAAGTCTTGGAAAAGATAATTGGAGTAGAAATCTAGTCTTTTGACCGATTGATTAATGTTGTAACGGAGATTGAAGACTTCTTCGCAAGATATCCCTCAGTTTCTGTCAACTCAAATCATCAGGCCAGGCAGGTTAATAAACGGCCACTGCTGAAAGCCGTCCATGTTGTTAGCCTCGGGGCAAAAAGGTAGAAATGGGTACACAATCCTCCTCTCAATGGACCTGTTGAATGTCAAGAAAGGCCTCCACAGTAGAATAAAGAAAAGAAGCTCTATGCCTTCCCAAGAGACAAGACTCGAGCATTGTTTGAGTGGGCTGTCAAGTATAACAAGATTACTCTTCCGAAGCCAAAGAGACATGATGATGTCAGGAGAAGAGATGATCCGTATTTCTACCCTTACCCTCAGAGCCTCGGACATCCTATTGAAGATTGTCAAATATTCAAAGACATCATCCAAGGCTTAATAAAAAGAGAGGAGTCACAAATAGGGGAGTGCAAAGTTGATCCCCCATACCTGCATGAAATGCCTGTGCCAAGGTCCTCAGTCAATATGATATCTATATGTCAACAGCTACTCGAAGAAGTGCCAGAGACTTGTTGCCGGCACACCTATGAAGACAATACCCTGAAACATGAAAAAGAGCAAAGAGACTGGCAAGCAATGCCAGCAAGGAAGAGAACACGACCGGCACCTCGCCTGGGCCCAGAGGTTCAGGTTTGTGGAGTAATGGCCCGGCCCACTCTGCCTCCTACAGCTCTTATCTGTCGTCAAACAATCCCTCCAGCAATCATTAAAAGGCTAACGGACAGTAAAAAGAAACAAACCCCATCGTGGGCATATGAAGAGTCAACTCAGCCATAGAACAACTACAAGCCATTACAAATGGGCTTGATAACCATGAGCAGCCAAAGAATCAGCCTATGCAGCTCAAGAAGCATGCCCCTCGAAGATGCAATGAGTGCCACCAGTTAACAAAAAGAACTGAAGAAAAAGTAAAAAAGCTGAATGCATCAAATAGCCCACTGTGGGGGCAGGTGCCGACCATGAAGGGAAAGAAAGGGAAGAGTGCAAAGTCTAAAAGGAGGAATATTATTTTCTCCTGCAACACATTATCAGCATCTGATAGGAGGAAACTGTAAGGAAAATTTCACTATCCTAGAACAAACAAGGGAAAAGCTAATAGGAATACAGCTCAGAGGAACACAGTTAGACCACAATCACAAGCACACGCTCTAGACTGATCACGACACGAGTGAACACAAGTCTAACACCTCCGAAGTAGGGCAACGTCGCTTACGTCTCAGGATAGGAGACACGACTGCCACAACAACAGATATCGAGGAAAGAAAACGACAACATGGCAAGTAGCAGCTTACACAAAGAGACACAGTCCTCATAGCTGATAGCTCGACCATATCATCAGCTCCAGTGCCAGAGGTAGTAGAGAACACCAGGCACACAGGATGCCAATAACAACAACACCACTGGACCCCACATAGAATCAAGTCATTTCTCACTCAGATATTACATATGATCGAGTTGCAAGCTATTCCACCAGAAAAGAAGAGTACTGCAAGCTACTAACAAGATGATGGTCCAAGACAGAGACACCAAATCATGCAAAAATAGCACTCAGAAAAATAACACAACGGTAGCATTCGTAGGATTCTAGCTCCGTACAGGACACAGAGTCACGAAATACAACCACAAGCGGGGTCACATCAAGGCACAATAGCAATCGAGCACACGACCACAAGGAACTGGTCATGCATCAGACAGCTCACTGGGAAAGACCCATGAAGACAAGAATCGACAAGAAAAGCAATAATCTCGAGGAACGTATCTCAAGGACCACGAATATGCCTCAAGAGCACAACACCCACGAGAAGAAATGCAGAGTAGAGGGTATTCAATTTGCAGGAAAGCTGACAAATCCCCCATACTCGCAACGCCAATGCCAACACCAGAAAATTACCAGCAACAGCATGGCAACAGACGAAATCAAGGCACAGGAAGCCAAGACAAAGTTACATCAAGAAAAGTAATTCTCTCGATCGGCCAGAACCCTATAAAAAGATCCTCGACCAGTAGGTAATTAGCCCACACGCTTCCACTGTGCACTTATGCAATGTACATAGGCGATACACTATGGAACTCACAAATAGCAGGAAAAGCCTCCTCAGCACAACTAGACACGTAGACCTAGGTGAAACGATACCTCGAGGCATCCAGAACCAACGTCTCGAGCTAAGTAAAACCATTGAGACACACGACAAGGCCGCCTGTCAACCCCTGGTCTCACCGGGTTGACCGAAACTAGACATGACACACACCGACACACACACAAACTTCAGACCCACTTAGGCCGCCCCCTCCCATCTCCTTCCTCCACAAACCAGCATGCCCCCATCAACCCTAACCCTAGCCACCAGCATCCCATGCCCCAGCCCTCTCTCTCTCTGCAACCCAGGTTCGCCCTCCCCTGCTCTGTGCGTCCACGGCATTCCTGGAGTCGCCCGTTGCGGCTACGACCTCCCGTGGTTCAAGAAGTCCTGCCTGCTGCTCTCTGCATCCAGCCTGCTATAGAGAATGAGTTTGCAGAGGCTACCCTAGCATCCACTGCGTGAACCATCCTAAGTTGTCTTCTGTGGAGTCGTTCGTCATCGAGCTAGCTTCGCTCCAGAAGTGGCCCCGCTGCGATCTGACCTCAGCACCGTTCGCGTCATCCATTCTCGTGCGACTACGCCAGATTCAGGTCAGATCCTGAGCACCTTTTGGTAGCAGCTCCACCGCCCACCCCTGCATGAATCAGTCAGATCTCTCTTCACGAGAGTTCTTCCTCTTCGAAGCAATGATGCACCAAAGGTGGTCCTGCCTACTTTCAACAGTGTCTCCATCCAGAGCGTCCATTCTCCCTCAGTCGCGCTAGACCTGGAGTGATCTGTTCATCCAGGACAAGCTACTGTCAAGTTGGCCCCAACACCCCCTCCTCCTATCTATTTCAAGTCATTCTATCTTCAGAAAAGTTGTGGATTCTGACGATACGAAACCAACGCAAGTGGTTTTGTCTTGATCTAACGTCGGCACTGGAAGTTCCATGATGATCATCAGCATCCTATCCTTCTGTACTCCCAGAAACCTGACACCGGCCATTCCTTCATCCACGTCCAGCCAGGTGATCAGATGGCCGCCATCTTTTGAGGGTTCGTAGATCTCCCTGTCAGCAACGTCCATGACTTGGTCATGTCGTGTTTGGAGTTCCACAGCACCAGTACCGACCGACGCACCACGACTGCGCCAACTAGTCCTGCGTGGCAGAATTGCACAGGCCCACTGCTACGGCCACCGTCTCCATCCAGCGACATCAGCTCGGTGCCAAACCTTCAGGCATCCTTTGGCATCCCTCGACCTTCATCCAGGAGTTGGCTGCACCTTGATCGGACGTCCGGGCTCGATGTACGGTTGATAACTGGTTTCCTCTCCCCGTGATCCCCCCTCCTGCACGAGGGTAGTGCGTGTTATTGATGGCCCCCCACCCCCGTGAAACCCCCCTCCCTACATGGAGCATAGTACATGTATTAGCAGGGATCTAATCAGCAATCTGGGAGGAGAATAAATAGCACTTAGAAACCTCAGAAGGTGATAAAATAATGAACTGTAGAGGGGTGCCTCAAGATGTGTACTTGAATGATAATAGCAATCGTCGAATGACCGCTATATGATGGAGACGGTCCTCATAGGACCGCAACCTACCAGGGAGCCAAAAATAGCAGAAATGGAAATGAAAAATCTGGGAAAACCATAATGGATGATAGGAAATATGAACATAAGCAGGTGAAATAGCAGTCAACATGAATGGCACTAGGTGTCCCACTGTGATCGCCAAAATTTTAGGGGTGTAGATATATGGAAGTGCAACCTCCACACAAACAATGAAATGGATCAACCAAGTATATGGGAATATCACCTCAGATAAGAATAAGAAGACAGTAAAACAACTATGCTGAATCACAAGCCATGGGCGTGGAACAAGGGTGCAAATGAAGTAATAATAAAAACACATGCCATAGGCGTGGAGGAATCAAAAGAAAGGCAATAACTAATAAGAAAGAGGTGATGAATACCCAGAATGAAGATGTGTGATCGCCACCAAGGACTGTAACATAGAGGTGACTGCACTACATACCTTGGAAAGGGTGGAGTAAAGGCTCACTCGCAAGCGGGAAAGAAACCCATGTGCATGATAAGAGACAGTCTTCCTGGAGGCCGCTATATGTAAGAAACAGTTGTTGCATGGCTGTAAACAGATAAGACGGTCTAATGCTGACCGCTACTTGCACCCAGATCCTCCCTCCCTCCTGGCCAGCCAGAAGGGCTAGGCCTCATGTTAGGAGCACTGTAGACCAGCTAGAGAAGGTAGATGCAACAAGTAAGCAACCCAATCAGACCTGGGGACGTGTAGTATCTATAAACCAATGATGACAAATATGTATAAAAGGAAGGGCAAATACCTAGGGGTGATGGTTTTTTAACCCCTATAGCACGTGAAAAATAGTAGGAGGATGTAGATAAATGTATAACGAATGCAAAAGAATGAAGAAATAGGAGGAGAAATGGATGCTATGATGATGCAAAGATGAACAAAAGTACGTGAAAACTAACACAAAAGACTCAAAAGAAAACAACTACTGCCTGGACCAGACGATCCTAGGACGTAGAAAGTTGACTCTCCCTGGTTGAGACTCGCTGTAGAATGCGACAGCACCTCGTCGCGAGCTCCAAAAATCTCCTCCTCGCTAGCACAAGGTCAAGGGTTCTATTTATAGCACCCTTACCTCCAGCTAATCCTAAGCAGGATCCACCCCTTTTTGCACTCGAGTCAACCCCAACTGCTCCCGAGCAAGGGCAGAAGTTCAACACGTTTTTTTTCATGTTGTACCCGAACTATTTCCCGATAAAATCACAAGAAATAAGGGTTCGAACATTTCACCAAGCATCTTTCAGGCATGGGCTATCCAGCACTTTCTACGAACCCTTGGGTCCCTACAAGGGCCCTGGCCAGCCAGCCATAACTTACGGGGACACAAGTAATCCCTCGGGATCAACTCCGGCCACTTACGCATGGGCTTTGCCCGTATCCCGCACCGTCGCCCGGAGCCACCCGGGGGCGCCCCGATGTCAGGCCACCCCATGTGGAACTCAGCCAAAGGGGCCAAGGGACCACCCAAAAACACATCTTTCAACCCTCCAAGGTCAAAGGGAGGCCAAACTAGGTCAACCACAGGCTTTGGAGGCCCGCCATACGCATATACAGCCCACACGGGTGTGTTCGGCATTCCGTCAAACACCTTGGGGACGCATATGTCCCAGCCTTTCTACATCAAACCACGAGCCATCCCGTGGTTCCAGCCCCTCAATCGGGTCCTACAACAACCCCCCAGCAAGTCGGGGTCAACCCCGACACCCAGACATGTGACAGCAAGCCACTTAACTCTAGCATTCGGGCCAACCTGAGGCTACCCTGTCAACCCGCTGAACAACGTGGCACACAGCCTGAGGCATGGCTCGCAGCCACAAAGTGCCTCCCCTTAGCTCCCACGAGCTCTCACTATCAACCCAAGGCCCGCCGTGCGGTCCCTCAACCACCTACCCAAGCTGTTCGGCAATCCGGGGTGTGTCGGGCATTTACCCAAACACCTTGCGAGCGACTGCGACAACCCGAAGAACAATGGCCCCCATAGGCCCATTCCAGCCTTCCAGATATCAAAGTCTAGCAAAGGACAACCCCAAATGGCGCAAGAAGACCCCCGGGGGCCATCCCCTGGGGTTACAGTCGCCCCTGGGGTCAGTTCACCCTAGGGGCGGCCGCACGCCCCAGGGAGGGCGAACCTCCTTGGGGGCCGCACCCTCCCTCTTGCCCGATGGTCCCATGTCTGCACTCCATCCCAGTCCTTTCGATCTACGATCCTACGGTGCAGTTCCAATGCCGTACCAGTCTGAGCAGTTGATACATGAGCATGAGAGCACAACACGACAGCATGGGGAATTCCTCAAGTTTGGCCTCTGTGTACTCCTCCCAGGGAGTCTGGTCCCTGGCAAACTCCTGGTAAAAGTAGAATGGCCCGTTGTAGAAATGATGGACCCATACATTCAGTGGCACCCTTGGAGTCTGTGCCTCTCTCTCTCTCTCCCTGCCAGGGCTAGGTCCCTCTAGGTCTTCATGAGATACTGATAGTTGTAAGATATTCGGTACCTCCCCTATCCGTCACTGTGGCTGCGATGGAGGTCATCAAGCACTACCTCCTCGTATCCCTCGCCGCTGACCGACAACCCAAAGATCCGGAATAGAGACCACAAGTCCAGTGAGGCCTCTCCCTCTGCAGTAGCCACTGTGTTCCAATGGCAATTGAAGCACTCCATCAGCCTCTGCAGTAGCCCGGTTTAGCATGGGTACATATACAAGGCGGCAGTCACCAAGTACCTGATTTCGGCCCAGTCCAACAGCACCCAATAGTGATGGATAACTCCCATCAGCCACTCAATAGCACCCTGGCGGTAGTAGTTTGATGAAATCACGGCCCAGTGACCATACCATCTCGTGATAGTCTACCTCATAACTCCGTCGAACATGCTGTGATTATCATATCCCTCTCCAGCATACTGCAAGCTCGTTGACTCTAGCACCAATCCGGCAGTCCCCTCTGTCTCAACGCGATGGTGACCGTGTGAGTCCCAAGAAGTGGGCCCTAGCAGCCCAACTCTGTCCCCTGATCACTCTGCCTTGCCAAAGAACCCCAGGCACTCAGCACTGCCTCCTGTAGTCCTCTGAGAAGCTAGGGTAGCTGTAGAAGGCTACACCATGCAGGCTATCCCTGCCGATCAAGATGGCCCACTCAAGCAGACAACAGGCTCCCAAAATGTGTGAGTCATCCTCCTCTATACCAAGTGGAACATAGCTCTGGAGAAACTTGAACAAGTGCCGATCTAGGGGAAACTCCAATAGATACCCTCCGCTCCTGTCATAGGTGTACATGCCATCGACCTCCTAAATCGTAGCCACTTCCATGGTCCCGACTCTAGTGGCACTCTAGCCAAGGGGACCCTCAGCCAATACTGTATGCCCACTGTCCAGCTACTCTATGTTAGCCACAGTAACCACTGGCGGGCCCCTAGGAGGTAGCTGTCGATCAGTCCTTCACACCCAGTGATCCTCCTCTCAGGCCATCCGCCAAGCACAGCAAAAATAAAGGCATATGAAGTGTCAAAATAGAACTACAATAGCCTAGAATAGGAGTCGTTTCTATATAGATCTGAACTTCATTGTGGCTATTCCTCACACTTGTTTAAATCGGCTAAGATTTCGTTAAAATTTTATAATTACCCAATTCACCCCCCCTCTTGGGTGTCATTGATCGCGGGACTTCAGGCAGGTGGCGGTCTTATCATGGCCGCTACCTACAGAACCACACAGGCAAGAGGTGGTCTTGTCAAGGCCGCCTCTTGTAGAGTGTGGTCTTCCCAGGGCTGCCTCCTAGAGATGGCAGTTCTGGCAAGACCGCCATCTCCAGACTGCCCTGAAAAACCTCGAAAACCATTCCTGGTTGCAGTCCTTCGCCTGACCGTTACATCAAAAGGCAGTCAGTCGCAAGACCACTGCCTGGAACTGACCTAAATCGACTTAAAAGCCAAATGGAGGTCACCCAAGGGCCGCCTCTTCATCCGAAATCTTAAAAGCCAAATGGAGGTCACCCAAGGGCCGCCTCTTCATCCGAAATCAAGTGGCAGTCTCTGGTACGACCGCTACTTTATTTTGAGCCAGGTTTCACGAATCCACATAGAAAATCCCCGTTCCATGCCCCAATCGTCCCAAAATGATGGGCAAACAACCACAAACACTATATCAGCCTTCCACAAGCCGGAAGGGGCCAAACAAATCACAAAACAGCATCAAATCGGGTGATTTCCTCAAATCAACTCAAAACGACTCACGTGGACATCCGGCCTCATACTGGCCCCAAAACGTGCACAAATGCAGCCAAACTGACGGGAATCGAATCCCGACATCTCATGGAGTCGAAATCTACCATTTAACGTGAGAAACATGGCCGAAAATGGTGGATTCGTCACACGTTGCAAAACAAGCTTTTAATTCCCCAAAAATGAAAATCCACTCAAATTTGCGCTAATCGGCACGAAATTCAAGGGAAATGTAGAACGAAAGGTAAAAAATCCATCCCCCTACCTCCTCTGATGATCTGCCACCCCAAAAATGCCGAAACTATCACACGAACCTTGCCAGCACTTCGAATCCACAAATAGGATCGTGCCAACGCCACGCCTCGATCTTCGCGCCATCACTCTCCTAGTCGTCTCCACAGTGCCTCCACATCATCCCCGAGCCTCCTCCGTCTACAGCCAGAGCAGAGGGGAAGAGAGGAGAGAGAACAGAGGGAGAGAGAGTGAGCACTATGGGGAGAGAGAGGGGTGAGGTGAGGGTTATAAAAAAAGAAAAAAGATATTAATAATATTTTGCCAAGCTAGAAGATAAGCTAGCCAAAAATTGTGGTAACAACTTTGGCTAGGATGGCTAAGCCGAAGATAGGTTAGTGGTCACATGCTGTAGGGAAGCGGGCTTCCAAGCCAACATCTAGGAGAGTGGAATGTGAGTTAAAATCGAGGAGAGAGAGACTAAATAGTCATAATCAAGGGAAGCGGGCTTCGACGACAAGTCTAGGCCGTTGCATTGCATTGATTATTGCAACGGGACAGGTGGATGAGCCCTGATAGTAAGTTTTGGCCTAAAATGGCTAACCCGAGGGATGAAGTAGTTGGAACTTGTAACATCAACTTTGGCCAGAATGGCTAAGCCAAAAGATAGAATGGTCGAAAATTATGACAGCAGCTTTGGTCAGAATGGCTAAGCTGAAAGACAGAATAGTTGAAGATTATGATAGCAGCTTCAGCCGGAATGAGTAAGCCGGAAGTTAGAATAGCTGAAACTCATGATAGCAGCTTTGGCCAGAATGGCTAAGCCAGAAGATAGGATAATTGACAAATTGTGATAGCGGCTTTAGCCAGATGATGGAATGGCTGAAAATATAAGATAGCGACCTTGACTATCATGGTTGAGTCGGGGAATAAAATAACTAGAAGTTGTGAGATATATGGTAGTGGGCTTCAGGCGAGGTGGACGAGCCGAAACATGCGATATTTGAAATACATGAAAGGGTGTTGAATTTGAAAACAAGGATATACTTTGACCGGACATCAAAGGCCAGACAATAGGATAGCGGATCTTGGTAGGATGTCAGACTTGGAAGCAATCTGGGATTGATGTTGTCTCGACGGACTGTCGAAGACAACCCATGCATATGACCCAGACGGGAGATTTGCGTCAAAGATAAAATCTAGATGTCAATCTGATAATATGTCAGAGTTGACAAACCTTGCTCAGACGGTAGGTCCGAGACAAGGGCAGAATGTAGATGTCGACCCGACAAAATGTCAGAATCAACAAACCTTGCTTGGGCTACGTGTCTGGGGCAAGGGCAGAATACAGATGTCGACCCGATGAGATGTCAGAATCAACAAATCTTGCTCGGACGGGAGGTCTGAAACAAGGGCAAGATATATAAATGGGCATTGACTCGACAGGATGTCGAAATCAAGCAACTTAGCGAAGACGTGGGGTCTTGACCAAGTGTAAAACCTAGCCGACTGACGAGGGCCACGAATGGTGCCCTCCAAAAGTACTCCTGGTACAGACCTCACGATTCGTGGGCCCCGAAGAAAATCAGACGGGTCTCAAGTCGTGCTCTTGACGGGCTTGGACGTGCCCTTAACGGCACGACTATCAGCCTTCAATGGCACGATCAAAGGTCTTCCCTGACACACCCCTCCCCATCGGTGCCTCTCCAGCACGCTCGGTACCAGGCTTTCCCGGCACACTAGCGGTGTCGCTTCCCCAGCACACCCGCGATGTCACTTCCCCGGAACACCCATGGTGTCGCTTCCCCGGCACACCCCCGGGGATGCCCTTAGCGGCACACTCCCTATGTGCCCCCCTTCGTCGGCACGCCCCTACTGTTCTCCTCAGCGGCACACTTCACCTGCGCCTTCACCGGTACACCCAGTTGGGTGTTTTCGGTGGCACGCCCCTACGGGCCCTTTCAGTAGCACGCCCAGGGTGGTCGTCCAGCGACACACCCTGCCATCCCTTCAACGGCACACTGGTTATGGCGTCCCACGGCATGCCCAAGCGTCCTCTTCACTGGCACCACCGGTAAAACGGACATGGCACCCATCCACTACAAATCCTTGGCGCGCAGTGAGTGTGCTGAGGTGTCGAATGGAGGAAGCGGCACGCGAGCTAGCCCCTGCCACTGAGGACGGCCAAAGTCTAATCCGCATTGAAGGCCCGTCGCTTCCCACCTTCGACCAAGCTTGCTACCGTTGGAGTATAAGACACTCCTCTTCTCCGGTGAATAAGAGACACACAGAGAGACCACGAAGACACACACACACAGATAGAGGGAAGCAGAGGCAGATCCACGAAGCATCCCCACAGAGAGAAGAGAAAAAGAGGAAGAGAAGAAGAAGAAGAAGAGAAGAAAGAGGCTCTCCCCTTCAGCAGTCACAAGAAGAAGAGAGTAAGAGAGAGGGAGAGAGAAATGTAGTAGGGGAAAGGGGGAAGAGCAAGGAGCTGTTGCCCCTGCTCAACCCCCCGTTCCTCCCTTTTCCTTTCTTTTTTCTTTTCTTCTTCTCCCTTCTTATGTTCAATGTACTCATTCTCCATTTGCCATGAATAAAAATTCTTCTTTCGTTTCCCATTTTCGTTTGTGTCGTTTCTCATTGGATTGAGTCCCTCTGTGTGTTCTTCTACTGTTCCTCTTCTCCCCCCCTAGTGGTTCAGATTCCCTTTGAGGGACCTCTGGCCTTTACCCTTGCCCATCTGCCACACAGGGAAGTCCCTTCTTCTCCCCAGAGAGCCCAAGCCCCCAAGCACGCCTAAAAGAATAAACAAACTTAATCAAATGAATAACAAATCAATAAATAAAATTTTATTATATATACATAAAAGAAGATATCATGTCCACAAGTCTAGCACGCCCAGTGGGACCAAGTCTCCCTTCATCTTTTCACCAAAGTAGGAGGCCTGACGGCCTCCCCCAAAATTCTAACTATGTGTTAATCTTATCTGTAGGAATTCAAATGGAGACTGGGCTAGTTTCCCTCCACTTCGGCCAATAGGTCGTTGACGGCCACATCCATAGCGAGTACCTAGCGATATCGACAATATTTGGGTCCCTGCCCCCAGCAGTGGGCCTTCCTAACTGTTTGGGGCTCATGTTCATCAACCTACTCAAGGTCGATAATGAGGTTCAGAAGATAGCTGTGACGAAAGTCACAGACATACCAGAGAGGAAGAAGCTGCGAGAGGTCACGACTCCACCTACCATTGTTTCATGCTACGTCCACCATTTGGATGGGAGAGCTGCTATTCCTACCACTGTTGGCTGGAAGAAGAGGAACTACCGGAGAAGCCGGGCTGCTGCACCCCGAGGCTATCTTTCAACTTCGGGTAAATCCATGATGGTTGGAAGAATGCGGGTGTACCTTGATTGTCGCCCAGCTGAAGCGTTGCCTGACCGCATCATTGCAGCAGTCCCCACCAACAATCAATTCCAAGTACTGGCTACCAGGACGGCCAATTGGGAGAAGGAAGAGACGAAGCCACTGGCACCTAGGCCGGCAAGATTCAAGCAAGTTTGGATGCCCAAGAAGGTTCAGGGCTTGGCATCGGCTTATGAAGAAGAAGAAATTGCTGTCATGCGCCCCAGGACAGGGGGCAGGAGAGTTCAGAAGAAAGAAAAGGACGTTGTTGTTATGTGCCCTAGGATAGGGGGCCAGAAAGTCCAGATGAAAAAGGGAAAAGAAGAAAGAGAGGTTATTCCAACTGCTGCCCCACACAAGCCAAGGGCCTGCGCCAGGCAGGTGGATGTATTCTGTTATTCTCGGAGGATGTATCAGACTGCCCAGATGACAAGGCTGGCTTACCAACCAAAAACTCAAGAAAGGCTGATGCCTCAAGTTGATTTTCAAAGGCATAGTCGAGAGGAAATGGACAGAGTGGTCCAAGATTACTTCCACTACCTAGGGAACAAATCCCTAGGACAGCAAAGATTGTCCCATGCCATGAGCGCCAAAGAAGAAGAAGAAGAAGACATCAAAGAAGAAACGGGTGCGCTGAGAAGAAACGACGCCGAGAGCTATGAAAGGGGATCCGAGCTTTGGAAGGGTTTCTCAGGTTCCAAACTAAAAAGATTTTTGATTCTGGGTATTTTGGAGGTCCTGAATGCTTGGGCCAAGGGATCTCGAAGGTAATGAACTCTAGGACGGTGGTACTCAGGGGGATTGAAGGAGTTTCCCACAGAAATATCATCTGGAGCAGATTAACCACCGGGACATTTTGATCATATTCCTCACAACACCATGAGTGAGGGCCATGAGATGGGCTGTCTCAGGCTCTCACAGTGACTACGAGGTTGAAAGAAACAACGGGGAGGCAATCAGAATAATCTTCATACAAGGGTATAGAGTGTTCTATGGAGCATAAAAAAAAACAACATTGATGAAACTTAAATCGAATGAAGCTTGGTACCACGATATAACAGAGCTAATGGAGGGTGAAGCAGAGTATCGTAAAATCATGTGTTCTGGTGCTTCACTACGTCTCATCTACTCAGAGAAGAACCAGATTTGAGGCATCAACTAATTAAGAAGAATTTATTAAATGAAGAACACCGAGAAACCATCATGACGAGGTTGAAACCTGCGATGCTAAATCATGCAAACAACGAGTGTAGAGGTGATACAATGTACATACAACCCCACGGGACGCCTTGTCCAACTCGAAGGGACCTCGGCCAGTGGCTCATCACACACATAGAAAGAGAGGGAAGATCGGAACAGATTGACAAACAAATCCGATTATCATCTCATTCCTTCGATTCCAAAGTTTCATACTGGAAAAATAAGAAGATAATTCCAAAAAAAGGAAAAGAGATCACAGGCTGAGAAATGGAGGGGGAGAGGGATGACTGTAGCCCGTTTTTGGGCCTTTACATGGTGGGCGACCCACCTTTACAGCGGAGAACTCTCTCCTCCTTCACTGCCCCTTCGACGTGCTGGTGGCTCTCCTTTTTCTCTTTTCTCCTCCTTCTGCTCTCTACTTTTTCTTTGTGTCTGTCCTTGTTGTCCCCGACCTCCTGACTTCATCGAACGGAGGTCTTTTTATAGAGGGTTAGAAGCCCCTCCGCTATCAGCGCGCCTTCTTCACCCCGGGGCATCTTTGCTCATCGGGGCCATCTTCAATCAGCGCACCTTCTTCTTATCCCTAAAATGAGAAATAAGAAATGAGTTAGTAGAAAAATACAATAGTATATATTTTATTTATTATTTTCATTCTTACAACAATGCCATTCATCTCAAGCATATGCAGAATAGCTATGAATGCACATGCAATCTTATGTGGTGACTCAGAAAGTTGCTATCATCAAAACAACACACCATCATCAAAACCCAAGGGGCACAACATATTCAAGGAGATACAATGCAGTCAACATGTATTAACTGTGCCGACCTGCTATGAATAGAGGTCGAAGCACAACAATTTCCCAAAACATTTGTTTGAATAGAAATGCACTGATAGGTCGATGCAGCATGGACAGAGTGTCAACGTAGTGCATTTCACAGAACAATGATTTCTGATGAAATGAACTCTGAGGTTAATGCAACTGCGAGGAGTACCGACTCACTTTCTCTAGTAAATGCAATTTACAAGAAGTATGTTTCTTTTTTAGCATAAAACAAGGTGTGCGACTACTTCAAATGAACTTTTGGAGTTGGACACAATTGATGAGCACTAGTTCATGCATGAGTAGACGGATGCATGCATTGACTCCCCTTATCTCAAGGAACAAACTTTCTCAAGGAACAAACTTTCTCAATAGTTCATGTAGCATACTATACTCCCCCTCACTCAGTGCGTAGAGATACCAACAATGGCATAAAAAGGGTATAGGGTGTTATTAAGCTATGCTCATGAAATTCTAAACTGTTCTTTATGAAAGTTGACTCATGGTACCTGGTGGAGAACATAGGTCCGAAGACCACCATCACGCATGGAGATAGTTTTCAGACAGGCTTGACCTGACCTTCTACATATCGCCATTTGATATACCATAGAGTCATGCATGAAAATGTAGCATGTAGTGCAACTGACATATGCAAATTTAAAGATAAATGCAGCAAATTTTTATGATATCTAATTTATTCAGAGGGAAGTTCTTCAAAGCATTGACTAGAATGATAGAAACAAAAATGGGAAAAAAATAGAATTGGGGTTTTACCCAATACAGGTGCCTTGATCTTATTGAACCCCTTTATTTTTATTTTTCCTCATTTTCTTCAAGGCACACCTACAAAATATATTCTCATTTTGCATTCAAAGTTACCCAAGACTTCTTGGGTCCTTGTGAGTTAGCACCACTACTTGTAGATGATCTCCATGATTTCATGGCATTTAAGTCATCAAATTTCAACAAATGACAGTCATGCATTGTATGCCCAAACTTGCCACAGTAGTGACAGTAAGTAGAAGGCTTGGTGTTTCTTGTGCAAAACAGAATTTAACTTCTATTTATTCAGACCGGCCCCCAGGTCTAGTCCGCCTAAACACTAGCCAATAACAAAAAAAATAGAGAAAAGTTTTTTCTAAAGAAAAAGCCCCAGCCGCAGTCCGCTTAACCCCCCCTTAGGTGGGGTTTAGGCGGACCAGACTGGCCACCTGGTGTGGTCCGCCTAAACCTAAACCCCCTGGGGGAGGGGTTTAGGCAGACCAGACCCAGCCCCTGGGCTAGTCCACCTAAACCCTCCTCTGCCACTCTGAAATACAAAAAAAAAACATATTTGCAAGGGTTTACGTGGACCAAGTTCCACCCTTAACCTGGTCCGCGTAAAGCACCCATGACCCTTCGAATTCCTCTATAAAAGCCCCCTTAGAAGTTGAAGGGGCAAGAACACCGATGAACATGCATGGAGCTCGCCCCCGAGACTACCAATGATGCATGAAGGATTTGGTTGGCTAGTCTTGTGTTTGCTAGGCTCACGCCGAGAGCATGTCATATAATCGCGCCCCCTACAACATTTAGCCAAAACATAAACCTTCTCAAGTGCGGCCCCTACTTTAATAAACACACTCTATCTGGATGTCATTAGACTAGAGCATGACCCGAACATTGCTTGATAAAGGCACCCTACTCGGCCCTATCTTGATAATCATGTGTGACCCCCGATGTTGTTTGATGAAGCACCCTGGCTGGGTCTTACCTCGATAAATGTGCCCATAATGCGGGTACCTGAACAATCGGCATACTTCCTAAGTCTCGACACAAGATGACTTGGCAAGCCCCTACCTTTGTGAACACGCCCTATGCACGGCCATCGAGGTCTCACGGCGTCCAACAACTTCAGTCACATCGGTGCTCCTGGCACCTGATTGCCAGCTACTCCTGGCACATTGGGGCCCGCGGCGCCCCATCGCTCAACAACCTCAGTTACAACGGTGCCCCCAGCACCCGACTGCCAACTACTCCAGTCACATCGGGGACCGTGGCACCCGATCGCTCAACAACCTCCATCACAACGGTGCCCCAGCACCCGACTGCGAGGGACTCCAATCACATGAAGGCCCACAATGTAACGACACAGAGCTCTGGGTACCGATAACTCGATATAACATCAGATTACCACTACCTGAAACTGGGGAAGTCACCCAAGAGGCTGATGAGGCCCCTGAAGGGTTGGAGGAGTTTGTCGAGGGAGTGCATAACGAATTGGAATTACACCACGCGCAATATTAATTAGAACGGTAATTTAAAGTTTCGTCCGAAACTATTAAAAAAGTATTTTTTTTAATGTTTCGGACCTGCAACAGTGATTCAGTCCGGTTTCGGATCGGTACCGGTCGAAACGATACGTTTCGGCCGAAACGTATCGGTTTCGGCCGATACTGCCAACCCTGCACGGGCCTATCGGGCCGGCCCGGCCCATTGACAGCCCTACCTACGGTCCTCAGGTCGTCGCCAACCATGTCAGGTTCGGATACCTAGCAACCCCCATCGTCTTCGGCGACTTCCTGGCAGTCGTTGGCTCGCCCTTCTTCCTGGGCGTTGTACCTATGGCTGAAGTCAGTTCAGCCACACCTGCAGCAGCCACCGTCGGGGGCGTCAAGCCCTCGGCCCCAACAACTGGCCGGGTTCGCTCGGCCAAGAAGGCAACTACCGAGGGTGTCAGGCCCTCCGCCTCATCAACCGGTAGGGTCCGCCCGGTCAATAAGCTATCTGTCGGGGGTGTCTGGCCCTCGGCTTCAATAATCGGCCGGGTCCGCCCGATCAACAAGCCAACTCTTGGGGGTGTCAGGCCCTCTACTGCAGTAGCCGGCCGGCCTCGCCCGGCCAACTCTTCGCGGACTAGGGGTGTCAGTCCTTTGGTCCCAGCAACTGGCCGAGTTCGCTCGGCTGCCATGACAACGGCCGAAGGTGTTAGGCTTTCTACCTCAGCAAATGGTCGGGTTTTCTCGGTCAATCTGATTACTCTTGGCGTCGCTCCTGTTCAACGGGGGCAACGTCGCCGCTGCAACGGCTCAAGTTCTACTGCGACCACCCTCAAAGGTCCTGCTCCTGCACAACGGGGGCAGTGTCGCCGCCACAATGACCCCAGGACTATGGCAGGCGTCGCCAGCGCCGCTCCTGCTCAACGGGGGCAGCGCCATAGCCGCAAGGGTACAAAGCCCGCAGCGGTGACATCTCGCTCCGGCAAGACTGTAATTGTCGGGGACATTCGTATCCGGCTCGATGGAGGCGAGCCGATGTTGCCGCGGGACCGCCACGTCCCAACCATCCCTACCTCCAACCGCTTCGAGCTCCTTCGGCAGGTTCGGAAAGATGGAGCGAAAAAGAGGAAGCCCGTCGTATCGACGGCAAACTAGGGCCCAATGCAATGACCCAAACCACCGGCTCCCCGACCACGGTCAGGGACAACCCAATTGAGGAGCGTCAGCTCCACTTGAAGAAGATATGGGTCACCAAGGAGGAGGCCCGAATTATAAGGCGTGGGTACGAGACCAGCTCTGATTTTCATTGTTGTAGATGTCAAGGACCTATCAGACTATTAGCTGAGAATCTCCATAGGCTTTGAGGCATTTGACACCCATGTCGAGAGCCATCTGGAGTCCGATGATCAAGGTTTCGTATTTGGCTTCATTGTTGGTCAGAGCCTTCATGAGGGCACATGAGTTGTATAAAACTCCACCTTAAGGAGTCAGGAAGACAATTCCGGCACCTATCGTGATGCTTGAGCTGAGGTTGCTCTGGGTAGTACCTCGAGAAGCACCATCGAAGTATAACTCCCAGCAAGGTAGGCCGACTGTGAGGGCATCTTATTGCCAGTAATGCAAGACATCTCTACTTTGTTTGGCCAGCTATTGCTGTTGAAGAGCAAGAGAGTCTTCATCTGGAAGCTCCGCGTTGAAGGGAGAATCTTCTGGTATTGGATGGGCTGCCAAGAATTTAGCTATGCCCTACCCCTTGATTGCTTTTCTAGGAACATAAGTGATGTCGTACTCCATGAGCAGGAGTGCCCATTACCCCAGTCGTCCTGAGAGAACAGGTTGTTTGAGGAGGAACTTCAGGGGGTCATGCTTAGATATGAGCTCAACCCGATGAGACAGAAGGTAGTGCCGCAATTTCTTGACGACAAAGACCAATGCCAAGCATACTTTCTCCATAGGGGAGTAGCGGTACTCGGCACCAATCAATTTTCGGCTGAGGTAATAGAGCGACTACTCTTTACCTCCTTCATTGACTTGCGCCAACAGAGCTCCCAGTGAGGCATCCATGGCAATAATGTAGAGTATGAGGGGTTTTCCCCTGATAGGCGCTCCCAAGACTAGAGGAGTGAGAAGGTACTCCTTGATCTGCTCGAAAGTCGTCTGGCATTCTGAGTCCCAGATGAAGGGGGCATCTTTCTTCATCAGCTTGCTAAAAGATGCACATCGACCGAAGAGGTTGGAGATGAATATCTGGATGTAGGTCAGTCTACCTTGGAGCGACCTGAGTTCGGTGAGGTTGCTGGGTGGTGGTAGCTCCCGGATCGCTTTAATCTTGCTGGGATCCACCTCGATTCCTCGGTATCAAACGATAAAGCCAAGAAACTTACCGCTGGATACGTCGAAGGCACATTTCATGGGGTTCATCTTGAGCCCATATTGCCAGAGATGGTCGAAGACTTGACGCAGATCGCGTAGGTGGTCTTCTCGCCTTCTGGTTTTGATGACGAGGTCGTCAACATGGTCGCTGGGCTACGACTAGTGATTTTATCACAAGGGAAGAGAAAGCACTCTACTGGGATCTAAAAGTAAGCCATTGCAGTATAAAATAACTTAAACATGACGGATATGCAACATAGAATGCATTAGGAAATGAAATTATGACTTTTAGAATGCCAGAGAATGTAATGCACCAACACTGCCCTGTCACAGGCTGTGACGGTCTAAGGTAGGTGCGCTACAATACTATAACGCGCCTCCTTAGGTCCGTCAGAGTGAAGGTCTAAGGTGGGTGCACCCCAAGGCTGTGACGCGCCATCTCAGGACTGTTACACTCACCCGAACTAATGAAAATTCACAGTTTTAACAAGCATGTGGCGCACCTATATGGGCGCGCTACAAGGCTGTGATGGTCGCATGATGGACTGTCACACCAACCACCCTATCTAAGCTAAACAGGGTCAAAAAGGCTGTAACAAACTAAGGGTCATCCGTTACACTACACGTGACACGCCTATTGAGGTCCGCCACGGTCACGTAATGCACCCCGTGATGGGCGTCACAAGTGTGACGGCCACTGGAATGACCATCACACCGTCTGGGTTGCAAACGAGTTCGCTTTGAAACCGAAACACCCCCTGGTCGACAGAAATCGACGGGGATCACTACAAAACCTGTTTCCCTGCTATCATACACATCCATAACAACATTTAATAGCTAGAAAACATAAAAATAATGTCTAAAGTGGATTAAAACATAAATTACAATGTTCATGAAGAAAAAACTAAAATATTAACAATGGACATGCTAGAGAGCATAGATCGGCATGCATGTGCGAGGGAACGATCCTAGGATGAGTAGGAATCCATCCCCCTATCTGGATCAAGCCAGAACGGCCATTTCACCTGCATGCAAGCACCGGGTCGCCGCCACCCGTCCCGCCTTCACGCTCCCTAGATCGTGTCGAGGCGGACGCCAACGGTGCCTTCCCCGCCTTCACGCTCCTCGTGACGAGCCGGTTCCAACGGTGCCTCCCACGCCTCAGTCCATCGCTGTTTCCACCAAACCCGAGGGAAGAGGGAGAGAGATGCGCATGGGAGAGAGAGCGCGTGAGAGAGAGAGAGTGTGATGGAGAGAGAGAGTGTCGAGAGAAATGAGAGGGTTGGGGGGAATTTGGGTAAAAATTTTAGTTATATTATTTTTTTGTTAAAAAACCAATTTTTACACTTTAACCCCCACTTCTTCTCAAATTAAATACACATTGTGGTATTGGGGTGGTTGCTGAGGCTGTTGTGGTGGTGGGGGTTGTTGTTGTGGTTGCTGGGGAGCTGGAAACGAAGGTCGGGGAGCTGGTGGAGCGGAGAATTGGGTGTTGCGTGGAGGCTGCTGGAAATGGGGTGATGTGGGCTGGTTAACAGCTTGCACCTGCTCGTTGGTTTGTACCCCCTCTGTGACGGGTCCCCTGGGACTTTCTAACAAATTTTGGCTTTTGGGCCTCAAATAGTGAATGGATGGGGGAGTCTTTGAACTGGGTTTGAATGAACCAGGCTCGGCTGTACAGCTGGTGCATATTTGAAATGTCATTCTTAGACAATATGTTCCGGAATGTCGATGTAGCATTAGAAATCAACAATTTCACCCTTTCTTCCTCTGGGATCTGCCCGGGCACACGTGAGGCCATCTGCCTCCATTTGTCAGCATAAGTAGCAAAATCTTCATCAGCCTTCATTTTTTCTGCTACTAAGTCGGTGAATGAATATTCCAGGCCTACCCGATCTTGGAACCTCTGAATAAATTTTTCCTTTACAATCTTGAAACTTCCTACCTCCTCCAAAGGCAAAGTGTAGAACCACTCAAGTGCGACCCCGTCCAATGATCGGTGGAAGAGATATGCCATGAGGTGATCATCGTGTTGAAATTGCATCGATTTGTACAAAAATTCCCTGATGTGAATGAACGGGTTGCTATTCCCGTCGTACTTACGGTATACGGGGAGCTCAGACTGAGGGGGAAAATGAATGTCCTTGAAATTGGGAATGGGGATGTCGGCAAGGGACTGTGGGCCGACCCTTTTGTGGAGGAGGCAATTTGTTGCTGCATGGCAGCCCATTTCTCAAAAATTTCCCGTTCCTGGGAAGGAGGAGACAAAGTAGGGAGAACAGACCCGGAATATGGAGCTGATGGGTATACGGATGGAGGGGGAAGCCCGTAAGAAGGATAATGGGCCAGGGAAGGGCCCATATCCACAATAGCTAATTGGGCGGCCCCTACCTGAAGTCGACTGAAATCAGTCGGGGCCATGAGGGCCTGCGACGCTGGAGAGACAGTGGTGTAAGTCAAGGGAATCTGGGTCTTCCCCTTGTCAGAAATCTGATGGGCCGAAGTAGAAGCTTGGCCCGCTTCCATGTTGGGAAATCAAAGGGTCCGGGGGTGAATCGGAGTGAGATCGATGGGCGCAACAGAGGTGGCCCCTAACCCAATGACGAGAGATGAGGTGGCGGCAGCAGACACTCCAGAAGAAGGAACTGAGGATGGGGCATCTGGCCCTTGCAAAGCTTGGCAAAGGATATTGAGCTGAGAGGGATCCAACTGGGCCATCATGTGAAGTACATGATTGGCCGAATTTTGTGAAGAGGAATCAGAAGAGGAGGGTTGACCACCCTCAATAGCAATAGATGGGAGGGGAGGGGCGGACCCCTCTCTCCCCTGGACAGAAATGGCCTTAGGGGGGTCTTCCAAAAGACCCTGAGGAAGGGAATCCTCATGGGTGTGGGAGAAGTTGTGGGATGACATGGTCGGAGGAGAATCAAATAAAGGATTAAAATACAAAATGAAATGGGAGCTGCCCCTAGGAGATGATCCTGTGGGTACAAAGCAACTCCGCATGCACTAAACTCTATGGAGAAGGAAGAGAATCAATGCCTAACCAATGATCTAAACAGACAAAATCAACCAAATGCACACAACAGAGAGGAGAGAAGAGGCAATCAATTGATCAACCAAGTTTGAATGATGCACGACAAATTTTATAAATTTCTCCTTTTAGAACCTTAGTGGATTAATTTAAATGAAATTCTCTCAACCACGAGGGTACCTAACAAGGAAAGAAATGGAAAACTGGGTTGACTCTAGAGGGCCGTCTCTCACGGATGCAACCCTAGACACGGTGTGGTATGGTACAACCTGCCCGGTGTCCGTGTGAGAATCCACGGCTCACGGGGACTTACGGAGGTCCTAGATAAGGTCACCTAGTCAGCTCCAAGGAATATGAAGACAAGAGGATCCCCTACCTAGGTAGGAATGCAACTAATATGGAAAGATGTGCATGCCCCTATGTGCACCAGAGTGCATGCAAAATCTAGCCTAGGTCTAACAATCAAGGATCAACAATAATGAGAAATATGATAATGAACATGCGAAATCAAACAACTAACAGGGGAGATCAATAGCGACACCAAATCAGCATGAAATGATATGAAATAACAATCAACGTGAAAGGCTTGGGTGCACTATAGCAGAAGTAAGCGATCTGTGGGAGACCACGCAGGGAAATAGACGGCCCTGGTTAGACCGTCCGATAGCAGGGAGTAATAAAAAGAACTAACAATAAGAAGATAGAAATTGAAATGGACTAAAGGGGAGGAACAGAGGCGTACCTGGCAGCACAGTCTATCGATCGATCGGTCAGACTCTGAAATGGTACTGCAAGGACCGCGAAATGTCAGCAAAGCAATCCCAATGTTTGGGCAGAAACGTACCTGAGCCAGCAGCAGTGTTACACGGCCCTTATCAGACCGTGGGAATAGAGAACGGTTTGAGGAGGGCCGCTGAATCTGACGGGCTCGCAGAGGAATCAGCACTGGGATCAAAACAGAGCGGCCAGTCGTCCGGCCGCGCCACTACTTGAACGGCTCTGAGAGAACCGCGTACGTCTCCAAGGACAGAAGAACAACGTGGACAAGATAGCAACCTGAAACCACTTAAAACAAGCAAGACTTGGCCAAACACAAGAGCGGGTCAGCAAAACACCAACACGATAGGCACTAGGTGTCCCACCGTGATTGCCAAAAAAGAGGGTATAGACATGTTTTCCTTCTCTTCCTTCCTAATCCCATTTTGACTATATCAATATAGAAATAAATAAAAATGAAGCTAGAAGGGAGGAAGGACGTGAGTATGTGATCGTGATCACCCCAAGCTTTCAAATGTAAAATAAATACACCCTTACCTTGGAAAGGGATAAGGAACTCGCCTCAAGACAGCACTGCGAAAATACACGGTCCTGGATGAACCGCTCTGTGAAGAGTGCGATCACTCGATAGACCGCTCACCAGCGCAGGAAAGGATGCGGGACGAAACCTGGCTGACGACGGGACGGTCCGAAGGAGGCCGCAGGAAGAAGTGGAACGGTGCAATGGAGACCGCTCTATCCTCCAGACGGACATGATGAAGACCGTTCAGTGCCACCAGATTTCAAGTTGTAGGATCTAAACCTCCACCCCTTCTGGCCGGCCAGAGGTGATGTGACACAATATGGCAGCAATGGATGATGATCCTCGGACCTAGTTCGCAAGAACAACCACAAGATGAAGAGCAACTAGATAGCCACTATCACGCCGCGCACACCCGTTTCCCGAGGTGACTCGGTGATGCCGAGTTGAGGTAATAGGGAAGGACCCTTGCTGGTTAGGGGACCAGCACCGCTAAGGTTGACCCTCCCGAAGTTAGAAAGCCCACAAACAAGGGCGGCCGGAAGGCGTCTTTGCGCGCAACAAAATATCCAACTCTACCAAGCTCGCATGGCCCGTACTTTCGACAAACTGGTCAAGGGACGAGAATTCAAGGAAGGAGGCCTAGTAATGGACATAAGAAGAGAAGTGATGGCCTCCAACCCCAAAGGGAAGTTGGTTGAAAACTGGGTCAGACCATATGTCGTCTACCGAGTATATGAAGGGGGTGCCTACATTCTTGTAGACCACAAAGGAGTCGTCCAGTTTTCTCCCCTTAATGGAAAGCATATGAAGCTATACCAAACAGTTCAACCGGCATTCCCAGAATGACCAAAATCCACCTTGGTTCAGTGGCACTCCATCCTGGCCGAGCTCTAAAGAATGCTATATCATCATTACGGGCCTTACGTCTGAATCGGCGAAAGTTCATCCTTTGCGTTAGCATTACCTTCTTGCTAACTAATAAACTCCTTTTCGGCACAAGACTTCGTGTCCTAGCCAACTGTCATGCAATATTGTCATTACGGGACTTACGTCCGAATCGACAGAAGTTCATCCTTTGCATTAGCATTACCTTCTTGCTAACGAATAAACCCCTTTTCGGTGCAAGACTTCGTGTCCTAGCCGACAGTCATGCAATATCGCCATTATGGGCCTTACGTCTGAATCGGCGGAAGTTCATCCTTTGCATTAGCATTACCTTCTTGCTAACAAATAAACCCCTTTTCGACGCAAGACTTTGTGTCCTAGCCGACTGTCATGCAATATTGCCATTACAGGCCTTATGTCCGAATCGACGAAAATCTATCCTTTACGTTAGCATTACCTTCTTGCTAACGAATAAATCCCTTTTTGACGCAAGACTTCATGTCCTAGCCGACTGTCATGCAATATCACCATGACGGGCCTTACGTCCGAATCGGCAGAAATTCATCTTTTGCGTTAGCATTACCCTTTTGCTAACGAATAAACCCCTGTTCGGTGAAAGACCTTGTGTCCTAGCCAATCATCCTACGATATTGCCATTACGGACCTTACGTCAGAATCGACGTAAAATGCATCCCTTGCGGTGGCATTGTCCCCTCGCCAACAAATAAACCTCCTTTTTTTACTGGCACAAGGCCCTGTGCCCCAGCCAATAGCTATCTACTATCATCAAGGGTCGAACATCACACTTCGACCCATCATCACCCTTTCGTCATATGTTCAAAAAAAAGAGGAAAAGAAAAAATGCAGAGAAAAGAGAAATGGGGCTTAGTCTTCCACCCCTTGTGGGACGAGTCCTTCTGGGACAGAGACATGCAGCTCCTATTTCGTCTCGCCTAGATAAAATAGAATCCCTTGCCCACCTACGGATGCTCCTTCAACTCGAAGAAATAATGAAAAAGATCCAACGAGGGAATGATCCCGCACTTGCGGCAGAGGAAGCGGAAAGAATAAACGAAGAGATAAGAGTTGGCGACCAGCTAGATGGGAGCCAGCCGGAAGAAGCAAAGGAGTTCGACAACGAAGGGATGAAGAGGGAGGCGAAACCCACTCTTCTAGGACAGAAGAAAGGAACATAAGTACTCGAAGGGAGAGTCCAGGATCGTTTCATGAGGGGGAGAAGCAGTGAAATGGTACTTCCAAGGGAGACCATACCGATACTCCAGTCGCTTCACCTCCGCCTCGTCCAACTCACTGCGGTTCAAAATCGGCGGCACCAACGAGATCCTCGAAGCCAGCCCACTCCCTTGCTCCTCAGCCTCCATATGCTAGTCTGCCATGGAAAGGGTAGGAGAGCCAAAGGTAGATGATTTCGTCAACTCCAGAGGAAGAGGAAGCTACCGAATCATCGCCGCAGTAATCTCTGCCTGCTCTGCGAAGGCTACCGTAATTATCTACTCCTCCGAGTTACCCTCGTGGCGCATGAGAGAACCCTGAAGGTACAAGCGATGGAGAGCACAACCCTAAACCACGAGAGTATAGAACACAAACAACGGACAATGCTTATAACCCCCAGCGAGAGGGGGCGCGACGTTTCGATCTCCAAGAAGAGGGGCCTCCTCGCCTTAATCCGTCAAGATTACCATCATTATGGGCACACTTCCAGGACAGCCGCTTCATGTGGCCCCTGCCAAAGTTGGATCTCCACCCGCCTGAGCCATAAAAGTCCTGCCCAAACAGCTACTCGACCGAGCCTAATTTGGCTCGGGAGAAGGAGGGGGACAAGTGGAGAGGGGGATTTCCACAGCCCATATATGAGTAGCCAAACAAGGTCCTGCTAGACCAAACAAGGCCCGACTCCCTCAAGTGACAGCCCTGCCGGGCCCACTTGTCCTGTGAAAAGTCCAATAAAGTCACTCGGGTCCTAGCACTTCCTAGGCGGCCTCTTGGCTTAAAAGTTCGAGCGTCGGTCCAAACGGGGAAGGTCACCCACTGCTGCCTCATACCCCCTCGCCCGAGCTACGCTCCCCTCACTCTGGTAAGAGCTAGCGCCCATGCTCGGGCCTTATTGGCACTCCTTGTATGTGCAATATCGAGAAGCTGGGCACCGGATATTGATTATTGTAATCTGAGTAGAGACCAAAAAAATGAACAACTTGAAAGAGTGGTAGGTTCACTACATTTGAAGCTCGTGGAACTAAACAAGAACCATAGGGAGAACTCAAAGACTGTTCAAAATTTTATATTGAGCTTCCTAGATCACCTTCAAAAGAGTCTCTACACTTAGCTAAATTGGCACTGCCTTCCACACAGACAGCCTTTCTTGAATAGCCAGTACATGAACCCTGTGTTCAGCTAAATGGATGTGTATTCCTGCACCATGAGTAGCAGAAATATTAATGTCCATGGTGCACCTTTCTGAATTGTAATTCTCAGTCACCAATTCACAGTCACCCTTAGAAAAAAAATTAGTCCACTTTTAAAGAAGGGTTTCCACTGATACTTTAATACATAGTGACCAAATAGTTATGATCACCGAAACTTGTGGCAGTGGCCGTCATCTGGGACTCGGAGCCTATAGGTTTATGTCCGTTCTCAACAGGGTCTCCCTTCCCCTTATGAGCAGGGCAGAAATCCAAAACTCTTTAGAATGTTAAACAAGGCAATCCCATCAGCGAAACGCATTCTCAGTTCCTCTCCATAAGGCCTCTGTGGTAAGCCTGGAAAGAGCGAATTCAGCCACATGACAACATCAAATCGAGGTTCAGCTTGAAACTCAAGATGTGAGCATTGCATAATTGCCTCCCCTAGATCCTTGGATTCCCAGTTCATATAAATTATGGGTTAACAACCACACATGCAGATCATGCAATAGCTATTGCAAGCATCAACACTTTTGTAGCCTCTTTAACGAGGCATAGACATGACTCCTCTACATTCTTTAATCGGGTCCGGACTAGTTCCATTGCTTGTTATAAGGTAGCGACGGGAGCTACAGCAGTTGAGCTCGAGTACACCTCTGCATCAACGGGACGTGGCGAACTAGCCCTCACAGCAATGTAAGTCAGCGGCATGCTGCGCCGCTTCTGCGAACAAAATCACCCTTCTATGCAGAGACTTGGTATCCCCGATAGAATGTAAATGGACCCAGAGCATATCCTGACAGTCTTGAATGTCAACCCTTCCAAGCTCAAACTCTCCGCATTCGGAAGAATCGCTCCAGTCGAGCCACAATTCTGAAACCAGCCCTTTTCTGAAGATTTTGACCCAACATTGAGAAATAATTTTTTTGTCTTCATTGAGTCAGCGTGCCTCTCTCCTCTCACATCATCTCTCCCATAGGGTCGACGTGTCTCTCTCCTCTCACGTCATCTCTCCTACAAAGTTGACGTGCCTCTCTCCTCTCGCGTCATCTCTCTCTGAGTTGGCTTGCCTCTCCCCTCTCACGTCATCTCTCCCATGAAGTCGGCGTGCCTCGCCTCTCTCATGTGTCCCACCTGTAAGTCATCGTCTCTCTCCTCTCACCTGTCTCCCACAGTTTGAGAATTTGCATTTCATGCATTCATGTATAACATAAGAAAATCAACCAAAAAAGAGAGAGAAAAGAAAAATGAACTAGGTCACTATCATATCACATCATGTACAAGTGTCAGGAGTATAAAACAAAATCAGGCTACCCCCTCTGGCCTATCATTGTCACCTCCTCCCTCCTGCCTCTTCGATGGTGGGCCCATCGCAGAGGTCGCACCCTCCTCCCTCTCTCATCGCCGGCATCGGTCCTCCTCCTCATTCCTCTGCCACTGTGAGGAAGTCACAAGGTATCGCCCGACAGAGCCGTGAGTAGCCTAACTCCCGCTCGGGGCCATACGGCTACCACTCATCCCCTGCGAGATCGGCTCATCTCCTTATATGCTCGCAACTCATCGCGCAGCTCGAACGCCTCTGTCGATACTGCCCCAGCTCCAAGGCCGTAGCTTAGAGTCACTCTACCTCTGCTCGAAGGAGTGCCATCTCCACTGAGTCTGACGGTCCGGCCTGTGCTAGCTGCTACCGAAGGCGGGCTACCTCCTCCTGTGGCTCAACCTAGCCTCACTCTGCCTCCTCCCTCGAGCGAACGCTCTGCTCCAGCTCGGCTCGTAGGTGCTCCGTCTCCTCCCGCGAGTGAAGGCTCTACTCCAGCTCACCCCATAGGTGGGTCGCCTCCTCTCTCAGGCAATAGCTCTGCGCCAGCTCCTCCCGCAGACGGCGGTCTCATCCTGGGCCAATACGAGCTCCTCTCGCAACTAGTCACCCTTGCCTATGGCGGTAGTCAACTCTGCCACCTGTACACATGCATTCACCATCAGTCAACTACATTTTAGTATAGAAGCATAATTCACAAGGGAAAGTGTAGGGCATACCGGCTCAGAAAGTGCTGCCTCAGTCGCCTTGGCCCGCTCCACCATCCGCTGAAACTCTGCCTCCCGCTCTGCTCGGTCGGCGGGAGTCTGGGCTGAAGAAGTAGACGGAGCATCGGCCCCCTGTCTCTGGGCCTCTCTGTGCCCGGCACAGACTCCTGTTCCTGCTCTGGCTGGTCTTGTGCGGGCTCCTGCTCCCGCTGGGGAAATACTCTGTGGAACATGCACCCACTCCGGAGCACCATAGTTTCAGATGCCTCTGTCGGGGCCGGTGGAGATTGTGAAGAAGTGGAGGCTGGCGTACTGACAGGTAGTGGAGAGTTGGTAGCAGGAGGGGGTGTCGTGGGAGGCCTTGCCGTCGATGGGTTGTTGTTTGGTGGAGGGTTAGGTTGGGTAGTTGGCGGGCAGAGTAGGAGGGATCGCAGAAGCATGGTGGTGGAAGGTGGAGCTAGTTGTTGTGGCATTGGTTGTGGTGGAATTGATTGTGACGTAGGGATGGATTGTGGAGGAGTGGATGCCGGCAAGGGGCGAATGAGGGGAGGCCTGTTTGGCGAAAGGTTTGCAGGGGAAGGTGCATTCATGGGTTAGCGAATAAGCAGGGGCCATGTAGGAATGGAGTTCGGGTGAAGTGGCCCTGGTGTGGTAGAGCGGATGAGGGGACATGAAGGTTGGGGAATCCTTAGCAAGTGAGGTGGTTGGTTGGTTTCTTGGTTAATGGCCCCGATAGAGGCGCTTTCTTCTTGCCATCCCTACCCTCTTTCCACTTCACGGATTGAGGTGACAGGGTTAACTTGTTGGTTCTATACCGGGTGCTCCGGTAATAGATTATTGACTATCCCCATGTTGGGCTGGGGAGCAGGAGCCGGTTGCTACTGTTGGCCCTGCTATGGTTGTTGTTGCTGAACCTGTTGCTGACATGGCGGCCTTCTTGCCTTCATGGAGGCTACCACCTTTCTCATCTCGTCCCAATCTATACCTCCTTGATCATTCAAATCATATATGTAATCTTTAAAATGAAAGCTGTGGGTGATGCTGTGACCGGGCTGCCTATGGAAAACACAGTAACGGGAGGTATCAACATTTTGTGGTCACACCATCCGTTCCTTTGGCAAGTGGAGCAAATTGGCGGCCATCAGAGCATTAAAAATATCGGGAGACTCTCAGGTAGCGGAGGGTATTCGGCTCTTTTCGGGCCTATCAGCCTCCTGGGCTGCTGGGGCTCATAATTGTTCGGAGGAGGAACATTGTTGTATTGTTGTGGAGGAGGATTGTGGGGTTGGTTTTGGTTTGGTGGTAGAGGTGGAGGTCGAAAGGCTTGAGCGTGTTGGGGTTGTGGAGGTGGATGTTGGAAGGTTTGAAGGGGTTGAGGTTGTCTCGCTCACCGAGGACACGCGCTCCTCGTCACGGGAACCAACACCGGTCAACGCCCACGCTCGGCGGACCAACCAGATGCCAGCTTCACAGCTCACTGACCAATCCCACGCCTTTCACCAAGGATGACCAACACTGAGCTTCCACTAGCTTACACCTAGCAAGCCAAATGCCCTCAGCAACGCGGCCAACTCTACCAGAAGACAAAGTTCTAGCAAACCCCAGATCCAATCTGGGAAAAGGCACACCTCATAATCGTCCACCCAGGGCCTCGCCGGCATACTACTCATGCCATTCTCGAGCCCCAATAACCAGCATCTTCTGTCTGTGAAAGACCATCCACGGGTCACCAGGTACACGTCAATGGGAAACCTTGACTTGCTCAGCTTCTTCCTTCTTTTCTAGTCTTGCACCAAATCTGAAGGACACATTCCAAATCTCAACAGGCCATCCGCTGACTCTTTCACAGACCAATACCACAGCTCGAGCCAAAGCTCACTAAGACATCACAAAACCTCACGCCAACTCTACCCTCTCAGGGGAGCACGACGAAACCACATGACAGGATCCCTCCTCGATCATCACGTCACTCAACTCAGACTTACGAGGAATCCTCCCTTGCTGGTCACAGACCAGGGATCACCATCCAACGCCTACGTCTCTTCAGAGACCTCCGCACACAGGCACTGTCTTTCGTCCTGTCTCATCAAATCCTTCGCCTAAAAATGATCCAAAAGGACGCCTGCCAATCCTTGGCTCCGCTCTTACCTCAGAGTCTCGGGACATCACCTGAATAATTCACGGCACACTTGTCGACACATTTTCCCAACTATCCATCCTGCCAGTGCCATAAATCACAATGTCTCCAGCAATGACATGGCAACAACACGTCTCACATAGCCAGAGATAATCTCACACCGAGGAACCAATCCTTTGATGCTCTACACATCCTCTAAAATTTGCCCGTAGCATCCAACGCTACAATCCTTTGTTACGCACTCAGATCCACGCGCACAGCCAACACAACGATAACTCGGGATCCTCCATCTCGACAATCATCTGTAACTCCTAGGCTCCGATTCACAATGCCTCGAAAAACATAACACCAGCCACAAATTCTTGCGAACAGTGCCCAGTTGGCAGGCATCCTTCCGGAGCAACGCCAACACACCCTTACACATCAGGGAATGGGCAACGCTTCTCACTGGCAACCACCTTGCCAACACAGGATTCGTCTCTCTATTGTCTGTAGTTATGAACGTGTAGCGCCTCTGAACAAGCATGTACGCACTGCAACCTGTGTGAATTCTTCGAATGTTTTCTCTGCTATTTTTCGAACCTCACATCCATGATGAGGGCCCGAGACAGCCTATCTCATGGACTCTCACTCATGAAATGGTGAGGGATATAGCCAAATCGCCATCTGTATGTTCCGTTGATTAATCTGCCCCCAAAGATTGTCCTGCGTGAAGCCTCTTGTTCTCTAGGATGATCTACCTAAAACCAACTAGTATCATAACTTTTTCCTTCTAAAACCCTTGGATAAAGCTTTACAGATCCCAAATCCTCAAGCCTTGCCCATCGGTGCCCCAACCTGGCTCTCAGCGCAGGGCTCTCTCGACGACTGGAACCCTCCGCGCCGATCGCGAGGCTCGCCGAAGCGCAACCCAGACTGATAACCTCAACGCACCCTGCCGCGCTGACCACCTCTCTCCCCCATGTCGATTTTCCTTCGTGCCAATCCCCATCTATGCCGTTTCATCTCAGCACCGACCACCCTCTGCGTCAAATTCATCAACTCATCGACTAGCCCTGCTACCCGCTGAAATTCATCCAAATTACCCGACCTCCCAGCAGCCCCCTAGCAAACCTTAACTCCAGACACCTCAGTCTCAGCTGCCCCATTCATCCCAAGGAACAGTCATAGTTCTCCACCTGAAGCTATGGGAGCTAAATTAACGGAGTTATACCCCTACATTCTACTAATCGTGATGTTTCTGCCAACCCCACTGGCCCATGGAGTTCTATCACTGCATGTTCTCCAATGGTTCCTTCAAGGGGGCATCAATAAATACCATGATAATGGACATTGTCCCGTCGCATCTCGATCCCTTTGGAGATCTCAGGTTGAGAAATTCCCACCTTTCTTCAGCTTCCATCTCGGCACTCCGTGGATGGATGTCCTATACCTCTCTGGGCATGATCCAAAAAAAAGGGGAGATGCTGTCCAAATGAATTCTGATCTTCGCTATATTGAACCATCTCCAAAACCCTTGGGATCTAAAGAGGCCTGCCTCTGCATGTCCTCTACTGACTCCCTCTTGGGAATAATAATATTAAACGCTGTGGTGAGCGAATACTGTCTCAGTTTAGTCCCACCTCGTGATATCCGGGCAGTGATATGCTCCGATCTTTTGTGGATTCTGTCTCGACTCTGCGTGGTCGGTTTCCTATTCTCACTTGACATAAGCTCTAAACCCCACCCCAGGGGGGGTTTAGGCGGGCTAGCAGAGGATTTTTTAATTAATTAAAAAGTAATTTTTTTTATTTTACAGAGGGGGTTTAGGCAGACTGGCTAAGGGAGAGAGGGAGGGGTGGTCCCCACCCTATAAAATCCTATTTTTTGTGATTTTTCTTCCTAAATTAACTAAGAAGAAAAGGACAGGTGCCTGGGAGGATACGTGGAGCCTTGTGTACGTTGACTTGAGGAGTTCTCGTGCTATCGCTTTGCTGCATCCACGTTTTGATTCCACGAACTGGTATGAACAAATGACGCGAACCCTTCACCTCAGGATTAGGGAGTCAGATGAACTGGGATTGAGATTCAGACGAACTGGGACTGAGCGGGGGCGCGGGGCCACTGGGCTAGAGAGAGGGCGCGACCCCAAGGGAGTTCGCCCTCCCTGGGGCGTGCGGCCGCGCCCTGGGGCGAACTGGCCCCAGGCGCACCGCAACCCCAAGGGATGGCCCCCGGGGGTCTTGTTTCATCGTCTGGGAGTGTCCTTTGAGGGACACTAGGCTCTGGGGCATTGGGATGGGCCCGTGGGGGCCGTTGTTCTTCGAGTTGTAGTTGCCGCTCGTAAGGTGTTCGGGGAAATACCTGACACACCCCGGGTTGTCGAACGGCCTGGGTAACTAGCTGAGGGGTCCCAAGGTGGGCCTTGGGCTGAGAATGGGAGCTCGTGGGAGCTAAGGAGAGGCAGCTTAGGCACATGGGGTGTGCCTCGAGTTACGTGCCATGTTGTACGGTGGGTTGGCGGGATAACCTCAGGTTTGCCCGAGTGCTAAGGTTAAGTGGCTCGTCGCTACATGTCTGAGGGTCGGGGGTGGCCCCGACTTGCTGGGGGGGTGTTGCAGCACCCAATTAGCATGCTGGAACCACGGGGTGACCCGTGGTTTGGTGTAGAAGGGTTGGAATATATGTGCCCACAAGGTGTTTGGGAAAATACCGAACACGTGTGTGTGAGCCGTATACGCGTGCGACAGGTCTCCAAAGCCTATGGTTAGCCTAATTAGGTCTCCCCTTGACCTTGAAAGGTTGGAAGGAGCCATCTCGGGGTTAGCTCCATGCCTTTTCACAGGGTGCCACGTGGCATGGCTTAGAGTCGGAGCGCCCCTGGGTCGGCCCGAGCGGCCATGTGAAGTGTGGGCAAAGCCCGTAGTTGAGTAGCCGAGATTGGTCCCAGTTAGTTGCTTGTGTAGCCACAATTAGAAAGCCCATATAGTTTACGGACGTTAGGAAAAGGAAGATGCCAAAGAATATTCCATCCTAAGGTAACCCAAAAATACCCCTGCTCTCACTCCTTCTCTATCTTTCTTCTCCCCACACACACACTCTCTCTCTCCCCCCTACTCAGACCACCACCGGTCCTGCTCTCCATCTCTCTTCCACTCCTCTCCTACCGCACCGTGGTCCACTGCCAGTGCCAGCGTCGGAAATGATAAGGAGGGAGTCTGTGCAGATCTGGAGGTTCTTCTGCTCCACAACGCAGACCCTGACGTCGCAGACAAAGATGGAGGAGCGGCCGCTGAGGTCCACCGAGTCAAAGCCGACAGAGTTCCGAAACTTGAAGAGGACAGGCACGACTCCTGTCGAGAAGCCATGGTGATGAATGGCTGCTCTATGCGATCGGAGGAGAATGAGGAGGAGTAGGAGGGTGATGGGGAAAACGATGGAAAGCAAGAAGAATGGGTATAGTGGAAAAAATGGGAAAAGACCAACAAGCGGGAGGGACTCCGCCATGCGAGTCGCCACTTACACACAGGTTTCAATAGACAGCCGCCCCCCTTTCCTCCACCTTGTCTGCCCCAGTACCCTCAACAACAAGTTCTTCTCTGAGGCAGACCACGCTAACGCCAACCAACTCCTCTGTCGTGACGAGGGTCGAGCCTTTAACTCCACCATCCTAGTAAACCACAACCACCTACTTCGCCCCCTCGACGGCGGGGGTGAGAGCCTGTGGCACCCTGTGTGGCGTGCGGGATCAGAGCTTTGGACCCCCCACCCCCCCGGCGCCTCGTCTTGTTCGTCTTCACAAAGGAGGGTGCTAGCACCGACAATGGGGAGGATGGGGAGCGAGCATCCAAGGGGGTCATTGGGCAGGGTTTCCGTCTCAACCGGCGTAACGCTGTGACGATCTGTGGAGGAGCTCTGCCTGTGGAGGTTCGTTGTAGAGAGAGAAAGAGCAGAGAAAGAGAGGTTCTGTAGAGATAGAGAGGAGAGAGAGTGTGTAGGACATAGAGAGAGAACAGAGAGAGAGATGGGGGTGAGACCGCAATCTAACTAGGGTTATTTTAGTCTTTTATCACGTTTGGGTAAAGTTAACCTAGGCATGGTTTCAAGGATGGCAAACTCGATTTCAGACTCGGTTTCGACCGAGTCCGAAACTGATACCACTCGATATCGGTTTCGGTTTCGGCCGACACTCAGTTAAAAGGTTTTCCATGTGCCAAGATCTTGGCACCTCCTCTATTCTTGGATCACGTACCATTCTTAAACTCTACGAGTAGATATCTTGTCAAGGTCAGACCTAATGTCAGCTTGAGACAAATTGACAGATAGTAAATAAATGCATAGAGTTAATAGAGCTTTGAACTAAATGTGTACAGACTCAATACAGCATGTAAACACATATGCACGGACTCAAGCTTCACACGTTAAACTGATGCACAGACTTGATTTATTGTCAGAGTAGAAGTGCCAAGACTGTGTGTGTGTGTGACATGCAGGAATGCACTGAGTGCGTATATGCAAAGTGCAAGCATTGCACTGACTCAATGTGCCAAGAGCAACGTTGCTTAGACTTAGATCGTGTGACATGTAAAGGTTGCACAGACTTATTTATGTAGCATGCTTGACTTGTAAGGACTTAATGTGTAAACACTGGATGCATGAACTCTTATGCACCGAGTTGCCTAAGACGTGTTGCACAGACTCTATGTCCCTAGTGCAAGAGTTGCACTGACTTGATGACGTGCAACGAGAATTATTGCACTGACTTAGTGTGCCTTGAACTAAGCTTGCACGGACTTGGTCTCGTGCAACAGCTACCAGTGCATCGACTTACCTAATGCATGGATGACACTTGCACCGAGTTGGTCGTGTGCAGCAACAAGGCTTGCACTGACTTTATGCATGCATGAACTTAATGTAGACTAGACTAAGTGTTGCACCGACTTTATTCTTTTGCACAGACTAAGTGTAAACATGAAAAAAATATTTATATGAACATCTGACATATACAAGTCATCAAAATACTTACATCATCAAGTCAATATATAATTGACAAAGACAATTACGTAGTTAACAAAGTCAAACTACATCGTTGCCATCAGCCAAAATAAATCAACATGTGAACATTCTCCCTCATCATTTAAAGCCAGAGGAGACCCAACATTCTCCCCCCTTTTGATGATGGCAACCCATGGCAACTGCAAACGTTAATGCAATTTGGATGATGTATGTTGATAAGACATGAAAGATAGTCAGATATGCATGCAGATGCCGACTCTATTAACTGACAATCTCCCTGAATACATCCTTAAAATGCTCCCCCTGAATTCTTGACTCCTACCTCTTAATCAAATCTATCATGAACTTCTAAACATAATGTCTCTCGCCATGTAAGCTCAATCTCTCCCCCTTAACCATTAGAATGCAATCCTCTCCCCCTTTTCGTGGCATCAACCTTGACAGTCTTGAGGGTGCCAACTGAGTCTTTGACCTTGTGTTCTCTTGGCTATGCTTCATTGTGTACTTCATTGTGCATCGGCTCTCATGTGGCCAAGCGTTGATTCTTTTGTGCTATCCGTTGAAAACCAACTTGATCTTCTGATAGCAGTCCAGCCTTTGCTTCAACTTTCATTTTCACTTGGGCGCGTTCATTTAGCTTTCACTTTTACCATCTCCAGTCCATTCCTTCTCCATTCATTTGCTTACCTGTCATGAACAAAGCATCACGTATGTCAGTCATATGAAGGTGCAAAATAATAATGACTTATAGTGTTAGCCATTATCAAAATCATGATATACCAATGACTACAGGGGCACAACATTGGCAGGGTAGCCTCGGGTTGGCCCGAGAGCTAAGAATGAGTGGCTCATCGCCACGTGTTCGTGGGTCAAGGGTGGCCCCAGCTTGCTGGGGGGTCATTGTAGAACCCAGTTGATATGCTGGAACCGCGGGTCGGCCCACGGTTTGCTGTAGAAGGGCCGGAATATACGCGCCCACAAGGTGTTCAGGAAAATGCCTGGCATGCGTGTGTGAGCCGTATATGGGTATTGTGGGCCTCCAAAGCCTGTGGTTGACTTAGTTGGGTCTCTCTTTGACCTTGGAGGGTCGAAAAAAAAAGGGTCCTGGGGCAGGCCCCTAGGCTTTTCACTAAGTGCCACGTGGCGTGGCTTGGAGTCAGGGTGCCCCCAGGGTGGCCTGGGAGACCATGTGAAGTGTGGGCAAAGCCCACGACTAAGTGGTCAGCAAAAGTCCCGGTTGGTTGCTGGCATAACCGTACGTCACGGCTAATTGGTTAGGGCCCTTAGCTTCCCCCACGGAGTTGTAGAAAGAGTTGGGTAGCCCATGCCTTAAGGGTGTTCGGGAAAATTCCCGGACCCTCGTTCCTTGGCATTTTGTCGAGAAATTGTCCGGGTACAACAACCCTCTCCCACTTAAGGAGAATTTGGTCCCCAAATTCATTGCATGGAATTTATGGAGAATATTATTCTACTTATAGTTAATGAGTTAAATAAATAATTGAGGCTATGATGATTCGAATAGGTCAAAATGGTACCTTCAATCGGTTTACCTTCATCGTCCAAAATGGCATTTAGATGGCCTCGTCGCCCGCGTCCATAGTTATCCCTTGACGATGTTTCCTTTATGAGGGGACACTTCTGTAAGCAATGCTCTCGGCTCCCACATTTAAGACAAGCGTTGAGATGCTTCCAGCATTCCTCAGTCGCATGCCCGAACTTCTCACAAAATGAGCAAGCCGCCATGACATACTTCTCTTCCTCCTCCTTGGCTCTTTTACTCTCGCCATTTCCATTGTCATTCCTTTCCCAATACCATTACCATTTCATTTACCATCACCATGCCCATTGCGGGACCTCTTATTGTGGTGGGCTTCGTCATCCTCTACTTCTCTCTCCTCTCGCCTATCATGTTTCTGACTTGACTCCTCTTTCTTGCCTCTAAACTTCTCTACCTTCTTCAAGGTCCTTTCACACAAATATGCCCATTAGACCATTTCCGTATATGTGCGGATATTTTGTGGATCAGGTTTTTGAATAAATTTGGGGCTTAAACCATCCATGAATCAGTTAGCCTTTAATAGGTCCGTATTAGCCAAGTGGGAGGGCATAGGGTGCCAACCTTGAAAACTGAAGCTCATACTTGGCTACGGACATCATCCCTTGATGAAGGGAGGTGAATTCCACCACATTCCTCTCCTTGATATGTTCGGAGAAATACTTTGCACGGAATAATTCAAGAAATTCCACCCATGTGAGTTGCTTATTTTGGAGAGGGGCCGACGTTGCTTTCCACCATGTGCGCGCGTCCTTATGGAGTTGGAAGGTGGCTAGAAGAACCTTCTCTCGGTCCTTGCATTGCATGATGTTGAGTATCCGCTCCATCTCATCCATCCATTTCTCAGCTTCATCAGGATTAGAAGATCTCGAGTACTGCAGAGGATTCAAACATCAAAAATTTCGATGCAAATCACCAGCACCAGCCCTCACGCTAGCTTGGGCAACGGTTTGGGGGGCCTGGGTAAGACCCGCAACAGCTTGCTGCATCTCATCCCAGTTAACACTGTCAGCCATTGAGAGAATAAGGTACCTGAGAAAATAACTAATAGTTAATTCCCTATGGAATTTGTAGGGGTTAATCCTAGAAATAAATTCTAAGTAGCTATCTCATCTCAGGCTCTAACAACTCTCACATGGGTTTAGAAATTTCTCCCTAGTTCATAGGTATGGGGCCTTTAATCCTTGGTCTTAGCCTATGACATGACATTCTCCTAGGACTTACTTATGCCTAGGCTCTAATACCAACTTAACTGTCATGCCCCGAGCCATGTGTGTACAGTGGAAGCAACATGGGGAACGTGGACAGTCGGCATTATGCCTCAAGCTAGCAAGATAAATCAGAGCGCAATAACATCGACATAAAGGAGGAATGCACAATGATATAGTCTAAACATCTAACTTTTGTTAAATAAATATCAAGGTTTACATTTTATTTGACTCTAATGACCCCTAGACTCAATAAAAAAATAGAAATTATATAGTATGACTCAATAAAGTAAAAATTACATGACGATTCTAACTAATGACACTACTAGGCTTCTCTCTTGACTTTAGTTGCTCTCAGATCCGCCACTAGTATAGTCCGAATCTGACCCTCTATGTTTCCTAAAAGGATGAAAAGGTAGGGTAATGAGCACACTTACCCAGTAGGTATCTTCGTATCAACATGAAGGCATAGTTTAAATAATTAACATTTTAGCTCTAGGAAGTAAGATAAGGAAAATATGATAAAATATTCGATAAAATCATAATAACAACACAAACAACACGATGTGATCAAGATAAGAGATATGAGATAATATACGAGCATGATCAAGTAAGAATATAATGTGGCCTTTCATGTAACAAGAACGCACTTCACTTTTCACTTTTCACAACCATAAAGGCTATGCACTAAAATGTCATGTAACAAGCATGTAATAATTCTATCAAGAGATAGCCTTGTGGATTTCAATCGTTTATAAAAAAAGTACTCCCAGCACAATGCGACGCCAGCGTTCATCATACCCCATGGTTTATATTATATTTTCAACAATCAGCCGAGGGAGCTAGTGTCGAGCCCTTGGACACAATCAGTGCTCGATCTACATCTTGACGTTACAAATCAAGCAACTTTCATGAGATATAACAATAAAGTACGGCCAGTAATATAATAATTCAAATAAGAAGCTCATGATAACAAGATCAAGGTAAGAATGCACCAATTGAGAACATATGAGTTCAAGAATGAATTAAAAATAAGGTCATGATATGGAAGGAATCTGACAATATAGCTGCATATTCATTAACTTTCATACATCATTAATAGCTTATTGAAGAAGATTTTTAGTTCTAGACAATCATTAGACCATCTAAGAACATTCAATATGCCGCCTCGGCGTCGGAGAGTCCCGGTTCCTCTGGAAGCGAGTAGTGTGCCTGCTCCAGCTCCCGTTGTCCCGGCACAAGAGGATGCGTCTGGCAGTCGCGGACGGGCATTAAAGGAATTCCTGCTATTTCATCCGCCGACATTTGAGGGCCAGACCGATCCGGATGCCACTAGAACTTGGTTGGACGCCACCGAGCGCATGTTTCGTTCCATGGAATGCGCATAAGATGAAAAGGTGATGCTCGGTACCTTTCAACTCCAGGGCGCGGCGTTGACCTGGTGGAATACCGAGTGGGAAGTTTCTTTCCAATCCCGCCCACTTCGCCAGATCTCGTGGACTGAGTTCGTAGCCACCTTCGAACTCACTTTCAGCCCAGCTTATCTCCGCATGGATAAAATGCACCAGTTTTTACAGCTTGTCCGAGGAGGGATGTCGATGCTCGAATATCGGAACAGATTTATGGAATTGGGCCGTTATGCGCCCCACATTCTTGCTAATGAGGCATTGAAGACAGAGCAATTTCTGCGTGGCCTCCGTGCTGAGTTGAGGTAGCTGCTGATTGTTGCCCGTGTTACCACTATGACTGAAGTATATCAGGCAGCAGCAGCTCTAGAACTGGATTTGGCAAGATCTCATGTCCCTTCTCAGGCGTTATCGGTTCAGCTGACAACTCAACTTCCTTCAGGTTATCTGCCTCCTGCTCCAGGATTTTCTTCTGCCACTCCTGCAGCTAGTGGTGTCGCTTCTTCTGGCAAGTCCCAGTTTAGAAGATTCAAGAACAAGAAGAAACTAAAGAAGCGATTTGATCAGCAGGCTTCATCCGGTGCTACCCAGCAGTCAGCCCCTTCTTTCCAGCAGTGACAGACTTCTGCAAAAAGCCAATTTAAAGGTTGTACGCGATGTGGTGGCAGCCACCCAGGCAAACCATGCTCGTTGCTAGTGGTATGTTTTCGATGTGACCAGCCAGGTCATGTGGTGAGAGACTATCCGATGCGAGCGATTCCGGTGTAGTTTGCTCCAGCAGCTCCATCCCAGCCATCTCAATCACAATTCAGGCCTCCGCTCCCGCCACCGTCGCCATTTCAGCAGATTCTTCCTCAGGCTTCAGCAGCATCTTCTTTCCAATCTTCTGTAGCTGCCAGTAGAAAGATGAAAGGCAAAGTGACTCACATTTCTCGGGCAGAGGCTGTAGCTTCCAATCTTGTCGAAGGTACGATTACTATTTTTGAGTTTGGGAAATGTGCTGGCAAGATTGTCACGTGAGTACCTTATTCTTGCATTGGAGGTTGTGTTCTCAGATGAGATTGTGTTTTGGAGGAGTGATCTCTGACAGATTACGGGTCCCAGTTGGTGGCCGTGAGCGGTTGGTCAGATTGACCAAGTGGTCGACCATGGTAAGATGTGTATTATTTGGGGACCCGTGTGCATTGGTCGTGGTGTTATCGACCTACTTACTGTGGTAGCAGGCGACACTTGTCAATTTTGGAGACGTGTGTCGTGGATTGTAAGAGGTTGATTCCCATGGCTCTGCGGTAAGAGCGGGATTGGGATTGGCAGGCATCCATCGGGAGTGGTTGAGATGAGTTGCGATTGGATAGCGATTGGACGATGCCTGTGAGTGGTGGTCTCTGATGAGACGTCAATGTTGGATGGTGATCCCTGGTCCGCGTTTGGCGGGGGAGGATTTCCCAAGGTGTTACGTCGAGTAACGTGAGGATCGAGGGGAGATCCTGTCATGTGGTTTTATCGTGCTCCCCTGAGAGGGTAGAGTTGGTGTGAGGCTCGAGATCGGTTGCGGTGTCTGAGCGAGCTTTGGCTCAAGTTGTGGTATTCATCTATGGAAGAGTTAGCGGATGGCCTGTCGAGATTTGGAATGTGTCCTTCAGATCTGGTGCAAGACCAGGAAAGAAGGAAGAAGCTAGACAAGTCAAGGTTTCCCGTTGACGCGTATCTGGTGACCCGTGGATGGTCTTTCACAGACAGAAGATGCTGGTTATTAGGGCTCGAGAATGGCGTGAGCTGTATGCCAGTGGGGCCTTGGGTGGCCAATTATGATGTGCGCCTTTCCCTGGATTGGATTTGGGGTTGTGAAAACTTTATCTTCTGGCAGAGTTGGCCGCGTTGCTGAGGGCGTTTCGCTTGCCAGGTGTAAGCTGGTGGAAGCTCAGTGTTTGTTGTCATTGGTGCAAGGTGTGGGATTGGTCAACGAGCTGTGAAGCTGGCATCTGGTTGGTCCACCGGGCATGGGCGTTGACCGGTGTTGGTTCCCGTGACAAGGAGCGTGTGTCCTCGGTGAGCGAGATCATGGTGGTGTCAGTAGTGCTGTGGTTGGTTTTCGTATTGACTGAGGTGATGCCACACTTGTACTTCTTGCATGTGCCTGCTCTGATGATCGATGTGTCTTGGGTTGTGAGCGAGGCATTGTCTGTGATCATTGTCTGGCCGCGTCCCTCAGGATCATGCCGTGGGGTTGAGGCGATAGTGGGGAAGGTTTGGGAGGGTGGCTCCCGGGACGAGGTCAATGGCATGTTGGACATCCGTGTGCTCGCTTGTGCATTTGCACATCCCCCATTCGTGCTATGCACCACCACTAACAACAGCAACAAGAGAACGATGGCCGCCGTCATGTACGGACCCTAGGTCGCCAACCACGCCAAGTTCGGATATTTGGCGACTCAAATTGGTGTTCGACGACTTCCCGCTAGTCGTTGGGTCGCCTTTCTTTTTGGGCGTCGTCCCCATGGTTGAGGCCAGCTCAGCTGCACCAACTACTACGACTGCCGAGGGTGTCAGGCCCTCCGCTCCAAAGACTGGCTGAGCCGCCTCGGTCAATAAAGCAACTGCCAGTGGTGTCAGGCCCTTTGCTTCATGACTGGTCGGGCCGCTCGGTCAACAAACCAACTACTGGGGGTGTTAGGTTCTCTGTTCCAGTAATCGGCCGGGCTCGCTTGGCCAACTCTGCAACGGCCGAGGGTGTGAGGCCCTCTGTTCGATCAACTGGCAGGGTCTTCCCGGTCAACTCTTCAACTGCCCAAGGGTGTCAGGCCCTTTGTCCTAGCAATTGGCCTACTTTTCTCGGTCAACAAATCAACAGTCGAAGGTGTCAGGCCTTTAGCTCCAGGAACTGGCCGACTTTTCTCAGTCAACCAAGTTACTGTTGGCGCCGCTCCTGTACAACGGGGGCAACGCCGTCGCCGCAACGACACCAACCCTACAGCGGCCACCCTCATAGGTATTGATTGCTCTTGCATAACGGGGCTAGTGTCACTGCTGCAACAAAGCCATTCCTACGGCAGGTGTCACTAGTGCTGCTCCTGCTCAACGGGGGTAGCGTCGTAGCCGCAAAGGCACAAAACTTGTAGTGGCAACATCTCGCTCCGACAAGACAATAATTGTCAGAGATCTTCGCACGCGACTCGATGGAGGCGAGCCGATTATGCCTCGGGACCGGCACGTCCCAACTATCTCCACCTCTAACCGCTTCGAGTTTCTTTGGCAAGTCCGGGAGGAGAGAGCAAAATTGAAGAAGTCCGTCGTACCGACGGTGAAGCAGTGTCCGATGCAACGACCCAAACCAGCAACTCCTCGATCAAAGTTAGGGGGTAACCCAATTGAGGAGCGCTAGCTCCACCTGAAGAAGATATGAGTCACTAAGGAGGAGGCCCGAATTATTATGCGGGCAAGGTCGAAAGGGCCCAGAGGAGAAGAATCTCCTTGTTCGAGAGATTGACCTTCCCTGGTCATGCAAGAAGGAAGGTCCACATATAAAGAAAAGGTATGTGGGTTTTTACCTGCAATATGGTTGGAATGGCTAGCAAATATGGGGGCCTGCCCGAGCAACCCCAGGAATTGGCTCGATTGGCTGAAAGGCCAGGGCCAAACACCTGAAGAGCAGAAGCCACAAGGGAAATGTTGAAAGCGGCAAAAGGGAAGCAAATCTCATCTGATGAAGTCACCACCCTAACTACAAACGTGGTCACAACTGAAGAGGAGGAGGTGTTCTTAATATCTCACCTGAAGGCGCTTCAGGGGAGACAGTAGAAGCCATCCCCAGCACAGCGACCATGGACCCATCAGTATTGATGTTGCTCTAGAAATATCAACAGGAGATGGAACTTCTGAAGAAGAAGCTAATGGAGAAAATAGAACAAGCCTTGGCCTCCAAACAGCCTGAGATGCAAGCCGAGTTTTCACGGGGAGGCATCAACCCGTGTGACTTCCCACCAGTATATACCCTGCCTCAATCGGTAGAGCCCAGCCTGGCGACCGCCCAGCAGTGCCCACCACAGCCGCTGATGTCGCCGGTGCTGCCACAGGTGCACCAAACGCCTTCATTGCTGTGTCCTCCTCTGCAGGCGACCACCTTGGTCACCCCTTACCTGCAGCCAGTGCATTTCTACCTGGAACCAGTCTATCCGACTTTCGTGAACAAGCTGATGGTGGAAAGGATGATTGAGCTGAAGCTTACTGAGCGAAATGAAGGCGACTATGACACATTTGATGCTTATCGGGTGCCGTATCCGCCGCATCATGCAGTAAAGCGGCTCCCTCTGAGTATCAGCAAGCCGCCTAAGTTTGACAAGTTCAACAGGAAGGGATCCCCGAAGGAACATGTCGCATATTATATGACCGTCATGGGTGACCTAGCCACAGATGAATCATATCTGCTCAAGTTTTTCGGGTCCTCACTGACAAGGCTCGCATTTGAATGGTATTCTAGCCTCCCGGTCGAGTTGATCAGCGACTGGCCTGATATGCAAAAGAAGTTTCGAGAAAAGTTTCATGTCACCGAGAGGGAGGTCACGAGGGCTGAACTCTACTCAACAAGATGAAGGGCAGATGAAACAGCCCTTGAATACATCAAGAGGTGGAGGAACCTCGGAATGAGATGCAAGTGGCCCCTGCATCAAGAGGATGCCATACAAATCTGTACCCTAATAGTCAGGGGATGCCCCTACTCATTCTCACCCCATTCCCCTCTCCTCATCTCCCCTTTATCCCCTCTTTCCACCACTATACCCTGTCCAGTTCGCAGGCAGTAGTAAAGGCCCAAGTTGCAGATCCTGTCCCAGAGTCATTCGGCATCATCTGAAGACGTACCATATATCGACGGAAAGCTCGTCGAGATAGCTTCGTCACTGTGGTGGTCACCCTAGCATTCGACTTCCCAGCTGTCCGGGAGGTCCGATCTCCCTCTACTGCACAGATCCAGACCAGTGGGTGACCTGAGGTGACTTCCTAGAGCTCCCATGGTCGCACCCCACCACTGCTGAAGGCGCCGTTCATCCGAGGTCTTCTACAACCAATCAGATTCCATCAGAAAAAGGCGTCATCCCGTTTGGCATCCGGAGGAGCATCTACCAACTTTCTTCCCCCAGGTGCGCAGAACAGGTCACCCAAGACCAGACCCGACCCCCCTTCACTCAACGGGTTCCTCCTCCCCGCCCCGACATTGTCTGGAGCTCCCCCTAGTTTCTAATCGAAGAAGACTCATCTGCGGTCGTCCTCGACTTGGTCCTATCTGGATTGGACTTTGGGAGCGGCTGTAGCACCTGTATCCATCTGCTATTGTACCCTGGGGTCAGTGCAAACCAGAGTGCAAAGGTCTTGTTCTAGGAGCCACCCTAGCCGGTGCTGACAACGGGCTCCTCCATGAAAATTCTCCAGCGTACCAAGGTCTGTTAGCGATGAATCAGCACTAGTTTTGGGGACTTCTGAGTTTGGGGGAGTGCGTAGCGGCATCTTCATCGACCCCCTGTCCTATCGTTCCAGAACTGGATAGAACCGGAGAAGTGCATTTTCGGCACCGACTTAGCTATTCTCCCCTCCCTGCCTGGCCGGCTTAGCGCCCTTCCCTATGCGGAGGTAGTTTTCTTGTAATCCTTAATTTTCCCTCCCCTTGTCCAACCCCCCTATGTGGGGAGTAGTGCTTGTATAATCTGAACAGGGGAAGCTACATCGACGCAGTGTGCGGGGAACCCACACTCCCCGCTCGCCCTCGTCTCTGACCGAGATCGGCGTCTTCATGCCGATCAGGTGAGCTTCGGGCCACTCTCCTCTGCTGGTTCTTCTTGCCATTACTCAGTGTAGTATTGTCTCTAGTGGCGCCGTCGGTGGTGAGAAAGTGCTCATTCCATTTTCCATCAAATTGAGCGACCACCGCGGAGTATTAGACTGGACTCTGTTGTAGTTAGTTGTTTATTTCTATTAATTGTTGAAGTGTTCTGTTTTATTTCCTATTTCTATGTACACCACACCTATCCTTTTATCCCTTCTGAGCCCCCCAGCTCGTGGGTAGCGGGCCAGGATTCGAATGGTATTGGGTCATTTCTGGTATCCAGATCTTGGGTCGTTACAGTGTGCTTCTTGAGAAGTGAGTGAATCCTCACCGGTTTGGTGAGGGGTGGACTTAGGCGGATTGGTTGTCCAGCCAAACCACCTAAAAATCATTGGGCATTCTGGCGTGTGATTGCTTTCTAATGTCTATTATCTTGATCATGTGGGCTCGGTGAGATTGAGAGAATTGATATCATTCTAGTTTTATTCAACTGCCATAATCTTCATATTTATGTTCCTCCTAGTTTAGCTTAATTTCCATAGTAAATATAATTCTACAAATTTAGTTTAAAATTGTCAAATCGATTGGGGATAACTCAACCCCCCTTCTTGTCTATACGCTATCTGGGCCAACTAGTCAGTTATTGGAGAGTGGAGGCTAGAGACTAGTCTTGGATACTAGAACTGGGTACTAGAGGCCTGCCTAGTTGAGGCGTGCTAGCCTGTTGCTAGAAACTAGGAGCTAGAGGCCTACCAGTGAGCATATGTTGGCTTCTATTGCTAGAGATTGGAGGTTGGAGGCTGACCCGTGTGGGTGTTGAAGAGGAGTGATCTCGTGCTGGATCCTGAGCCATCCGATCTTGTTGTCGTCACCATGAATGAGAGATCTACACGGCAGGAAATAGATCAGAGGAGCCTAGGATGGGAATCCCAGGGAAAACCCTTCGATGCTTAAGTCAGCGAACTAGCAGAGCGTAGGTGGAACAAAAGTAGGAGAAAGAGTATGCGGCAAGAGATCGCCCTCCACCAATGAGTGTAGTGTTGAGTGGTCTGGATCACCTTACCTTCCCGGAGGGCTTCCTTAGAGTTTATATAGTTGCTAGCCCTCGTGGCTGGAGACAGGACATCTGGAGGGACCTGGGGGCATTACGTCCTAGAGGAGGACTCTTTCTTCTTCTCTATCCCTTCGAGTTTCCCTTCTCTGAGCAATAGTGAGACTCCCCCCAGGAGATATGCCCTGCCCGTTGAGGGTCCGAGCGAAGGATACTTGATGTGACACCACCTAAGACGTACGCAAGCAAGCACTCTAGCAATCCGAACGGGCCGAAGATGGCGGCCAACTCACTCACTCGGGGGATGCCATAGCGACAAATGATCGACTTCCAGACGAAACTCCACACGACTGTCTCGGTGATTCTGGCCGTAGCTTCGGCCTCGATCCACTTGGTGAAGTAATCAATGGCGATGATGATGAACTTTTTCTAGGCTTGAGCTATAGGGAATGGCCCAAGGATGTCGATCCCCCACCGAGCGAATGGATAGGGCTCGGTCAGGGTGACAAGCTCTGACGCTGGTTGGTGGACCAGGTGGTCGGAGCGCTGGCACCGGTCACATTTCAGGACATATGCTGAGCAATTGCGCTGGAGAGTGGGCCACCAGTATCCTTGCCGAAGCAAGATTATGGCAAGTGACTGCCCTCCCTGGTGTGCTCCTCACATGCCTTCATGAACTTCTTGCACTGCTCGGCTGGCTTCGTCAGTACTGATGCACTTAAGGAGGGGGCCGGAGAAAGATCTGCAGCACAAAGTGTCATCCAAGAGGATGAAGCGCCGAGCTTGGTATTTCAATTTTTGAGCAACCCGTGGGTCGGGGGGCCCTCTAGAGTCTCGAAGTCAAGACAGATAGGGGGTACACCAGTCGCTCGGGGAGGCCGAGTCAACTGTCATGAGCTCCGAATCAATGTTTAGCTGCTCTAATTCCTCGAGAAGAGCTAATCGAGTACCCTCGGGGTCAAGAGAGGAGGCCAACTGAGAGAGGGTGTCCGCGTGGGAGTTTTCCTCCTGAGCTATCTGGACTACCTCAAAGCCCTCGATCTGTTGTGCCAACCCCTTGACTAGTTGGAGATATTTGATCATTGGTTCTTCCCAAGCTGAGTAATCACAGTTGACTTGGCTAGCGACTAACTGGGAGTCAGTGTGAATCCTGACCCTCTTAGCCCCTAACCGTCAGTCCATCCAGGCTCCCGAGATAAGGGCTTCGTACTCAGAGGTGCTGTTGGATGCCTGGAAGTTGAACTTCAAGGCGTACTATAGCTCCGCTCCTTTGGGGGACTTAAGGAGGATGCCGGCACCGCTCCCGGTCGAGTTTGAGAAGCCATCAACGAACAGGTCCCAGGTTCGCCCAGGTGCGGTTGGGAGTTTTTCCTTGGTCGGGGCGGTGCTCTCGGTGATGAAGTCTACGAGTGCTTGTCTTTTGATGGCCGAGCGGGGCCGGTACGAAATGCCATAGGCCCCGAGCATGATGGCCCATTTGACGAGACATCCCGAGGCTTCAGGGTGGGCGAGGATCTTCTTCAGGGGTTCCACCCACTGCAAACTCCATCACCCAGCCCCATTTTCACCTTCTCCTAGCTTGGATAGACCCCCCATTGATCCCCCCAACAGTTAGGGGATGCCCCAGCCCCTTCCCACTCCATCTCCCCCTCCTCATCTCCCCAGTTTCATCCTCTTCCACCACCATACCCTGTGGGGTTCGCAGGCAGCAGACTAGGGTCTTGAAGGCAGCATCTTCTCTGGCCCTTCCCTGACTTTTCTGGTGGCAAATCATATATCTCTAGAAAGGTCATCCAGAGAGCTTTCCAGGAGAGGTGGTTTCGTCATCGTCCGAGCTCTGAGCTGCCCGTGAGAGTGAATCTCCCTCGACTGTGTAATTTTGCCCAGGCAGACAACCAGAGGAGGATTCCAGGAGATTCCACGGCCACATTCCACAGCTTCTGGAGGCGCCGCTTGGCTGAGAGTTTCTACTACCAGTTGACATCCATCAGTAAAAATCGGAGTCCCATTCGGCATCCGGAGGAGCATTTTCAGAATTTTCTCCCCCAGGTGCGCAGAATAGTCCAGTCAGGGCCTGAACCGACCCCCTTTCACTCAACGGTACTATCTCTCTGCCCTGACCTCCTCTGGTGTTCTTCCTGATTGCTGCTCGAAGAGGACTTGACTACAGACGCACTCGTCTTGATCCCATCTCGTTTGGACTTTGGGAGTGTCCATGGCGACTTCATCCATCTGCTGCAGTACTCTGGGTCCAGCTCGAGCCATAGCACAGAGGTCCAGATCCAGAGTCTGCCACAACCAGCGACGACACCGGACAATCCCTCAAAAATTCAGGAGCTTTCCTGGGTCAGTCAGCAAAGGTTTGGCGCTGGTTTCGGCGTCTTCTGAGTCCGGCACAGCCCGTGGCGGTATCAACAGTGACTATCTGTCTGGTAGTTCCAGAAGCAGGCTGAACTGGTCGAATAGCCATTCGGTACTCTTAGTAGTCCTCCCCACCCCGCCTGGCCGGCTTAGCACCCCTTCCTGTGTGGAGGTAGTTTTGATGTAATCCACATTCCCCACCCCTTGTCCAACCCTCCTGCTAGAGGAGTAGTGCTTGTTTAATCTGAACAGGGGAAGCTACATCGGCGCAGTGTGTGGGGAACCCACACTCCCCGCTCACCCTCGTCTCCGGCCGAGATCGGCGTCTTCACGCCGATCAGGTGAGCTTCGGGTCACTCTCCTCTGCTGGTTTTATCATTGCTTAGCTTAGTATTATTTCTGGTTGGTTTGAAGAAACCAACACCACTCGGAGACGTGGGCGAGCGGGGAAGTGTGGTTCCCCGCACACTGTGTCGATGTTGCTTCCCCTATTAGCAATACAAACACTACTCCCAGCACAGGGGGGTTGGACGAAGGGATGGGAATTTTATGGTTACAACAAAATACTACCTCCGCGCAGGGAGGGGCGATAAGCCGGCCAGGCGGGGTGGGGAAGAAAGCCAAGAAGTTCCGGAAGCAATGATTCGACCGAATCTGCCAGCTTCAGGAACGGGCTGACCACCGGTTGCTGTTGACGGCTCCACGATTTAAGGCAAACTCGGATGATGGCGAAACCAGCGCCAAAATGTTGCTAGCTGGATCAGGAAGTCCTCGAAATTTTTGGGGAGCGGCCTGGAGTCACCTCTAGTCGCAGCTAGCTCTGTGGCAAGGCGGCTCTTCCTGGACTGGTTCTGTTCCTCGGACGCAGCAGCAGGAAGGTGGCACTGGTACGAGCGCTCCCGGAGTCGGAATGGCGTGGGACCAAAGCCGGCACGTCCGCCTACGAGTCTCCTTCGGCCTCCGACCAGGAAAACCTCCAGGAGTGGTCGGAGCAGAGAGATAGGCAGTTCACAGCAGTAGGGTATCGGGACTGGGTTTTTGTGGACTGACCTGCGCACCCTGACGAGAAAATTCAGAACAAGTGGTCCCGTCCTCCGAATGCAGTTCCGTTGATGGGGTTGGAAGGAGAACTGGTCGAAGAATGCCCCGGCCAGGCGGTCCACCAAGGGGAGCAAGGATGTGGCCATAGCAGCTTCTGTGGCAGGGTGGCTCCACTCTGGCTGGTACAGAGCACTGGGTGCAGCAGCAGGAAGATGACGCCACCACGAGCACTCCCGGAGTCAGAACGGGGCGAGACAAAATCTGTCGCGTCCGTCTACCAGTCTTCTTAAATCTCCAACTAGGGTGGTCTCCAGGAGATGTCGGAGCAGAGAGATAGGGGACAAACAGTAGCCAGGTGTCCAGGTTGGTTCTGGTTGGACTGACCTACGCACTCGGGAGAGAAAATTCTGCACGGACACCCCCGGACTCCGAATGATGCCCCGTCAATTGGGTTGGAAGGAGGACTAGTAGGAGAATTCTCCGGCCAAGAAGCGTGCCAAGGGGAGCAAGGATGCAGCTGTGGCAGCTTCTGCACCGGTGCTCAGGTCTCCCCACGGATGCCAGTTGCGCACTCCGGCGAGAACGGACCTCCCGGAAAACCATCTTTTACCATTTAACCCCCCCATTACATGGAATTGCATAAATGCCCCATTCCATTTATATAAATGCCTGATCCACACCGATTAATTCCCAAAAATAGCCTATAAATCCATAAAATTAGCCCCAACCCACTGAATAAAATACCGAACTCAGACCACTAAGGATTCGCGAGGGCGTGGGCCTTACAGATGTGTTCCCCGAGATTGTGGTTTCTCTTGTCGTTTTGTGATCGGTTTCAATTATTGTGGGTCTTTCCTTGGTGAACGGCCTAATGCATGACTCGCTTCCTGTAGTCGTGTGCTTAGCTGCCGCGTGCCTTGATACGGCCCTACTTGCAGTGTGTTCCGTGGTTCTGTGTGTTGTACGGAGCCAGAATCCTACAAGTGCTGTTGTCGTTGGCTGTTATTTTTGTAAGTGCTATTTTCGTATGATTTTGTATTTATGTGCTGGACCATTGTCTCATCAGTAGCTTGCTGTGCTCCTTTTCCCTGTGGAGTAGCTTGCGACTTGATCAGATGTGATATCTGAGTGAGGACTGACTTAATGCTGTGTGTGGTCTAGTGTTGTTGATTTTACTATCGTTCCTCCATGTAATCGTCATTGGCATCCTGTGTACCAAGTGTTCTCTATCTCCTTTGGCACTGGAGCCGATGATATCATCAGGCTGTCAGTTAAGAGGACTATATTTCCTTGTGTAAACTGATGTTGGTTGTGCCTGTCGCTTCTGTCGATTCGTTTCTCGGTGTTTGTTACTCTGACAGTCATGTCTCTTGTCTTGCGAGATGTAAGTGACGTTGCCTTGTTTCAGAGATGTCAGACGTGTGTTCACTTGTGATCGTGCTCACTCCTAAGCGTGTATTCATGACAATAGTCTGACGTTGTTCCTCTAAACTCTGTTTCTCGTGTTTTATGTCTGTAATTGTCGGGTTGTTCTTCCATGCCTTACCCTTGTTGGTCCTTAAATTTTGAGGATGAAATTTTTTAAAGGAGAGGAGGACTGTAACACCCTAGATCTTTGGCGGATCTTTATTGGGTCCTGCTAGATCTTTATTGAGTTTTCGGATCCTTTTAGAAGAGTTTCGGGCTTCTTTTGTAGCTCCCGAGTTGAGTACACTTTGTCTCATTTATCCTTTAGTTCCTCGACTCGTGATCGCTGCAGTCGCATTGTACTCTTCGCCAGGATCGTTTCGGCTATTTTTGTGGATTTTTAGGCCTTGATTAGGCATTTATTCGGATATTAGATGAACAGATCACCAATACGAGGAGCAAGGCGTATGAGCGATACCTGGTTCGGTGGAAGGGCCGACCACCCTCGGACGACGCTTGGGTGAGCAGGGAGGATCTCCAGCAGCTGGATCCCGACCTGTTAGAGCAGTACCACAGCAGGGACGGCCTCTACTCGACAGAGTCGAGTTCTTCGCAGCTCGGGAGAATTGATGAGGGCATCACTCATGATTCCCTATGGCTTGGCACTTCTCTCCCTCCCGGTGGCAGCTAGGAGGCAGTCCTTCTTCTGGATTGGACCTTGGTGCTTACCACTAGATCATCTTGTGGTTTTCTCCTTTGTTTATTTGAGTCATAATCATGTAATTTACCTTTTATTTGAGTTTCGAACCCACCAATGCTCATCCTCGAGTTTCGAACCTACCACTGCCATACGATCTCGAACCAAATCTAGGGCGACCACAGCCCAATCCAAGAAGATCCTCCGCTCATCTGAGCATGTCTCGACCAGAGCGTCCGCTCTGCCACCTCGAACCACGACCTCAACACCACAGGGGCTGGATAAATCTCGAACTAGGGTGGCCAACCTGATAACAGATCCCACATAGCACACTCACGGCCACTTAACCACAAACAATCTGCACCAGCCACCTAACCGCACTGCAGATTCTTTGAACGCAGCACCGCAGCAACACACAGGCCGACAATCTCTGCCCAACGCAGCACCACCGAGGCCAGCATCAATGAGGGAGAAAGCTCTCGACCTCGATCCTCATACCCCACACCGGCACTTCGACGAAAATGACAACCGCCTTCATAGCGCCAACTCAACGCACACAGGCTCTTATGCGAGGAATGAAGTGAAAAATAAGCATGAAATCCTATGCCAACTGCCGACTGTACTGGACCTTACTGACTCTGATCACTACAATATCTCGAATTCTCATGTACTTCACAACCACAGCTCTGATACCAACTGTAACAACCCAAGATCTAGATACCGAGAATGACCCGATACCATTCGAATCTTGGCCCGCCACCCACGAGCTGGAGGACTCGGAAGGGCTAAAAGGATTGGTGTGGTGTACATAAAAATAGGAAATAAAGTAGGACAATTCAACAATTAATAAAAATAAACAACTTACTACAATAGAGTCTAGTCCAACAGAAGTACAGTCTAAGGCAGAGAACGTATCCAACACCGAGTGAACACTTGGCCCAGCGAGCTGGTAACTAAGAACCTCCACATAGTGCCCTCGAACCTCGAGGAAGAACCGCAACACCTGAAAACTAGGGGTGAGTCTCCTATCACTGGCTTAGTAGGGGTCCCACGGAACCCCAACTGAAAACAACAATCGTAGGGAAAACTAGCAACAGTAAGAGCAACAGTAATAGCGGAAGTGGCTACAACAACATTGGCAAAAAGTGCGACAGTACACGTACCCCCAAAATGCAGTAGCCGATAAAACCACTGCTCTACAACTACTCCTATTAGAAAGGAAACCAACACCCCAATTGTACAGTTGGGGGACCACCAGACTATGAACCGCCCTAGCCACGCTACTAGGAAAATGCCACCACGCCTCTATCGTGGAGGCCTATGCTCACAGACGAAGGCCGACACTGAAACCACACGTAAAATATCATCTCACAGATGAGAAACGGGACCTCAAGTCACCACAAACTAACATTATGTAACAGGAGTACCTGCCCACCAGAAGCAAGGCCAGATGCGTCCATTGGCGACTCGGGTCAACACTGCTGCACATGATAGCACAACACCATCAATCTAGCCTAATCCCTAGGTCTGAAATCACTGTAGCATGATTTCTAAGGCAGCTCACAAGCCACTGAGTCGATCCCTTGTCCAAGGGACGCACAGAAAACCTCCAGCCCCAGGCTGGTCAACTAGACTCATAGTGCAAGACCACATACATGGCCCACTTAGAAACCACTTTTTCGGAGAACCCACGCCGTGCGGGGAAGAGCCACCGCACTCGTGCCGACTCAAGATGACTCAATCTACCAAAAGCACAAAAGCCTGGAACACATGGGGTCACCTAAAACCTCAAGACCCATGAGCACGCTAATCGAGATAACTCGGTACCTCCAGACACCCCTAAAAACACGAACACAGAACTCTTGAGTGTTTGTGACTCTCTCGAGGCCAAAGGTCAACCACTAAGTCACAACCGGGTCGACCGGAGGCCATCACAGCGTGAAATGGACATGGCAAACACGAAAACCATGCGGCGATCCTCCCTAGGCTGTCACAGCGCCTGGCGGTCTCCTCTGGACTGCAAGGCCTGGTCTAGCGGTCCAGCCAAGACCGCTAAGCCCCGGAGACGCTCAAACCGCAGGCGGTCGCCTCCAGACCACCAAGCAAGGTGGCGGTCCTTGGCCTGACCACTAGCTGTTGGCTGGCAGTCAGTCGCAAGTCCGCTACCCTACCCGACCCCAAACGACTACGAAACAAAAAATGGCCACACCTGGACCACAAGGCACTACTGGTGGTCTCCTCGAGACCGCAAAGCCTGGTCATGGTCCATCGTACGACCGCAAGGCTCGAACCGACATAGGGGGACCTTGGCGGCCTCCATATGACCGTCTCATCCCTTAGCGGTCCCTGGAACGACCGCTACGTCGTCCCGAGCTTGAAAACAATGAATCACATAGAAAACCCCATTCCACACCCTGTTCACACCCACGTGAAGGGGGAAATAAGGAGAAACTAGTCCCCAACCTCTCTAGCACCGAGAGGACCCGTTTAATCCCCAAAAATGTGATCAAAACGCAAGATCCAGCTCACACTCGAAAACATGCTCTTTTCCCCAAAACGTGAAAATAACCCCGCTCAGCTTACCATGGCCTACAAAACTCGCGGGAAAGGAAGTACAGAGGTTAAGGATCCATCCCCCTACCTCCACCGAAGTTTCTACACACCGAGGATGCCAATCCACCAAGAAAATGTCGTTAAAGCTCCGCCGGTTCATGAACTCGCCATGAGCTCCACTGCGAGCCATCGCCCCTCGATCCTCACCCATGCTCGATCGCTCCTCGCTCGCGTCACCTCCGCCTTACCCCTGCCTCGCTCCGTCGGTTGTCAGAGAAGAGAGGGGAGAAAGAGAGAACGTGAGTGGGGAGAGGGTGAGAGAATGAGAGTGAGGAAGAGAGAGAGGGGGGGTTAATATATAAAAAATCTAGAAATTCCAAAAAATATGAAAAAATTACTTTCATGATCCTCGGAAAGAGCATAATGCGTCGGTACTGTCCCGGAGTCAGAGAATGTAACGATTCACCCTGCACAGAGTTTCGAAGGCTCAATAGGGAAAAACACACGTAAACCATGTTGGGTTCAGTGTGTGCCCCCTCTTTGTCTTTGATAATGGTTTTGATGATTCCAATATATTATGTTATTTTCACATGTTCTAGAGTGAAAATCATTCATGAATATATTGTGGAAAATGTCTTGAGGTTTTGATGCTCACATGTTGATATTCATGTGCCCACAAGGTGTTCGACAGAATGCCAAGCACACCCGTGCGAGCCATATACGCATACGATAGGCCTCCAAAGCTTGTGGTTGGCTGTGTTAGGTCTCCCTTTGACCTTGGAGGGTTGAAAGAAGTGTCTTGAGGTGGGCCCTCGGCGCTTTCACTGGGTGCCACATGGCGTGGCTTAATGTCGGTGTGCCCCCGGGTGGCTCCGGGTGGCTATGTAGGATCCAGGCAAAGCCCGTATGTGAGTAGTCGGGGTTGACCCCAGATAGTTGCTTGTGTCACCGCGTGTCATGGCCAGCTGGTCAGGGACCCTTGCAGGGACCCACAGGGTTGTAGAAAGGGCTAGGTAGCCCATGCCTAGAAGGTGTTCGGGGAAATGCCTGAACCCTTATTTCTTGTCATTTTGCTAGGAAATAGTCCAGGTACAACAAATGCCCCCCACAGGGCGTGCGTCGGAGGCAAAGACGAGGGCGTACAACCCGTGAGACCCCTGTTCTGGGCTGTTGTAGTTGTATTTTGACACTTAATGTGCCTTTATTTTGCTGTGTTGTACATGTTGATTTGCTGGTGTTCTGACCATTCTTTGTGTGCCCTGTCTTGCAGCTATGGCACGCTTTGGCAGAGATGGGTGAGTCCCGAGACACGTGGCTCGGGAGGAGGACCACTGGGTGCAGCGGACCGAGCAACAGATGCCCCCTTTGGGCCCGCCAGTGATCACTGTGGCTGGTGTAGAGCAGCTAGACCGAGGCCATGCGGCAGTGGCTGAGGGTCCCATTGGTGAGAGAGCAGCAGGAGTTGGGACCGTGGAGGTGGCGAGGATTCTGGAGGCAGATGGTTTGTACACCTACGACCGGAGTGGAGGCTACCCCTTGGAGTTCCCCCTGGATCGTCACTTGTTCAAGTTTATCAGGAGCTTTGTCCCTCCTGGCATGGAGGAGGGCGACTCACAGATTCCAGGGGCCCGTCGCCGGCTTGAGCGGGCTATCTTGATTGGCAGGGACAACCTGCATGGTGTAGCCTTCTACAGTTATCCGAGCTTCTCGGAAGACTACTGGAGGTAGCAGCAGTTTCCCAGTGTTGAGTGCCTGGGGTTCTTCGGCCTGGCAGAGCAGTCTGGAGTCAGAGTTGGGCCACTAGGCCCTGCTTCCTGGGAGTTGCACGGTCACCACCGCACAGAGACAGAGGGGACCGCTGGGTTGGTGCTGGAGCCCGCGGGCTTGCAATATGCTGGAGAGACGCACTGGCAACGTCCTAGAGTCAGAGAACGTAATGGTTCACCATATACAGGGTTCCGTAAGCTCGACAGAGAAAAATACGCGTAAACTACAAAACGCTCTCGGAGACCACTGAAAGCTATTCGAAACTCACAGATCCTGATCCAAAAAATATCCGAAAAATCCGAGGCATTACACGGAAGGGTTCAAATAGGTGCCACGGGAGTGTATAGAAATCTAAAATAAATGTAGTATTTAAAGTGCTAAAATTAAAGTTTACATTTATAAACATATTTATACAATTTACACAGATTCCAGTCCTGATATACAAGTCCCAAAGGTACAGCTCAACAAAAGAAAAGTACAAAGCCTTGGGGCATACCTCGGCTGGCAGAAGCTGACGACACTAAGACTCTCGAGCACTGCTCAAGGCCTCCAGACGATGAGGAGGCACACAAGACCTGAAAAGAAAAGGGGTGAGGCTCATCTCATTGGCTCGGTAGGGGTCCCGTGGATCCCCACCACAACAACACATAATGAACAGTGCAGTAAGTAATAAGGCATAAAGAACACTAAAGTAGGAAAAAGTAAGGCAGAAGGGACGACACTATAAACATAAATAACCACGCTAAAGCACTAACTACCGAAAGCCTGCACAACAATGGGATACCTCGAGTATCAAGCACACATCACATCTAATCGAATTCTCGTAACTTGGGCTACAGAAGGCTAGATCACAATAACCTGTCTTGGAGTATCTCTCTTGGAGGATGAACACTAAAATCTGGGCTACCAGGTAGACCCTCAGTCAGTCAACAAAGGAACACAGCTATGCTTTTGGAACAGGACTCTCGAAGACAGCAAGGAACCACGTCTCGATCCCGTGTAGCAAAGACACTGAGCCGTCAAAACACTGAACCTCGTCAGAAGGAAACCAGAGTCGCTACCTCTCAGGTGACGGGAGAACTACCCACTAAAAGCAAGACCGGATGCGTACACTGACGACTTAGTCTGCATCCCAGGTGTCTCCCTACTCATCCTAAGCGAAAATTGAGACACTTAAGTAACCACAGATGTAATGTCCTGAATTTTTTAGATCCTTTTTGTGGGTCCCGTAGTGTGTTTTATAATTTACGTGTATTTTTCTCTGACGAACTTTCGTAACTCTGTGCAGGGTGAACCGTTGCGTTCTCCGACTTCGGGACAATACCAGTGCGTTGTGCTCTTTCCGATGATCGTGGAGGTAATTTTTTCATGATCGATTGTTTGCTAGATCGGTACTCGTGGCGTGTTACATTGCGATTCTTATGAGTTGCGATGACGTCGAGCGTGTACTGAGATGCGATTGTCGAGGTATTTTCTGATGCCTGTGTGCGTGTTTGGGTGCGTAGTGGAAGCGTGTGGGCTAATAACCCGCAAGTCAAGGATCATTGTTGTTAGATTCTGGCCGGTTGAGAGAATTATTCTTCTCGATGTGACTTTGTCTTGGCTTCCTGTGCCTCGATGTCATCTATTGCCGTACTGTTGCTGGTAATTTTTCTAGTGTTGGCATCGGTGTTTGCGAGTGATGGGGAATTGGTAGGCATTCCTGCTGATTGAGTACCCTTTGCTCTACATTTTATCTCTTGGGTGTCGTGTTCTCGAGGTGTGCTCGTAGTCCTTGAGATGCATTCCCGAGATGGTCATTTTCTCATTATCGTGGGTCATTCTTGGGGAGCTACTCGATACATGACTCGTTCCCCATAGTCGTGTAATCAGTTGCTTTTGTGCCTTGATGTGACACTGCTTGCAATTGTATTCCGTGGTTTTGTGTCTTGTACGGAGCTGGGATCCTGCGAGTGCTGCTGTTGTTGTTTTTATAAGTGCTGTTTCTCTATGATTTTGTCTGTCTATCATTAGCACTATGTGGACCAACTCTTATCAGTTAGTTTTGCTATACTCTTTTCCCCTGGTAGAGTTAGCTTGCAACTTGATCAGATATAATGTCTGAGTGAGGACTGACTTGATTGTGCTCATGGTCCGGTGCTGCCATGTTGCTATTGTTCTCCATGAATTTGTCGTTGGTGTCTTGTGTGTCAGGTGTTCCCTGTTACTTTTGGCACTGGAGCCAATGATGTTGTCGAGCTGTCAGCTGAGAGGACTATGTTTCCTTGTTTAAGCTAAAGCTTGTTGTGTTGTCATTTCATTTTTCGTGATCTGCCATCGTGGCAGTCGTGTCTCTTTTCCCATGAGACATAAGCGGCGTTGCCTTATTTCAAAGGTGTCGGACTTGTGTTCACTTGTGTCGTGCTCGATCTCGAGCATGTACTCATGATTATGGTCTGACGGTGTTCCTCTGAGCTTTGTGTCACGTCATTCGTGTAGTTTCGTAGATGTATTGTCGGGTTGTTCTTTCCTGCTCTCCTTTGTTAGTCCTTAAATTTTGAGGATGAAATTTCTTAAAGGAGGGGAGGATGTAATGCCCTGGATCTTTATTGGATCATTATTAGGTTAAACACTCAAGTAAATGATCCAGTGAATCGTCAAACAAGTTGTGATGATTTAGGGAAGCTTTTAGTGTTCCTTTGCGTTTAGAAAATGGATTTTATTGGCATGTTCAACCCTCAATTCAGGGGAGATCCTAGTTTCGATTCGGGTATGCGCCGAGTTAACTAGGTCCTTCTCTCTCTTTACCAGTGCAAGGGTTAACTAAGCTTCGGGGTGCTTCAAAGGTACAACCAGCCTAGCATCCGTGAGGGAATCCACCGGTGCGAGGACTTACGGAGGCCTTGGTTAAGGAATTCCGAATCCAAAAAGATGGAATGCTCAATGGAGGGTCCTTCCTTTCCCAAGAAATTGTAAGGGGAATCCTATGGGTGTAGAGAGAGGAGGTCTCTCAACCGTATGCACAAATGCAAGGTGTGCAGACAATCAATGATAAGAGTATAACAATAATCAATTAATCGAATCAAGACAAAATGGCAATTTTGTCAAAGCATAGTGAAATGGCACCCAAGACATGTTCGCTATATGAGAAATGGCGATTGTCTGATAGCCGCGCTAATGGTGAACAGTGCCAGAATGCAGGGCACGGTAAACAGGGAGTAGCGTGTCTCAAACAGTGATAGTGTAAATGGCGCCTGCGGATAAGGCGCTACCAATGTGAACAACGCCCCTGGAAGAGGCGCGACTCACAGTAATGGTGTATCCATGAGGTGGTTAAAATGGATGAAAGACGCCCTGGAATTGGGCGCTGACCAAGAAATGGCGCCTCTGTCTGAGGCGTAGATTAACAAAATTATGTAAAAAGGAAATGAACGCCCTCTTGAACGCCGCTGACCAAAAAATGGTGACTGCGTGACAGTCGCAATATCAGTGAAATAAATAGAAACTTTAATTTTCCCTCAAAACATCCTATAGATGGTCCCGAAATTGGCTAATTCGGTGGTGACTTGCACGTGGTGCAGTAGAGGACGGTGCTACGTGGAGTACAAAGGGAGAGGTACACACGGGTACCAAAGGGAGGGGCACGTGAGGGCGCCGAAGGGAGGAGCACACGTGGGTGCTAGTGAAGCGGTAATCAAAATAAAAATAAAAGAGGTCCCACCGTGATCGCCAATCTGTGGAACGTGTCAAATAGACATGTTTTTTTTTAATTCAATTCAAATGCAATCAAGGAGATATGATAATAGAGGGAAGTAACTAAGGGAAAGGGAGCATGTGATGCTCCTAAAGGAGTGTGATCGCGGGAGTCACCTCGGGCCAAACAGAATCCTCCAAAATATGAGAGTCATCGGGCATGTACTTTCGCAACATCGAGATGTGAAACATGTCATTCACCGATGCCAACTCCGGGGTAACTACAACCGATATGCAACCTTGCCAATGCGCTCAACAATGGGAAAGGACCAACATAGCGGGGTCTCAACTTCCCACGCCTGCCAAAGTGCATCACCCCCTTCATCGGAGAAACTCTCAAGAATACTCGATCGCCAACAGCAAAACTAAGGGGCTACCTTCTCCGATCGGCATAGCTCTTCTGTCGACTCTGAGCTGCCAACATGTTCTGACGGACCAAATGCACCACATTCACACACTGCTGCACCAGCTCCGATCCCTCCATAACACGCTTACCAACCTCAAACCAATCAAGTAGAGTCAGACATGGTCGCCCGTACAATGCCTCATAGGGAGCCATCTCAATGCTCGAATGATAGCTGTTGTTATAGGCAAACTCCACCAATGGTAGATGGTGAATCCAACTCCCTTCCCACTCTAGGCAACAAGACCTCAGCATGTCTTCTAGTGTCTGGATGGTCCTCTCTGACTGACCGTCTGACTGAGGATGATAGGCTGAGCTAAAGGCTAACTCAGTGCCTAGAGCTCTCTAGAAACTCCTCCAGAATCTGGAAGTGAAATGCGGATCTCGATCTGACACAATGAAAATATAGATTCCACGCAAAGGCACGATCCGCTCCACATAAAGGCGTGTCGGCTTGGGCACACTCTTGCTGACTCTGATCGGTAACAACCGAGCTGTCTTTGTCAGCCTATCCACAAGCAACCAAATGCTGTCATGCCCACTCAGAGTCCTCGACAATCCCACCACGAAATTGATGGTCACATGGTACCATTTCCACTTGAGAACCTCCAAGGGTTGAAGTGTACCTCCAGGTCACTGGTGCTCGGCCTTTACCTGCTGACAGGTCAGGCACCTGGCCACAAACTCAACAATATCTCTCTCCATACCAGGCCACTACAACTGTCTCCTCAAGTTTTGATACATCTTCGTCGCACCCAGATGTATAGTGTACCTGCTCCCATGAGCCTCTAGTAACACCGCACATGTCACCGGCTACTCGGTCGGGACATATAGTCTACCTCGAAATCTCACAGCACCGTCCTCACCGAGCTCCACATCGGCCATACACAAAATCTGGGGTAACTCAGGGTTTGCATGCTGATCCTCTGTCACTTGATGAGGGATATCATCGAGCCGATGGGTTTGCAGGGTGAGGTCGGCGACTCCTCTTTGCCCGGATCTCGATCCAGGCACCTTTCGATTATTGTAGTTGGAAGGTAACGTCGATCGCCTGCACGATAACTTCGAGTGGTAGTTCCTGGTAAGCCAGAATGCTAGGACCGACATCCGAAGAAGTGGACGCGGCTTGTTGCCTTAGCCACGGTTGTTGAGGGAGTTTACTGGGAACCGGTTGACTCGTGCTGGCATCTGAAGACGTGTGCATGGTTTGATGCCTTAGCCATGGCGACGAGGGAGGTTTTTCCTGTTGAACTAGTGTACTGGGGCTGGTGTCTGAAGACATGTGCGCGGTTTGATGCCTTAGCCACGGTGGCTGGAATTTCTGTTGAGGAGGGGCCCGAGGAGCATGCCCAATATCTTGCTTCACGGTCTGACCCCTGTGGTCTAGCTGAAGGCACGGTCGAGTGACGCCTCACGACATCTGGGGGCCTTGTTGCCCCCGATGGTTGTCTTGATCTCCCATGTCGAAGGGCCTTTGTGATGGCAGACCCCGCTTGCGAGCTATGGGGAGGACTTGGTCCGGCGGAGTCGAGGTCTTGCTCAACTTTTGCTTCCCCTTTATGTCCTTGAGCATTGAAGATAGAGGTAGAGTAGGTGGAGGATGAGAGGGGCTCGCAGAGTCCATCCGGGTCTCGCCTACCAAGACATCCTCTCGACTGAGAAGGACTCGAAGGAGCCATGTATTGTCTTCCTTGGAGATGGGCAGAGACTCTAGCTCTTGCCACGGTCGGCATTGTGCAGCCGGAGTGCTAGGGGCTGGCTGACCAGCTTGTGGTGCCGAGGAATCAGGGGAGACCGGGGGAGCAGGAGGATGAACGACGTTGGCCGAGAAAGTGCTCGGCCCCACCTCTTGGCTGGCATCTTGCCCCCTGTGTCTCCGCCATTATTCGAGAGCCTCCCGATTATTGGTCCTGAACTTGAGCCATTTTGGAGTATGCTGGTAAGGAAACCCGTGCCCATTTACCTGGGGAGGATCAGGCTGCTCTGGTGCATTCCTGGCAGTGCTCAGGGTTTGTTCGACAGCTTGCCGTAGCCGAACAAGTGCCATGGAATTTCCTTCGGTGTTGATTTGTTCCCACCGGATCTGTTCCTCGATGAGGTATTGCCCAGCGGTTTGCAGAGGAGGATTCCTCTGGACGGGTTAAGCTGTAGTCCCCAGCGGTTTGCAGAGGAGGACCTCCAGTCAATATGAAATTTGGCTGCCAAAGCATAAACAGTCTTATTTTTGAATGGCGTGACATTGTCAGATATAATTCGACTGGGGGTGCCGAATCTGTATATGATATAGTGCCTCACGAACCGGGCTACTATCTCCCCTGTGGCTTCCCGTAGCGGGATGGCTTCTACCCATCTGGAGAAGTAATCAGTGGCGGCCAGTATGAACTTGTGGCCTTGGGATGATGGTGAGAATGGTCCCACAATATCCATGCCCCACTCCGCAAAAGGCCAAGTAGGCGCTGTCGAATGGAGCGGATTAGGCGGCCGCCGAGGCACTGGCCCGAATGCTTAGCATTGGTGACATGCATGGGAATATTGATTGCAATCTTCATACATGGTGGGCCAATAAAACCCCTTGAGCTTGATGCTATTCTTCATCTTGGCTCCTGCTTGGTGAGCTCCGCATAATCCAGAGTGGACCTCGTGCATGATGGTCTTCGCCTCCTTAGATGAAAGACACCGTAGGAGGACCGACCGGTCTTTTTCGTGGACAAGCCTGAAGAGCAGGCCGTCAATCAGCTGGTAGGATGTTGCCCTGCGTAGCAGTTGCACCCTCTAAAGCCCGATCGGGGGGAAGCCAGCCATTCTTTATCTTTACAATCGGCTCGCGCCAATCCTCTTCTTCGGGAGCATTCTCTTCTTGAATATTGTCGACCTCATGGACAGTGAGGCCGGATTCTTCATCGAGCACATTTGGCATGAGCCTTCGATGTCTGACAGTAATATTCAATTCCCCTTCCGACGGGAGCTTTAGGGCTGCTGCCAATTTCGCTAAAGCATCAGCCTGGGAGTTGCTGCCTCTGGGGACATGGCCTATTTCAAATAGGTAGAATTTTCCCTTGAGCCTCGTGACGACTGCATGGTAGGGGACGAGCTCCTTCTTCTGGACATCATAGACGCCCAGGACCTGTCGAATGACGAGCTGGGAATCCCCATAGACTTTAATGCACTTGATGTCCATCTCCAGTGCCAGCTGAAGCCCAAAGATTAGTGCTTCATTCTCTGCCTCATTATTAGTCAGGGACTTCATGAGAGCGCAGGAATTATGGAGGATGCCGCCTTGTGGAGATACAAAGACTACCCCCGCGCCCGAGACATAGTATGTGAGGCCGCCGACCCTTTTAATTGTCCGGGAAGCACCATCAAAGTACAACTCCCAATGTGGGAGGTCAAGGGTGAGTACACCCGGTTCCCGCCCAACAGCCGACCCCTCGCGTCACACATTCCCAAGTTATGGAACATCCCACAATGACTTGAACTCAACCAACAGCCAGGCAAATTCTATGGACTTCCACATCTTCGTTTGGTCATCCATTCCAACAAGGAACCCAAACGAAGAAACTAAACTGGAAAAAACCTCCACACTCCAAAGTGGCAATGGAATTCTGGAAAGACGAAGCCATCTCACAGGATCCTTGGTTGCCGTCTTCATACCCTTTTCCAGCCGAATCACACTAAAGAACAGTTCCTAACTTGAAGTGCGATGGCTTTGAGGACTCGATGTTTGAGTTTTGCATCGGAGAAGATAACGAGAAAACTACCGAACGGCATCTCACACACTGACCACTTAGAATCATTTTGCCATTGATTTTTCATTGCAGATACAACATCATAATAGTCAACATTACAGTCTAAAACATCACCAATTAGGGCACTTCTTAGAGCCTGTATATTTCGATCAAAAAAATGGGACCAAGGTGCTTCTACCTGAACGCACTGATGAGGTTTAATATCTGATTCTTTGGCCACAACACCTTTGTCTGCAGACGAAGACTGCCTCTAGGCTGAACACCAGCCACACACTAGAAACTACAATGGCCTGGCCTATAGCAATGCCAGCAGTCAACCTCCTGGTTACAGCTTGATGCATGATGCCCCTTGCCAAGGCATCGAAAACACAAGGTAGATTGTGGATCTGGCCAGCAAACACCAGCGGCCACTGGCAAATCCACCAGAAGCATCGCTGCCATTCCCCTCCTTATCACCATTGCTTTCCCCTTCAAGCAACATGCCATTTGCAACTGTTTGCATTGCTCCTAGAAACTGCTCCCATAGTACTAGTACTCCACCATAACATGCATATCTCTATAGCTTTAAGAGAGCTATTGAAGTTAGTTGTAGGCGTCTCCCATTGGCCGTGGTCTTTTCCTAATACTAAATTCTTCAGAGGTACATCTCTAATATTTTGTTCTAGTTCTGTTGATGCTGGAGCCTTCACCTTCCATGGCTTCTTCTCAATATCCAACTTAATCACAGTCCACTATTAATATGCCAATTAAAAATACGTCACTAGCAAAACAATATGCAATGGGGCACATTCTCCTGGATGTTTGATATCATAGCACCTATCACTAATGCAAATAAGTATGGATGCATACAACATATTTACGTAGTCCATATACAGTTCTCTTGCCATTAAAAGTTATTGTTTTTGTTTCAAACAGTCCTTAGGAGACCGTTTATCCTCTGTGAGTGGCGGCCCATGGGTGACCTCTCCTCTTTACCTTGCGGCCTATCATTCGACCGTTTTACCCTAGGACGGTCCAGATTGGACCGCCACCTGTGTTCTGTCTGATCGGAGTTCCATTCTTGCCGATTTGAATCCAAGGTGAGTGGACCTCGATCCACATGTTGACCAGTGGTCCGACTGATGTTGGGCATCATGTAGGGGCCATGTGTGAGGGTGCCGTAGGGTCCCGGGAGGTGGTATGTTCTCGGCTTGTGTCACCATGAGTCGCTGTCGGTACAAGGAGTGGTCCCTGTGCCTTGACCAGTTCAGGCGTTGTTTCCATTGGTTAGAGAGTCTACTCCTTCAGTGACCCTCCACTAGTCGTTGCCTTCTGACACGCGTGTGGTCCCACCAGGGAGTGGTGGCGAGGCTACCCGAGAGAGACGACTTTAGGTTGGTTGCCATGGGCCTCCTGTTGTTGCGGCTTGAGTTTGGGTGGGGAGGAAGAACCAGCTAGAGGGCCAGACATAGTGCAGTCAGTCAGTGTGTGTATATGTGGTCGGGGAATTTGGACTTGTGGTGACGAGCACGACACCGATAAGTCCCTTGTTAGTGTTACTTGTGTGTGTGCCTCTGTTTCCGCCAGGGGTGAGCAGGGAGACACTGTGTTGCGGGGTAAGTTGTCAGGGGATGCATCCGACTGTGCTTCTAGTGGGAGGTACTCCTATCTTTTTCAGGCAGTGACTCTTAGTTTTCACCGTGACGTGCGTCTCAATTTTCACACCGTGAGACCAATGTCAGACGTAGCAGGGCTTCTCCTGTTTATTTATTCGTATTATACTCATTCTACATCTAGTGTAACACTCACCTTTAACTACTTTACGTTGTAATTTTCTCGCTTTACGAGGTGGGGGTCCGAGTGATCCTTACTGAGCCTTTTGTTTTGAGGCTCATTCCCTGTGTTTTTCTGCATTTCTGGTGAGGCGAGGCTTCAGATGAGTGCGTCTGAGGCTCCACATGGTTCTAGTGCCCAAGGCTAGTTACCAGTTGTCAAAGCCAGGGTATGTCCCGTGTAGTTCTACTTTCCTTCCCTTTCCTTACTGTATTAGTTGTGGACTATTGTTGTATTTTGAACTATTGTTATATAGTGGGCTACGTAATTTGCTTAATGTTAATTCTATTTCCTACTTATTCATATAAATTGTGTAATTCTGAGGAGCTTCTGTTTCGTATTCGAAATCTTTCTCAATGATTAACAGAGAGAGAAAGAGATGTCGAGACCACCAATGCGAAGACGTGAGTTCACAAATAAATGCACACAAAGATGAGAAAAATACGTTCTTTTGAGAGGACAAAGTATAAGGGGATGGACCATGCGGTCACTATCCAACCCGTAGCCCGTAGGCATCATTTGACTCGCGGCCTTGCCGTGCCGGGTCCGTGCCTCGCCTCCAATGAGAGCGTGGCGGGAGGGGCTCAAAGGGGCAAAGAAGCGTCTGTGGTCACCACCACGAGTTGAAGACTTCAAGTGGAGGAGCGATGGAGGGATGACGATTAACCGCAACCTTTCCGGGCCGTCGACAGCCGTTGAGTTGGGTTGGGCTGGCCGAGGGAGACCCGTAGATAGATGAAAAAGACGCTAAGCCCGGAGGGGACAATCACGGCCACCTCGACCTCTCCTCTTTGCATCCGGTGTCTGACGAGGGACAGCCAGCATGTGATGCCCACGTGGAGGGATGCCCACGAAGGCCACTTCGGATGGGATGCTTCTAGGTGTGGGAAGCTCTGATGGAAAGATTGGGGACGGGCAGTGGCGAGGGCATTTCCGTCACGAAGAAAAGGGGGGGAAGTGTGGGGTTGGGGGGAGGTGTGGAAACTGACATGGGTTTGGTACGAAAGGGTCCGGGGTTCATTAGTTATGTCAGAATGCAGTGGTATTTGATTCAGGATCTTCACACGTGTAACTCTGGTTTCTTTGATTCTGTTGTCATACTTGGTTTTGATTATTACTTTACTGATTTGTAAGAAGCATGCTTGAAGACAAAAGCCATTAAGAACTTACAGTGTCTTTCCATGCTGCCAAAAGACTGCTACAAATGCAACTGATAGAATGGTCACAAAAATTAGGCGCACCAAGTTGTATTGAGGACTTCTCCAATAGGACAAGCATTGTTTCCATAAGCAAGCTTTGAATTGGCCCCAATTATTTTGTGGGAAAAGAGTCGGGAAGTTCAAGTCCTTGGAACCGTCTGGAGGTGTACTGTGTCGCCGAACAAGTGCTAAGTTGTCCCTGCAAAACAACCAACAATTTTTTAAATTAAGTCATGTATTGTACTACTCAGAAGATTTTCTGTTCAACTTGGTTAGTTGTACAACAGAGTTTAACATGCAGTTCAGCTGGAGAATAATTTGTCATATTTGCCACAGTAAGGTCTCAACACCTAGGAATCAGTCCAGGGTCGGTCATTCCAAGATCTACATCGAACCATCAATAGTCTAACTTTATGCTGAAGCTGATGATGCTTCTCCATAATCTGTGTAGAAAATGCTGAATAGGAAAAATGTATGGAGAATATTCTTAAAGAATTTAAAATGTAAATTTCATATTCTAATGATGTAGCAGATTAAGTGCCCCAGGGTTTACATGGTGCCAGCCAGGACAACCCATGACACCCCAAGAAAATAAGATCAAATGATAGAAGCCCTTGGCTATCCCCAACTTGACCTTAGTTGGATTAGTTTGACCACAGCTGATCCCAAGAGGTTGAAATGCTTTAAGGCCTGGGTTGGCATGGCTACCCAATATGGATCCAGCTCAACTGATTCCAAACCAACTCAGCCAGTTTTGATACCTTGGTGACTTCTTGATATTATACAATTGGTTGATTGGTATCTCCTGAGTGTTGCCAGTTCTTGCCCTTGGACATTGGATTGCTAAGATACATTAAGGTCTTATCATGGTTAATTGGTCAGTAAATGTAGACAAAGTCTGTATTTAGAAATTAGACTAACTTATAGAGAGGTGATTCTTTGTAGAGCTGTGAAAAGTCGACACCAAGTTGTAATTCCATTGATGTTGATGTAACTTCAAGCATCCATGTTGCTGGATTGTAGTTGTATTTAATCTTTGGTACACCTGGGATGCTCTGGCATATAAAAACCATATCAGTGTATTTCTCAAGAGGAAAAACTCTGGTGGTTTGCAAATGACATAAATAATGATAAGAACAATGATTATGCTTCCTTTTTTCACTTATGTAACATTTCAAAATAAATGTAACTTATTTGATTTATCAAGGAAAGTAGGAAAATATGAACATATATGACAGTGTTAATCAAAGTCAAAATGTCGTTGGTGATTGAAAATAAAGATTATAGTTTCTTTGTTTTGAAGGTGAAACAAAATGCCACAATGATTAAACAGAAGGAAAGGTCCGAAGGTGTTCCACCTTCCCAACATAAGCTAGTTCTTACACAGGGAATACAAGAAATGTGGCACGCCATGCAGCCATGATTTCCTTTAACAAAATGGCAGGAGTGTGGAGCAGAATGCTACATGTAATGCACCATGCACAAAGGCCAAAATAGTCAGATCACTTTGTCAAATCTTGCCATCAACCGAGCTTCTTTACATGAGAAAATCATTGCATGTGTCAATAGTTTTTTTCTTTTTTCATAATCTTATTAGCTCTTTTCTGATTTCTGCCCCACTAGCTTTGTGGCATTTTTGGTGTTCTGTTGCAATCCATAGGTCATTGTTGTCTGCTGCCTATTCATGAAGGTACAAGTTTTATTTATCGATGGTGATGCTGTTGTGAGATAAAAAGATGCATCTAGTTGGACATGTGTTTTTCCTTGTGAATGGAATAGAACACTTCTTATAATGTTATGGACATGAGGCTGTGTCTGAGAAGGTCTAGAACTTACATTATCATATTTACTATATTTGCAACTCTTTGACTATCCTTTTTAATCTGATGATACTATTGTCAACTATGTATAAAAATATCCGCCTATTCCTTTCATCCTTTTTTACTGAAATGGTTGTCTCCATTGCAATGCCTCATGTGGGTAAGTTTTTCCTGCGCAACTGCTTGCAAGCTCTTATTGGAAACCTAGATTCCCATGAATCTAGTCTTTATGTCATCGAAGTCAAATAAAATGTTGAAGCAATTGGCATTTTCAGTTTCCTAGAAAGCCTGCTGCCCAGAATTCATGAAGCAAGAAACTAGACTTACCATCAGCTTAAGCAGCCTGTTGACATATGGCATCACAAAGCATGATCATGCAGTAGGCATATATTTTGTTGCGTAACAATCCAACTAGATATTGGGGGTTCTTATGGACAGCTATATGTTTAACCAATGAGTAGTGCAAGATATTGCACAGCTGGCTCATGTGCTAGGATGAATAAGACATATCTGGCTGAGTTCCGAGCAATAATGTACTGCTGACTGCAGATATTTGTTGACAATGCCACAATGGATAATTTAAAGAAAAAGCATGAGGATAACTAAAACAAATTACAAAAAAAGAATAAAAAAGAAATAAAGCATAAGCAGCGAAGTTTGTGTGGATGTTAAAGCTAATTAGTCTCAAAGTCAATGTTTCATAGGCCCTTTTGAGCTCAAGTTGTTTACATTTGGCTTCTCAACTCTTATTTCTCCCTGCAAGGATTCCTCTTCAGAGTACCTGTTTTGAGATTGTCTTTTGCTCTTCCTATCTCAAACACACGCCCCCCCCCCCCCCCCATCAACCCTAACCCTAGCCACCAGCCTCCCACACCCCAGCCATCTCTCCCTCCACAACCAGGTCCGCCCTCCCCTACCCCGTGCATCCACGGCACCCCGGCGTCGCCCCGTTGCCGCTACGGCCTCCCGTGGATTAGGAAGATCTCACTGCTACCCCCTGCAACCAGCCTGCAGCAGAGGTCGAGCTCGCATAGACTACCCCGGCGACCACATTACAAACCAGCCAAAGATTTCTTGTGTAGAGTTGCACGTCGTCGAGTCAGATTCGTCCCAGAAGTGATCCCGCAGGGATCCGACCTCGGCACCTTTCGCACCACCCGTTCTCGTGAAACTGCGCCAAGGTCGGGTCTCAACCTGAGCACCATCTGGTAGCAGCTCCACCGCCCGCCCCTGTGCAATTCAGCTGGAGCTCTCTTCACGAGAGTTCTGCTCCTCCAAAGCGGAGACGGACCAGAGGTGGTCCCGCCTGGTTTTGACATCTTCTCCACCCAGGGAGGCCATTCTCCCTCAGTCGCGCCAGACCCGGAGCCCCCTGTTCGCCCAGGACAGGCTGCTGGAAAGTCGGCCCCGACACCCCCTCTTCCTCTTTGTTTCAGGTCAGACATTCTTCAGTAAAGTTGCAGATTTCGACGTTATGGAACCAATGCAAGTGGTCTCATCCCGATCCGACGTCAGCACTGGGAGTTACCCCACAGCCACCTGCGACTGGTCTGACTGTTCACCCAGAAGCCAGATGCCGGCCGTTCCTGTGACCACGTCCAGTGAGGTGATAATATGGCCACCATCTTTTGAGGGCTCACATAACTCCCTATCAGCAATGTCCACGACTTGGTCCCGTCATGATTGGAGTTCCACAGCGCCCGTACCGGCCAATGCACCACGACTGCGCCAATATATCCTGCACGGCAGAACTGCACCGGCCCACAGCCGCGGCCACTGACCCCATCGAACGACAGCAGCTCGGCACCAGACCTTTAGGCTTCCTTCGGCGTCCCTCCATCATCATCCAGGAGCTGGCTGCACCTCGTTCGGATGCCCGGGCTCGACGTACGGTTGAACAATTGTTTTCCCCTCCCTGTGATCCCCCCTCCTGTGCGAGGGTAGTGTGTGTAACTGGTCGCCCCACCCCCGTGAACCCCCCGCCCGGCGGGGGGGGTGGTGCATGTGTTAGCAGGGACGGCGCCCCGCCTCCCTCCCAAGAAGGAAATTACTCCAATCGACAGAAACTATAGCTCACAGGCGTCGGAGAGAAGGACGCGCGCTGATCCGTATGGTTGAGAAATCGGTGGGGTCTAGGGTAGTCGTCTCCACACTCGTGACATAGATGAGTCGTGGGATGGTCTCACTCTCTTACCGTGACATTGACGCACCAAATATAGAGCTAGGCACCTAACATCTCACATGCAGTGGCTTCGAGAGTTATACTAAATGAGCAAGTAACGCAAGGGAGGAGTAGACGCGTACCTCCACGCACGGGGCGTGGGGAAGAAGCCGAACCAAGTCACACAACCACCCGGTACAAGCACTAAAAGGAGTGCAACCCAAATAAATGCCCACTCCTTGTAAGGAGGTAAAAGGCTACAAGCGAGATCCCAGGGTCATGCAACGTGGGGTGACGGGCCGCGAGTGGACGACGTGTGACAACTCCATGTATGCGAATAGGTATGGGCTGGAACCGCCACTAGGATGACGTGCCACGGGGGCCGAGGAAGACTCCCATGTCCCTGGTAGCACACTGTCATGGATGGCTGGGTCTCCTAGATGAAGAGGAAGTCGTCGGCGTTGGCTGGGACCTCCGGAGCAGCCTCGGGAGGTGGGCAGACTGCAGGCTGGTATGTGCGCGCACTGGGAAACAACAGGAAGATGAACCCAGTACGTCACTTTCTTCACATCCGCTGGTCACGTAACTTGGCGTGGACGTTGCTGGGGATGCCCCAGGGATGTCGGTGGAGTGGCAGCTGCAACGGGGTACCGTGGAAGGCGAAACGAATTGTGGAGCCACCCCCACGCAATCTGGACACTGTGCTGGCAGCAGGACAGGGGATCGAAGATTGGGTTGGAACCGGAGTTTCCTGGGGGCGAATAGAGCGGGGTTTTCTCTGGTGGATATATGATAGGTGTAGGATGACTGGGCAGTAGAGGCAAGGTAGCATGAAGTGGAGGTTTTTGGCCTAGGAGGCACTGGAATGCAGAGTTCAATCTGTAGGCCTGTGCAGACCAACAGGGAACCAGGATAGTAGGATGGTAGTGCGCAATGCAAATGGGCTCTGATTGACTTAAAATTTTTATTGTGGAAGCTTAGGATGTGGGGAGAATGTATACCAATTTTTATAGCGTTTGGGAAAGGTTTGAGCGTCGGTAAATTACTGTGGATGGGTTTTGTCCCTCGAGCTACATAGGGCTAGTTTGAGCAACAAAAAGGGCTATACCTCCCACTAGAAGAACGACCGGATGCGTCCACTGACGTCTTATACCGCGTCACAAGTGTCTAGCTACTACGCCCCGGGCGCGAGACTCAGACACACACAAGTAACCACAAAGCGAGTGACTAGCTGGGGTTGCGCCTGTCGACGCGTGTCCAACTGCCCCCAACCACGTGTGCACGCACAGACCATGTGTCCTAGGTCTGGCCTCTAACTGGTTTTCCGCTAGTCAGACTCTGGCCGACGACGTGGGGCCTGACAAAAATCAGTCTAAAAATCATCCTCAGGGTAGCCATCCCACCACTCCCAAGTGGATACCAGCACATGCGTACTGGCGGGCTACAACTAGTGGAGTGTCTCTGAAGGAGTAGACTCTCAAGCGGTGGAAAACAACATCCGAACCTGATGAAGTACGGGGACCATCCCACATACCAGCACCGCCGCACGGTGACCGCAGTCGGAGAAGAAATGAGACTGCAAACCACCCGACGTAGTCTAGAGCCTGGCGGACCTACCCAGGCGCGCCACAACTCTGACGGTCTACCACTAGGCCGTCACAGCGGTCTGATGGCCCAACGCAGGGGCGTCAGGCCAATGGTGTAAAACCCACTGTAACGCGCCAACCCTGGTGCACCACAGGCTGTGACAGACCAACCCTGGTGCGCCACAGTAACCTGACGGACCAACTCAGGCGCGTCAGACACTCGGTGTGAAACAAACTGTAACGTACCTACGCTAATGCGTCACAGCACCTGATGGACCAACACAGGTGCATCACGGTCACGAGCAAACACAGAATGTAACGCGCTCCTCCAGGGGCGTTACGTCACCTAATGGACCAGCTCAGGTGCGTTAGGTCACGGGACCAAACTGGCTGTAATGCACTCCCCTAGGGGCATTACAGTCCCTAATGGACCAGCACAGATGCGTTAGGTGGAAGGCATAACGTGCCTTCCCAGGGGTGTCACATGCCCTGACAGACCAACACTAGTGCGTCAAGCTACAATGACCCCCAACGGTCAAATTCCAACGATCGTAAACACTGTGACGGACCAACCTAGGGGCGTCATAGTCACGTGGCGGTCTATCGTGGGACCGTCATGCCCACGAAAGTCCAAGCTCAAAACTAATGAAGCGTAACGAACCTCCCAGGGTGCGTTATACCCTATGGCGGTCTCTGATACGACCGCCACAGTGTTTCGATAATGAAATGGTGAATTCAACCCAAAAATGCCGACCGAATTTGATGTTCTTTAATGCGCCGGGGGTATTGGCTGCGAGATCTGAACCCGGGATAAGTCGGCTGCAAGGGCCAAAATCAGTGTTGCGGCAGTAGGCCGTAAGGGTGGAAATCGGGGAAGCGGACCACGGGGGCCGCAATCGGGAAGCTGGCTACAAAAGCCAAAATTGGGGAGCAGGCTATGAGAGTCCAAATTGGGTGAGCGAGTTATGGAAGCCGAAGTCGGGAGATTAGCGAGCCGTAAGGGCGGGAAGTGGGCCGCGAGGGCTGAGACTAGGCTGTACGAGCCAGAGCTGGGAAAGCAGGCTGTGATAGCCGAAATCGTGAATCAGGCTACAAAGGCCAGAATTTGAGAAGTAGGCTACAAGAGCCAAAGGGAAGCATGCTACAAGAGCCAAAATTGGGAAGTAGGTCACGAAGGCCAAAGGGAAGCATGCTGGAAGAGCCAAAATTGGGGAAAGCAGGTTACGAGAGCCAAAGATCAGGGAAGCAGGCTACGGGAGCCAACATCAGGAAGCATGCCACGAGGGCCGAAGGGAAGTGGGCTACAAGAGCCGGAGTAAAGAAGCGGGCTGCAAGAGCCGAAGTTAAGAGTTAGGCTATATAAGCCAAAGCCGAGAAGCGGGCTACAAAGAGCTGAAGCGGGGGAAGCAGGCTACAAGAGCCAGAATTAGGAAGCGGGCCACGAGAGCCAAAGGTTGGGAAGCAGGCAACCAAGGCCAGAGGTTGGGAAGTGGGCCCTAAAGGCCAAAATCAGGAAAGTGGGCTATGAAAGCCAAAATCGGGAAGCAGGCAACAAAAGCTAAAGTTGAGAAGCAGGCTGCAAAGAGTCGAAGTTGGAAAGCAGGCTACAAGAGCCAAAATTAGGACGTAGGCTACAAGAGCCAATATTGGGAAGCAGGCTGCAAGAAGCAGAATTGAGGAAAGTAGGCTACGTTAGCCAAAGACTGGGGGAGCAGGCTATGAGAGCCCAAATCGAGGAAGCGGACTAGGAGAGCCACAATCGGGAAGCTGGCTGTGGAGGCCAAAATCGGGAGGTAGGCTGCAAGAGCCGAAGAGAAGCAAGCTGCAAGAGACAGAATTGAGGAAAGTGGGCTGCGAAAGCCACAATTGAGAAGCGGGCCACGAGGGCCAAAGGGAAGTAGGCCGTAAGGGCCAAGATTGGGTTGTACGAGCCAGAATTAGGAAGGTAGGCTGTGACAGCTGAAATTGAGTTTATTTTATTTTATATTATAATAGACAAGTCTAATGAAGGAAAACTAATGCTACATAAGAGGGGAATGAGAGAGCCTATCTACGTAACTATGCCTACTACCTATTATTGAGAGCTTAAGGCCATTCCCCTCCTTATATAGCCTCCCAAAATAACATTGTTTACGTGTGAACACTAAGGTCACCATTCTTTTTTTGTTTTCTTTGTTTCCACTTCTGTTCTCATGTCGGCTGTGTGAAGCGTTTGAATGCCCTCCGTGTGTTTGCTTTGGTTGAAGGAGGCTTGGCATTTGGTGAAGCCTCCTGCCGACAGGAAGAGCTGGTGTGGACTTGCCATCATGTGAAATCCTCCTCCAAAAGCCTGCCAGCCGCACCCATTTGCCGAAGGAGCCTTGCTGCCGACATAGCAGCTGCCATGGTGTGAACCACCCACTGAAGAAGCCGCCTTGCCTGCGTATCTCCCAAGCCCTCCTAGCCTTCTCTCTCTCCCGTTCGCGTGTGCCCGCCGTGTTGTATGGAGAATGCCGACCTACCGCTTCCCAGCCTGGCCAACCTGGCCGAGTGCTCTCGTGGAGCCTGTATGGCCTTTGAACGCCCGAGCCTGTGCACGCGTTGAAAGGCTTGGCCGCCGCTTCTGCCTTTGTGCATGTGAATGAATCATTGTCGCCCACTGCGGTCAGCATGCATGTGTTGAAACCCAGCCAGCGTGGAGGAGCCGTGGACCCGCCGTTTGTGTGAAAGCCGACGTGCACCTCCTGCCTTTGCTACTTTGTTTGGCCAACGTGTGTGAATGAGGCTTGCTAGCCTTTTGGCCTTGTCGACTGCCGCAAAGCCACCTGCCTGACATTTTAAGATGTGAAGCTTTTACGCGATGTGAAGCCGCCCTGGCTTGTGGACCCATTAGCCCACAGAGTGTCCTGCCGTTCTCCATCTGCATGTTCTGCCGAAGCCGCGTAGAAGACCTTCTTGCATCACGTGCTAAAGACTCCACCCCGTTGTGAAGCCTTGGCCAATGTGAAGGAAGCTTGGCCTGCCTTGCTGTTGCATGCTTTGTTTGGCCATGTGAAGATGGCCGACGTTGAAGAGCCAATGCCATTGCGTTGAAAGCCTTATTGCTTGAACATGGAAGATGGCCCAACGTGAAGAGATGTGGACCTTGCCATGCCACCTAGCCTCAGCCTTTCTTTTCCCTACGTGAAGCTTTGCATGTCAATGGCCACCTTCTGCAAGTGCTTTGGCGTTGTGAAGCTTTGGCATAAACAAGCTAGCAGTAACTAGACTCATAGACAACACACCATTAGGAGTAGAATTACTAACTGACACAACCAAGGTTTTCCAACTGTCTAGCAAGGATCCCAAAAGTAACAAAGCCTGAAGTTCATCTTCTAAAGTCATTTTCATTGTAGCTAATTGATTCACCAAACTCTGGAACTCATTCAAATGCTCTGCAACACAGTTGACTTCTTTGAATTTCAAATTAACAAGCTTCCGAATAATAAAAGCCTTGTTACCTGCGGTCTTCTGCTCATACAAGGATTCTAATTTTTTCCACAATGCCTGTGCACTGGTTCCACTCGAAACATGGTGAAACACACTGTCATCTACCCATTGTCTGACTGTGCCAATAGTCTTCCGATTTAATTTTTTCCAATCTTTATCGTACATACCCTCCGATTTGGCTCCATCTCCTTCAACCGGATCATACAAATCCTTGCAATATAAGATGTCTTCCATTTTTGGCTTCCAAATATACCAATTTGTATTGTTCAATTTTATCATGGTGCTAGACGCTCCACTGTCTGACATTCCGACTCACAAGAATAATGCTTGTAATTTAACCCTGCTCTGATACCACTTGTTGGGGAGCTGCAAGAATAAACTTAGGCACACAAATATGTGTAGTCGGAGAAATCAACACAAAAATATAATTTATCCGCACATTTTTGGGGGCCTTGTGCAACCACAATAAGTTCTACGGCATCCACACTCAAATATCTGAGTCGAAAAGATTGTCAAACCACAAGAACACAATCACACAAGATACACCAGATTTTTAACGTGGAAAACCCTCACTCGACATGGAGAGGGAAAAATCACGAGGCAAACTGTGGACGCACTAAAATTCACTTATTTATTTTATTCGTTTATTGGCCTTCGTTTATTGGTTTATTTAGTGCGAGGGCGTGCCAGTCATGGAGTGACAGTTTATTCAGGCTTCATAGAAGCCCAGGTGCGTGCCGTCTGACTGATCAGATAATTATGTGGTTCGTGTCGGGACTGTGGATGCATTTTTTATTGAATTAGTTGATTTATTCGTTTATTGGTTTTGTTAAGTGCATGGGCGTGCCAGTCACCGAAGTGACAATTTATTCGGGTTCCGAGGAGCCCATGGTGCGCTCGATCTGACTTCGTCAAACGACTGTGTAGTTCGGGTCGGGACCAAAACCCGCCGTGCCATAAAGGTCACGGCGTCATTTACATCCCCCATACGAACCCAAATTTTCTTCAATTGGAGCTGGCGCTCCTCCACTGGGTTGCCCCCTATCCTTGACCGGGGAGCTCGTGGCTTAGGTCATTGTTAGGGACCCTGAGTTGTCACCGGTACGGCAAGCTTCTTCCTCTTCGCTCCATCCTTCCGGACTTGTTGAAGGACCTTGAAGTGATTGGAGGTAGAGATGGTTGGGACGTGTCGATCCCGAGGTAAATTGACTTGCCTCCATCAAGCCGAATGCGGAGGTCTCTGACAATTGTAGTCTTACCGGAGTGGGATGTAGCTGTCACAGGCTTTGTGCCCTGGCAGCTACGACGTTGCCCCCGTTGAGTAGGAGCAATCTTGGTGATGCCTGCCATAGGTGCGACGTCATTGTGGCGGTGACGCTACCCCCATTGAATAGGAGTAGGACCTCTGAGGGTTGCCGCAGTAGAACTGGTGCCGTGGCGGCGACGACGCTGCCCTCGTTGAGCAGGATCAACGCCAGCAGTGACTTGATTGATCGAAAAGACTCGGCCATTTGTTGGGATAGAGGGCCTGACACCCTTGGTCGGTGAAGAGGCGGCCGGGCGAACCCGACCAATGGTTGAAGCCGAGGGCCTTACACCCCCAATGGTGGTCTTGTTGACCGGGCTGACCTGGCCAGCTGCTGAGGTCGAGGGCCTGACACCCCCGACAATTATCTTCTTGACCGGGCAGACCAGGCCGATTGATGCAGTCGAGGGCCTGACACCCTCGACTGTTGACTTGTTGGCCGAGCAGACCCAGCCAGTTGCTGAAGTGGAGGGCCTGACACCCTTAGTGGCTGTTGTCGCAGGTGCGGCTAAACTGGCTTCAGCCACCGGTATGACGCCCAGGAAGAACGGCGAGCTGACGACTGCTGGGAAGTCACCGAAGATGATGGGAGTTTCTAGGTATCCGAACCTGGCATGGTTGGCGATGACCTGGGCGCCGTAGGTGACGGCTGCCATCGCTGTTGTTGCTGTTATTAGTGGTGGTGGTGTGTAGCATGAATGAAGAAGCGTGCAAGTGCACAGAGAGCTCTCGAACCAATAGAGAGATATGTGCCCTCCTCTTCCCATCCTGTAAGAGGAAGAGGGGCAATCGGAACCTTGAAGAAGGTTTGGAGACTTTCTTTGATAGAAAGAAGAAAGGCGGAAAAGGTCCCACCGGACGTGCCAGTCTGTTGGCCACAAAATTTTTCACATAGGAAAATAAACAAGTAATGTTCTTTTTAGTCACGAAAATCGACTCCGAAGGTAAACGAGCACAAGGATCGCTCCTCGTACAACACCGACTCATGGTGACGTAAGTCAAAAATGTCACATCCCGGGACCCCTCACGGCGTCCCACACCTGGTCCCCACCTGATGCCCAGTATCAGTCAGATCACAGGATAGCACGTGGATCGAGGTTCACTCATCCGGGACTCGAATCAGCACGAAAAACCACCGGCTAGACCTCAGATGATGAACGGTCCATCATTGGCCAGACGGAAGAAGGGCGGTTATGATCCAACCATCCAAAGGCATGGGCGGTCCCATCACGGTCGCCCTTGCCAGGATGAACGGCCAAACAGTGGCCGCTCAAGGGATGTGCGGTCAGACCTCGACCGCTCAATACCGACGTTGAACAACATGTGCGGTTGGGGTCTAGCCGCACAAGGCAGGTGCGGTCCAACTCTGGCCGCACGACCTGCCTCGACTCCAAGGGATGTACCGCACAAGGGTATGTGCGGCCAGTCCCTAGCCGCACACCCCAAAACACTGTGTAACGGTAACGGGCAACGATCAAAACTCTCAGGATGAGCGGTCCATCCTGGGCCGCTCAATGGTTCTGCAGTCACTGACAGGCCGCACAAGCCCACTGCCCGCCGAGCCAAAAAGACATCGGAGACGTGCGACCAGCCCACGGCCGCACAAAGGGTTATGCGGCCAGACCCTGGCCGCACGTCCCAGTGCACTGTATAACGGTCAAAACAACAGTCAAAACCAGAAGATAGGCGGTCAGCTTAGGGCCGCACGAAGGGATATGCGGTCTCGCTATAGACCGCACAACTCCACTGCGTGCCGAGCCTGACTCGAAATGCACCGAGCCGATGTACGGCCAGGCCAGGGCCACACAAAGGTTGTGTGGTCTCTGGTTCGACCGCACAACGTCACCGGTGCGAAAACGGCGAACCCCGCGGAGGTCGCCCATTCCGGCCCCAAATAAGCCCCACGAAGGGGGAAAACGAAGAGGAACGAACCCCCAAGCCCCCTAACATGATTCTACGCCCCTAAAACGCAGATTCGCGGCTTAAAACGACGGATCGAGTGAACTCTCCCCGAGGCATGCTCACCCTTCTCAGCACGAAATAAACCCCTCTCGGCCTCGCCTCGGCCTACAAATCACGGGAATGGAAAGGCAATGAGTTAGGGATCGTCACCCTACCTCCGGTTCGCGACGAGATGCCGATCCGAGCTCGATCCCAATGTCTCCCTCACAACTCACTCGCGGTGGCACTCGATTAGATGGAAAGTTGGAATGAGCACTCTCTCACCGCCGACGGTGCAACTAGAGATAATACTAAGCTGAGCAAAGGTAAGAAAAAAAGTAGCAGAGGAGAGTGGCCCGAAGCTCACCTTATCGGTGTGAAGACACCGATCCCGACTGGAGGTGAGGGCGAGCGGGGAAGTGTGGGTTTCCCGCACACTGTGCCGATGAGGCTTTCGGTGACGACCCGCTAATACAATCACTACGCCCTCACAGAGGGGTTGGCATAGGGGAGGGGGACTATGGGATACATAAAAATACTACCTCCACACAGGGAGGGGCTGTAAGCCGGCCAGGCGGGGGTGGGGAAGCAAGATCGACGATCATTGTTGGTTCTGCCCGCTTCTGGGATAGCCTGATAGGGGGCCGATGACGGTGCTGCCACGGACGCTCCCAAACTCGGAATCTGACGAGACCAAGGCCAAAACGTCGCTGACTGTTCAGGGTTGACTACTGAATTTTCTCAGAATGTCGGGGTGTCACTATCAGCAGAGGTGGAGGCTGGACCGGTGCTGCTTGGTTCTGGTTCGGGCCGAGTCCAGATCGTAGCAGAAGGTTGGCGACCTCACCACGATTGATCCTGTGATCCGATCAAGGCGGGACCAAAACGGTCGCGAGCGTGGTCAAGTCTTCTTCGTCCAGCAAGGAAGAATGGTGCCAGGAGAGTTGGGGTCAAGAGAAACGTCCAGATGAGTGGGAGGGGGTCTGATCGAATCCTGACTATCCTAACCTGTGCACCAAGGGTAGAAAATTTGTAACTTTATGCTTCAGGCTTCAATCGATGCTCCGCTTCTTCATGATGTTAGGAGGCTTGTAGGAGAAGACTTATGCAGAAGAATCACATCCAAATTCATCCTGGAGCAGCCATGGTTACTTCTTTTCTCGACTTCTGGTTCTCAGGCAGAGCGATTTTGTGCAGTCGTGGGAGAATGGCTCTCCCAGACAGCTAGGAACTCAGATGGACGTGAGACCACCTCGCCTACGACGCTGAATGGAAGAGAATTCCACCAATATAAGATATGCTACTTGAATCCTTGATTTGATGTCAGGGTCAGGCCTGCAACTTGTGCTTCTGCTACTGTCTGCAAACTGGGCAGAACTGATTGGAGAGGGTGAATGCTAATGGTGGCAAGAGGTGAAGGGGTGCAATGGAGTGAGGTCTAATGTCTGTGGTGTAAGTATTTTAAGACATTCGAGGAAGCAAAGAAACATTCAGAAGAAATTAGAAAGGATTGGAAATGAATTCAGACATAGAAAAAGAAATCGACTGGAAGACACCCGAGAAACAAGCCGAGGTCCGGCGCATGTGGGCTGATAACCCGGCGATGGAAAGGGATAAGAAAGCGCAGCATTCGGATGACGATTGGTATCCAGAGGAATATCCTAACGAATGGTCTGGGGATGTATTCTACTACCGCCCCACCCAGAAGCCCTGTGAGAAGACGCAAAAGGAATTGGATAAGGAGGCTTATGATAAATGGATTAGGTCCGAGGGGCCAATCTCAGGAGGATTCCAGACCGTATGGATAGCCGCCTGCGCTTACGCCCGAGAAGCTTCGAGGAAGGGGGTTGCTTAAATGAGCTTATCATCACATCAATCCGCTCGCATGAAAAATGATGAGTGGTTAACGCCACCTGAAATCTTGGAGAAGCTGGGCCAGTTCGACCTTGACCCGTGCTCGCCAATCGTGCGGCCTTGGCCGACAGCGAAGCTCCATTTTACCCGAGAGAATGATGGGCTTAATTGCAAGTGGCATGGCCGCGTGTGGTTGAATCCCCCTTTCGGTCGAGAGGCTGAAAAGTGGATCGGTCGTATGGCCCATCACGGCAATGGTATTGCCTTAATTCCAGCTAGAACTGAGACGGCCATGTTCTACAAATGGATATGGGGAAACGCTCAGGCGATTTGCTTCCTGAAAGGCCGTCCTCATTTTCACTACGTGGACGGGCGACGAGCAAAGGCCAACTCCGGCGCACCAATCTGTCTTGTAGCGTACGGGCATAACAATGCTCAGATTCTTAGTAAATCAGGGCTTGGGGTTACGCTTTATCTAAAGGACCAAACCAAATGACCCCGCCCAAAAAGAGGATCGGTGAGATGTCGGATGATCAAAAACGTATCGCGATTGCGGAGGCTTGCGGGTGGAGGCGGCAACGAGAGATGTGGCCGACAGGTGAAAGAATCACCTGGCTGTCTCCACTAAGGCAATCGGGCGATATTGGGCAATCAATGCCCCCTGATTTCCTACATAATCTCAACGAAATTCACGAAGCTGTCTTGGCTCTGAAAATGGACGATCACACAGCGTTTTGCCTGCACGTCTGCGAGATCTGCAAGAGAGAAAAGGCATGGCCAATTCTAGCTAGTGCAACACTTCGCTCAGAAGCCCTGCTCCTAACCCTCGGCCACGAAAACTAAGATTATGACACTATCAGAACGAATAATTAATGCCCTCGAATTTGCCCTAAATGACATCGAATCAGAGGAATTGCGCTTCGAACTCACCATCGAGGGCGCGTCCTACGAGGAGGACAAGCGTACCGATCTGGACGCCGACGAGAACCCTGGCGGCATTTTCAATCAAAGATATCTAGGGGACATGGTGAAACTCTCCACTGTCGAGGCCAGTACTTCCGATGAGCATTGCCGTTGGAACGAGGAGTCGATGACGCGCGAGGAAATTCGAGAGATTTGCAAGGCATTGAGACTTCTAAACCCACAACCCAAGAACTAACCCATGACCGACCAACACAACGATTTGAAACCTAAGACTGGACGCGACTTGTATACCGAGTACGTAGATAATTCCGGCATCCATTGCAACCGATGCGCTGCATGGGATGAGTTGAGCAAGGAAACTCAAGCTGAGTGGAATCAAAAAGCTGGATATGTGCCAGCCGAACCGCGCCCCGCCGAGGATCAGCCAACTATTCGACAGGATCGAAAGGTTCAGGTGTCGGAGCTTTTATCAAAGGCTGGAGTATTCAAAGGGGCAGATGGCCTTGAACGGTTCTTGGAGTGTCAGGACTTCTGGGAGAAGCAACCATACGGAACGCGTCTTTACTTCGGTGAAGGCGGGTTAGATTATCTGCATCGCGACGTGTTTAGGACTGCAATCAGGCTTATTACCGACCAGAGCGCCGGGATCGAGAACTTGAAGGCGGAGAATCAAGAGCTACAACGTAAGGCACTAGCATGGGAAGAAACGGCTGCGCAGATGTGTCGGAACACTGACTTCTATCGAGGTATTGTCGTCCAGATTGGTGAGCCTTTCGGCGTGGTCGCGATGACCTCCGACGATGGCTCCATCCAGCAGGATGTTCTTGCGCTCAAGGTGCCGGAACTGGTTGACCAACTCCGCGAGCGCGTGAATGCGCTGGAGAAGATGGCTCAGCAGCGTGTGCGGCTCGTCATACGTATTGGTCGGCTGGAAGTGGCGCTACAGGAATTGCATGCCTTGAGTGACAAGCCCTCCCGCGAGAGCGAGCGTGCCGCCTGGGAGAAAGCGCGGCAGCGTGCGGATGAGTTGCTTAATCCGCCGAAGGTGATTCCGTCGGTGATCCAGCCCGAGAAGGAGGTCGAATAACCCATGAAACAACCCAAAGACCGCAGAATCACACAAAAGGACATACAGACCCTTTCTATGCTCAAGAATGAGCTATTGAAGAAGCTTGGTATGTTGCCACAACAGGAGTTGAAGTTGAGATGAGGAAGCTATTCTTCCGAGATAAGCCTGCCCACCAGCAAGAGCTTGATGTGATTGCTCATGGTATCGTTTATGAGATTCATGGTGAAGGCTCGGAATCCCTGAAGGATTATGCCTGCATTCACTTTAATCCGTATGAGATGGTTGTATACCGAGAATGGCGCAGTGTAGACGAGGTTGATACCTTTGAGGCTATGCCAGGATCGTATGAGGAATATTTGTGGGATGAACTGAAATTGAAACTGGAGAACTACGATAGACAGCAATGAAATTTACACCCGGACCTTGGAGAGTTAGAGAGTCATCAGTTACTCAGCAGCTCATGGTATCTCAAGAAGGAAAATTCTCAAATATCTGTTCTGTTTTCGAAACTTCGAAGGGAGAAGTTCTACCTCAAAAGTACAACGCAAAACTCATATCTGCCGCCCCTGATCTACTTGCTGCATGTCAACGATGCTTGGATGGATTTCACCTCTTAATCGCATCAGGAGATTTAACGGATGATGAAAAGTATCAGATTGGGTTATTAAAACGCGCTATACGGAAAGCAACGGAATGAAGATTGAACGTAAATATGATGGAAAGAAACCTTGGGATGACAATCAGCTACAAAATCTCGTATCTGAGGAAACTTGGCAACGCCTTCAAGAAGACCCTGAGTTTCAGGACTTGAGAGATAAGTTGAATAATACCTTCAAGGAGATGGAAGATTTGATGAAATACGGCGTAACTATGGTGACTCACCCCATTGACCATCATACCAAATAGTTGACAGATTTTGAAATATGGCCTATGTGTTCACCTGTTCAAGGTGTACAAGACCTAGAGCCAGATTTCTTAAAACCGAACCTGATTCGAGTGCTTGTACCACTTGGATCAGGTTTTTCTTTTCTGTCAAACGCCTTTGGGTAGTACCAAGATTAGAGCCTGATCAGGTAGCTTTGGGCTGAGCCGGATACAATTTCGGGGTCACTCCCTCTTGGTGGGTGATTCCCTATTCCCTCTGGGCAGACCCTGAATAAGGGGATATGCTGCCAAAATTTTCATGAAATTATATATTAAACTTCATAAGGCTGTTTGTTATCTCAGGGCTCATGTTCATGCTATTATTTGATCGCAGGCACTGCAATGGCTTCCAGCTCTGCTGCTGCTTCTTCTGAAGCTGTTGAAGCGAGCTCATCAGCCCAGCTAGACGTGTCTCAGGCTTTAGTGAACTGGCTGAATGTCAATACCTTGGACTTCGGATATGACAAAATCACTATTGTTGACGAGTCTTCTGACTCCGAAACAGATACCGTATCGACGCCCCCGGTATATTCTGCTGCAGAGGGGACATGCTTCCGGTGGGGTGGTGATTATCATCCCGACTTGCCAAAGGACCGTCACCTAATGCCGTTCATTCAGACTTTCACCGTGGGCGGCATGCGGGACCCCTAGATAGCTCGCGGTGTTGAGGCTGCCATGCTTGTCAAGAGAGGCAGCCTAAAAGGCTCAGTTTATCGTGGCAAAGCCATCTATTTGCCCAGGGAGAAGCATGACTGGGACGCTATCCTCGGAATATCAGAGCTAGAGTCGAAAAAGAAAATGTTGACTCGGGCCCCGGAGTTCACCCCTGCTCGGTGGGATACTGCTACCGGCCGTGTAAACAAGGAGACACCCGACTATGGTCTATTCCTGGCACCGCTGAAGTGGGGGTACAGGGATGAACCCTTTGTGCTTAACTGCCTGGCTGTGCAATTCAAATATCAGTTGGCTACTGGTTGGTTCAGAGACACAAAGGTCACTGATGCACATCTGTTCCAAGTGGGAGCAGTAGAATTTACAGACTTTGTATTGAAGGAATATGCCCCTCTACTGATCAAAGTCGGGGTATATCACAGCGTCTTTGCTTCCAGGTTTTGCTATCCCATTTCCCGAGGATTATGCTGCGGAATGTTTGAAGTATTTTGTCCACAGTTCAATACTTTCTATACGGCAAAGGGTGAGACCTCTTTGGACCTCTGGAGCTTATCGCAACTTTTCGGCCTACCTATTGACGGCGAGCCGTATGAAGAAGTTTGCCTGGAAGACGCTGAGAAAGATCGCTCTGATGGCGAAGGCAAATACTCACTCGGTTACTCATACCGATACCTGATGAAAGCCTATCGTTCTATTTGCCTGGCCTACAGCAGAGGATCTTTTAGGGATTATCAGCGTGCTAACTAGTCGTAACACACAAGTCCACACCCGCCACATGTGAGACGCTATGACAAGGGCAGACATCCCCTCATGCCGAGATCGCCCCTCATGTGTTCGTCAACCGCGACCATGCAGTCATGAGGTCACGCTCCTTCTCAGTCACGAGGCCACGTTCGACAGCTCAACTTGAGTCGTGATCGACCCTCGCCCAGACACCGGATCGACACATCCCCTCAGTTGCCCAGTCAGTAATAAGCCCCCATTTGGCACCGCGGCCGTGGCCCACGCCATGGTAGGAGCCCTATGTAAAGCACACGTGTGTTCATCTGTCATGCATCGACCCGGGGACCGATCATCACATCGGAATTGTCCCGTGACATGCACCATTTGTATCCTATCCATTACGGCATACCTGTAAAGATATATACATCTCAGTATTCCACCGCCAATTGGACGAATGCTCTCGCATCTATGTTCAGGCCTTCAGTCCTCCCTCTGTGTCACCTAGCGTAAACCTCCAGCACCCCCTGACCCCAGTCAACACCACCTAATAAAGAGGCGAACCTACAGTTGCAAAGTGCCCCTGGCTCTCCCCCTAGGACTTCAGGAATATACGGACTCCTCTTCAGCATGGAACAAAGGTCTTCGGATTCAATCCGATGTAAATAAACATCGACTGCTTGTGGTCGGTGGGGAAAGACGTCCTGTATACGACTCCCCATAGTCGCCTGCGCACTCGCACCCATGGAACCGTCATTCTCTCCACGTGTACCTCACCCCTCGAGTCCACGTGCCGCGCCCTGGTGGCCCATCCCCGGTTAAACATTCGGTTCCACGAGTGATTGTCGAAAAATCGACTGGCACGCCCGCATCCCAGTCACGTTTTCCCTCAACCTGAAAACTTCCCATGTCACTCAGTCTCCCCTTGACTCTTCGTAAAAGGTGAGTGCACGGTGCCGCTTTGAGATAGATACGGTCATGAGAAGGAGTGCCCGAAACACATTACCTTCTGGCCTCTCTCTCGCAGCTATATCCTACCCCTCACTCCGGTCACCGTACACAGCGTCGCGCCGTCGACAACCCCACCCGCGTGCGAACAACGATCTTGTGAAGGACCGTTTCTTATGGCCCAGCGATCTACCAAGCGACCGCTTGGCTGATGGAAGAAATTTTAGGTAGACTTCGCGTGACTTTAAAAATCGGAGTATATCTCTCAAACAGTGCAAAACTAGTGAAAGTGGAAGAAGAAATGACCCCAGGTGCAGCGGCTTCACCCACGTCCAGAGCAGAAGTGGGCGCCGGCTCCTCCGTAGGAACTAAAAAAAAAGGGAGACCAATATCAAAGATCTTGTCCCATAAGGCGAGAAAGTCTCAGGTGGGACTGTTAGTAAGAATCTCTAACCGGTAGGTTGGCTGGACTCGGCCTGAGCAGCCGCGAACGCGGCCACGAACCTCTCGACTTCAGCCCTCCTCCGCTCTAGCTCCTGCGAGCTGACTGCCTCATCAGATAACTTCACAGAGCACGCCTCCTCTGCTTCGGCTGGGAGAAGAAAACACGCACCTTAGGCATGCACAAAGAATTTTCCCAGGAAAGCAGTCGGACCCTGAAAAGTGTCAGCATCCAAGAGTCTCACCTACGGGATGGCTCGGCCCAGCCCGAGGCGTAGCAAACTTTGCAAAGGAAGGGATTGACGGAGGCGGGGAGGCTGAAGTCATCCGGAAGACCTCCGCCCTCTTTCGTTCGACCTCTTACCGCACAGCCACCTTGGCAGCAGCAAGCGCCTTCTCCATGGGCGACCTCTCCTGAGGCCCTACAGCAGCCTTGGGCAAAGGAGTGGGGGTGGATGGCGGCTCGGACTCGACCCAGGCTTCACCTACAGCGGGGATCGGTGAAGGCGGGGGCTCCTCCCTAGCTGATGAACATGAAAGATGTCTGGGTGTGAGCAGCCCATGCTAAGACAAAGATAAACTCCACCTGAAAGACAACCTTAACAAGGGAAATCTCACCTACGGGTTGGCTCAGTTCGGCCCGGCCAACCCCAAACTCCTCGAAGGATGGGATGGGAGGCGGTGGAGGAACGATCTCTACAGACTTGGCGGTCTCCGCCATCTGGCGGCCTGTGCCTCACCCAAAGCCTTCTTCATGGGCGACTTCACCCGGGGCCTCTTCGCAGGATAGGGTAACGGAGTCATGTTCGGGGCCGCTGGCACCTCCTCAAAATAAGCCGGCTTCTCCGCTTGCAGGAGGAGATTGTGGTACGTCGCCAGCTGGGTGCTATCTGGGTGGTCTGTGACAGAAAGAAAATAAAGGGAGCAAGGGGTTAGTTACCATTCAGCGCTAGATAATGACCGGCAAGGGTAATAGAAGATATAATGTAGGTGCTCAGTAGTACATACCGTGAGGGCCGATATAAAGTCGAAGCGAGATTGGCCAGTAGCTCAGGGAGGGCGCCTGGTCCCGACGGGCCGCCTCCCGAACTAACCAAGACTCTCCAGCCTTCACTTCTCCTTGCCACTTTTCTTGATGACTTGCTCGGGAAGACTAGCCTATCGAAAACTGACCGTCGGGGTGGCGCTTCCTCCCGCACCAGGGACTGGCGTCGCTCTTCCGCCTGGTTCCTCAACTCCGCGCTGGGTAGGGGTCGAGCTTCCTTTTCTTCTTGGAAAGCGGAGGCCACCGCCCCCAGCAGCCTCTGGCGACCCAAGGGAGCACTACCTGGGCCCCGGAGGTAATTTCTCATAGCTTGCTCGATCTCTTCCCATTCTTGGTCGGGGAGAGCGGCCGGTAGTTGAGTGTCGGGGGCGACACCATGGTGGATGTAGTCTGCATATGCCGGGTGGTCAGCATGGTGACGGCGCCTATGATGTCGGCGACGGGTATCTTCGGGCAGTTTTGGTACAGTGGCTATTGGTTGGCAGGTCGTGGCCGCTTCTTCGACCATTTAGTCTCTTCGCGCCTTCTTCGACCATTTAGTCTCTTCGCGCCCTTGCACGGCGGGGGCAGCTGGGCCCTGCCTGCACAGGTGCCACGGGTTGGGCTTCCTTGGGAACCCAAACCTGCTTCAATTTCATCAGCTTGTGAGTCGACATGTCTCTTGGTGCAGCGGCCGAAATGACGGGCGCCTTTCCTTCTTTTACCTTCTCTAGCCCTTGAAAAGAGTTGTGGACCGGAACGGTTGGTATTATTTGGTCCGGGATCACCTCAGACCCCCGCCCATTTAAATAGACCCGGATAGTTCTGACAGTCACGGACTTGCCGGAGTTAGAGATTTGACGTCTTGGTGTGGCAACGCCAGTAGTGTTCTTTCGGCACCTCCTCCGATGGGACGCTAACCCCTGGTGCGACAGGCCGACAGTTTGGTGCATGTGGTGCACGTGGCAACCCAACGTCTCAGATGGGGCGTTGTTGTTATTTTCGACAACAGATCGACCAGTGCCATCCTAGGTGATCCCCGAGATGGGGGCGTCGGCCTTGGGCTTGTCGGACGCTTCCACGTCCAAGATGTTGATGAAGGCCACCCCCAAAAAGTTGGGGAAGCCGACAACGGGAGGGAAGTTCCCGAAGCAAAGGGGAACAGCAAGATAGTCGTCCCTGATGTGGCTCCCGATGACCAGGGGCCGAAGGAAACCCCCATTTCTTGCAGTCGAACGTGCTTCACCTGCATTTGCAAAGATGAAGCAATCAGTATTACAAGAAGGGGGCCGCGAAGCCCCTAATTTCAGCCCAGCTCAGCCTTATGGGCTGGTCCGCCTAAACCCTTTCTCCCCTACTCAGTCCGTGCAACCTGAAATGCACTATTCCAATGGGTTTACCCAGGCTAGCTTGAACCATTCAACCTAGCCTACCTAAACCCTTCCTCGAGCCTTCAAATTCTCTATAAAAGCCCCTTAGGAGCTCAAGGGGTAGGACACAGAGAGATATAGAGATACACAACAATGCAGATACACAACAAGCTCCAAGGTCTTCAAGCTTCAAGCAACAGCAAGGAGAATTGTGTGTGGGTGACTTGGTCGTCGGCTAAGGATGCCGAGGGTATGTCGCTTGTACTTCCCTCGCACAGTCTTTTGCCATGACACACAAGTCTATCCCCACCATGTGTGAGATGTTATGACAAGGGTGCAACCATGCACGCACGTGACGTCACGCTTCCCCACAGTCACGAGGCCATGCCCGACCGCTTGACCCGAGCCATGATTGACCCTCTCCCAGACACCAGTCTGATGCTTTTACTAGTCATCTAGTTGTAAGCTCCTCGTTTGGCGGAGCAAACATGGCCCACGGCACGAGAGGAACCCTCTGTAAAACACATAGATATCCGCTTTGTCATGCATTGACCCGGGGATCGACCACCGTGTCAGAATTGTCCCGCGGCTTGCGCCTGTTGTACCTCGGCCACCATGGCCTACCTATAAAGCCATATAGCTCTCAGAAATTATATAGCCATTTGGACATATGCACTCCCATCCACGTTCGGGCCCTCAGCCCCCCTTCACCTCTGACCCCAGCTAATGTCATCCTGTCTAGTGTGAACCCACAGCTGCGAAGTGCCCCCTACTCTCTACCTAGAACTCTAGGCCTGTATAGACCTCTCTTCAGCATGGAACGAAGGTGTTCGGATTCAATCCGATGTAAATAAACACCGACTATTTATGATCGGTGGGGAAAGACGTCCTGTGCATGACTCCCCACAATTGCCTGTGCACTCGCACATATGGAACCAACTTTCCCTCCACGTGTCCCTCACTTCCCGAGTCCATGTGCCGCACCCTGGCGGCGCTTCCCCGGTCAACTTTCGGTTCCATGGGTGATTGTTGAGAAATCGACTGGCACGCCCGCACCACAGCTACGTTTCCCTTAAAACCCAAAAATCACCCGTGCCACTTGCTCTCCCCTCGACTTTCCATAAAAGGTGAGTGCACGGTGCTGCTTTGAGAAAGATATAGCCATGAGAGGGGCACAAAATTTCATTAGTAATAACAATCACAGACACTTTGATGATGAAGAGGAACACAATGCATGGGGTAGAAGGGGGCTGACAGAGCCTATAGAGGAGTGGGGTTGATCGATCTGGGGCCTAGGGTCGCTGTGGCCTAGGGTTTCCTCACAGAAGGAGCTAGACGGTTGAGATAGGGGAGAGAGGTCGACACCACACACAAGGGTTTCTGTGGCCTAGGGTTTTCTCACAGAAGGTGATTTCCTCACAAAAGGACCTACACAACTGAGATATGGGAGAGGGGAGAGAGGTCGACAGAGCACACAAGGGGGCGTTGGCCTAGGGTTTCCTCACAGAAGGGGGTTTCATCACAGAAGGACCTACATAGCCGAGATAGGAGAGAGGGGAGAGAGGTAGACACAACACACACTAGGGTTTCTATGGCATGGGGATTTCCTCACACATGGAGCTAAACGGCCGAGATAGGGGAGAGGGAAGAGATGATGAGGCTTGCGAACTTGGTTGAAGAGCAAGAGGGGTTAATCGCAAGAGAGGGGAGAAACAGTGCCATCGCCCGAGGCCACGAGCTGGAGATGCTCCCCCAAGGTTCGCAGGAAGCCAGGCAGAGACGATCATATACAGTGCGTAGCAAAGGGGAGAGCTCCAACGACAACGATCGGAGGTGGTGCATAGCAGAGCAGGAGAGATTCGTCGGAGAGCATGAAGGCAGAAATAGCACGATTGAGCGAGGGCACGAGTTAAGAAGCCAGGCAGAGACGATCCGTAGCAAAGGAGAGAGCTCCAACAACAACGATCGGAAGCGGTGCATAGCAGAGCAGGAGAGATCCATCGGAGAGCACGAAGGGAGAAACAACACGATCGAGCGAGGGCACGAGCCGGAGCCGGTCGAAGAAGATAGCAACCTACCAGGGGAGTCGGCCGGAGACGATCGCAGGCCATAGCAGAGGGAGGGCTCCGCCAAAGTAGAAGGAAATCGCGAGAGAAGCGTGAATAGTGGGATCACGAGGGCACAATCGGTGGGGTCGTTCGGGAGAGGGCGAACGGGGATGGAGATGGGGATAAGTTATGGTATCAATCTTTGTGTCAAACTATTGAAACGTGCAGAAGAGACTAGGGGCTTGTTTGTTTCACCATAAAATAATATTTTAACACTTCATAACTTTTAATTTCACAGTGTTGTTTCATTTGGTTGCTTGTTATACTTAATAAAACAGTATAAATAACATTACTATCGACCGGACGTGACGTCCATCCCCTATGATCCAGTGGCGCGCAGCGAGCTGGCTGAGGTGTCATCCCCTCGTGAAGGCACGCGGCTACGTCCCCCTGCCACCAAGGACAAGGGAGTCAACTCCCATTCAATGCTACCCCGCCATCACCGTTCCTGCCGCTGGGGTATAAAAGCTCCTCTTTCTCCGGCGAACAAAAAAGCACTCTGCAGGGGGAGCACGCACACGGAAGAAGAAGAAAAAAAAGAGAAGAAGAGAAGAAGTAGAAGAGAGGAAGAGAAAGGGGGGGCCTGCAGCCCTCCTCGCCGCTGCTCCGCCACCACCGTCCGTGAGAAGAGAGGAAGAAAAGAGAGAACAGAGAAGAGAGATGAGAAGAAGGGGGAGGAGCTTACGCTCCGTCCCTCTTCCCCCATTGTATCCCATTCCCCCCCCATGTCTGGATGTATACGGCCGTCTATGGCCCTTCCTTTTCATGAGTAAAACTCCCCTTTCTTTGGGTTTCTCACGGCCTCCGTTCGTTTGGGTCTTGCTGGCTTATGATGGCTTCTCCCCATTTTTCCTGGCGGTTTTCGCTCCCTTCGGTGGCCTCTTGATCCTAGCTGGTGGCCCCTCCACTGTCAACCCCTCTGTGACCAGGGTGATGCCCTTCTGGCCTCTCCGAATGCCCATAGCCCCCTTCTCCGGCCGACACATAACCCCTTGGCCCTCCGCCCGGCATGCTTCCAGCTCGGTACAGTCCCCTCGCTGGTGCACCCCCTAGGCGAGTCCTCACCGACACACCCCGTTAGCAGCACACCTTGGCTCTCTGCCTCGCCGGCACAGCCCTTCCAACCTTCCCCGCCACGGTCCTCCCTCGAGCCCGGCCTGGCACGTCCTTCAGTCTGCCTGCCCAGCACGCCTTTAGTCTGCCTCTCCGGTGCACCCTGCGCCCCTAGCCCGGCACACCTTGTGTCCCTTGGTTGGTGCACCCCTCGCCGGCACACTCCTCACCTTGCCTTCCCCAGTACGCCTTTGAAGCTCCTTGACCGGCGCACCAGATCTTGTCCTCCACCCCTAGCACCTGTAGCCAATCTTAGAGGCCTCTCCCATTCATTGTCTCTTCCGGGTTTCTCGAGGTTGCATCAAAGGTGCCGCTGCCCTCGGGCGTCCACCTCCAATTATCGGGTTCCGCCACTCCATGTGGGCGCGTTCCCTGTATCTCCCTTACGCTCGGGTCAAGGGGAGATGCTTCCAAAATTTTATGACTTTATAAGCTAATTTGTTAGTCTTTAGAAGTCTTTGGATTTATTTGTAAAAATCCAGTAGGTCCAACAGGGCCCCCCCACCTTCTTCCCCATTGGTCCACCAAGGCTCTAGGGCCCATGTGGGACTGGTCAAAGGTCCAAGGTGGGCTTCTAGAAGATTGACCATTCAAGGGGACAAATGGGTTGAATATTCTAAGATTCCACCCCTCGAAAGTCAAGGGGGTGCCCCCCTCCACTATGTCATTTTAATTTTGTTTAAATTAGGTCAATAACACATGGGAGAATTATTTCTTCCCTCCCCCATTTGCCCCTCCCTAGCCCTAGATCTAAGGATAGTTTAGGTCATTTTGTATTCCATATATATACCTTGTATTTCTATTTTTCAAATGACAGAAATTATGTGAAAATTGCTAAGGATGCCAAGGGCACCCCTCCTCCTCCTCTCTCCCCTCTCCCATGCAGATGGTTGCTACCTTTCTAGGGTGGATTCTCTACAATATCTTGGTGGATTCTAAGGTTATCTCTTCCCCTGGGTGTGAAGCTTAGTCATCTCTACCGCCACTGTCGTTCGTGCCGCCAACAAGCCGCCACAAGCCACCCTCCACCTTGCTGTCCAGAATCCTGAAATCCCAGACAGTAGCCTAAAGATCAGGTCGGTTCTCCCATTCCGTAGCTCTGCTCGAGCTGAGATTTTGAGGGATTGTTCCCCTTTGTGTTAGCTTTCTATCCATATAAAATTTGCCCCATTATTCCATCGTTTGCTATTTTTCCCTACCTTTATTCTCTACCCTGCTCAATCTGCCATTATGCAGACCTGCGAGCTAGCGCCTGTTTAATCTATTTTTCCCACCCCCTTAGCCATCTCCAAAAAATACATAAAAATTCCCACGTGTTCCTCACATCCCCCTTTCCACCCATAATTTTTCCAGCTCCCATATATACCATTTCTCCCTTGGTCAAAATTCGTTCTCAGGCAGATTCATATCTGTCCTGACGGTTCTGTAACCAGTTCCAGAAACAATAGCAATCCACAGAGTTTTTCATTTCCAATCCACTTATTGGATGGATATAAAAAAATATATGTTGTAGCCCTTTGAATCCTCTTTCCAAAGGCTACAACCATGCCTCAATCCGCCTCTGGATCTGGGTGAAATAATTTTTTTCATGTAGGTGCGCAGATCTAATCCGAGTCAAGCCAATAGTAGCAGCTCGGGAATTAAATCCTCAGAAAATGCTTGCCGGGGCTTGCCGTCGAAGACGTTTGCAGGTGTGCCACTGAAGGCACCCAAACTGGGTGTGCCGGTGAAGCGTCCTAGCCGAGCGTGCCGACGAAGGAGCCCGACAGGGTGTGCCGATGAAGGGGCTCTGGCAGGTGTGCCAGCGAAGGCACCCAAACTGGGTGTACCGGCGAAGGAGCGTGCCGCTGGAGGCGTTGAAAGCGCGCCGCTGGAGGGTGTTGAAAGCGTGCCGGTTAGAGCCCGTTAAGGGTGTGCCGGCTGGAGGGGCTTGAGGGGAGGCACGGGTGTGCTGCTGAAGGCCATTCCAGGTGTGCCGCTGAGAGGGCTTGAAGGAGAGTGCCGCTGGATGGCCTTGAGAGCGTGCCGCTGAGGGCTTCAAAGGGAGCATGCCGTTGGAGGAGGGCACTTTCAGGGGCTTCCTTTCCTTCTCTTCTTCTCTTCATTTTCTCATCTTTTTTTTCTCCTCTTCTTTATTCCCCTGCACGCAAATGAGGGGTGAGAATTTTTTAGTGTCCACACCCCTACTTTTCAGGTGTTGTGGTTCTTCCTTGAGGTTCGAGGGTGCTGTGCAGTGGTTCTTAGTTGCCAGCTCGTCGGGCCGAGTGTTCACTCGACATTGGGTACGCTTTCCTACCTTAGACTGTACTATTGTTAGACTAGACTCTGTTGTAATTAGCTATTTATTTCTGTTAATTGTTGAATTATCCTACTTTATTTCTTATTGCTATGTACACCACACCTACCCTTTTAGCCTTTCTGAGCCCTCCGCCTCGTGGGCGACGGCCAGGATTCGAATGGTATCGGGTCATTCTCGGTATCTGGATCTTGGGTCGTTACATTGGCTATCATGAAGGGGCCGGTCAATGAGTGCGACGTCACGGGCCCTTTGTTGGTGGCCGTAGATGCCTTCCCCCTTACCGCAGTGACTCTTTTGCTATTGCTGCTTCTCACCATGTTAGCTTCTTGCGCGATTCCCATAAACGGCACTTGTTGAAGATGCAAGATCTCGCGCCAAGCCCTGAGCCGTTCGATCAGAGGTGATCACAATATGCGGCCACACCAGATAGGGATCTTGCAATGAGGGAAAAAGGACTATCAGGGGGTCCAAGGTTGTGTGTAATGTCCTAGAGTCCATAATACCGATAACCCGATACTAGGTATCGAATTACCTCCACTATGAACTGAGAGCCCATGATATCGATAACCCGATACTAGGTATCGAATTACCGCGCGTCAGAGGGAAGTTCATGAACAGATACTACAAAGAGGTTCAGATGTTCGGATGGCGATGGGTTCGAGAGGAATGGAACACCCGAGGGTCAAAGGATCAGGAAGGGTGCTGATTTTAAGATTTTCTTTAGCCACCTCGACCTGCCCATGGAATGCATTGACCTGTGTTTGGGATGCATCGACCTGCCTATGCAGTGCATCGACCTGCCTTGGCCAATTTCCTTAGCTGTGTTGACCTGTGCCTGGGATGCATCGACCTATCCCTGCCAGTGCATTGAGTTACCTGGCTATCTCCCTTCAATTGCCTCGACTTGTCCAGGTGATGCCTCGACCTGCCCATGCAGTGTGTCGGCCTGTCTTGGCCATTTCCCTTAGCTACGTTGACCTGTGCCTGGGATGCATCGACCTATCCCTGGTAGTGCATTGAGCTACCTGGCTATCTCCCTTCAGTTGCCTCAACTTGTCCAGGTGATGCCTCTACCTGCCCATGCAGTGTGTCAGCCTATCTTGGCCATTTCCCTTAGTTGCGTTGACCTGTGCCTGGGACGCATCGACCTATCCGTGGCAGTGCATTGAACTGCCTGGCTATCTCCCTTCAGCTACCTCGACTTGTCTAGGCGATGCCTCAACCTGCCCATGTAATTCCCTTCCAGTGTGGGGAGTATGAGGGATGTTCCAGGGGTCCTATTGGTTAGAAGCATGTACATCAAGGCAAAAAGGACGAAGGGTCAACCTTTAACTCCAAACCATAATTTCCATGCTCTTCATACCAACTCCAAACATCAACTAGTAAAACATCAATAATATGATGTCTGCCAGCAATATTGGGTTGTCTGGTAACAACATTGGGAATGCATTGCTTGCGAATGCAAGCATCGTAAAGCCTATGAGCAGAAGAAAAAAGAGACAATAGGAGAAGCAACATATGATAGTTTCTCAAGCTCAGCAATGGGACTTCTAGTTGCTAAATTTACACATTCAGATGCCATTCATAACATGTAAGAAGCATTTGAAATTTGAAATGACATCTATGAGCTGATGCATACAGAATTATCATTTATCCTGAAACAGGATGTAGCATTTATGTTCTCTTCCCCTCAAACAGATCCCTCCATCTGAGCCAAGTCTATTAGAACATTCATTATCTCTTCTGATTCCCAGAAGGTTTGGTGCTTTGTGAGAGGCACCACTCCAGTCCTATCAGCCAAGGGTCCAGACCTACCATTATGCTCAGTCATCATCCCTCCCCCTCTTCATCCAACTCCCAAATTCGTAGCTCCCTCTCTCACCCCCTTCTAGACCACCTTCTTGCACCTATTCTCCCCCTCTCTCACCTTAGTTTGGCCTCTCATAGAGCCCCTAATAGCCAAGGGTTGCCTCCACACCCATCCACCCCATTTTCCCTCTCATTTACCTCATTTCCTACATCACATCTTCAGCCTGCAATTCCCAGTTCACTGGCAGCAGAGCACTAACGACTTGCAGAGCCGACCACAACTTCATACAAATGTCTCTGAAGGCTCAAGTGATACCGTCGGAAGCGTCTCTGTGTCTTCTTCGCAACAGCGGTGGTTTCGTCCCAACTTGAGCTCGTGGCTACCCGAGGGAGCCAATCTCCCTAGACTACGCATCTCCCTCAAGACTACCAACCTGAGGCTACTTGTAGAGGCTCCCATGACTAGCCACTTAAATATTTGGAGGCGGGGCATGGCCGAGACCTACTACGACGAGTCATCTTCCAGTACCAAGAAGCGGCTTCCAGATTGTACCCCGAAAAAGTGAGTTCCTAATTTTCTCCCTAGAGTGCGCAGTTCTGTCCCCTCTGGGACTGAACCGACCCCTGTCCATTGTTTGGGATCTCCCAATCAGCTCCTACATCCTCTGGTGTTCCCGTGGGTATCTTTTCGAATAGTACTTGACAACGGTTCCAACGACTCTGGCCACGCTCAATTCAGAGGTCAGGAGCGCTCATGGTGGCCTCATCTTCAGGCTGCTAAGGTACCGTAGCAGTCAAAACCCAGAACTCAAGGACCCTGTTTGCGGGGCTTCCCCAACCAGCATCGTCGACCAGGAAATTCTCCAGAAATTGGACGTCATCCTAATCCAAGCCCGAAGATTTTCCCACTAGTATTATTGACAATAAAATTCGGGAGTAGCTGCAGTAGTGTCAACTTCAACTGTCTGTCCCCTGTTCCAGAGAGCGGACAAAACTGACGTCTTCCATCCGTTCGATTTCTATTTCAATTTTTCCCTTCCCCGCCTGGCCGGCTTACCGCCCCTCCCTGTGGGAGGTAGTGTTTGGATGTAATATTAACTTCTCCTCCCTTTGTTCAACCCCCTTGCATGGGGAAGTAGTGGTGTAAATCTTTAAAACAAGTTGAAGCTTCATCGGTGCGGCGTGTGGGGAACCCACGCTTCCCCGCTCGCCCACGTCTCCGAACGGGATCGGTTTCTTCAAATCGGTCGAGTACTCTCTCTCTCTCTCTCTCTCTTACTCTCTCTTTGGGTGGTCGTTGGAGAGGAACCTCACGGTGGAGCTCTCTTCTTCTTCTCTTCTTCTTCTTCTTCTTCTTCTTCTTCTCTTCCTCTCTGTCTGCCTTTCTTCTTTCTACCCATCTGTGTCTGTCTCTCCGTTGCCTACCTTCTGTCTTCGTTCACCGAGGAAGATGAGTGTCTTATACTTCAAGGACAGGGGCTTTCGAGGGCGAGATGGCGGAGGCGGGAACGTGGTGCCATTGATGGGGATTTGACTTTGGTCATCCTTGGTGGCAGGGGGTGTAGCCTACGTGCCACCCTCTCCGTTTGACACCTCACCACACTCACTACGTGCTAAGGATTTGTAGGGGATGGGTGCCATGTCCATTTTGCCAGTGGTGCCGGTGAAGAGGACGCTTGGGTGTGTCGTGGGACGCCATAACCAGCGTACCACTAAAGGGATGGCAGGGTGTGTCGCTGGACGGCCACCCTGGGCGTGCCGCTGAAGGGGCCCGTAGGGGCGTGCCGACGAAAACACCCAGCTGGGTTTACCGGTGAAGGCGCAGGCGAGGTGTGTCGCTGAGGAGACCAGAAGGGGCATGCCGGTGAAGGGGGGCACATAGGGAGCGTGCCGCTGAGGGCACCCCAGGGTGTGTGCCGGGGAAGCAACACCATGGGTGTGCCGTGGAAGCTACACCACGGGTGTGCCATTGGAGGGAGTGTGCCGTTAAGGGCACGGGCTGGCGGTGCGTGTCACCGAGAGAGCACGCGAGAGTGCCGGTGAAGGCCCTCAGGGGTGTGCCGGTGAAGGCCTTTGATCATGCTGTTGAAGGCTGATAGGTGTGCTATTAAGGGCACGTCCAAGCCCGTCAAGAGTACGACTTGAGACCTGCCTGATTTTCTTCGGGGCCTACGAATCGTGGGCTTACCGGGGGTTGGTTTCTCTTCGCTGTCGTGACTCGGGAGGCGGCTTCACAACAGTGTATGTTTGTTCGGAGGGTCCGGATGGGACGCGTTCTCCGCATTTTCTTCGGTGGAAGTTGTTGTTGACGCTGGACTAGTCGGGACATGCGGACGTGTGATTTTACACGTCCACAAGGGTCCTTCCATTCCCAAGAGGGTGTAGGGAATCCTAAAGGTGTAGAGAGAGGAGGTCTCTCAACCAAATGCCCTAGAATGCAAGCTAATGTAAGTAGGATCAATCCACAATGTAAAGATAACTAATAATCCAAATAGATAAAGGGACCCAAGTGATATGAAGCTCGAGCTCAATCCAATCTCGGGTGTGTGGACGACCCGAGCCAGAGAGAGGTGGTGGTGATGCCTCCATCAAGCCTGCTCAGACTTGGGCAATGATGGAGAAAGGGATGGCAAAGGCGGTGGAGATGGTGGAGGTGATGGAGGCACTGGTGGTGGAGATGGAGATAGTGGGGATGAAGAGGGAGGTGGAGAGGATGGTGATGTAGGCAATGGGGGTAATGTTGGTGGTGGAGAGGGTGAAGAGGAAGATGAAGACCTTGGGGCCCAATGTTGGCATATTGACACAATACGTCGTGCGACGTTGGGAGTGGCAGCAGTGATGGAGGTAACGGGAGAAGAAGGGGAGGCACTAGCCTGAGCAGAGGCTTGGGTTTGTGGAGGTTGTGGAGATGGCGTAAGAGATGGTGAAGGTAACGGGGTAGGTGGAGATGGAGATGGCAATTAGGTAGACGACGGAGCGGGTGCAGCGCTAGATAAGGAATCACAGGGGTGCCCCTGGCCTTGTAGAGACGGAGACGGCTGCCTAGGCGACACTTCTTATTACTGCTTGCTATGGAGATGTAGAATAACTTTGCAAATAGCGGTCCAATTAATCCTCTTCTGATCTTCCAAATCGTAAACAAACTCTAGGAACTCAGGACAATCCTCAACCAAATGCCCCTTCTGGCGATGATAATCACAAAATTGAAGCCTATTCCCCACCGCGGGTCGGCAAGGCACAATTGAAGGGAGTTGTAATGTGTGAGTATCCATCAAAGCCTTGAACATATCTGTAAAATACTCCAACAACGGCGGAGAAGGAGCCCGCTTCGAGCAAGGTGGATGCCGAGGGGTATGTGGTAATGGAGACAGTTGTGGTGATGGAAGTGGGGGTTGTGTAGGCAATGGACTGTGGCAACTAGCAGAGGGATTTGGTGAAGGCATATGTGGAGCGGGATGAGGGGGTATATAGACGGCATCCACCTGCTCGGAATGTGATGTTTCCTTGACCGGGGGTGGAGGCAGATGTGGGTATAAGGAGGCGGGAAGCTGACTCATGGAAGGTCGACATGCGGGAGTGTACGAGTATGTAGAAGCGGGAGCTTGACTTGTGGAAGGATATGTGGCGGAAGGCTGACTCATGGGAGCGTAGGGTTGGCTTGTGGAGGGTGAGGTGTAAGTGGAGGTGGATGGTGGAGACTTTGAGTCAAGGGAACCTTGAATTTCCCCCTCTCTCATCCCCTCCACCAGCTGCATCTCCAACCCTTCTCCCTCCCCTTTCCCCTGGCCATCACTCTCCATCCCCATCCCCTTCACACCAGGAAAGATCCCTGGACCCCTCCCCTCCAGTTGCCCTTCCTGAAACCCTCCATTCTTCCCCTATATTCCCATACTACCAGTCTGGAATCAAGAGCAGCAGAAAGCTCCAACTTGCAGAGCCTGGTCCAGAGGCATCACACATCTTCAGGTGGCTTATCTTATATTGCTGGAAAGCTCATCCAGTCAGCTTCGACAGCAAGGTGATCCCGCCTTCATCAGAGTTCGTGTCTGTCCAGGAGGTCCGTTCTCGTCAGAGCACGGTTCTGGCATCTGTGGGAAGACCAGAGCCATGCTGCAGAAGCACTACACCCACACCCCAACTCCCCTTGGTGAGCCGTTTGTCTGGGGTGTTCCTCTACCAGTCTTCTGTCCAACGGCACTGGCGGAGCCTCGATTGGAGTCTGGAGCTGTCCGTTCAAATTTTACTTCCCCGGGTGCGCAGGTCAGTCCATTCAGAAGTAGAGCAGACACCCCTCCATTCTATGACCTCTATCTCTCTGCCCCGACATCCCCTGGTGTCCTTCCTGGTTGGAGAACGAAGAAAACTCATAAACGGATGCGCTCGCTTTGGTCCCGTGCCATTTCGATGATGGGAGTGATCATGACGGTGCCTCCTTCCTGAGAGTCATCCTCCATGGACTACACAGAACCAGTCCGGCCTGCAGCTAGAAATGGCTTACAGAAGCTACTTAGACCTCAACTCTGCTCCTATTGGTGCGCCGCTTGGCCGGGGCATTCTCCTACTGGTCCTCCTCCCAACCCAGTCGACGGAGCCTCATTCGGAGTCCGGAGCTATCCGTTCTGAATTTTCTCTCCTGGGTGCGCAGGTCAGTCCACACAAAATCAGCACTGATACCCTGCCACTATTCACCCTCTATCTCTCTGCTCTGACCTCTCCTGGAGGCCTTCCTGGTTGGAGATTGAAGAAGCCTCATAGACGGACGTGTTCGTGGTGGTCCCTCACCTTTTTGACTCCGGGAGTGATCGTGACAGTGCCGCCTTCCTGAGAGTGGTTCTTCATAGACTACACAGAACCAGTCCGGCCTGCAACCAGAGGCAGCTTACTGATGCGGAACAAGGTGGGCTAATGACCCTAACCTAAGACGATGACCAAGTGCGGCCAGCACTCGCACGCCAAGGGCCACTAAAATCGAAGGACTCACATGTTGGCTTATAAAGTCTTATAATTACAAACATACTTTCCTAAGGATATAAATGTAAACTAAAAGGACTCAAATACAAAATAAAAATTTAGTGGTCTTGCTCTGATGTCCCCATTAGACGAGTTGCAGAGCCTACCCCGGAGTCATCGCGCATCTTCATGTGGCGTATCATACATTACTGGAAAGCTCGTCCAGGCATCTTCACCCGCGAGGTGGTGTCGCCATCATCGGTTGTCCCTACTTCCCAGGGGAGCCATTCTTCCCCGACTGCACAATGCTGCTCCGTCAGGGAATCTGAGCCCAAGAGAAGAAGCGACCACAACCGCTCCTGTGTGAGTTTGGATGTGATTTTTTGTTGAGATCGTCTCCTTCAAGTCCTCTGGCAGCCCCAAGAAGAAGGGTGCGATTTGGACTCCGGAGCTCCCTGTTCTAGCCTCTCTCCCCAGAGCGCACAAGTTAGTCTAGCAGAGCCCGTTCGGACCAACCTCCACTTCTCTCTACCTCGTCCTCTGCTCCGACCTCCCCTGGGGATCTCGTTGGGTTCTGCTTGAAGAGAATCACCCACGAACACAACAGTTTTAGCCCCGCCCTCATTAGACTCCGGGAGGGCCCACGACATCATTCTCTTCTAGTAGTAGTGAATCTGGGCCAGACAGAGCCCTATCCGACCTATCCTGGTCTCGGCCCTTCCCCGGCCTCAACGGGTCCCTGATCAGCTTGCAACTCCACCGATGTCTTCCTGGACCAATCCAAGACATTACGACACTGACCCCACCACATTCAGCCTTCGGGAGAGCTCGTGGCTACCCCGGCTTTGCCGCTCTATCCAGCAGGTTCATGCAGGGACTGATCCAACTAGTTCGCAGATTCGGCCCCACCACCATCCCGTCGGGTTCCTGATCAATGAGGGGCACTACCAACAAGCTCTCACCTCACCCCCAGACCATCCAGCGCAAGTCCCGCACCAGCCAGTGCCCAGAAGTGCTTGTGGTGGCTCTGTCCGCAGCTCGCTGTCTGGTAGAACCAGACCGACAGAACTCGGCCCCCCCGGCCAATCATCTTCGTCGTCCAATTCCCCACCCCCTCGCCTAGCCGGCTGACTGCCCCTCCCTGCATGGAGGTAGTTTTGGTTGTAATCCATTAACCCCCACCCCGAGATCCCCCACCTGTGAGAGGTGTAGTGATTGTAAATCGTTAATTTTAGGTTCAAGCTTTCTAACATTTTTTTGTAAATGTGAGAATAGATCTTAGATATTAATTCATTTTTAATAAAACGTAACAATAAGTCGTTTCAAATAAAAAAATAAAAAATTTAAAAACGTAGTAATTGGGATGACCCGGGTGGCGACAAAACGGCCGCCTGATACTTTTCATTTTTTACATTTTAACACCCGATTTCCCTCCCCCCCATCAAACCCATTCCCTGTCTGCTTCTCTTCCTCCCCCATCCCTTTCCCTCTCTTCTCCCTCAATCCTGAGCACACTCTATGATTGAGCATAGTGGGCAAAATGGAGAGCTGCCTCTGGTACGCCTCGCCAGATGGCTTCGGTGGCGGTAAAATTGTCGCCCGATGTTTTCCATTTATTTCCCTTTTAGCAATCGATTTCCCATCCAAATCCAACCCATCCTCTCCCTCTTTCTCTTCCTCCCCTCACCTCTTCCCCTCTCTGCCTTCCATGGCGTTGCTCACGATCTCTGCCTTCCTCTCCTCGAACTCGCGGACGACGTCAGAGATCCAGCTGTTAAGGGTGCTAGAGTTGGAGTGGGGGCGCATGGCGATCCAATCACCGAGGACGTCGATGGGGTCGCAGTCGAAGGTGGCGTCGAAAGGGGTGCCCATGAGGAGGAGAAGGGAGAGAAGGAAGAGTGACGCCACCGATAAGAATGCAATCACTCGCGATATGGGGAAGGCACGCCTTCCCGACGGGGTGGGGTCGAGGGTGGGGTTGGGGAGGGGAGGTGGAGGAAGGAGAGTGGGGTTTACTTTAATATAGGAGGTCCTGATGATGGTGAGGAGAGAGCTAACAAAATGGTCTTGCTTCTTCTTGCGACCATCCTTGCCATCGACATCTACAATGACAACATCCACGACCTGTTGGAGACGGAGGACTCCCACCACTGGTCTGGTCACATCCAGTTCCATCTTTGAGCTCTTGCATGCCGAGTCCGCCCTCAACTCCTCCTCCGCCAATGACGAGTAGGGGTTCCTCTACCTCTCTGGCGTCCACGCCATGGTCTCTGTCGTGACCTCTAGGGACCTTGTGGCCATGGAGGAGGCCACCATCGACATCGAAGCCACGACTGCCTTGGGCTCCCCCCACGCCCAATTGGCACTAGGGTTCCTCTATGGCGCCTGGATCACACGGCCCCAGAGTCAGCCCAAGGCCTTCCTTTACCACCAATTCACCATGGAGGGTGGCAACATATAGTCCAAGATGCCCATAGCACTAAGAATCTCCTCGCACGCCCTCGAACCTCGAGGAAGAACCGCCGCACCTAAAAACCACGGGTGAGCCTCCTATCACTGGCTCTGTAGGGGTCCCGCGGAACCCCAATCGAAAATAACGTCGGCACGAAAAGCAGCAACTACAGCTCGAACAACAGCAACAGCAGGGGCAGTAAACACGGTGGCTGGTAAAACCTCGACTCTACAGCTACTCCTATAGTAACGGAACTCAATGCCCCGATCCCACAATCGGGGGACTGTCGGAACACGGACCACCCTAGTCACGCTACTCAAAAAAATGCTACAATACCTCTGTTATGGAGGCCTGTGCTCCCACGTGAAGGCCCACTCCGAAACCACGCGGTCAGGAAATGCAGTCACAACCTCGCCGTCGTGGACTCTACGCCGTCTGGGGAAAAGCCCTCGGTGACGCTCACCAAAAACCCTAGACCTCAACTCTGGGAGAACGCCCAGAACTACACACGAAAATCCCATCTCGCAGACGGGAAGCGAAAACCTGTGACACGATAACTTACGTCACGTAGCGGGAGTACCACCCACCAGAAACAAGGCCGGATGCATCCGCTGATGACTTAGTCCGCAGCCTCAGGTGTCTACCTACGACGCCCCAGGCAGAGACTGAGACACCGTACTAGTAACCACTGAACAAGGACTAGTTGGGGTCGCGCTCATCAGCACGTGTCCTCTGCCCCCAGCTACGCGTGCACACACAGACCATCTCCTCTAGTTCGGGTCCTCTAGCTGATTTTTCCCCCAGTCGGACTCAGGCTGCAATGGCAAGGGGCCCTACAGTAGCCTGCGTAAAATCGTCTCACTCGGGTCACACTCTCCATCACTCCCAAGTGGATCCGCACCCGCGTGCGCAGGAAAGCTACGACTAGTGGGGCCTCACTAAACGTGAACACTGAAAACCACACACACACCCATTGCGAGTAACTCAGAGTAACAGGTGGCTCACGGCCACCAGACCCTGGACAGCCCACTAGACCTAATAAACCCAATGGTCCTTGAGTCACGAAACTCGGGTCGAGATCGCTGCATGCGACGACACAACGCTGTCAATCTGGCCTAATCCCTTGGTCTGAAACCATGGACCGCTCCTCATACCGGCACCGACTCACAGTAAATAGCTGAGAACACCACCTCCCGAGATCCCACGGATCACTCCTCTTTAAAAATCCTTCTTAAAGAATAAGAAGGAGATAAAGAGCTATGGAAAGAAGGGGGAAGAGAGAAAGGGGAGCATGTGTAGGATGCTAAGGGGAAAGGTGATCGCTAGAGACCACGGGCCTCAAAGGATATTATGATAAACAAAGGAGGGATCGCGGATAAATACCTTGAAGTGCGGGGGCTTGTGAGTATCACCTTCTCTTCCTATCGGCCGGCCGATGAAGAGAGTTTCTCTTGTGTATGATTACCCTTGAAAAATAAAGAAAACACAAATAAAAGATATGGATTAGAACCAAAGTGAGTGTAGCATCAAATTCATAATAGAAATAAACATGAAAGCATGGATAAGAACACACCTTGTTGGTGTTTGGTTTTAAACCCCTATGCAAAAGGGTATGGGAGATTATGATATGATAGAATAGAGGAGGGTGCAAGTGTTGCACTAAAGAGATCTCAACGTGGTTGAGAAAAGAATAAGAAAAAGAGTATGATGCATGAGCATGAATATAAACTAAAGACACAAAAGAAGAGAATAAGAGAAGAAGATAGGCTTATTGATTTTCTCCATGGCTTTGGATCTTCAATGGGGAAGGAGCCTTTAGAGGATGAAGCTTTGGCACATGAGAGACCCCCTCCTTGAGCCTTCAAACGAGCAGCACCTCCCCTTGAATTAGTATTGATGTCTCTAACACAAGGGAGAGAGGGGTCCTATTTATAGGGCTGAAATTCAGAATTAAATCCAAGGGAAATTAGGAAAACATGTTTTAGTTGGATTTGGAAAGAGATAAACATTGTCAAGTGTCCCCTTCATCCTTAGAAAGTCATTAGAGTCCTTTCCCAAATGAAAAGGGGCTCAAAACAAAGAAAGAATAAAGGATCGGGTGGAGTTCGGATGGCAGGAAGAAATGGCACCCCTCAAGCAGTCTCTAATTAAAAGAGCACTTACGTGAAGCGTCGCTATTTCAGAAGCATTCTGGGATGGATTCGGACTTAAAATATAGTAATGAAATTGACGACTCTCCTCACTGGCGCTATTCAATGAAATAGCGACCTTCCTCAAGTCGTGGAATCAAAAATAATCTGATTTTGGCTCAAAATATGAAGAAAAAAAATGGCGACCTTCCGAACGGTCGCTATTTAACTATATAGCGACTTCCTAGAGTGTCAGTATTTAAAATAATTCGAAAATCATCAAAACGAAGCCAGCTGGAAAGGTCAACAGTGAAAATGGCACCCTTTGGGTTGCCACCATTTAAATGGCGCCCTTCCGGGTAGCCACTATTTCAAAATTTATTTAAAAGAAATAGCGCCCTTCCGGGTAGCCACCATTTAAATGGCGCCCTTTTGGACAGCCACTATTTCAAAATCTGTTTAAAAGAAATAGCACCCTTCCAGGTAGCCACTATTTAAATAGCGCCCTCCCGGGCAGCCACTATTCAAAATCTGCTTAAAAGAAATAGCGCCCTCCCGGGCAGCCACTATTTAAATAGCACCCTCCCGAGCAGCCACCATTCAAAATCTGCTTAAAAGAAATAGCGCCCTCCTGGGCAGCCACTATTTAAATAGCGCCCTCCTCGGTAGCCACTATTCAAAATCTACTTAAAAGAAATAGCACCTTCCCGGGCAGTCACTATTCAAAGAAATAGAGTCATGGTGGCTGCCACTATTTAGAAAAGTCCATGAAAAAATGGAAAAAAATCTCAGAAAAATCTAAAAAAATAGAAAAATATGTGAGAAAGCTGGGGGAAGTTGGATATTGAAGAAAAATGAGAAAAATCACTCAAATAAGTCAATTTGAGGGTCAAATGGGGCATTGCAGTGCGATAGGAGATATGCTCAAAATGATGTCAATTTTAGCGTGTCTACAGCTGCCCCGCCTTGGCGTCTGCTTTGCAAGGGAGCGAGACGGAGTGGAATGGAATGGAATGGAGTGAAGCAGCATGGAATGTAATGGAATGGAGTGAAGCAGACTGAAAAGTAGATGCCAAGGTGTGATGAGACATGCAATCAACACCACCTGATAGGAATTAAATCAATAGTTCGGAATGAAGCAATCCTGGGAAGATTCAGCGAAAAACGCCAATCGTTTGGATAAAAAGGAGTGTGCACATGAGCATGACGAAAATAAAGAGCGATCAACTTCCAGCGCGGTGGAAGTATCTTAGGTCATAAACCTGTAGGTTTCATCATTGGGGAGCGATTGCCAGTCAATGTGGACGTGCTGCAGCTAAGGTGGATCTAAAGGGAAGGAATCGAAATAAGAGGATAGAAATCCAAACAAAGGAGTTTTCAAGGAAACAACCCAACAGTTTAAGTTTAACAATTATACCAGAGTCCAGTCCAATAAAAAGATAAGTACAGTCGATAAAAAAGAAAGACGTACCAGAAGTCGAGGGAAGCCCGATGCAAGTACAGCTGCCCACTATGAACACGCCACCAGGAACCGCGAAAGTAGAACACGCCACCCACCTAAAAAGTAGGGGTGAGCCTCGTGCCACTGGCTCAGTAGGGGTCATGCGGATCCCCACTGGAAACGACGCAGTAACACGGAACAGAAAACAACAGGTGTAGTAAAGTGGGAAAGCTACACTAGAAAGTTGTAAAGAAGAGAAGGGGAAGCAGGAGTAGGGAACAGGTAAGGAAGAGGGAAGAAGCCGTACCGAAAGAACCTCGGCTCTTATGCTACTCCGAATAGCAATAGAAGGGCGAACTCTAATCTGATGAAGTCAGGAGTCACCGATCCGTTGACGCTGCAAAGACATGCAAAAGGCCTAGCAGAGACCTAGACAGACCAGACAGAAAGCACACACGACTCGGTTGTCATGCACGCTCTCTTAGACACGACAACGTACACAACTAGAACGTCGTGCACACGACACAACACTGACCTCGGGCAACGCCACGAGAAGGCTAACCCGGAAGGGTCACAACGCTCGAGAAACACGAGAGTCACATGGAAGTCACGTGTCTGAAGTACTCTCCTCACTAGAAGAATAGCCAGCTGCGTCCCCTGACGTCTTATGCTGCGCCTATTAGTGTCTCGTCTACACTGTCGCCCAACAGGCACGACTGAGACCAAGACATGCTGAGAACCAGAACAGGAACTACAGTCGCGAGTGACTAGACAGGGTAACGCCCGTCGGCGTCAGTCCAAGTCCCTGACCACGTGTGCACACACCAGCTCATGCCTAGAGCCAGACCTCAAGCTAGTATTCCCCCCCTGCGGATGCTACAGTACAGAGCCGGGGCCCAAGGAACTAGCCTAAGAACTGTAAACCGGGAAGTGCCCCACCGTAGAGGCCGTCACGTCGAAATGTGCCGTAAGGCTACGACTAGTGGAGGATCACGAGACACAGACTCTAAAACGCGAGTGCTGGAGTACAGACATGCAAGAAGCACTATCGCACGTACTACGAAGCATCAATGGCAGCATAGGAAACTGTCGACAAACTCAGTACAAGGTAACTAGACCTGAAACTACAACGATCCTTGAGTCTCACGACTCGGAGTCAAGATCATCCTACAAAGCGGAATAAGCCCCAAGGCACCCGGCCGCCCGTGTTTGTGGGCTTCTTACCTTTGGGAGGGTCGACCTAAGCGGTGCTGGTCCCCCAACTAGCCAGGGGCTTACTCCACCACCCCGACTCGGCATCACCGAGTCACCAAGGGAAGCGGGTGTGCACGGCGTTTCGGCGACTCGCTAGTTGATCTCGGCTCTTGTGTTGTCTTTACAAATTATGTCCTAGGGTGCATATCCCTTTGCTGCCATTCTCGTGTCACATCAAGTATATTCCTGCCACCAGACTGCATTCAGCTCGTGTGTGCCTCAGACGAGCACAGGGTCAAGCAGCTCACGACATTTATCATCACTTACAGACTGTAACACCGGTCCTAGAAAAGGGCTAGAAGAGACAAGTCCATCATTTTCCACAAAGAAGACATAGTCCCTCCAACCCCACCAGAAGATGACTTCGACTGGTCCAGGCGAGCCGATAATGCCCTTGAAGTCGTCCAAATTCTGGATGACCTTTCACCTTGCATCTGGAAGATGTGCCTCAAGCAGCACATTCCCCAGTGGTAGAGCTCCGCACAGCAGAGCTATTTTCAGAATCTCTGGACACCCTCACAAGTCTGGGGGCAACCCCCGTCCTCCTAAAAGGACACCAGAGGTCTTGGTTATGACCAAGACCCAGACTTTCATGTCTACCATGCGGTCCATGTCGTGGGGCCGATGCAGCTAGCCGTCAACCCAGTTGTCGCCAACACCAAGTTTGACAGCTCGGGAGATGAGGGAGAGGAGATTTTAATCCCACTTCCCGCTAGAACCAGTACCCCAGTTCCAGCATCTGATGAGGCTTCCTCGTCCATTCACGAGGATGTTGAGATGGACGAGACTCCCATCGCCTCCCTGCTAATTGGAGAACCTAGTTCCCTACACTTTCCCTATGAGGAAGGTCCCCAGAACAAAGATTGTGAAGCATCACCGGCATTGGTAGACAACTCTAGCCAAGCCTTCGGGATGCCAACCGATGACTGTCAGCCCGACATGGACGGCTGGGGGCAACCTCACGTCGAGTCTAGCAGCGACAACCTTCCAGTTTTGCTAGCTTCAACTATCGGCTCCGAGGATCCGCGAGTGTACGAAGCCGACACCGAGGATGAAGATTTCGTAGACTTCCAGCCAGCACCTCCAGAGCTGGAGGACGGTGGCCAAGCAACCTGATGAGGGCATCCCACGGCGCTCTCTTTGGCTCGGACCGTCGGCACCACTTTGTCTACGAACGGACCGAAAGTACGAACGAAGGTGTTGAAGAGGCTAAGGCCTCTCCATTCAAACTGGTTTTCAGTGTTCTCAAGGTTGGTTACAAAGCCCGAACGATCGTCCGTGGCCCATGCCCGCGGATTGTTCGGATCAGTCCTTGCGTATTTTGGGTGCGGTCGCCAGGCCACTGCCAGTTCGCTCTCTCGGAAGCGAAGCCGGCGTGGCCTCTGTCAAAGCGCCGATGGCGTGGGCGCTATCCGTCTATAGCACAAGTTTATCTTGGGTAGTACCTGCCGATCGGTGGGGATAGGCTGAGTCCCACCCATTCCGTATCCTGCGCGGCCGCAATGTCCCAAGCTTGTTGGGCAGCAGCGGCGCGTTGGGCCTCAAGTGTGGGCGCGTAAATGCAGGCCAACCGATAGGCGAGCTCGGCAATAAACGCGTCAAGGAAGCGATAGGCCAGATCGGGCGCGCTGCCGCCGGGCAGTTTAGAATCCTGCATCTGCGAGACGCTGTAATACCCGAGCGTGTACGGGCCATTGCCGTCAGGAACCGGCCAGAAATTGATCGTGGGGGGGACAACCCGATCAAACCAGAACTGAGTCGGCGCGCCTTGAGTCGTCGGATTGGCCAGCGATGCGTAATCGGTTCGAGAAAACGGCGTCAGGTAACGGTTAGTCTGCTCTGAGCCTGAGTTGGTGGTGATGTAGGCGTCCAGAATCATCACCGTATTAACCGGGAGGGTATAAGTGCCTGTTCCGGCCACGAGCGAGAGGTTCGTCAGCGACACTTTGAATAAGTTCGGCTGAAGATTCCCGAACTTCACCAATGCCAGGTTCATTTCCATGAACGCGGCGTCGAAGTGCTCTTGCCGCAGCTCTGGCGTCCTGATCTGGCAACGTCGATAGGCCTGAATCACGCATTGGCCGTTGCTGGGTGCAAAGGCAAACGTACCGCTCGTGTTTGGGATGCTCACGACCCGCCTCCATCACCTTGATCTGCCGCTGGCTCAGGCGGGTTGAGCGCCTGATGCGTGTCCAGCGCCATTTGCTGATGGTCCATCGTGGCGTCGTGAACCGCTTGAGCGACGTCTAAACCATGCTGAGCAGCCTTGTGGGCGTTGTCTGCCGCAGCCTTCTTGTTATCAGCGGCGTGCGCGATTGTGGTCTGGGCAAGCTTTAAGGTCTCGACGCGCTCTTCGCCTGCGAGCTCGCGCTGGCGGTCCTGCGCTTCGCTGGCAACCTTGGGGTGCGTTCTGAGGATCGCAGGAGCGTAATTTTTTATTTTTTGATATTTTTCTGAAAATTTAGATTTTCTATAAATAGGGACATTTCTTTAATCTTTTCACAGTTTCTTCTTCTTCCTCCTCTTTCCTTCTTCCTCCCCACCGTGAGCGCCTCCTCTCTTCCTCTTCTTCGTCCGGCGATCATGGCGGCACGTCCCCTCCAGCTGCAGACGGCGCGGGGCGACGGCGTGCCGACGACGGTGACGGCGAGGTGATCGTGGTGGCGTAAAGCTTGTGGGAGATCATGAAGGGACGAGGGTTTCAAAGCGTCTTCCTTGATTTCGTCAACGATTCGACAGAGCTTTCACTCCATTAAGGTAGGGGGACGAATCCCTATGCTCATCCCGTCATCCCCCGTGATTTGTAGGCCGAATGAGAGCCGAGAGGGGCGTTTTGAGCGGGTTAGGGTAAAATCATGATTTAGGGAGAGTTCGCCCGATCTATGGATTTAAGTCGCGATTTGGCATTTTAATGGCTTAGAATCATGCTAGGGGTCCGAGGGGAGCTTCCCCTTGATTTCCCCCTCTCCCATGGAGGTATGGGGGCGTGGTTGGTATTTTTGGGTCTTGTTCGCCGTTTCGCCGTCGGAGCGTTGTGGCGGTCGTTCCAGTGACTGCCACAGCGTGTAACGCACCTAGGGAGGTGCGTTACTCTTCGTTGAGTTTCAAGCTTGGCATCTGTGGGCCTGACGATCCCACGATAGACCACCACAGGGGTGTGACGCCCCTAGGGTCGACCGTCAGAGTGACGATTTGACCATTGGATTCTCACCGTTGGGGGTCATAGACGCCTGACGCACCCAGAGTGGGGCGTCAGGGTGTGTGACGCCCCTAGGAAGGCGCGTCAGGGTTGATGCACCTTTCCACCTGACGCACCTGAGCTGGTCCGTTAGGGACTGTAACGCCCCTAGAGGTGTGCGTTACAGTCAGCTTGGTCCCGTGACCTAACGCGCCAGGGTTGGTCCGTTAGGAACGTAACGCCCCTGGAGGAGTGCGTTACGGTTTGCTTCATCTCGTGCCCTGACGCACCTGTTTAAGTCCGTCAGGTGCTGTGACGCACCAGCGTAGGCACGTTACAGTTCATTTCATACCTTGTGTCTGACGCGCCTGAGTTGGTCCGTCAGGTTACCGTGGCGCACCAGGGTTGGTCCGCCACAGCCTGTGACGCACCAGGGTTGGTCCGTCAGGCTTTGGACTGACATGACTCAAATAAAATAAAAATTATATGACTAGACTCATAAAAACATGACGAACACAATGGCACATGCCGACGAGTAATCCAAGTCTTGAAAAAAATGTGGTGGGGTAAGGGATGCCCCCATTATACCCCCGGGGTGGGGAGAACTCGACCCCGTCCAGTATGGGTCCATCGGGGAAGTGGTACACCAAATGTAGCTCCGGGTGAGTCATGATCTCCAAACTCAACCCCACATCCATGGCCGGGGGATGGTGCTTCAGCTTCACGAAGTGGCACGGACACACTCTCACGTTGGCAATGATTCCTTGCTTGCCTAGTATTGCCTCCGTGTGCACACGTCGGGCTCTCAAGCTGGTTTGGTGGGGGCTCTCCAAAGGTGTCACTTTTAAAGGTAGGTAGAGGCTCGAGGCACTCATTAGGATCCACCACGATGCCTATAGAGGGTGCCAGACCCGCCATGTGGGAAGTGGGATGAATCTCGAAACCCATCAGTAAGTCTAACTCGTAAGCCGGGTTGCCAAAGTCACTCGAAACTTGGGACGGTCCAAGTCCTCATGCCCTCGATGTAGAGGTGACCGTAGGATAGAGCCACTCCAATACAATCATCATCAGATTGCCTACTTGGAATTTCAAGTGGCGCTCATGAGCTTTTGCCCACTCATCATGAAGCTCACCGCCCGTTGATTGATACTTGCTTAAATGCTCATGCCATGCACTACGATGCGGTGTGGGTGTGAAATGTGGGGTATGCAAAGGTGGACCAGGGTAACCATAAGTGGACCTATCATGCATTGTAGCCATGTAGACTTTGATGGACCTAGGAGGGCCAGGGCGTCCATAGGTGTCCCGCTTTTGCGTGGGCGTGATGAATGCCAAAGGGCCTAGACATCCATGAAGGCTCCTAGCATACATAAGAACAATCCTGAATTGGGGAGGTCCGTTACACCCAAATAGGGACCACTCATGCTTTCTACTTGACTTGTGGGTGATGTGAATGAATGGACCCAGCTTTCTAATCATGCCAAGTGGTGTGTTGTGCCATGACTTATGCACTCCTATCCCAAAGATGACTTCCCTGTGTATGGGTGTGGGATAGCCTTTGAACTTTCATGTGAAAGGGTCGAAGGGATGTAGGAAGGTGGGCATTATGGAGAGGGACTCTTCCTTGCTTCCTAGGCATATTTCACCCATGGTCATGGTTCCCTTGGTGTGGTCCGGGTCTTGGGAGAGGTGGGGGGCGCCCTCCCCTTGGTGGTCAAAGAAGGGGGCTTGGTCAATATTCTATCTTGGACCATGGACCATCCCTATGGGCCCTAGAGAAGCTAGGTGGCCCAATGGGAGAGAGGGTGGGGGTCCCGCCGGGCCAACATGGCCTTTTGCAAAGAAACCCACTAAATCCTAATGACTAACCCATTGGATTATAATTGTCTTACAATTAAAACCCAATTGACTCAAGGATATAAATGCAAACAAAAGGTTAGTGGCCTTGCTTTGATGTCCCCATCAAAGAGGTCGAAGGGCCTGGGTCATGAGCCGCATAAAGGTACTAGGGGTGTTGGTCAAGCCAAAAGGCATAACCAACCACTCATCTAAACCATCCTTGGTTTTGAAGGTAGTCCTCCACTCATCACCAGACCTAACCCTCACCTGGTGATAGCCACACTTAAGGTCTATCTTGGAAAAAATAGTGGCTCCCGACATCATATCAAACATGTCATCAAGTCAGGGAATAGGAAATCTATACTTTACGGTGCTCTTGTTGATGGCACGACTATTGATACACATCCTCCAAGTGCCATCCTTCTTTGGGGTAAGTAATGTAGGTACAGTGTATGGACTCATGCTATCCCGAATAGATCATTTCTACAGTAGTTTATCGACATGTCGTTGCAGCTCAGCGTGGTCAGTGGGGCGCATACGGTAGTGGGGAAGGTTGGGCAATGGGGACTCCAAAATCAGGGCAATGGCATGCTGAACATCCCGCATAGGTGGGAGTCCATTGTGGAGCTCCTCCAGGAACACATTAGCAAACTCCTGCAGGATCGGGGCAACATCAGGTGGGAATGCACCCTAAGAGTCATGCTCTACCTTACGGACCACAACAACAAGCACAAGACTACCCCTACTGACCTCCCGCTCCATCTCATGGGGGCTAATCATCATCAATTTGCAAGTCGGGGAATGGTCGGTGGCAGGAGAAATAGTCGTGGCCGGGACTAGGGGCGGGGTACTAGTCCCAAGGGTAGAGGGGCCCGAGGTGGTCGGGCCGATAGGACCCCTAACCTATGGACTCTTCGATGGGGAGGGGTGAAGAGTGATCCGCTGGCCACCATAGTGGAAGGTGCAGGTGTTCGACCTAATAAGTGTGTGCTGTAGGTGAGCTAGAAGGGGAGGGGTTGAATAGATCACCTCTTAAAAATTTTAGCGTAAAAGCTTAGATCACTTGAGGATAAAATATGAAGAAGTTGCAGCCAAGTCTGAGTCTGCATCGACTTCAGGGACCTGAACAAAGCATGCCCAAAGGACGATTTCCCTGTTCCAATCACCGAGACAATGGTTGATATGACCATTGGTCACGAAGCCTTGTTTTTCATGGATGGGTCGTCGGGCTATAATCAAATCCGCATGGCCATCAAAGACAAAGACTGCACGGCCTTCCGATCTCCTAAGGGGATCTTCAACTACAAAAGGATGCCGTTTGGTCTGAAGAATGCCGGCACAACCTACCAAAGGGCGATGACCAAGATCTTCTACGAGATGCTACATGACATTGTCGAATGCTACGTCGATGACTTGGTCGTCAAGACAAAGAGGCGGGAAGGTCATCTATCCGATCTGCGTCAGGTCTTCGAAAGGCTTCGATAGTACCAACTCAAGATGAACCCAATGAAGTGCGCCTTTGGCGTCTCCAGTGGCAAATTCCTTGGCTTTATCGTCAGATATCAGGGCATAGAAATCGACCCCGACAAAATCAAGGCCATCAGAGGGCTACCTCCACCTAAGAACTTGACAGAGCTCAGATCTCTTCAAGGAAGGCTCGCCTATATTAGGCTGTTTATTTCTAATCTCTCGGAGAGATGCCTACCTTTCAACAAATTAATGAAGAAAGGAGCACCCTTCATATGGGACGAATACTGCCAGAAGGCCTTCAAGCGCATTAAGGAGTACCTCCTAACTCCTCCAGTCCTAGGGGCACCTATCAGAGGGAGGCCCCTTATTCTATACATTGCCGCCATAGATGCCTCCTTGGGAGCGCTGCTAGCCCAGATCAATGAAGAGGGCAAGGAGCAACCGTTGTATTACCTCAGTCGCAAATTGATCGGGCCTGAGCATCGGTATGCGCCCATGGAAAATGTGTGCCTAGCTTTGGTGTTTGCTGTCAAGAAGTTAAGGCACTACCTCCTGACTCACCGGGTGGAGCTCATCTCAAAATGTGATCCACTCAAATATCTACTCAGCCAGCCCGTCCTCTCTGGTAGGCTCGGCCAGTGGGCACTTATCCTCATGGAGTTTAACATCACCTTCGTCCCACGCAAGGCGATCAAGGGACAAGGAATGGTAGAGTTCTTAGCAGCGCACCATGTGCTAGAAGATTCGCCACTCAACTTCGAGCTGTCCGATGAAGAGGTGCTGGTGCCTTCTCAAGAAACTGGGGAGCATTCCGAAAATGTCCCACCACAGATGGAACCGGGTGTACTCACCCTTCAGAAGGACGTAATTAACGTCGTAGCCTTTACGATACGACGGGTTCTGGGTCCCGACTCGATCACCCATAATTATCTGATCAGTCAGACGAGCGCATAATAAACTGTCACCCTGGTGACTGGCACGCCTAATTAATGAACCCAAATAAATAAATCAATAAAAGAATATAATCTTTCAAGATAAAATTCATCCCCACAAGCATCCCCACAGAGACGCAGGGAGCAAGATGCCAGCCAAGAGGCGGGGCCGAGCACCTTCTCGGCTAACGTCGTTCATCCTCCTGCTCCCCCGGTCACCCCTGATTCCTCGGCACCACAGGCTGGTCAGCCAGCCCCTGCCACTCTGGCCGCACCATGGCGACCTTGGCAGGACCTAGAGTCTCTGCCCTTTTCCAGGGAAGACACTGCAAGACTCCTCCGAGTCCGTCTTGATCGAGAGGACGTCCTGGTGGGCGAGACTACTATGGGCTCCCCAAGCTCTCCTTGCCTCCCCTATATTCCACTTCCGACTCCGATGATTGAGCATAGGAAAGGAAAGCAAAAGTTGGGCGAGATCGCGACTCGACCGAACCAGGCCCTCCCAACAGCTCGTAACCCGGGCCCATCATCACAAAGGCCCTCTGGCGTGCGAGATCAAGACAGCCACCGGGGGCAACAAGGACCCCAGATGTCGTCAGGCGTCACTCGACCCTGCCCTTAGCCAGACCATATGGGTCAGACCGTGAAGCAAGATATTGGGCATGCTCCTCGGGCCCCTCCTCAGCAGAAATTCTAGCCACCGCGGCTAAGGCATCAAACCGCGCACATGTCCTTGGACACCAGCCCCAGTACACGAGTTCAACAAGGAAAACCTCCCTCGCCACTATGGCTAAGGCATCAAACCGCGCACACATCTTCGGACGCCAGCACGAGTCAACCAGCTCCCAATAAACTCCCTCAACAACCACGGCTAAGGCAACAAGCCGCGTCCACGTCTTCGGACGCCAGTCCCAGCATTCCCGCTTACTAGGATCTACCACTCGAAGTTATCAAGCAGGCGATCGACGCTACCTTCCAACTACAACAATTGGAAGGTGCCTGGATCGAGATTCGGGCAAAGAGGAGTCACTGACCTCACCCTACAAACCCATCGGCTCGACGGCATCTCCGTGCGGACCCGTCAGCTCCAGTTCCGGTGCCTCCTCCTCCTACTCCCCTGGAGGCGGCCATCGCCAAGAAACAGGAGAGGAATAGAAGCATCTCCCCATTATCACCCCCTTCCACCACTATACCCTGTCCAGTTCGTAGGTAGCAGTAAAGGCCCAAGTTACAGATCCTGTCCCGGAGTCATTCGGTATCATCTGAAGGTGTACCATATATTGACGGAAAGCTAGTCGAGATAGCTTTGTAGCTGTGGTGGTCTCGCCGGCATCTGACATCCCTGATGCCCGGAGGACTCATTCTCCCCTGACTGCGCAGATCAGGCCTGGCCAGTGACCTGAGGTGACTTCCTGGAGCTCCCACGGCCACATCCCACAGCTTCTGGAGGCGCCGCTCGGCTGAGAGTTTCTACTACCAGTCGACATCCATAAGCAAAAAGTGACGTCCCGTTAGGCATCTAGAGGAGCATTTTCCAAATTTTCTTCCCCAGGTGCACAGAATAAGCCACTCAAGACCTAAACTGACATCCCTTCACTCAACGAGCTCCCTCTCTCTGCCCTGGCCTCGTCTGGTGTTCTTCCTAGTTGCTTCTAGAAGAGGACTCAATCACGGTCGTACTCATCTTGGTCCAGCCACGTTTAGACCTCGGGAGCGTCTGTGGCAACTACGTCCATTTGCTGTAGTACTCTGGGTCCTGTTCGAGCTAGAGCACTGAGGTTCAGATCCAGAACCTGCCCCGGCCAGTGACGACATCGGGTCCACCCATGAAAATTCACAAGCGTACCTGGCCCTTTTAGTGACGTTTCAGCACTAGTTTCGATGACTTTTGAGTTCAGCAGAGTGCGTGGCGGCATCTACAGCGACCCTCTGTCCTGCCATTCTAGACTTGGGTAGAATCGGGAAAGTGCCCATATGGCACTAGTTTAGCTTGTTTACCCTCCCCGCCTGGCTGGCTTACCGCCCCTCCCTGTGTGGAGGTAGTTTTGGATATAATTCTAATTCTCCCACCCCTAGTCTAACCCTCCTGCGTGGGGTGTAGTGCATGTAATTGTTGTTCACAGGGTGAAACTTCATCGGCACAGCGTGCGGGTCGACCACGCTTCCCTGCTCACCCACGTCTCCAAATCGGGGTTGGTTTCTTCAAACCAGCCAGGTGAGCTCACTGCCCTTGCTCCTAATTGTCCTTGTTTATTCAATATTCTTCAATTGCACCACCAGATAAGGGAGAGAGCGCCCGGTCCCAAGGCTCCACCCCCTCCGAGCGACCGCCATGGGTGTGAGTGAGTGGATCCGTGCCCTTGGCACCTATCGGCCTATTGAGGGTGGCAACCCCTCCTCTTCTTGCTGATGTCAAAGGGGGAGACTATCTTGTGGTGTTGTATGTCAGTACATGTACTTGTTAACATGTCATTTACATACACTTTGATCATGTACTTCGTTGAATAGTAACTAAGCTGAATGTTGCCACTTGTTCTTAAATGTTCTTACATATTTCTGTCATGCATATCTCTGTTGAATGTCTTCATTTCATTGAGTATTGAATTGTATGATCAGTGTAATGCTAAAATTCCATCATGGTTGCCATCATCAAAAAGGGGGAGATTGTTGTCTTCCTGGTTTTAATGATGACCACCACGATATGAGAGTTTGATTGATCATATGATAACCTGTTACGTGGCAAGCCTTTTTTTGGTTGAAATCTATTTCAGGCATCCAGCCAGCGTCAATGCTGCGGAACGACAGCGTGGATGCAACAGAAGAAGCAACAAAGCTGTAAGGCACTAAGGCGTCAACGCTGCAGAACGACAGCGTGGACGCAATAGAAGAAGTAACAGAGATAGACTGCTGCTGTAAGGCACCAAGGCGTCGACGCTCCGTAACGGCAGCGTGGACGCAACAGTAAAGTAGTCTGGGGACAGCGTCAACGCCTCAAGACCGATAGCGTGGGCGCAGTGGTACAAAGCTGAACAAAATACACTAGCGAAGTCTGTACTGCGTCAACGTTCCTATCCGGTGCGTGGACACTGCAGAACAAGCAACAAAGATGCTGGAGTTGAAGCTACAAGGATTGAACTCCACTGCGTCAATGCACCAGCAGGGTGCGTAGACGCAGCAATTGAAGCAACGCTGCTGTAGCTATCAAATCCCTCTACAGCGTCAACGCTTCAATCTGCCAGCGTCAACGTAGAAGCCTTCTGAAGCTTTGAACCCTACATCCTCGTGGAAGTCTAGACTGGCACGTGATCCTAGGCTGGAAGAGCTAACAGGATGAGGACACGTGGAGGAACCTTCTGGACGAAAGGGCGTGGAAAACACGCACCAAGCAAATCACGAGTATTCCCTGTCTGGATGAGGTGAAGATGAAGTGGATAAAAAGAGAAAGAGAGTGAGGCTTTATGCAACAAGAGCATATACACCGTGAAGAGAGGGGAGCTTAGAGGAAGAAGGAGTAGGCAAGCCAGGAGAACAAGGAGAACAGAGTAGAGAATCGAGAGAGGCTCGTTCTCCTGAAGAAGCAGATCAAACGCTGAAGAACCGTGGAAGCATCAGCCTGGCCCAGCCTCAAATTCGTAAGACAATACATCAGGGGCACTACCATTGTCAACAAGAATCCTATCTACGTTACAATGATTTATTGTAGCCGATACAACCAAGGCGTCGTCATGCGGGGTGGTTAGCCCTTCAAGGTCTTGGTCTGAAAAGATGATGACATGTGGCTCACTTGGCGGGGCCTTCGGGGGCTCGATGGCTCGACTCACCCGTTCAGCATGACGCTTCCTTCCTTGGCTACTATCTCCCCCTGATGCATCTCCTCCAGTGATGACATTGATGTGTACCCCGCGAGGGACGTTGTCAATCTCTTTTGGAGTGCCTCGGTCTTCCTTGTGCCCGGCAACGAACCGGGATAGGTGTACCTGACGGACGAGGCACTCGATCTCATCCTGGAGCTGGCGGTAATCTCCGGTATGATGCTCGTGATCGCTATGGAACAGGCAGTGCTTACTGCGATTGCGGCTCTTCGACTTCACTGGCTCGGGTTGGCGGAGGAGGCCCGAGCCCTTGATGTCTTCATAGATTTCGTACACCGGAGTGGTTAATGGAGTGTACTGCTCGTACCTCCGGGATGATTCTTTGTGCTCCCTATCTCGGTTCCACCTCTTCCTTGGGCCCGAGCTCGGCTCGGATGCCCGCTTCTTGTCCCCCTCCCGACCCGAGCTGGTTGCACCTCGACACAGGCTGAGAACCTCTTCGCACTTAGCATGGCTTAAAGCCAGAGTCACTAGCTCGGCAAGGGTCGAGGGAGGGTGAAGGACAAGTTCATGGTGGAGGTTCTTATCACGGGTGCCTCCGGTCAGTGCAGTTGTGGCTGAGGCAATGTCTAGGTGGGGGATCCGCAGGGCTTCCGACTTAAATCGGTTGATATAAGCCCGAAGGCTCTCCTCTTGTGCCTGTTTGAGAGCCAACAGCCCTGCTACTGACCTTGGGGGGCCACTACCGGTGAAACTCTCCTTGAACACTCACCCAAATTGCTTGAAGTCTCGAATGGATCCAAGGGCGAGGGCCCAGAACCACCATTGGGCGCCATGGACTAAGGTGGTCACGAAGGCTCGGCACTTGATGGCGTCGGACGCCCCGTGGAGGGTCATCAGAGCGTCAAAGCTATCGAAGTGGTCGGCTGGGTCGCCCTGGCCGTCATAAGACTTGAAGGTCGGAATAGAGATTTTGGGAGAAATCTCTGCCTTCAGGATGCAGTCGGAGAATGGGGATTTCTCCTCGTCCTCTGCTGAAGGGGTCTTCTGTCGTTGTAGTTTCAGGTCTAGTTGCCTTGTCCTGAGTCTGTCGGCAGTTTCCTATACTGCCATTGGTGCTTTGTAGTATGGGTGACAGTGCATGATTAGCCTGTTTGTATTTCAGCACTCATACTTTGGAGTCAGTGTTTTGTGAGCCTTCACTAGTCGTAGTCTTATGTCACATTACGGCGTGACGGCTCTTGTAGCGGGGCACCTTCCCGATATACAGTTCTTAAGCTAGTTCCATGGGCCCCTAGTCCAACCATAGCGTCTAGCGGAGGGGGAATACTAGCTATAGGCCTGGCTTAGGCAAGAGCCAGTGTGTGCACATGTGGTCAGGGGCTTTGGACTGACGCCGATGGGCGTTCCCCTGTCTAGTCACTCGCGACGGTACTTTGGTTCTGGTTCTAACAATGTCTTGGTCTCGGCCTAGTCCTTGCGGTAGGGTACGCAGACAAGACACTAGTAGGCGCAACATAAGACGTCAGTGGACACAGCTGGCTGTTCTTCTGGTGAGAGGCACACTAGTCACGTGGCACGTGACTCTTCGCAGTTCTCTTCGCGGTTCTTGTGCGTCGTGACCTTCCGGGTTAGCCCTCTCGTGGCTGCGCTCGTGGTCAGTGCCATGTCGTATGCATGACGTTCTAGTCAGGTGTAGGACAGTGTACACGACCTTCTAGTCGTGTCATATGGGTCTGTGTCTGTCTAGGTTTTTTCTAAGTTTCTTTGTTTGTTCTATAGGTCCCTTGCAATGTCGACAGATCGGCAACTCCTGACTTCGTCAGCTTAGAGTCGCCTTCCTGTTGCTGCTTGGAGTAGTTTGGGGTGTCGAGGTTAGTTCGGCAGCCATTCGTCTGGTACGATTTCTCCCCCTCTTCTTGGGCTTGTTCCCTACTCCTGCATCCTGTCTCTTCTTTTATTGCTTTCTAGTGTAGTGTTACAACTTTTTAGTGTAGTTTTCCAGCTTTACTACACCTGTTGTTTCTCCTATCATTTTACTTGTTCCGTGTTACTGCGTGTTTTTCAGTGGAGATCCGCGTGACCCCTACTGAGCCAGTGACACGAGGCTCACCCCTACTTTTCAGGTGTGCCGTTGTTCATCCTAATTCCACGGTTCCTGGTGTGCGAGTTGGTAGTGGCTAGCTGGTACCTTCATCGGGCTTCCCCTGACTTTCTGGTACGTCTTTTCTTTTCTGTCGACTGTACTGTTAGACTTGTTGTCTTCCTTTGGACTGGACTCTGGTAGCTAGGGGCCACCCCCACACCTTTCCACCCCACTTCCACTCTCATAAACCCCACTCCCCCCCAATACCTTCAATCTACTGTTCCCAGGTTCGTGGCCTAGAATACCTGAAGATTGCAGAGGAAGAAGCATCGTCATCCCGACGTTCCTAAAGGCCCAAGAGGTATAAAAAGAAGCGTCTCCAAGTCTACTTCGCAACGGTGGTCATCTCGCCTTCATCCGACTTCGTGGCCATCCGGGGGAAGCAATCTCCCCCGACTGCGCAGGCGAGTCCCAGATAGCAACCTGAGGATGCTTGCAGACACTGCCATGACCCATCACTAGAAGATCTGACGACGGGGCTTGGCCGATGGCTTTTATTACGAGTCTTCTTCCGTCTCCAAGAAACAATGCTCTATTCGGCCACCGTAACAAATTCTTCTCTTATTTCTTCCTAGAGCGTGCATCTCTATCTGCCCTGGGACAAAGCTGACACACTATCGGTGTTCGGGCTACTGTGGTCACCTCCGTCATTTGCTGGGACCCCCGTGGGTCACGTTTCGAAGAAGGCTTGACAGCGGTTCCATCGCCGCTGATTGTGCCCAAATCAAAGTTTGGGGCTGTCCGTGGCAACATCACCTTCTTGGAGCTGCATTGCTATGACAGTCCATGGCAGAAGATAGAAGCTCTGCTTCCAGATCCACCACAATCGGCGACGGCTACATCGGCTCCCGCCAAAATTCCTGTACCATACCAAGCCAATCACGAAAGTTTTGGCGCTGGTCTTGCTATCATCAGAGTCCGAGAGCTTCCTCAAGAATTCCTGCACTGACGGTTGGTACCCTGTTCCAGAACAGGGATAGATTCGCCCCGACGTCACGAGGAGTCGGAGTCTTCACCTTTCCCCTCTCCGCTTGGCTGGCTAAAGGCCCCTCCTTGCGTGGAGGTAATTTTGGTTGTAACACACTTAACCCCCACCCCGAGATCCCCCTCTTGTGTGAGGCGTAATTTTGTAATTGGCTTGAGCAGGTTGAAGTGACCTCGCCGCGACGTGCGTGAACCCCACGCTTCCCCACGCACCCCCGTCTTCGAGCGGGACCAATTTCTTCAAACCGGTCGAGTAAGTACTCTTCCCTTGCTCTAATTTATGTGCTTGTCATTCAATTTTTGCTCATTGCTCACTGGACGGTGAGAGAGAGCTCGGCCCCGCAATCCCGATTACTTCCGAGAGACCACCGTGGGAGGAGTGTGTACCCGTATTTTAAAAATATGAAAAAATATGAAAAAATTATCTCTACGATCCTCGGAAAGAGCACAATGCGCTGGTACTGTCCCGGAGTCAGAGAACGTAACAGTTCACCCTACATAGACTTCTGAAGGCTCATCAGAGAAAAATACACGTAAACCATAAAACACACTCTAGGACCCACAAAAAGGATCCGAAAAATATCTGAAAAATTTGAGGCATTATAGCCCTCCCCTCTTATAAGAATTTCATCCACAAAATTCATGACAAGAACCAAGCCACAAGGGGAGAATGCCATGAATCGACTAACGACGCCACCAGAGCCCCAGCCAAACCTCGATGCTCACAAAAACCATGATCTTGAGGGACGCAGCTAGACAATGATCGTGGACAACGCCTCGCTCGTAATTCAAGACACATCGATCATCAGAGCCGGCATATACAAAGAGTACAAGTCTGGCGTACCTTAGCCAGCACGAAAACCAACCACGACATCACTGCCACGGTCTCACTTTCTGAGAAAGTGTAACCCTCTTCACGGGAACCAACACCGGTCAACGCTCACGCATGGCGGACCAACCAAATGCCAGCTTCACAACTCGTTGACCTCTCTCACCCCCTGCACTAGGGGCAACTAACACTGAGCTTCCACCAACTCACACCTGGCAAGCCGAATACCACCAGCAGCACCGAACCAACTCTTGCCAGAAGACAGACTTCAAGCAAACCCCAGATCCAATCCGAGAAAAGGCACACCTCATAATCGGCCGCCCAAGGCCTCACTGGCATATGGCTTATGCCATTCTCGAGTTCCAACAACCAGTATCTTCTATCTATGAAAGACTATCCACTGGTCACCGGACACTCGCCAACGGGAAGCCTCCACCGGCCCAACAGACATGATCCGAATCGCGACAAGCCATCTATTGACTTCCACCCAGACCAACACCATGATCGATCCAAAACATCACTTGGGCACCGCATCCAGATAGATCCCTACGCCAACTCTACCCTTTCAGGGGAGCACGGCGGAACCAATGGACAAGATTCTAGAGTCTTCGGTCTTCACCTCACTCGACTCAGACTTACAGGGGAAATCCTCCCTTGCTGATCACAGACCAGAGATCACCATATCCAACGCCAACGTCTCATCAGAGGCCTCCATATGCGGGGGGTGGTCGGTATGATGCAATCAACCCTTGGACCTATCCCGCAAACACACAATTAACACAAGTCGGGAAAATGGCACCTGACCTCGCTGCAGATTCCTCGAACACGGCACCGCAGCGGCACACCTGTCGGCAACCTCTGCCCAACGCAGCACAACCGGGGCCACCATCGATGAGGGAGAAAGCTCTCGACCTCGACCTCAGACCCCACGCCGACATTCCAATAATGACAGCAACCACTTCCACAGTGCCAACGCCGCGCACCTACACTCTCATGTGAGAAACCAAGCGAAAATCAAACACAAAACCCTATGCCAGCTATCGACTGTACTAGACCTTACGGACTCTAATCACTGCAATATCTCAAATTTCCATGTACTTCCATAACCATAGCTCTGATACCAACTGTAACGACCCAAGATCCAAATACTGGGAAGGCCCGATACCATTCGAATCCTAGCCCGCCGCCCACGAGCCCGAAGGCTCGGAAGGGCTAAAGGATAGGTGTGGTGTACATAGAAATAGGAAATAAAGCAGGACAACAGATGTAATATCAGAAATAAATAACTAACTACAACAGAGTCCAGTCTAATAGAAAGTACAGTCTAATGTAGTAAAACGTACCACATGCCAAGTGAACACTCGGCCTGGCAAGCTGACAACTAAGAACCTCCACGTAACGTTCTCGAACCTCGAGGAAGAACCGCCACACCTGAAACCAGGGGTGAGCCTCCTATCATTGACTCAGTAGGGATCCTGCGGAACCCCAACCGAGAAAATAACGGCGGAAAGAAAAGCTACGCTAGCTAAGTAACTACAAAAGTAGGGAAGTAACTACGGTGGCCGATGAAACCTCGGCTCTACAGCTATTCCTACTATACCGGGAAACACGACCTGGTCTCCCATCGGGGGACAACCAAGTCACGCACCCGACATCTTGATTCCACGATCGAGAGACTATCAGACACAAACCGCCCTAGCCACGCTACCAGGAAACGACACGACGCCTCGGTCGCAGAGGCCTGCCCTCTCTAAAGGGTCTAAGTCGAAATCACATGGTCCGAAAACACAGTCACGACCTCGCTGTCGTGAACTCCACGCCGTCTACGGAAAGCCCTCGGTGACGCTCACCGGAAACCCCAGACCTCGACTACGGGAACGCTCCTGAAAACAACACTCGAGACCTCGTCTCGCAGACGAGAAACGAAAACCCGGGACAAGATAACACGTCATGTGACAGGAGCACCGCCCACTAGAAGAACGACCGGATGCGTCCCCTGACGTCTTACACCGCGTCACAAGTGTCTAGCTACCTGGGACTGGTGCTGAGTGGCTGGCCTATAGAGGTGTTGTAGCCATAATACTGGAATTGGGAGCTAGGACTGGAACTGGGGGGCTGGCCTGTAGAGGCGTTCAAGCATGGTGCTGGGACTAGAGGTTGGTATTGGAACTTGGTGGCTGGCCTATGAAGGCGTTGAAGCCACGTTGCTGGAACTAGCAATTGGTACTGGAGCTGGGCGGCTTGCTTGGGAAGGCGTTGAAGTCACGAGGCTAGAACTGAGGACTGGAACTGGAGCTGGGTGGCCGGCCTGTGGAGGCGTTGAGGCCATGAGGCTGGGACTGAGGACTGGGGCTGGAGCTGGGTGACCGGCCTATGAAGACGTTGAGGCCACGAGGCTGGGACTGGGGACTGAAATTGGAGCTGGGTGACCGGCCTGTGAAGGCGTCGAGGCCACTAGGCTAGGACTGGAGTTGGGTGACCGATCTGTGAAGGCGTTGAGGCCACGAGGCTGGGACTAGGGACTGGAACTGGAGCTGGGTGACCGACCTGTGAAGGCATTGAGGCCACGAGGCTGGGATTGGAGCTGGGTGACCGACCTGTGAAGGCGTTGAGGCCATGAGGCTGGGGCTGAGGACTGGAACTGGAGTTGGGTGACCGGCCTGTGAAGGCGTTGAGGCCACGAGGCTGGGACTAGAGCTGGGTGACTGGCCTGTGAAGGTGTTGAGGCCACGAGGCTGGGACTGAGGACTAAAACTGGAGCTGGGTGACCGGCCTGTGAAGGCATTGAGGCCACGAGGCTGGGACTGGAGCTAGGTGACCGGCCTGTGAAGGCGTTGAGGCCACGAGGTTGGGACTGAGGACTGGAACTGGAGCTGGGTGACCGACCTATGAAGGCGTTGAGGCCACGAGGCTGGGACTGGAGCTGGGTGACCAGCCTGTGAAGGCATTGAGGCCACGAGGCTGGGAGTGGAGCTGGGTGACCGGCCTGTGAAGGCATTGAGGCCACGAGGCTCGGAGTGGAGCTGGGTGACTGGCCTGTGAAGGCATTGAGGCGACGAGGCTGGGACTGGAGCTGGGTGACCGACCTGTGAAGGCGTTGAGGCCACGAGGTTGGGATGGCCTGTGAAGACATTGAGGCCACGAGGCTAGGACTGGAGGACTGGGGCTGGAGCTGGGCCTTGTCCGGCTGTTGAGGGAGTAGTGGTCGCCCTCGCTGTGGAGTGATCTGGAGATAGCCATCGACAGAATGTTGGAATCGACGGCCCCGTGCCCGATCTCGCAAGTCCCAGACTTCGAGTGACCGCCGTGGGAGTGAGTGTTACCCGTGCCCTCGGCACCGGGTTGGCCACTAGGATTAGACTAGACATACCCTTTGGGAGACCCTCTGGCCTTGTTGGCCCTCTACCAGTAAGGTACCAGCCCCCTACATCATCCACTCGGCATCGCAGAGTTACCCACGGGTTTGGGTGAGTGCCGGGTGAGTTGGCCGCCGATATCGGCCCGTTCAGTTCGCGAGTGTGCTTGCTTGCTTAGGTCCGAGGTCGTGTTACATCATGAAGCCCCTAAGACAGGTGTCAGCGGGAGCGATAGTGACAGGAGGGAAGGTGTCTCGGTCAAGGGCGCCTAAGGCCTGATGGGCCCAGTTCTTGACCGACTACAACTTTCAGAGTGGGGGTTCGCTGGACCGGGAGCTCCCGCACGTGAGCTTTGTCGATTCAGCGATCAACGACTGGCGGCGGCATATCGGCCATGCGATCGGGTCCACCAAACATGTGGAGTTCTTGTCCCAGATTGAGTGCACCCGCACTCTATGGGACATCTGGGAGGCCGTGACGATAGTGGCCTGGGTGCTGGCACTGAAGTCAGAGTAGCTGGTACTCCTGCCATCGACCCCCTTCGGGGCTCCAGGTATGGCCTTGTTTGGGACGCTCCATCCCTTTTTCTTTTGTTGCTTTCTGGTTATAACACGGGGACATTGTATAATGCTGTGTCTATTGACAGGTTCGGTGGCAGAGGGGGACAACCCCTCCACGGAGGCATCCTCGGGGAGTGGGGATGGAGTTCCACAGCCGAGGCCGAAACGCCCCAGAGTAGAGGCTACGGTAGTCGAGACTGGCGAGTCTTCTGGAGGACTCGAGGCTGACGGGGTAGCTGAGGCTGAGACAGCTCTGAGTAAGTGCCATTGCGCCTCATTTGCTCCTGGTCAATTTAGCCGTGGTAGTGGGCTAATCCTGCTTCACTGGGTTTGTGATTTGCAGCCCCCGTGGAGGCTCAGGCGGAGGCGACCTTCTCGCCCCCTCGGGAGGAGGACCCTCCCTATGTGGAATTGTCTCAATTAGCCGAAAGGCCAGGGCCAAACACTAGAAGAACAAAAGCCGGAAGGGAAATATTAAAAGCGGCAAAAGGAAAACAAATCTTATCTGAGGAAATCACCACCCTGACTGTAAAAATGGTGACAACTGAAGAGGAGGAGGTGTTGCTGAATACCTCGCCTGAAGGTGAAACTGGGTCTGGATGAACCGGGCCTGGCTGTACAACTGGTGCATACTGGTGATATCATTCAACATCAAAATGTTCCAGAACGTAGGTGTAGAATTAGAAATGAGCAACTTCACTGTTTCCTCTTCTGGGATCTGCCCGGGCACACGCGAGGCCATCTGCCTCCATCGGTCAGCATACGTCGCAAAGTCTTCATTGCCCTCATCTTTTCTGCTACTAAATCGGTGAAAGAATATTCCGGGCTGACCCGGTCTTGGAACCTTTGTACGAACCATTCTTTCACTATCTTGAAGCTTTCTGCCTCCTCTAGCGGCAATGTATAGAACCACTCCAGGGCTACTCTGTCCAGGGACCGTCTAAATAAGTATGCCATCAAGCGGTCGTCATGTTGGAACTGTGCTGACTCATAAAGGAACTCCTTGATGTGAATGAACGGGTTGCCGTTCCCGTCATACTTCTGATAAACGGGGAGCTCAAACTACGGTGGAAAACAAATGCCCCTAAAGTTAGGAGTAGGGACATCAGCATGGGACTGTGGGCCGACCCTCTTGTGGAGGAGGTTGATCTGCTGCTGTAGGCGGCCCACCTATCAAGACTTTCCCGTTCCCGGGCTGGAGGTGCAGAAACTATGTAAGGTGGTGGTGGGTGAGGAGCAGACGGATAGATCGATGGAGGGGGAAGCCCATAGGATGGATGATGGGTCAGGGAATGGCCCATGTCGGAATAAGCAAGCTGGGCTGCCCTTGGCTGCAGACGGGCAAAGTCCGTCGGGGCCACGAGGGCCTGCGGCGCTAGAGAAATGGTGACAGGGAAATCAGAATAGACGGATGACATGACCTGGACCTTCCCCTTGTCCAACTACGGGTGGGCCGAGGTGGAAGCCTGGCCCGACTCTAGGTTGTGGACACGGAGGGCCTGAGGACGGACAGGAGTGAGATCAATGGCGGGCAGGGCGGGCCCGGATCCAACAGCATGGGGGACGGAGGTAACGACAGTAGCTGTGCCTGGTGGAGGTACTGAAGGTGGGGCCTCTGCCCCTAGAGCTTGTCTAATCAGGTGGAGCTGGGTAGGGTTCAGGTGGGCCATCATGTGTAGGATATGACTGGCTGAATTGGAAGAATCAGGAAGGGAGGACTGGGCTCCCTCAACTGGGGTAGGCAGAGGAGGAGGGACGGACCCCTCCCTTGCCGGGAAGGAAATGACCCTAGATGGGTCAGCCAGGAGTCCCTGAGGAAGAAGCCTGCTTTCCCACTTCTGACTCGTACAACCCAATCTTGGCCCTCACGGCCTACTTCCCTTTGGCCCCCGTGGCCCGCTTCTTGATTGTGACTTTCGCAACCCACTTTCCTTAATTCTGCCTCTTACAGCCTGCTTCCCTTCAGCTCTTGCAGCCTATCTCTTGACTTCGGCTTCCATAACCTGCTCACCCAATTTGGGCTCTCATAGCCTGCTCCCTAATTTCGGCTGTTGTAGCCAGCTTTCCGATTGCGGCTCTCGTAGTCCGCTTCCCAGACTTCAGCCTTCGTGGTCTACTTCCGCAACACCGACTATAGCCCTTGCGGTCCACTTTCCCGGGTCCAGATTTCACAGCTGGTACTCTCGCCCCATCAAAGAACATCAAATCCTCTCACTTCGGTTCGGACCTGCCGTCCAGCCAGAGAAAATAAAAATTCTCTCCACTCTAGATCAGACCTTCTGTCCTTCTAGTGAACAAAAAAAATCCTTTCACTTTGGTTCGGGCCTACCGTCCATCCAGAGAATAAACTCTTCTCTCCACTTTAGATCGGACCTTCCATCCGGCTAGAGAACCAAGAGATCCTTTCACTTTTGTTCGGACCTACCGTCCCGCCAGAGAATAAAATTTCTCTATGCTCTAGAGCGGACCTTCCATCTGGCTAGAAAACCAAAAAGATCCTTTCACTCTGGATTGGGCCTTCCGTCCGGCTAGAGAACTAAGAGATTCTCTCCCCTTTGATTTGGACCTTTCGTCCAGGTCATTGACTAAGCAAACTATTCTCTCCATCCTTCGAGGTGGTGACTATTCCCTTTGATTTGAACCTTCCGTCCAGATCATTGACTAAACAAATTCCTCCCTCCATCCTTTGGGGTGGTGATTACTCCCTTTGGTCTGGACCTCGCGTCTGGGTCATTCGAGCCAACAAACCCTTCTCACCGTCCCTAGGGGTGGTGATTATCCTTTTTGAGTTGGACCTCACGTCCGGGTTATTTGAATGAACAAACTCTTCTGTCCGTCCCTTCGGGTGACGAATCCCCCTCTGATTCGGACCTTCCGTTTGGATCATTAGAGGAATAAACCCTTCTCTCTGCCCTCGTGGCTCGCCTTTCGATGACTTTAGCTTATGTAGCCGCCTTCCAATGTTCTTCAGCTCTTGAAGCCCCACTCTCCTCATCACGTTGATGAATCTCTCAGTTGGGCTACACCTACAGGCCCCGCTCTCTCGTCCCTCGTTTGCGATGCCTATAGGTGGGGGGCATTTGTGGACACCAAAAATTCTCACCCTGTGTTTACATGTAGGGGAATAAAGAAGAGAAGATGAAAAGAAGCCCTTCGTGCTCCCCAGCGGCACACCTGAGATGGCCCCTCAGTGGCACGCCTCATGAAGCCTCTAGCGGCACCCCCGCCCATCCAAGCCTCCGACAGTACACCCTGCGGGCGTCTTCGCCAGCACACCGCCGATCGCTCCCAGGGGCAGGCTCCTTCTCCGCCACGCCCTGCTGGGCGCCTTCACTGGTACACCCGCCAAGAGCCCCTTCACCGGCACACCCTGCCAGGCTCCTTCACCAGCACGCCCTTGCCTGCACCTCCACCGGCATGCTTGGCCAGGATGCTTCACCGACACACCTAGTTTGGGTGCCTTTGCTGGTACACCCGCCAAGAGCCCCTTCATCGGCACACCCTGCCGGCTCCTTTGCTAGCACGCCCTTGCCTGTGCTTCCACTAGCACGCTCGGCCAGGATGCTTCACCGACACACCCAGTTTGGGTGCCTTCAGCGACACGCCTGCAAACGTCTTCAATGGCACGCCACGGCAGGCCTTCAACGGCATGCTTTGGCAGCCTTCCAGAGGCACACTTTTGGGGTCTTCTAGTGGTGCGGCATGCTGGCTCCTCAGCGGCACATCCTGAACCCCTCTACCTGACGCATCCGGTGGAATGATGTGATGCCAATGCCCTAAGGATCCTCAGCGCGCAGCGAACCCACCGAGGTGTCACCTAGGGAGGGAGCCACGCAAGCTATCCCCCCTACCACCAAGGACAAAAAAAATCAAATCCCCATCAAGGCTAGCCCGTTCCCACCTTCGAATGCTTCCGCCGCTGGGGGATATAAAAGCCCCTTCTTCTACGGCGAACAAAACACACGAAGCACTCCACAGAGGGAGACGCCGGTAGAAAGAGAGGAAGCACAGAGCCACCACTTCAGAGAGAAGAGTAAGAGAAGAAGAAGAAGAGAAGAGGAGGGAGGCCCTCCGGCGATCGCCGACAACAAGAGAGAGTAAGAGAGAGACAGAGATAGAGAGAGATGTAGCAGGGGGAGTGGGGAGGAGTAGGGAGCCGTCGCCCCTGCTCGACCCCAGCCTCCCTCATTCCTTCCCCTTTCTTTTCTTTACCCTCCCATCGGTGTACCTTCTATCCTATGGTTTTTGGAATGTACATGGCACTTCGTGGCCCCTTTTCTTCATGACTGAAAGTCCTTGTTCTATGGGCTTCCCCCACTGCCTCCGTTCGTCTGGGTTCTCGTATGTGTTTGATGGCTTCTCCCGCCTTTCCCCGGTGATTTCTTCTCTCCCGTCAGTGGCCCCCTTGATCATGAATAGTGGCCCTTCTATCCTCATCCCCTTTCCGGCCATGGTGATGCACCTCGTGCCCCCCCGGACATCCAGACCCATTTCCCTCTCCTCTATCCAAAGCCTCCCCCTTTCGGACCGGCCAGGCCAAGGCCCCTGAGCTTGTCTCCCCCCTTTGGCTCCACCACACTTAGCTAGCCCTCAGTCTAGCTTCCCTAGCCCCCAGGCGACACACCCTGTTCAGCCTCCTGGCTGGTGCACCTTCAGCCCCTCCAGTCTTCCCCGGTATGGTCCCCTCTCAAGAGCCCAGCCCGGCACGCCCTTGGGGCGCTAGCCCGACACGCCCTTGGGGCACTAGCCCGGCATGCCTTTGGGGTGCTAGCCCAGCACGCCCTTGGTGTGCTAGCCTGGCACGCCCTGGCCCCTCCAGCCCAGCACGCCCGTGCCCCCGTTCACTGGCACACCTTTGACCCCGTTAGCCTGGTGCACTCCCCAGCTACCCAGTCCAGCACACCCCCCCAGTAGCTCAGCCTTCGCCTCAGCCAGCCCGGTGCACCCCAGCCTCAGCCAAGCCGACGCAGCCCTTTGCCCCCAGCTCGGTGCACTCACAGCCCGTCCTAGACGTATTCCCCATGCGGTGATTTCTCAAGTTTTTCGAAGTTTTATCCAAGGTGTTGTCGCCCCTGGCACGCACGTCAAATTGTCAGGTTCCGCCACTCCATGTGGGCTCGTTCCCTTTATCTCCCTTACCATCCAGGTCAAGCGGAGATGCTGCCAAATTTTCATCAGAATTAACATAATAGCAATGATAATAATAGAAAAGTAATAATACAAAAAAACAACAAATGAACAAAATAAATGCTAATGCAGCGGCTTCGCTGAAATAACAAAGGAACTATAGAGAGTCCGAATAGCTGGACATTCACGGTCATTAGAAAAGAGGCCCAACCCATTTGGGGATCACGAGCCAAGAGATCCCTCCACTCACCAGAATGGCGCCAAGCTCAAACGCCGGCAGAGTGGTTGTTGGCTCGAGATCTTACTATCTAGTGAAGCATCCAAAAAATAGACTTCAATCCCTGACAAACTAGGGGCACTAGTTCACCCTCAGGAGCACCTCATGGAGGGAAAGGGGTAATGCGTATCATCAACAACACTATAAAAGATGTTCGCATGTCCCCTCACCGACATCAACCAGTAACTCGGGAGGCCATCCTGTCTACATCAATCGACGGTTTGGGATGAATCCCGCTGACACCTACCCAGTAGCTCCAAAGAAACTCCACCGACGTTGGCCAATGACTTTGTGGGTCCTTGCCAATGTCAACTGGCGACACTGGCAAAAGCTCCATTGGGTCCCCACCGATGGCTACCACCAAACTCTGGTGGGAGTGTTGACACCCGTTTTATGACCAATTAGTCAGGTCGCCTCCTTACTCATCTTAAATGATGCTCCGAGTTGTTCACCCTTGTCGAGTCTTCTTGGGCCAGTTAGAGGTCTCTTTCTTAGGTCATTGCCTTCCTTGACTGAGTTTTTGCCCTTGCTTGATGCTAGGCAAGCACTTCCGATCCATTTGTCGCCCTCTTGTTCATAACGCATTCTCATTAGCACGTTATAGAAACATAATGCACCTCAGAAAGTTCGTTATCATCTTCCTTGCTTACCATCTCACCTAGCGTCTCACTTAGCGTCTTAGCAATTTAACGGTGCTACACCTTTCCGTTATGGTTAACACAACGCATCTCCTACGATCCGCTATAGTCTCCCCATCCAGCGTCTCGCCCATTGTCTCAGCTTGCATCTTTGATGGTTTAACGGGTCTTAGTAACCGCGTCATACATTGAATAACGTGCGTATATTGGTCCGTTATACACCCCCTAGGGTCGAGTCTTCCACAGCCTGTCTTATTGTTCAAACCCCGTTTGCCTTCATATCTGTAGGTCCATAACGGACTTATGTCGTCCCGTCATGCTTTCCCTATAACGCCCTCTTGACATCCGTTATGGTCATCAGAGTCCTACGCCCGCACGTCTCGCATGTCGTTCTTATCTCTTTTTAGATAAGGTCACATGGCAGACTGAGTAAGGTGCGTTATGTTAACATAGCGGTCTATCGCGGATGCGTTATGCTTCACGGAGGAGTTTTAGCAGAACTCTGTTTCTTCTTTCTCTCTTCGATCTCTCTCTTTCTTCTTCTTCTTCTCTTCGCCTCTCTGCTCTTTTCTACTTCAGTCCTATATTCACTGCTTCAGACTCTCTCTCGGATCTCTCCTACTCTCTGCTCCTTTTTCTTCTTCTTCTTCTGGAGATCTATATATTCTTGAATTGCAGAAGAATAGATTATATATTTTCATCTGTCTGAAGACGCACGATCATCCCCTAGGCGTGTGGAAGAAATGCTCCCGCCTGGAAACTTCAAGAGTCTCTTGCCACTTGTTAGAATCTGCTCAAAATAGGAGTCCACGTGGTAGGATCTATGAATAGAGAACTACCTTGGATCACGTGCCCTCCTTCACGATCACTTGATCTCTGTCAGGAGAACAATAGTCATCGTCAAACACCTTATCGAGCAAATATCATATGTGCACGGTGTTGATAAGGGATCAGCCAGAAAGTGCACGGACTCATAGTGTGCATAAGAGAAGTATGCACAGACTTGCAACGTGGACAGACTCAATCTTTGACAAAGCCAAAACATGCTCGGACTTGTTGAAACAATGTGCACGGACTTCTGTGATGCCAAAGAAAACAAGCATGGACTTTATTTGAGCAAAATGTGCATGGGCTAACAACTGGCATGGACTCAATGAAATGCGAAATGTGCACGGGGTTTGACGTGCTCAGACTTGGTGAAGAAACGTGCATGGACTTAGACATATGCACGGACTTGATAAGAAGAAATGCAATGTGCTCGAACTTTGCGAGAACATTGTGCACGGGGTTTGACGTGCTTGGACATATATATGCACGGACCTTGCTTTAACAAAATGCATGGACTTTATTTGTTTCGAAGAGGAAAAGTGCACGGACTTGTCTGTGCTCGGACTTTACTGAAGAAAAACGTGCATGGACTTTGCATGTACAAAGGTGCATAGACTTCTCCATGCTCAGACCTCAAATGGATATTGGTGCAGACACCCGTGCGATTGAGAAGCATGACACGCCCAGCCACCAGTATTGTACGTGGAGCACCATGAGAGCCACATCAGCTTTTATATGGCTCGGAGATAGCCTGGAGACTCCCCCTTGAGTCTTGATATTTATCACTTTTATTTGGACTTTCTTTGTGTGTCACGTGTGTTTATTTAGTTTTATTCGGTTTGTAATTTGGATTGTAAGAGGGGCTTATTTACAATTTGACCACCGGGGACCCATGGGCCACCTCACCTCTTCCCCCCTATTGGGATCTATACAATGAGAGCAAGGAGGGGCAAGCCAAGACAGAATCACAGATCAGAATATGACATTCAATTTAGCAAATCTAAGACTGTAATAGCAACAACCAAGAGTCATGGATATAATATGAAAACTCTAAACCCTCAAACAGCCAGGGGCTAACCCTTGTAAAGCTAAGTAGAAAATTGATTCCATGAAGCATGCCAAACCTGCAAAGCAAGACATCATCATATTAGCTCATTTATCATCAAAATATAATTAAGCATAAAGCACACACAATATATTGGAATCATCAAAACCATTGTCAAAGACAACGAGGGGGCGCATAGAACCCAACACCCATGGAACGAGAAGTGGGACAACTCAGCAAGTAACAATATCAAAATCTGGAATTTGTCATTAGTGCTCTATAAACGGGGGGCCCAAGACATGCCCTTGGGGTAACAAAAAATGTACAATCTGGATAACAAAAAAAGGAGACGGGAAATGATACAATCATAGCCCAACCTTGCTCCCCTCCAGCCCCGCTAAGTGGGACTCCGTGGCAGCCAGCTCCGCCTTCAGGGTCGACGCAAGCTGCACGCTCGCCTCGGCACCTGTCTCGACAGTCTGCCACTCGACCCTAGTGAGCTCCACGTCTCGCTGCTCCTCCTCCAAGGCCTTCGCCAGGGCCTTAGCTCTGCTCTCCACGTCTCTCAGCCAAGTAGCGTAGTCCTAGGCAAGCGACACGGCTGCGTTAGCACCCTTCTCTTGCTCGGTAGCCGCCAGTGCAAGCTGAGCCCGCTGCCCCACTAGCTCTCAGACGGCCGCTAGCCGCTGAGCCCTCTGCTCCTGTGCCTCTAGAAGCCGTAGGTACTCCACCCAGATGCCGGCTAACCCGGACATCCAAAGCTCACATGGGAACCCAAGGCCGTGATAGCCATGGGTGCACTCCCGCAACTGCTGTCGGAGCTCCTTCGGAGAAGGCAGGGGGTCTCCTCCTACATAACCTCGAGCACGCTAGAGCAAAGCCACACCCACGCTGGCGTCCAGCAGCGACTCCAGTGGCGAGACAGATGAAGGCCACTCGATCCCCAGCTCCAGGCAAGAGTGGCCTACTTCAGCCAGCACACCAGAAGGACCTGTGCAACACCACCAAACACAAAGAGGGTCAGCAATGCTCAGGACTTCCCTATGACAAGACAAGGTGAAAAACCTGAGAAATGTCCTGGCTCTCACCTGCTACGGCCCCCGCCAAAGGGACTGCTCGAGAGCTTGAGTTTCTTGTTGAGAGACGCCTCCCACGGAGGAACGCTACGGAGGTCAGCCGCCCGGCTTGCCGTTGGCGTGCGAGTGCTGGCCGCACTTTGTTGCATTCGTAGGTCTCAGCCCGTGTCAGCCCTGTTCCGCATCAACTAATCAGAGTAACACCCGTCGACGTCAGTCTAAGCCTCTGATCACGTGTGCACACACTGACCCATTGTCTTGAGCCAGGCCTCTAGCTCGTTTTCCCTCCCAGTAGGACGCTACTGACTATGCAAGAGGGCCCACGAAAACTAGCCTAAAAATCGTATAACGAGAATGCCCTGCCACCTCTCCCGGGTGGGCCGACACGGAAGTCGTCCGGCTACGACTAGTGGCTCCATCACAAGGAAAGTGAAAGCTACTCACATGGGATGTAAAAGAATGCCACAGTGCACATAAAATAATTTAAACATGGCTCACATAAAGCATGAGTTGAATAGAAATTACATATGCATTCTTTTGAAATCTCCAGGTATATAACGAATTGGATCGGCGCCGTTATGTACCATGACGGACCAGCTCATGGCCGCTATGCTTCACAGAACACAGATACTTCTCAGAAAACCCAGACTATAACGCACCTAAACAGGGGCGCTATATGACTATAACGCACCGACACATGGGTGTTAAAGTCAGCACGCACACAACGGTTGGCACAGGGCTATAACGGATCAATAAGGGGGCGCTATGCACTAAATAACGCACTCTCGTAGACCGCTATGCCTTTCAGAACGTCTAACTCTACAGGAAATCTGACGTATAACACTCCTACAAAGGGGCGTCAAACATTGCACGACGCATGGGCACTAGGCCGTTATATACAACGGGCCTACAACGTAAAACACGAGACTATAACGCACTACCTAGGGCGCGTTAAGCTCACCCGAATGATAAAATTCACAGAGAACTCAGACACTATTTACATAACGGTCCACCTAGGACACGTTAAACAGGCATAACGCACCAGGAGCCATGCGTTATGTCACCTGGGTTACGCGACTCCGAGAACCAGAATCGGAAACCCGTCCCAGCTGATGGAAATCGACGGGGAACACGACGGAAAACAAAACCTGTAAATCCACACGACCCATACCATCCATACAGGCCTAAGCATACTTCTAGAAATTAAATACACAACCCACGGAATTAAATTAACCAATTAAACAATAAATTCAATAATAAATAACTCAGAGGCAACTGTGACCTTATCCCGACATTCCTAAAGGCTCAAGAGGTACCGGTGGAAGCATCTTCGAGTCTTCTTCGCATCGGCGGTTGTCTCATCCCTTTCTGAGTTCGTGGCTGTCCGGGGGAGGCGATCTCCCCCGACTGCGTAACTTCACTCAGACTATCAACCAGAGGCAATTTGCAGAAGCTGCCACATTGGCTCACCTAAAGATCTGTAGACGGAGCTCATCCGGGGCCTTCTACAATGAGTCTTCTTCCCCCTCCAAGAAGCGGGACTCCATTTGGCAACCGGAGCAACAACTTCTTAATTTTCTCCCCAAGGTGCGCTGTTCTGTCCCCTTTTGGACTGAACAGACACCCTGTCACTCTTTCAACTGCCCCGGCCTACCCTGACATCAGCTGGCATTCTTTTGGATGCCGTTTCGATGGCGACTCGTCAACGGTTCCAACGCCTCCTGATGCGCTCTATTTGGAGTTCGGGATTGCCCGTGACGACCTCGGCTTGCTGCTACTGTGTTTCTGTAACTATGAGAACCCAGAAGCCGAGGCTCCGTTCGAGGCCCTTCCCCAACCCGCACTGACAACATGGAATTTCCCTAAAATTCAGGCAACATCCCGATCTAGTCATGGAGAGTTAGCCTTTGGTCTGGTCAAGAAAGGAGTTCGGGAGTGGTCGTCAATAAAGGAGTTCGGGAGTGGTCACAGCGGCGCCGACATCGCCTGCCTGTCCCCTGTTCCAGAAAGAGGACAGAACCTACTCCGCCATTCATTGAAGCTCCTCGCTTTATTCTTTCCCTCCCTGCTTGGCCAACTGAAGGCCCCTCCCTCCGTGGAGGTAGTTTTGAGTGTAAGTAATTTAACCCCCCCCCACAATCCCCCTCCTGTGAGAGGCGTAGTGTTGTAAACTTTTGGGCAGGTCAAAGCTACACCGACGCGATGAGCGGGTGCATACCCTCGCCTCCTCGCTCGCCCACGTCTCCGATTGGAGTCGATTTCTTCAAACAGGCTAGGTAAGCTCTCGGCCCTTGCTCCAATTTGTGCTTGTTCAGTTAACATTCTTCCATTGCGCCGTCGGTTAAGGGAGAGAGCGCTAAGTCCCAGGGCCCCATCGCTATTGTGTGACCACCGTGGAAGTGAGGGAGTGAATCCGCACCCATCGGCCATTGCCGACTCTTTGAATTGAGCATCCGTACCTTAGGGAAGACTAGCCTTGAGTCTTGCTGGCCCTCTACCTCCTACTTTGGGCCCCTTGGGCCTTATACAACTGGCCCATTAAGGCCTACAAGACTCAAATAGACTCAATTTAAACTGTTTTGACTGAACTGACACTGGAATAATGTAAACATAGCTGACAACTGGGCTGGATCATCTGCTGGCGTGCTACTGGGCCCTCCGTCGGAGTGCGTCATCTCGATGTCCCCATCAAGAGCTACACCCGAGAGTGAGACGGTTTCTAGGTTGGTTGCCGTAGAGCCTCCCACTGTAGCGACTCGAGTCCGGGCCTGGAGGAAAACCAGCTAGACGGCCTGACATAGTGCAGTCAGTTAATGTGTGCACACATGGTCGGGGACTTTGGACGCGTGCTGACGAGCACGACCTCGACTAGACCCTTGTTTTGTGGTTACTGGTACGGTGTCTCAGTGTCCTCCTGGGGTGAGTAGGGAGACACCTGAGGCGCAGACTAAGACGCTAGTGGATGCATTCGACCTTGCTTCTAGTGGGCAGTATTCCCGTCACAGGACACTTGACTCTCGTGACTCAAGATTTGCTTTCCCGTCTGCAAGACGTGGTTTTTAGGCGGTTTCTGTATATTTTCCCGATATAGAGGTCTAGGGTTCTGATAAGGGTTACCGAGGGTTTTCCCTATACGGTACAGGATTCACGACGGTGAGGTCATAACCATGTTCCCAGACTGCATGGACTTGGGCTAGGCCTTTGCCTGAGGCCGGGCCTTCAGAGCAAGGTTGCCATGGTATCTTTCTTGGCGGCGTGGATAGTGTTTCCCGATATTTGGTAGTTCCCCCGACTGTGAGATTGGGGTTTGGGTTTGATACCTTTAGGAGTAGCTTAGAGCCGTGGTTCCAGCTGCTACCGAGGGTTTTTACGATGGTTCCTTGTGTCATCGTTGTTCCCGTTACTACTTCTGTTGTTGTTGTTGCTTTCCGTCAGTGTTGTTCTTACCGCCGTTGTTTTACGGTTGGAGTTTCGCGGGACCCCTACTGAGCCAATGAAATGAGACTCAACCCCTACTTTTTAGGTGTGGTGGTTCCTCCTCGTGGTTCGAAGGTGTAGTGAGGAGGTTCGTAGTTGCCAGCTCGCTGGGCTGAGTGTTCACTCGACATTGAGTACGTTTCCTTTCCTCTAGACTATACTTTAGTTGGACTGGACTCTGTAGTTTAATTTATATTAATTAAAAATGTAATTTATTTCTGTCATGTAAACTACTAATTATATAGTTGTTCATGCTTAGTTTGCCCCCTCCAAGACCCCCTAACAGCGAGGGGTCACCCCCATACCCGTCCACCCCACTTCCCCTCCCATAAATCCCATTTTTCCCCCATCATCTTCGACCTATAGTTTTTAGTTCAGAGGTAGCAGAGAACCTGAAGACTGTAGAGGAAGCTACGACATCATCTGGACGTTCCAGGAAATGCAAGAGCTATCCCTGGAAGCGTCTTTGAGTCTTCTTCACAACGGCAGTCATATCATCCCGTTTCGAGCTCGTGGCTGTCCGGGATAGGCGATCTTCTCTGACTGCGCAGAAGGTTCCGGTCCAGCTTCCAGAGGCAGAGTGTAGTAGTTGCCACATCGGCCCCTTTGAATATCTGGAGGCGGCATTCGACTGAGACCTTCTTCTACAAGTTCCCCTCCTCTTCCAAGAAGTGGAGCTCCATTCGGCCACCGGAGCGATTTCTTCTACATTTTCTCCCCAGAGTGCGCAGTTCTGTCCACCCTGGGACTGAACTGACACCCTGTTAGTGTTCAGACTGCTGCAACCTGCTCTGACATTGTCTGACACCCCCGTGGTCTCGTTTTAAAGGCAGCTCATCCACGGTTCCAACGTCACTGACCGGGCTCAATTCGGAGTTCGGGGCTATTCGTGGTAGCTTCATCTTCCAGATGCTGCAGTGCCTCGACAGTCCGAGCCAGAGAACAGGGTCCCTGCTTCCAGCTTCACCGCGACCGGCAACGACTTCCCCAGCTCCTGCCAAAATTCCAATGTCCTCCTGGACCAATCCATGAAGTTTTGGCACTGGTCCTTCTATCAAAGGAGTCTGGGCGCGCCCAAAAGAATTCCTGCATCGACCGTCTGTCCTCTATTTCTGAGAGGGGACAGAATCGACTCCAGCGTTGCGTGAAGGTCGTGTCGTCATCTTCCCCCTCCCCGCTTGGCCGACTGAAGGCCCCTCCCTGCGCAGAGGTTGTTTTGGGTGTAATACATTAACCCCCACCCCAAGATCCCCCCTCCTATGTGAGGCATAGTGGTGTAATCTTTTGAACAGGTTGAAGCGTCATCACCGCGGCGTGGGTAAGCCCCACGCTTCCCCGCGCGCCCACGTCTCCGATCGGGACCAGTTTCTTCAAACCGGTCGAGTAAGCACTCTTCCCTTGCTCTAATTACAGTACTTTTCATTCAATATTAGCTCGTAGCTACGCTGGCCGGTGAGAGAGAGTGCCCGATCTCGCAAGTCCCGGACTTCGACACCTCTACTCGGCATCACCGAGTCACCACGGGGATCGTGTGTGCGACGTTGGATCGGCATCTACGTGTTTCTCCACGCTTGCGCATTGTGCTTGCGGAGTAGGTCCAAGGATCTTCCATCTCATAGCTGCATTTGCCTTTGTGGTGTCACATCATTTAGGCATTTTACCTATAGAAAAGGCGAGAAGCCGCCTAGCATTGTCACCCGGTCAGTCGCACTGAGTGAGTGGAATAAGAAGGCCAGCACCGCTGCTCCCCACGCATATTTTCTCACTCTGCTCAAATCTGCTAGCAGAGGTAAGAGCCAGCAGCTGATCACGTCTGCCCGCGTCGTGAACAGGAGCTTCCCGAACAACAACATCAAGAAGCGTCTAAGGACCCTATCTCCCTCCTATCCTGGCCCCGCCGCCACGCTCGGACGCACCTGCTCGACCACTCGGTCGAATGTGCTGCTCTGGTAGTTCTCCCACTATCACGGCTGCTCTCCAGAGTCCCAAGCTTTCTTGGAGCACCGACCATGATGGTTGGGACAATGGATGCCCCGGCCTCATCAAATCTAGACCGAGCAGCTCCTGAGCAAGCTCCTGGTAGTCCACGTACACCCACCCGGTCACAGCCTTGCCATGCACTCGCAAGCCGCTAATCCGGGCCATGTCTTCTAGAGTCGGTATCATATGCCCCCACAGGAATATGAATGCTCGGCTGACCGAGTCCCATCTTTCATGTAAAGTGAGCAGGAGTGCTGTGTCTACTCTGGCTACTTCGATGCTTAGGACTTCCCCGAAGCCCATGGCAGCCAATCTCTCCCGTTGGTACTCCGATAGCGTGAGGTAGACCGCCCGGACTTGTAACCCCGTAATCCGTGTTCGCCTTTTCCCCTGTACGTTTGAGTCATAGGGTTAGTCATAGAGTCATTGGGATAAATTGCATTGCATTTACAATAACCAAAATAACAAAAAATTCAAAAAATAAAAAACTTAAAAAATTGATTTCTTGTTTTGTTGCACTTAACGCACTCTTCCCGATGCATTAAGAGCATAACGGCTACTGGTAGATTTGTTATGCTTCTACGTAGTCGGCGTGATTTTCTCTGCTTCTTGAGCCCGTGGAAATGGCCACAATGGCCTACAAAAGGCCCCAATGAGTCCCCAGACTCATTCTATACCCTTCAATCACACATGCAATCAATTTTTGAAATTCAAAATTTGAATTTTTAGAGCAAAAATGACCTACCTCATGGGCCTAGCCCACTAGTTGGGCCCAATAGACTAACCAACTGACCCATTAACCTATTAACTAACTCAAATAAAGACATACATGACTCAAATAAAATAAAAATTACATGACTAGACTCATAAAAATATGACGAATACGATGGCACAAGCCGATGAGTAATCCAAGCCTTGAAAAAATTGTGGAGAGACGAGGAATGCCCACATTAGGTCACCTCACACTCAACCACCCCCATTTCACCCCCCTCCTACTCCATTTCTCATCAACAAGTTGCAGACCCTATTCAGTTCACAAGCAGTAGTGGGAGCTCAACTTGCAAAAGCTGTCCCAGAGTCATTCGGCATCAACTAGAGGTGCACCATATATTGACGGAAAGCTCGTCAAGATAATTTCGTCTCTGTGGTGGTCTCACTAGCATCCAACCTCCCTGCTGTCCGAAAGACTCAATCTCCCCCAACTGCGCAAATCAGGACTAGCTAGCAACCTGAGACGACTTCCTGGAGCTACCACAGTCGCATCCCACAACTTCTAAGGGCTCCACATGGCCGAGGACTCCTACAACCAGTCGGCATCCATCAGCAAAAAGTGGCGTCCCATTTGGCATCCAGAAGAGCATTTTCTTAATTTTCTCCCCCGGGTGCTCAGTCATGTCCACTCCTGGACTGAACCGACACCTGTCCACCTTTCTAGCTGCTCTGGTCATCTCTGATCACCGCCGGCATTCCCACTAGTGCCATTTCGAAGAGGACTTGACAACAACACCAACGACACCAGCCTTGCTCAAGTCCAAGTCTGGCAGCTCTCGTGGCGGCCTCTTCCTCCTGCTGCTGAGGTACCTCTACGTATGGAACTAGAAACCCAGGGCCGTGCTTGCGGCCAGCCCTTGACCGGATCCAGTGACCGAAGAATTCTGAAAAAATCAGACGTCATCCTGATCTAGTTACGAAGACCCTCCCACTGGTTTCGTCCCCGGAAAAAATCTTGAGTGGCTGCAGCAGCAACAACCCTGACTGCCTATCCCCCATTCCTGAAGGCGGATAGAACCAACATCGCTCACCGATTTGGTTTCTTTTAAGCTCTCCCCTACCCCACCTGGCCGGCTTAGCGCCCCTCCCTGCGAGGAGGTAATTTTGGTTGTAATTCAAGTTATTCCCCACCCCGAGATCCCCCTCCTGCATGAGGTGTAGTGAGCGTACTAGTAGGTTGCCATCCGAAGCTACATCGATGCGGCGTGCGGAAGTTTTGTTGATCTTTTACCTATGAAGCCTGTTCCATTAGATTCTAAACTCACTATCACTACTCCTATTGGAACAGGACCGGAGATTAAATATTTCTATCCTGCCAATGAAGTTCAAATTAGCGGCTATAACTTACTCGCCAATTTAGTATGCATGGAGATGGAAGGATATGATATTATATTGGGTGCCGAATGGCTATCTACACATGGTGCTAGTGTTAATTGTAAGATGGGCACGACAACTTTCATGGGTTATCCCAACCTCTTATTTATTGGCATCAGGCATTCTAAACACTTATCACTCATTTCGGCCCTCAAAGTCGAGAAATTATTAAGAAAGGTTGTGTCGATTTCTTAGTTTCTATCACTATGACCGAGCACACAGAACCTGTTCTAAAGGACATTCCTATCGTTTAGGAATATTCTGATATATTTCCGAACGACTTGCCTGGCATTCCTCCTGAGAGAGAAGTGGTATTCTCTATTGATTTAATTTCGAAAGTGGCACCAATTTTTAAAGCTCCGTATCGGATGTCCACCGTCGAAATGAAGGAGTTAAAGGAACAACTATTGAAGTTATTGAAGAAAGGATTTATCCGACCAAGTACTTCACCTTGGGGAGCTCCGGTCCTTTTTGTCAAAAAGAAGGACGGATCGATGAGATTATGTGTTGATTATCGACAATTGAACTAACTCACAATCAAGAATAAATATCCATTATCGAGAATTGATGAATTATTTGACCAGATTTCTGGAGCTCGATATTTTTCAAAGATTGACCTTCGATTTGGTTATCATCAGTTGAAAATCAAGGAAAGTGATATTCACATGACAGCATTTCGGAGTAGGTATGGACATTACGAGTTGACTGTTATGCCTTTTGGCTTAACAAATGCGTCTGTCACATTCATGCAATTAATGAACAACGTATTCAGGTCATTCCTCGATCAATTTGTGGTTGTCTTTATTGATGACATTTTGATCTACTCCAAGTCCAAGGAAGAACATGAGGAACATCTCAAGAAGGCCCTTCAATTATTAAGAGATCACAAGCTTTATGCTAAACTAAGCAAATGTGATTTCTGGTTGGAGGAAGTTTCTTTTCTCGGTCACATAATTTCCCAGAATGGTATCGCCGTCGATCCTTCAAAGGTTGAGGCCGTAAAGAACTGGGAAAGACCTACTAGTGTGACGGACATTCGAAGCTTCTTGGGATTGGCTGGATATTACCGAAGGTGTGCTTGATCATCACATTTCCCCCTCTCACCCAAATTAATCCCCTCAGCCAGATCTACCACTTGAGCCCCGGTCAAACCACATCTTCATGCAGATCATAGTCTACCCTGCACCCCTACCAGAACGTGACACCCTGTTTCAGAGTTTTCCATGAAAGATCAGACCATTGGATGGTCGTGGATTTCACTTATGTTGTAGCTCTTCGAGTCCTCTTCACAACAGTGCTGCTTCACTCCAATCTGACTCTGGATCTGGGCACAAGAGCCTATAGCAGTTCTGTCCCGTGACAGGGATGCAAGGCTGGGTTGGGAATTAATTCCCCCTTAAATACGTTGTCTCCGATCCAGCATCGTCCGCTCACGGGGATCAAAGAGGGACACTCCACCGACGTCCCAGCCAACCGCCGCTGCCAGAAGTCAACCGATAGTCGTCGTCCCACGTGCTGCACTCACTTGCTATCCAGCAGGCCGAACGGAATCGAACCGGACCAGCAGTTCGCATCGGCCTGAGCGCTTCGCCGACACGCTGCCAGTCAACCCAGGATCGGCGCTCCCGGACCACTGTTGTAGCCTTTTACCTCACTGCGTGGAGTGGGCCGTAATTTTCATGCTGTAATTAACTATATTTACTGTACCGGGAGTTACGATTTTTTGCCCAAAAAGGTCTTCCCCACATCTCAAGCGTGGAGGTATGTTTCTGCTTCTCCCTTTGTCGCTTGCTTATTTAGTATATGTTTGAATGCCACGCTTGCATGAGATAGGATTCGTAGCTCACTGCAAATTCTATCACCACTGTGAGAGAGCGTACTCGTGACCCATCCCGTGACCTGATCCGGGCACGAAGGAGCATAGACCACCCTTGACTCAGCGCGATTTTTCAACCGTATGGATCCACGCGCTTCTATCGCTAGGGACGAGTTGTGAGTTTGCGCTTCTTGTTGAGGACATTTCTCCTCTTCTGGAGCTCCTTAATGCCATGCCGAGGTGTTCTTATTGTACGTGTCTTGCTGGTTGCGTCCGTCCCAGATGAGTCGAGTCAACGTAGCGAGTCTAAGGTTGCATTGCCCGTTCGAGTCACACCCGTCCTGCATCAAATTAGTATCAGAGCAAGGTTGAGTGTAGGGTAGTCACCAAAGCATAGTCTAAGTCTTGTCCAGGGTGTTGCACCTCATGCCTCTATCCGGTATATGAAAAGGCACTACTGGAATGATAGGTTACACCTATCTGGAAGGTGACCTCATGCGTGAGTTGAGTCCTCAGACCAATATCTCCGCCAGGTATTGGATACTGGCTTGGGTTTAGGTTCTTCCTCTCCCATTAGTCAATGCATTCCAACCTCTGTGCCATTGCATGCCCACTCGTAGAGGTACCCAATACTCACCACCACCACAACCCATGGCGGACCCCCGGGCCCGTGCACCCAGAGAGCCCTCAGTGGCAGAGATGGTCATGACCCTTATGGAACGAATGGATGGCTTAGGCACGCATCTAGAGAGTAGGATGAAGGCCCTAGAGGACAAGGCCGAAGCATCGGACCAATCCATTCAAAGTCTGATTGGGAGAAAGGCCACCCTAAAGCGAGTCCCCCTAGGGGCGCAACCTGCGCTGGCATTAGGACAACCAGAGGCAGTTCCGCCGCCCGCTGTTCCTAGGGCTCAAGGGGTTGATGTTAGGAGGCAAAGAGTCCTTGATCTTGAATGAATATGGGGGTTATGGTCGTGACCGTCGTGTTCAATAATGGCATCGTAATCTCGATGAGGACGACTGTGTTCTACGGAGTGTGCATGCAGACCCTCCAACTTTTGACAGATCTTTAAACCTGAAGGATTACTTAGATTGGGAGGCCGGTATGGACCGATATTTTGAGTGGTTTAAGATGACGGTCTTCCTACCGACTAAATAATGTGGTCACTGAGATTGAAGCCTTCATCTCCAGCTCTCCCTCTACTCCAGCTACTACAAGCCAAAATGGCAAGTCTACTGACAAGTGGCCAGCGTCTAAGGAAGTTCACACAGTTGACTTCAGAATGTTCGATCAACAAGAAGAAAAGGAGAAAGGAGTGGTTAAACCTCCTCCAGCTAAGCTAGCTGAGCAACAAGAAGTCCCATCTTTGTGGGCCAAAATGAAAAAGTTTTACTCTTTCCCCAAAGATAAGACTTAGATCCTCTTCGAATGGACTGTCACATACAACAAGGTTGCCCTACCATAGCCAAAGAGATCGGAGGGTGTTAGAAAGAAAGATCATCCTCGCTTCTATCCATATCACCAGATGGTTGGACATCCTATTGAAGATTGCTACATCTTTAAAGACGCTACTGAAAAGTTAATCAGAAAAGGGGAGCTACAATTGGGCGACTACAAGGTTGATCCCCCTCGCCTGCATGAACTGCCTACTATAGAAAGAGCAGTCAATATGGTATCTCTATACCAACAATCATTCGAGGGGATAGCAGAAGCTTGCATGGCACATCAGGCATTAGCCGCAGAGGGAAAAGAGAAGAATAAGCTAAAGAATAAAAAGAAGAGCATTGCCCTCTCCTGTAACACCTTATCGGTCTTGCCTAGTGCGAGTCGAGCTGTTGAAGATGAAGATGAAGAGATATGCTACACACCAGTGAGGGCATGTCAAGCTGCGACATTCACCTCTCGCCATCAATCCCAGGAACAGTGGGGCATCCTCCATCACCTGCTGAAGAAGCATGCTATTATACCCCTCCTTCGCATGAGGACATGAGGGCAAGAACATCAACCCATACAGGGCCGTATGCGTCCCGCGCCAACAATAAAATGTAGCTAGTCCCACCTGGAATCAGCACGGGAAACTCCCAGCTCCTACCAAGCTAACCATGCTCTGGAGCTCTATTAGAAAATACAAGAAGTGAAAATGCTGAGGAAAAGATTGACTGAGATGGGCTTACTCCCAGCCACACCCAGACAGGCAGGACCCTCATCCGAAGCCCCACAAGGTGGCGCTAAATCATTTGAAGCCTTACTGCAACCGACTATGCCCCAATTAACACAAGGCTGTGGCGGGAACACCCTCCCGTGGCAGCTATACCACACAGCCTCCGCGTACCCCTCAGCTCTCCAGGCACGTCATGGGGCAGCCTCTAAACCTCATACTATGTCACCGCTACAATTAGCTGGCTCACGCCAGAGTCTAACAGTTGCAACTGCAACAAACAAGACAGCAATAGAACAAGCAATTGAGATAAAGTTCGCTGAGGAATAAGTCACTGAAGTGGAATTATATATGATTGAAGAAGATGATGATGAGTCTACTTCGAATTACATTCAACGTTGGAAGAATCTCAGGGCAAGATGCAAACATCCACCAAGCTACAAGGACACCGTCTAGCTATGCAAGCGCAATATGAGGAAAGAGATCCTGCAAAGGGTAATTGACCTCGAAGTCAAATCCTTCGACCAATTAGGAGAGGTGGCAATTGAAATTGAAGCCTTTCTGGCCAAATACTGCCCGGCTTCCAATACCTTTAACCTTCTACGCTCCAAGACTTCAATAAGGATGTTGAGCTTTGCAAGTCTTTTTATGCTAGAACACTTCAAAGGCAATTTATATATATAGTGTTTGGTCATCATCAAAATCCATTAAGCATATACACAAGGAGGGGGTTCAACAATCTCCCCCTTTTTGATGATGACAAAATACTATATCATTAAAATCAATCTCCATCCCAAAAATAATTTCTTATGTTAACATTGAACCGTAACCACAATTGAAGTCACTTAACCTTTCCATCTCATTACCATGAACCAGTTTAGAAGCATCAACACAATGGAACACAAAACCATTCAAATATGTAAGATTGACCATCAAAGGCATGTTCCAAGCATTTCTGCTGACAACATAATTTAAAAGTGAACAAGGTCTGAGTTCAAAGGCAAATTACAACATGCAATGCATGAGACGCAACTAAAGTGCAACACAACTAAAATGCAACATAAAACATGCGAACATGATGAAAGTCACACATGCAAGCAAGCATACACCACACAATAATATATAAGTAGCCGAATTAGCCGAATGCAAAACCAGAATTTCTCTCCCTTTGGCATCATCAAAAAGGAGGGGGTGAAAAGGTGAGGATAAGTGTGCCATTCCACAAGAGCAAAACCGTCTAATCATCACTCGGAGGTGTCGGAGTGGGCGGACGCCTAATATACTCCAAGATTTCTCCAAACATCGTGGTTTGTTGGGCCAAAGTGTTAGTAAGAGTCTGTGATTGCTCTTGATGAGAAATCTTCAGATCAGATAGTTCTTGTTGCATAGCCTTCATTGTATCCCCATACATGTCTAAACGATCATCAATTGTATCCAATCGATCCATGAGTAGTTGGACCGCCTTGGAGGGCATCTCTGCTGCAGGAATAGGTGTTTGCTGTTCGCCGGCCTGCTCTTCATTTCCATCTTCATCGTCATCTTCTTCAGAGTGCACAGCTTGTGCACCCTGTTTCAATTGATGCACCAACACCTCATCCCTCATTTCATACCCCATGGTGTGACATATGGAATGCATAGTGTAGATATCAGAATCACGAATTGTTTGGGATGCCTCTCTCGCATGATTAATCCCCACATATTAAAAAATAGCAGTTATTTCTGTGGCATATGGTAGTGTGCGATTTTTGTGCCTCATGCTTGTACAAATATGATCTAAGATGAGCGCTGGGAATTTGATAGGAATGACACCCAAAAAATCAGAGAATATATTTGATGATACAAAAGCCCAAAGGTTGTGGAAAGCACCCATCAAAGGTGCTACTAACCATGTAGGACCCAAGAATTCTTGGGTACCTAAAAATGCAAAATGAGGAACTGTTTTGTAGGAGTGCCTTGGAAGCTGAAGAATAAAGGGGTTTAATAAACCAAGGCACCCAAGTATGGTAAAACCCCATTTCTGCTCTCCACAGGTTTGGTAATTTGAACCCTTTTTGAACAGCCAAATACCATTCCTGATCTGTTAGTTAGAATCTTCATATATCTGCATTTGATTATTGCATTGCTGTGACTCTTGCATATGTTTGGCTGAAAATGTATTGGATATCAGAATTTTGAATTGCATTTGTCAGCTGCGTTTCTACTTCTCAATTCATATGTCTGCATATGTCATGCATACATTTTCACATATGCACACACTTATCATATGCATACATTTTTTTTTCATATGCACTGCATTTAGGAATGTCAATCATGGCATCTAAATAGGGGGAGTCTGTCAAGTTAATTCTTGTGATTTGTTTATACACAGCCCCCTGCATTATCTTCATGACATATATGATGGTTCAATGCATTTAGTTAGGGGGAGTCAATGCATATGCATACATGATGTCAAATGCTCATACTGATTTCAGAATTCACTGCATATCTCTCATGTTGAAAATACCAAAAGATTGAGTGCATTCAGTGAGGGGGAGCATATAACAAGATTGTGTACTGCTAGCTCTTCATCTAGCCTCTTGTGTCTCATTCAGTCAACTGTTGCTCCTATCTTAATATTGAGCTCATCCATCTCACAAATCTGATTTTAACTGTGCTCTATTCATGCACTTTCTGAGAGGAAGCTGGTCGTTCTTGAACAAATTTGTCTGATGATCCTCTGAGTATTTCTGACTATCCTTGACACATTCTATGCTGCATTTGTTAATAATCTTGATTGAAAGTGTCGACATAATGAGTCGACATTATCTTGGAAACATTCTATCTAACAGACACTGTGAGCAGATGTTTGATTCCAAGTGTCGACACCTTCATTGTTGTGCTTCTATTTTTGTCTCTGACCTGTCTCTCTGAAATCATTTGAGTTCATCTCTTTCGTGGTTTTAGAATTAATTGCTATCTCAGCATTTGCAGAAAGGGAACTACACTTGAAAATCCTTGGGTATATTGAAAAACTTTTCTGTATCCTCCATGACACCTGTTCATCTTTGCTACATGCTTAAAAAGGAGGAACAATTTACACCACCCGGATGCTAGGAAATCCTAGCTTGTCCAACCGAACAATTCCCTTTACATGCTTGGGGAATTGTTGGAAAGAGAAAAAATAAAGACTACATTTCACTTCGCATGCATGGTTGGCTAAGGAATCAGCCACTTTGTTTGCTTCTCGATAGATATGGCTGATTGAATCATGAGCTAATAATAATCCCCAAATTTCTCTCACATAGCCAATGATCTTCCATGGGCAAGGAATCTTCCGGTTGATCACTTGCACAAGAGTTTGCGAGTCACATTCAATAAGGGCTGGTAGAGATGAGATGGCCCTAAGGAACTTTAACCCATCCATGATGGCTCTAGCTTCAGCTATGATGCAGTTACTCTGTGCATAGTAATGGGAAAAGGCAATAATAGGAGTGCCAAAGGCATCTCTAATTATGCCACCACCTCCCGAGATACCAACTTGTTTTGAGGCTCCATCAGTGTTTAGTTTGAGATAAGGCCAAGGGGGACACATCCACCGAACCAACATAATAGGCAAGTTCCTTTTGGACTGGGTAGTAATACCAAGAGCAGCCATAATCTGTCTGTTCCCCGAGTTTGGTTCCTGCAAATCAGCCAATTGGATAGCTTGTTTAACCTCATTAATAATGCTAGAAATCAAACCTTGCGGTTTGAGAATTCTGTCTTCATGAGTAGCAGCATTCCTAGCCGACCAGATCTCCCACAATCCGTGACTAATGATTCCCACAGTGAAAAGACCAAAGGCAGTGTTGCTCTTAATAGCATAAACAGAATTAGCAATCAAGTTCCTTGCGGTGTGACCAGAAACAGGAATCCCCTTGGATCTGAAAAATGACCAGATGTTGGAGGCTAAATCACTTTGAACAAACAGATGATTAATATTTTCTTCCTGGCTAAGCTTGCAGCATCTACATTTGGAGCAGAGTGATATACCACAGTGTTTAACATTGCAATCAGATGGCAGACAGTTAAAAATAACCTTCCAAATGAAGACTGAGATTCTGGTGGGAATCCATCTTGACCATATGTGTTTCCAGCAATATTGGAATTCAGGCGGTTGCATATTGAAGAAGCTGTGGTATATTGAAGACACAGTACAATTTCCGCTTGAGGATAAACACCAAATGGGCTTATCAGGGATCTCAGCTAGCCTGACATGATGCAAGGCAATTTTGATATCAGTAGGGAGGACTGCTTCAATGATATTTACCATGTCCTGGGGGGTTAATCTATTAAATGAAGGTTTTTAACAAAAAAAATATTATAAAACCTTTTTTTTATCACTCACCTTCCCCCTCTCTCTCTCTCACTCTCGACATCTCTCTCTCTCTCTCCCCATTTCACTCCCTCTCTCTCTCCATCGTCACTCTATCTCTCCTAGGGCATTCAGGCGAGACGACGTTAGACGGAGGCGTGGCGGGCGCCGTTGGACTCGTGCCGACGAGTGGAACGCGTTGACGCCTACGTTGACGCGGATAGAGGCGCGTGGAGACGGGATGGGGCGAGGAGGGCGCGGCGGTCTCGTCGCTTGCATGCGGCCCAGGCGGTCGTTTCGGCTCGTTCCAGGTAGGGGGATGGAATCCCTACCTCCCTAGGATCGCCTGCGCACCACATGCACGCCGCTCCGCGGCCCGATTGCATGCCTATCGTCAATTTTGTAATTTTGCCTCCATGAACGTCGTTTTTTACATTTTGATCTCTCATGGGCATCGTATTTATGTTTTCTAGCGCTAGATTGATGTTATGGATGCATGCGTGGACAGGGAACAGGTTTCCGGCGCGAGCCCCGTCGATTTTGGTCGACCGAGAGGTGTTTCGATTTCGAACCGAACCCACTCGCCGCCCAGCTGACATGACGGTCATTCCAGTGACCGTCATGACTATAACGCCCATCCTCGGGTGCGTTATGGTCTTGTGGCGGACCTTAACAGGCGCGTCACATGGTTGCGTAACGGACCGGCCTTGGTCCGTTATATGTCGTGGCCTTTTCCAGTCTTGTAGTGGTCGTCAACATAAAGGACCAACATGGGTCCGTTATGATGATTTGGCGCGCCCTAATAGGTGCGCTAAATAATCGGAAAACTGTGGATTTTATGTCGCTCTGGTAGGTTTAACGGCCCCAGGGTGGCGCGTTATACCCCTGGTGTTCTGCATTCTGAAATGAAATAGCTCTGGAGGGCATAACGGCCCTGAGTGGTGTGTTATAGTGATATAGCGCAGCCACCCTTGTCCATTATGCTATATAACGGGGCTGAGCTGGTCCGTTATATACTCCAGCCATCAAAAAGTTGCAGATCCACTTTTTAATGCATCGTGAGTTGCATACCCGCCGTGTTTAAGTTATTTTACAAACAATGGCTCACTTTTATTTCCCCATAGAGTACTTTCACCTTCCTCGTGACGGAACCACTAGACGTAGCCCTTAGACTTTCCGTGTCGACCCACCTGGGAGTTGGAATACATTATGTACCTCGGACAGCTGAGGAGGTAGAGCGATGCGATAAGCAACCTCACCAACTCTTTCCAATACCTCAAATGGTCCGATAAACCTTGGTGTAAGCTTGCCCTTAACACCAAATCTTCTTATTCCACGTCCTGGTGATATTTTGAGGAACACATGATCACCCTTTTGAAATTCTAAATCTCTTCTTCGGGTATCCGCATAAGCTTTTTGTCTTGTCTGAGCAACCTGCAATCTTTCCCGAATGAGTTGAATCTTCTCAGTAGTATCTCTAACCATATCTGGGCCTAATAACTGCTTCTCGCCCACTTCATTCCAACATACAGGTGATCGACAGTTCCTTCCGTATAGAGCTTCGAAAGGTGCCATCTTTATACTTGCCTGGTAGCTGTTATTGTAGGTAAATTTGACTAAAGAAAAGTGGTCATGTCAACTTCCACCAAAATTGATTATACGTGCCCAGAGCATATCTTCTACTACTTGATTTATCCTTTCCGTCTGACCATCCGTTTGAGGATGAAATGCAGTACTGAAATTAAGTCTCATCCCCAACGAGTATTGTAGACCCTTCCAAAAGTAAGAAGTAAAACGTGGGTCTCTGTCAGACACGATTGAAACTGGTATCCCATGTAATCTGACTATCTCCCTTATGTAAAGAGCAGCAAGGACATCTACTGACCATCGACTCTTAATTGGCAAGAAATGTGCCGACTTAGTTAAACGGTCGATGATAACCCATATTCTATCATGTCCTGCCCTTGATTTAGATAGTCCCATGATGAAATCCATACTGATATCATCCCACTTCTATTTAGGAATATCAAGAGGATGTAGCTTACCGGTGGACTTTTGATGTTCTGCCTTAACTTGTTGACAAGTGAGGCATCAAGATATGAATTTTGCTACCTCTCGCTTCATGTTAGGCCACCAGGAGGTTCTTTTCAAGTCCTAGTACATCTTGGTACCTCCTAGATGAATGGTATACTTAAATCTGTGAGCTTCTTCTAAGATCTTCTTCTTGAGTTCCGGACAATCTGATATACACGTTCTTTCCTTGAACATCAACCGTCCATCAGATGCTAACTTGAAATTACATTGCTCTTCTCCAATCTTTCCCTTGATCTCTAATAATGCTGGGTCACTATCTTACAGCCCTTGAATTTCTGATAATAGATCTGCCTGCATTCTTATGTGAGACAATGTGATAACCTTGTCTTCCTGGTTTATGGTCATGTGGGTCACTCTGCCTCGGGATCTCTGCCTCCCTACAGTAGCTGACCGGGACAACTGAGGAAACTGCTCCTGTCGCTGGTACTGCTGCGGCTGCGCTGGCGCTTGTTGGGGTTGAAACTGCTGCTGCTGCTGAAATTCAGACGGCTGACTCGGCCTCTGCGGACAGTCACGTGCCACATGCCCTGGCTGGTCACACCTGAAGCAAACCACGGGCGCTGAACACGGCCTGCCTGGATGAGAGCCACCACACCTGGGACACCCGTCCCGAGCACCGCTCACCGAGCTTTGATGCTGCAAAGCTACCAGCTGCTGAACACTGCCAGACGACTCCTGCTGCGTCCGCCCCTTACGATATTGGTGCCTCCTGCCAAAACCAGCTTCCCTAAGTAGCTTCTTGAGCTTCGAGCCAAAGGAAGAAGACTCCGACACGGGGGCAACCGACTGCGTCTCCACAGAACCACCTACTGAAAGCTGGACAGTACTCTGCTCCTGAACCACTGACGGCTGACCAAAACCTGCCTGAACTTGACCAACACTGCCCTGCCCTCGAACCTTCTGCAGATCTCTCTCCAACGCCGATGCTGCCTTGCATGCCACGTCCAAAGTGGTCAAACCTGATGCGAGAAGATGGTGCCTCAGCTCGACCCTCAAACCACTAACAAACTGATCGGTCTTCACTTCCTCATCCGCCATGATGTACGACGCATAACGGCCCAACTCGATGAACCTGGCACCGTACTGCATCACTGACATGTCGCCCTGGGTCAACTCCATGAACTTACGCAGCCTCTGCATCCTGATGAAAGACGGACAGAAGGCACGCTTAAATGCCATGACGAACTCCTGCCACGTGATCTGCTGAAGGGGGCGAGACTGGAACGTTGCTTCCCACTCTGACGTCCACCAAGTACGGGCCGCTCTCTGAAGGTGATGCGTAGCCAACACCACCTGATCCTCCTCTGCACACTCTATCGCACTGAAGATCCTCTGCAAATCACCCAACCACTCACTACCCACCTCTGGATCTGGCTGCCCACTGAAAGAAGGCGGCTGAAACTGTAAAAACTCCTTCAACACCCGACCGGGACCACCTCGAGAAGACGAACCCTCACCGACATCTCCTCTCTGCTACTGGTCTACCTACTGCCGCTACTGGAGGACATAATCAAACATGCCTCGGAAGAAATCGTCCATCCCTGGAGCTCGCGCACCTCCAGCTACACCCTCTGGAAGCACACAGCAATAACAAACTCCGTGCAATCTTTAAGTGCTTCAAGGTGATATTTCTTTCTGACCTCTACAGGACATCTGCTGTTTAAGAAGGGCACGTGGTGAGCACCCAAGCCAGGATGACGACACGTGGCTGTACGATTCCAGATCTGGATCAGGTTTGGGCGAGAAACGTGGAGAGCACACGCCTCAGTCTCTGCAGTCCATATAAAAAGGGAGTCTACTCTATCTGAAGAAGATAAGTGTGAAAAAGATTGAGATTGGAGCTGCAAGAAATTACTGGAAAAAAAGTGAGAGAAGAGAACGCTAGGGAAGATCTAGCCTAAGCTCGAGAGAAGAAAGGAGTGAGCAACAGAAAAAGAAAAGGAAGAAGAAGAAGTGAGATAGATCTCCAGAAGAAGAAAAAGAAAAGGCAGTAGAGAGTATGAGAGATCCGAGAGAGAGACTGAAGTAGAGAAGATAGGACTGAAGAAGAAAAGAGCAGACATAGAGTAGAGAAGAAGAGAGCAGCAGAGAGGCGAAGAGAAGAAGAAGAAAAAGAGAAAGATAGAAAGAGATAGAGATCGAAGAGACTAAGAACAAGACTGAAGATCTGTGTCAACTAGACCATGGATCAAATCTAGGCCAGTCAGCTCCTTGAGAGCCACATTTATGCTTACTATTTTACAACTTTCTGTTACAGTGTGTTTCCCCACTTTTTATTCTTTCATTTTATCTGTTTCTTTGTCCTTCTAATCCTCTGGTTGTGAGGTCGGATTCCTCCTGTGGTCACAGGAGAAGGGAGATTTATTCTCTGGTTTTCAGGTGACTTGGTGTCACTTGGGGTTCCCTCCCGTCTGAAGGAAGGGAGACTTGGTGTCTCCAGTTGCAGGTGACTTTGTGTCACCTGTGGGTTCCCTCTGGTCTGGAGGAAGGGAGACTTTGTGTCTCCAGTTACAGGTGACTCGGTGTCACTTGTGGGTTCCCTCCGGTTTGGAGGAAGGGAGACTGTGTCTCTGGTTGCTAGTGATGGGCTGTCACTAGTGTTTCCCTCCGGGTTGGAGGAAGAGAGGAGTCTGTTCCTCTGGTCAAGCTGTTAGCCAGCGTTTGTAAGCCAAGCTGTAATGCTCAGCGGACGCAAGCTGTGAGGCGCAGCAGTGAAGCCACACTCCGGTTTGGAGTGTGGGGTGGACGTAGGTCTGGAGGACCGAACCACCTAAAAGTCTTCTGTGCACTTTGGTTTGATTACTTATCCGTTAGACTTATTTTTTTAATCATCTCTGTTTATTTTTAATTTTTTTGAGTCATTGGATGAAAGTGTTGACTTATACCACAAGTTAATATGACTAGAGTACTACGTGACAAAAACTTTAAAAAATAAAAAATATTAAATCTAATACACAGTCCAGGTGTGTTATAATCTTAGGTGTGCACTAAGCATCACTCTATCAAGCATATGGTTAAATATATTGTCCATTAACTGTCGACACAAAGCTTCACAGTAGTAATTGGTCTCCCTAACTTGTTAAGAGTTGAATTAATGACCTTTGAGGAGTGAGGAGTTCACCCAACCTAATAAGGCCCAACATAAATTGGCCCACAATCTAGTATGCGACCTGTTAAGGCAAGCAAGAGGACTGACTCAAGATTTATACCCCGTACGTTGTGTGCCCCCCTGTCCTTCGAAGTGAGCACGCAGTGCATACCTCCAGTGGCCGTCACCACATTAACGTACGGCAAAATAACCCAGACGGTAAAAGAACAACATGTCAACATCCACGCCTCCTCTCCATTGTCTGTGGAGCGGACAGGTCATTCACGTCTCCACGGCCAGGACAATCCCAACATCACTAAATCAGAGGATATGTATACCCTACAAGCTAATCACATGATTTGTGATGGTGTCATTTCTTGTAATATCTCATTCTAATTTATAATAATAATGACATTTTTTCATTACATTTAATATGTCTTTATGATCTGAATGTAATGAATTCCCTAAACATGTGTGTTGGGTCCTACAGTGTAGTGGCGCGGATCTAGAGGGGGGTGAATAGATCCCTCTCTAAAAATTAGGTTCAATTAAAACAAATTAAACGCTTCTCAAACTGACCTCACCAAACGCATAAGTGATATGATCACACTCGAGGAATTAGTACATGTAACTAGATGAAATCACACACAGAGAATTAGCAACGATGAACGACATGATCAAATTAAGAATTAATCAGCAACGTGATTAGCAAACCATCCTGTGAAAGGTGATAGAAGAAAAGGAACAATCGCACAACCAATCACAAGTGCACAGCGATATTTTAGGTGGTTCGGGACCACGACGGGTACCCTACGTCCACCCCTCACCACCTCAGTGAGGCTTCACTAACACGCTACCGACGGTAGCACACGGGGACACGCCCCAATACACACACGCTGCACGACGGCAGCAAACCACACACGAGGCAACGCCTCAAGACACTGCTCTCGCAGCACATTGGAGGAAGAGACATATCCCACCCGGGAGTACAAAATCTGTAAAGAATGTACCCCTCTCCGGGGGCATGAGAAGCGGGAGAAGTCACCCCGGCCTGGGAGCAAAAATCCACCCTGGGAGCATCAGAATTGTACCCCACTAGGGGACGCAGAAGCCACGAAGGAAAATATACCCCGCTGCTGGGGGACGTAAAGAGAAGAACGCACCCCGGCTCAGGGGTATTTGAAGAAGAACCGTACCCCACCACGGGGGGGCGTAAGCAAGCAGCAGTTCCACCCCGTACCTGGGGCACGAGAAGCAGAGGCTACGCCTCGACCTGGGGGCATCTGAAGAGAAACGCTTCCCGCTCCGAGGGCACAAAAATGAAGGTCTTTGCGCCTTCCTCTCTCCAATAAATGAAGAGACGAAGAGAAGAGGGAAAAGAAGAGACACGAGGCGGACATGGTCTTACACTCGCCTCTCCGTAATAAACGAAGAGAAGAAGAGAAAGAAGAGCCATGAGGCAGGCGTGGTCTCTGCACCCGCCTCTCCACGCAAAAGAAGAAAAGAAAAAGAGGAAGGAAATCCCCGAAATAAGACGTGAGCTGCCGCCTTTGGCCTTCCGCCATTCGGCAGATAGACCTCTCATGTGGTCAGTATCACGACCTCCCGTCTAAGCCATAAACCCTTCCGCCGATGGGGTGTTAAACCGAATTAACCTTTCCGCCAATGGGGTGTTAAACCGAATAAACCTTTCCGCCAATGGGGCATTAAATCGATGAGACATTCAGCCATCGGGGCTTCAAGCCGACCACTACCCCATCATCGGCCTTCGAGCCAACAGCTTCCCAACAAAAAAAGAATAGATCTTTTCACTTTGTTCCGGATCCTTTCCCGGCCAATGAACAGAAGAATAGACCCTTCCCCTCTGGTTCGGATCTCTTCCCGACCAGTAACACAAAGGCCCTTCACTTTGGCCCGGATCCTCCCCCGACCAGAGAACAAAGGGACCCTCCTAATATCGGCTCCTTGCAGCCCGCTCCCCAATCCTGGCTCTCATGGCTCGCTTTCCCAAAATTCTGGCTCTCGTAGCCTGCTTCACGAACTTTGGCTCTCTGCAGCCCACTGCCTGACTCCGGCTCCTTGCAGTCCGCTTCCCCATCTTGGATCTTTGTAGCCTGCTTCCTCCAGCTTTGGCCCTTTGCGGCCTGCTTACCCAATCCAGGCTCTCATGGCCCGCTGACCCACAATATGGGAGCCGACGACTGCTGGGAAGTCGCCGAAGACGATCGGGGTCGCCAGGTATCCGAACCTGGCGTGGTTGGCGACGACTTGGGGGCCGTAGGTGACGGCGGCCATCGCTACTCCGTCTCTCACTACAGACGTTAATTATGGGGGGTTTTAGCTTTTAAATCTGATTTTCGGTTCAAGGGAATGGCATCTTCCCAAAGGGCTGTTAATTAATTGGCGTCCCTCTAAGTGGTCACTAATTCATTAAATTGGCGACATCTGATGTGGACACCAATCTTCTTAATGACAGAATCCCCAAACAGAGGCCCATCCGTGAGGTCCAATTCACTTGGTTTCATCGCTTCTTAGATTTGTTTTGGCATCTTTTGATCATTTTTTTTAGCATGGTATAATCATGAGAATGCGTGAACATGCACACAATGTTTTGGAATATTGAGTGTCTTTCACAAAGGCAATCCTAATACATGGTGGAGTCTTAGACTCACGCATAGTGAGGGCTTCGATCCGGATGTAATTCAAACTTCTTCCATACACTATTTGATATACCTAGGGCGCCATGACATGCAAGCACACGGGGATGCGGTGAGGTATTTGTTTTCATGCACATGCGGGATAGAACTTTCTTATTATTTCATTAGTTTGTTCCGATTTTGCATTAGTTTGCATTAAATTCCTTATGTTCAATTATCTTTGAATTGAGTTTAATTGCCGTCATTCTTTGTATCCTTGTCCTTTAAATTGCCTGGCAAAAATTCGGTAGCATCTCCCCTAGACCCGGAGCGTCGGGGGGGGGGGGGGTGTGAATAGGGTATGCCATCGACGGAGAGAACTCTGAGACGGTCCCAAAACAAAGGGAATCCACATAGAAGCGACAACATCCCAGGGTGCGCACGGAAGTGGCAACACCCATAACCCAATTTGGGTGTGGAGATCCTGAGGGCTAGCTTACAAAAGATCCCTCTGACCCACGGGTTGCCACGAACTCGTTGCCGAGATGTGCACTTTGAGCTATCACCGTATACGGCCTTTAATATTCACTCTCCAATGGGAAGCCACCCAGGGCCCACGTTAAGAAGTAACGAGCCCCCGGGGGTCCATGAGTGATCAAAATCTGAGATCGAAAATCGAAGCCGAAAGGAGAAAGGAAGCTGCCAATCCAAGATGAGATCCCTCACCCCCCAACGCCTTTGGCATCATCGGGGAAAAGGGTAAATACAACAGGGCAAGGCTAATATATACGTGATAAGGGTTTTAAAATTATTTTTGATGAAATCCATTGCTTTGTCATGGATATAACTTCTAACCAAATTAGATTCATCGGCAAAAGAAATAATAATGTGTATACGGATGATCTTGATGATGTTGTCGGTGATGATATGTGTTTGGAGGCAAATAACCTTAACAATGCATGGATATGGCATCGAAGACTAGGTCATGCTAGCTTTGGAGTAATCTCCAAGTTATCTAGACATGACTTGGTGAATGGATTGCCTAAATAAAATTTGAAGGTGATAAGATCTGTGAAGCTTGCACCAAAGGCAAGCAAACACGCATCTCCTTCAAAAATAAAAGCATTGTTTCTAATACTAGGCCTTTGGAACTATTGCACCTTGATCTTTTTGGTCTGACTAGGACTTCTAGCCTTGGAGGAAAATCTTATGGATTTGTGATTGTTGATGGCTATTCTAGATTTACATGGGTGTTCTTTTTAGCCAACAAAAATGATGTCGTGATGGAATTTCAAGTCTTTTGCAGGAAAGTTCAGAATGATAGAGGTTATCTTATCACTACCATTCAAAGTGATCATGGTGGAGAGTTTGAGAATCATGACTTCATCAAGTTTTGTGAAGAGTAGGGATACACGCATAATTTTTCATCACCAAGGACGCCTCAACAGAATGGAGTGGTGGAGAGGAAAAATAGAACCCTGATAGACATGGCACGGACCATGTTAAGTGAGAACTCCCTACCCAAATACTTTTGGGCTGAGGCGGTAAGTACAACATGCTACATCATCAACAGGGCAATGGTAAGGCTTATTTTGAAGAAAATTTCATATAAGCTTTACAAGGGTAAGAAACCAAATATCTCTCATCTTAAACCCTTTGGATGCCCATGTTTCATCCTGAACAATGGTAAGACAAACCTAGGTAAGTTTGATGAGAAAAGTTGTAATATCTCAGACCCTTTGGATCCTTCTTCTCAGGTCCCAGATATATTTTCTAAGAGAATTTGTTTCCATTGTGCCCAGAATTATGATTCAGACATCTTTCGTGCTCGGATCCGTGCGATTCGGATCAGTTTCGGAGGCCGTGGAACGTGTTCCGCGTGTTTTTTGATTCCCGCATGTGTGTCTCGGAAAGATCTGCGGAACCCCGTAGCGGGTGAACCGAGTCGTTCACCTACTCGCGAGTGGTACGAGTGCGACTGATGCATTCCGAGGATCGCGAAAATATAATTATCTATGTTTTGATATTTTTTAAAATTTTTAGATTTTCTATAAAAACCCCCAATTCCTTTTCTTTTTCTCCCTCTCCTTTTCTTCTTCTTCTTCCTCCTTCTTCCTCCTCCCACCGTGACCGACTGTGCCCCCTCTCTTTCTCTCTCCTTGATTGACGACGACACGGGGCGCCCCTCTGGCTACAGACGGCAGTGGGCGGCGGCGGCGTGATGACGACGGCGGCGGCGAGATGATCGTGTAGGCGTGCAGTGTTCGTGGGAAGCGTAAAGGAACGAGGCTTTCTAATGACGTTCTTCGTGGTTTGGGGTCAATCCAACGCGTCTCGAAGTGGGATTGAGGTAGGGTAACGTTCCCTAGCTTCCTTCCCCGTGATTTCTAGGCCGCGACGAGGCCGAGAGAGGGTTGTTTCATGCCGGGAAGGGAAAAGCATGCCGTGGGATTTGAGCGCCTGATCTAGCGTTTTGAGCTGCGATTCTACGTTTTGAGAGTGTAGAAGCATGCAAGGTGGCTTGGGGGTGAGTTCCCCTCCGTTTCCCCCTCAAACGGGCTTGCATGGGGCTAAAAATGGAGTTTTTCAGCGGGTTCGCCGTTCTCGGACTGGCGGGATGTACATGGTCCTAACAGGAGCCATGTACGTCATGGCACGGCCTAGACGACGACCGTCCCATGGCCTGGAGCGTCGGTGGGATTACACGGCCAGTCGTGCGACCGTGTAACCACTGGACGGCCCGTGGCCAACCATGCAACTAGTGGTTTTTGACCATTGGATTTCTGATCGTTGTACAGTAATGGGATTGCACGGCCCAGGTCTGGCCGTGCACGTGCAGTCACTGAACGAGCTGAGGTTAGCCATTCAGTCTCTGTGGCGTTGGACAATGGAATGGCCCGGTTGGGACCGTTCATGTCCTGGCACGACCCTCTATTGGCCGTGCAGTCTTTGAACGGCCAGGGCTTGGCCGTGCGATTTTTGAGCTGTTGGGCGATGGCACGGCCCGAGGGAGACCGTCTATGTACCCAAGCAGCCTGTCGTTGGACCGCGTGGGTCCTGAACGGCCTGAGAGCGGCCGTGTGGCTTTTCATTTTATCTAGAGATAGCACGGGCCCCTATTGGCCGTGCATTGTCTGGAACGGCCCTTTGTTGGCCGTTTAGCCTTTGAGTGGCCCAGGGTGGACCGTTCAATGTGCATGTCTAACCGGTGTTGCTTTCCTTGCCGATTCGAGTCTCGGGTGACGGGACCTCCATCCACGTGCTGACCCATGACCTGACTGATGCGGGGCATCATGTTGGGGCCAGGAGTTAGGGTGTTGTGGGGTCCTGAGAGGTGTTGTTCTCGGCTTGCATCATCGAGAGTCGGTGTCAGTAAGAGGACCGGTCCTTGTACTCTGTCCAGTTTAGACGATGTTTTCTACTGACTAGAGAGTCTACTCCTTCAGTGACCCTCCACTAATCGTAGCCTGCTTACAAGCGTGTGGTCCCACCTGGGAGTGGTGGAGAGGCTACCCAGAGAGACGATTTTTAGACTGGTTACCGTAAGGCCCCACGTCTTGTAGCCAGAGTCCTGCTGAGGGAAAAACTAGTCAGAGGCCAGACCTAGTACGCATTGTCTGTGTGTGCACACGTGGTTGGGGGCAGTTGGACACGCGCTAACGAGCGCGACCCCAGTTAGTTCTTGTTCTGTGGTTACTTGTACGGTGTCTTAGACTCCGCCCGGGGCATCGTAGGTAGACACTTGCGGTGCGGTGTAAGTCGTCAGGGGACGCATCTGGCTGTGCTTCTAGTGGGAGGTACTCCTGTCTGGTCAGGTAGAGACTCTTGGTTTTACCAGTGAGTGACTAGTCTTGGGTTTTGGTCGCTTCACCATGGCGTGTGTGTCAGCTTTTTACGCCGTGAGACCGGTGTCTGTAGTTGCAAGATTTTTTCGTTTATTTATTCCTATTGTACTCGCTTAGCTACTAGCGTCGCAGTTTCTCGTTTTGCGAGGTAGGATTCGAGTGATCCCTACTGAGCCTTTATTTTGAGGCTCATTCCCTGTGTGTTTCCACCGTGTTTCAGGTGAGGCAAGGCTTCAGAGAAGTGCGTCTGCGGTTCAGCGTGGTTCAGGTGTCTAGAGTTAGTTGCCAGTGGCCAGAGCCGGGATATCTCCCGTGTAGCTGTACTTTCTCTTCTTGTCACTATACTAGTTGTGGACTACTGTCATATTAATTGTTGTTATATGTAGACCATGTAATTTATTTAATGTTAATTTAATTTCATACTTAATCATATAAACTGTTGCTCACTGAGAAACTAGGTCCTCTATCAAGGAAATAGAGTAAACCTATGTCATGAAGTGGCATAATTATCTCTGAAGTAAAAGAAAAATGAAAATCTGACAGAGCAATGGCATGTATGTGTTGAGTAACTGGGGAGTCTGGCCTCTAATCAAGGTGTCTCCTCATGTAAAAAGGCACTCTCACTGCTAACTCTGCTCTCAAAATTGAGAGGCAATGACAGTTATCACACTGAGTAGCTGGGTCACTTCACCTAAGACGTGTTGTGCCTCATGCACAAAGGTGTTGATTAACTTAAATTACTCAGGAAATAAAATATGCTATCAACGTCAATATTTTAAAAATTCTGTCAACTCATGTTCATGAAAAGGTGTTTAATCTCAATACTATTCTATGTAACTCACAAAGGAGCCATTGAGATCATGTGTGTAAGATGACAGATGATTGATCTTGAGTGTTGTCTGACTATTTGGTTTACCATTATTCAAACTTGAAGTTCAGATATGAGTATTGAGTTTAAATGACAAATTTGGTATACATTATAATTAAATCAGATTGGTCATGTTGGTTAATTCATAACCCTCTATGATAGGAGAGTCTATTCTTATATGGACTTATTGTGGTGGTGCATGCCTTAGACTCTCTTATGATCAATTTCACACTGACAACTTAATCACCAAGAACTTTGACATCAAATCTCTCCCTACACTGTCTCTTGTAACCGATTCTAGTTCTGTGGGCCTTCCACTTGTATTATTCTGTCCATTCTATGGTGAGGCGCCACATACACTGTTATTCTGGATTTCCTGTGATGGTAGATTTCAATTTGCTTCATTGGATAACCAGAGCTCATTCATGTTGATACATCTTGTGTGTGCAACTTTCAATCTATTTCATGTTCTCAAGGGGAGTTCTGGTTAATCTGAATTCAAGGGGAGAGTAGACTAGCATTTATGTTGATAGCATTCAATGCTCATCCTGCATGTTGCAAAAGGGAAGTATACCTCCATGCTGCATGTTATTTCTCTCGCAAACTATTTCTCTTTTTGATTATGTCAAAGGGGGAGAATGATTTATCGAGTCAGTGTAACTCACTGTGTTGCCATCATCAAAAAGGGGGAGAATGTTGTGCCCCTTGGGCTTTGATAATGATGTGATATTTTGATGATAGCAACTCAATAAGTCACCACACAAGAATGCATGTGCATTTCATAGCTGTTCTGCATATGCTTGAGACATCGCATGCATCTCCCCATTCTCTTCTCATCTATCTCCTCTAAGGATTACCCTCTCTCGGTGAAGGAAGGACTCTCCGTTCGGGAATTCCTCTCGACGGACTAGGATCTCCTCCATCGGGACCTCCGTAAGTCCCCGACAGTGAAGGATTCCCTCTTCGTTCACTGGGCAGGTTGTACCATTGAAGTTTCCTGGAGTTAGTCGACCCATTCGTGGTGAGACGAGTGACCTTAGTTGGCACGGTGGTGGTCGAAATTCTAACTAGGGTCCTATCTTTTTGTGTGAACTTCTAATTTGTGAAAAAATAAATAAAAAATATAAAAAAATAAAATAAAAAAGACGTAAAGCATCCACTTGCTTGCTAATCTCTGTTATTTGCTTGATAGTGCATGTTATTACATTCTGGTAAGGTGCTAAAGATGGCCGATTACAGCTACGATGATTTCGAGGCTGGGGCCTTTAACTATGAGCCTCAGATGTATGGCCAGGGCCATGACGCATATGGATAGTATAACCTGGACCAAGGCCACCAAGGTGAGCCACACGTCCATGCTGTGGACGTCAGTCCATCCCATTAGCCCTCCCATGAGGCACAGAGTACAGTCGAGGACGCATCCCCTACCCAGGACATCTCCTCCTTGTTAGGTGTCATTGCCAACACCCAGCTTAGCCCTGAGCAACTCCAGGCCTTCCAGGCCATTCTGAAAGGAAAATCTATTTCCCCCTCTTCCCCGGAGCAAAATTCGGCCGCTACACCCATCCAGGAGCCTGCACAGGCAATTCCCTCTTCCTCACCTTTCGGGTAGGCGGATCAACAACCCCCCTCCTTCCAATTCCCCTTGCAACCCCTAGCACCAGCCGCCTTTCAAACACCAATCCAGCCCAGCCTATCCAATGGTAGACCCCAATACCCCTCCCGTACGAGGTTTCCTTCTTAGGCCTCCAGAAGGCCTGCCCCTTCTCCGTGGCAAGCGCCACCCTCCCCGGTTGACCCGCTCACCCAGTCCCTCTTAAACAAACTGAATAAGGTGGATGATCAATTCCAGGACTTAAAGAAAATGGTGGATGTAAAATCCACCCTTGAAGTTTCTCTACCGATCCTCCTAGTATTCCACCTTCCCCCTTCGGAGATGCCCATATACCGTAGGTACAATGGCACTGGCAACCCTTCACCCATTTGAAAGACTTCATGTATGAATCCTCATTCTGACAAAATCATAACAGATCCCTGGCATGCGTCATTTTTGGCGTGTCTACAGCTGCCCCGCCTTGGCGTCTGCTTTGCAAGGGAGTGAGATGGAATGAAGCGTTAACGAGGTGAAGTGGAATGAGACGGAATGAACTGAAAAGTAGATGCCAAGGTGTGATGTGACGCGCCTCAGACACTAACCATAGAAATCTTTCCAAAATCCTGAGAGAAACAACTCAGGGGAATTCCAAGGAAGCATCAGACTGCTGGATAAAGGAGATTAAGCTAATGAAATAAAAATGTGCACGTGGGCACGACAGGGAGGCACCATTGGAGAGCGATTACTAGCCAATGTGGACGTGCTGCAACCAAGGTGAATTTGTAGAAAAATAAAGAGAAAAGTAGAGAGAGAAAATCTAGATAAAAAATACTTTCAGAGAATCAGCCCAAGTGGCCTCAAGGAGAACACAGTACTTGATTTGGAGTGGAATCTTTCATGTCAACTCAAAATCCAGAATTAGTGATCCTCATTGCTGACTTAATATGAGGACTTTTTCCAACATTAAGCTCAAAGTCCTACATGATGCATGCTAGGCTAAAAGAAAAAATTAAAATAAATTAAAAATAGAAAATAATCAAGGGTAATATTGCTAAGTCATCTAAACTCGGTCAAGAATCTAGTTTTCTGAGCTGACACTAAGCCGAGGCTCGTTTGTCCGCGCACCAACCCAGAAAGTGGAATCGTCATTCCAAACTTTAAACGACTCAACGGCCTATCCGTGCGATCAAAATGCCCCTAGAATTATCACCGTTTTTGATAAAGGGGAACTTAAATTCCAGGTTTACCAAGATCATAAGGTCCTTGATATACTATAATAACGTAAATACCATATAATAAAAATGCATATAGGAGGATACAGGAGAAGAAACGTCACCCAAGAGGAACTCTAAGCGCCTTGTTAACCTACGCAGTTCATGTTTTCCTGTACTCAAAGATCATTAGTCTCAAAAGATATGATAAGCACAAGTTTCGATTATGATAGTTCAATAAAAAACACTTTTACTAAATAATGACAGTCACAAGGCGTTTCATGGCGTTAGTGTACTATTTACTGAAATAGCGACCGTCTAGAAATTACAACATTATAACAGGTGCGCCTCAAGAAATAGTGGCACAACAATGGGTGTGACTTCCTTGCGACTTCAGATGACCGTGTTCTAATTGGAAACTGATTGTTCGTTCCTAAACCTACTCTTACTCGATCCGAGTAGAGATTTCCCTTTAGGCTGTACTGGATGCTGTCTTAATTTGGGTAATATCCAAGTATCCAAGTATTCCGAGTTTTGGTGTTTATGACCTGTCACCTTTTCATGGCATGACCCCGCAAAAGGCCCTGTTTTAAGATGGGGGGTTAGGGTAGTATACTCGGGCGCGAATACGTTACCCGACCTCGAACAGTGAGTTTGTGTGTGAGGACAGTAGGTGGGGCCTACCGTTCTCTCTCATAGGTTTGAGTATCTCATTCCAATGTCAAACAGGGCTTAATAGAGAAGGTTTAACCCGTAAGCATGCAACTTGTAAACTAGCGAACGTATCTTAAACATGCGAGGTGATCCATTAACTGGCGATTACACGTGACATCCAGTGGCCGACTAAACGTGATCCACCATCATGTAACACTTCGCTCTATTTTGGCGATGCCATGGGGACTGGGCCAACTATGTTTCAATTGGGCCTATCCTATTGGGCCAGGCGACCCATGGTAGCCACTAAACCTAACATGTTACGGGTTAGACGTTATTTGTCATGGGATGTCACTCGTGACGGGCAGTCAAAAGTGGCAGCCTGGCAGGATTCCAAAACCAGATGTTTCAGATCTTCTGGATTTCCCAAACCCAAGCCACCGTTGCCCTTAAATGCCTTCATGGAGGAAGACTTTGCAGGAAGGCTAACAGCAACATTCTGCCATGTTTGAAGGGTTCAAAAGTAGGGCCGTCAACGGGGCTGGCTCGGGTCGGGTTTAGGTCAGCTCGGTTTAGATTTGACTTATCAAGATTAATATCCGAGTTAGATCCGGGTCCGACGTATGTCAGGTCAGATCGGATCTGATATTGATGTCGTGTAAAATGTGTGAAATGGAGGAAGCATGTGAAATGTTAAAAAATGATGAGAGAATGCTGAAAACCCAAATTCTAGAACTTGAAAAAAAGAATGTTAGGTTGGGAGAAGAAGTTGATGAACTCCAATCTACCCTATCTCGATTTGTCAAAGGAAAACAAAACCTAGACAATTTGTTGGGGGTTAAGGTGAACTTCCAAAAAGAAGGATTAGGATACAATCCTCCAAATAAGAAACCATTTGAACAGAAGGTCTCCACATCCTACATCCATGAGAAGGGGAATAATCATGCTTCCTGCTCCAACACTAAGCCAAAACAAGTCCAGCCCAAGTCATTCTCACATCAAAGAAGAAAATTTGCACCTGTAAATTACTTTCATTGTGGTAGGTTTGGACAGATCTTCTAGCTTACACTGATGCAGACTATGCTGGGTGCCGAGTAGATAGAAAAAGTACTAGTGGATACTGTCAATTTCTAGGTGGTTGTCTAGTGTCTTGGGCATCTAAAAAGTAACACACTGTAGCTTTGTCTACAGCTGAAGCAGAATACGTTGCTGCAGGTAACTGTGCTGCCCAAGTACTATGGATCAAGCACCAGTTAGTAGATTATCAGATAAAATTAGATTGCATTCCAATCTTATGTGATAACACTAGTGCCATATGTCTTGCTAAAAATCCTGTTCACCATTCAAGAACAAAACATATTGAAATCAAACATCACTTTCTAAGAGATGCTGTGAATAAAAAGGAAATTGAATTGAACTTCATTGAAACTGAAAGATAAATTGCTGATATATTTACTAAGCCTCTTGGAAATGAAAAGTTTAAATTCTTTAGAAGAGAACTTGGCTTATGTAAATTTCAGCAAACTGAATGAAGCGTTTTATCATGATTATCCTTGCTTTCATGATCATGCTTGCATTACTTATAGATGTGTGTGAAGTCTACATGAAAATAACCTTCAAAGGGGTCGACGCTGAGAGGGGTGTGCGTAGACGCATTGTGTTACTATCTCTTCATTTTTGTCATTTGCGTCCACGCATTGAGGCAATTGCGTTGACGCATCAGTCATGACTTTCTTAAGTCGTCAGGACTTAGTCACTTCTTGGCGTCCACGCTTTCAGGCAAAGGGTAGACTCATCTCTCTATTATTCTTGAACTACTTTTGAACTGAAGATCATGGGTTCATTTTCCAATACTTGGTTTCATTTCCCTATCACCATCACTGAATAACAGTTTTTGCTTTCGGTTCATTGGACTGAGCTGTGGTTATTGCAATTCTTCATTTATAAGAATCACAACTGCAATTTGAAAGGAACTAAAGGTTTAACCTTTATAAATTGAAAGAGTTAAGTGTTTGCACTTCAGAATTTGAGCTAAAAGAAATCATTTATAACTCTTAATCTCTGACTCATGGTTAGCATAGAAAGAGTCTTTGTTTTACCTGAATGGGTTAAACTGGTAATACCTAGGGAATGTAAACCAGAGTCTGTATTTTTGCTAAACAAACACTCTAAAAGAGACAAGGGCAGCAGTAAATAAGAACTTCAAGTAATGAACTGAATACAGTGACAGAGCAATGGCTGAATTCCACTGAGAAACTGTGATCTCCACCAAAGAAGTAGGAGAATTAATCTGAGTTTTGCCAAGAGCATTTCTCTCTTCTTCCTCCCCTCTCTTGTGGGTGTGACTCCCACTTCGCCTCTTCCCCTCTCCATCGTCCAAGGGTGCGACGCCCTCCCCTTCACCTTGGAGTTTCTGCTACGGGTACGGAGAGGAGGCGACCTCCTCGACATCCTACGAAGCTCGGCACCCCTCGACGTGGCCGTGCCATGGCGTGAAGAAGCTCGATCCCGTTTCTGCTGTGGGCGCGACCTGTGCATCTGCTGGCAGGATCTGGGTCGGTAAGTTCAGGCCGGAACCACCTCTTTCCTGTCCTCAAACCCATTCGACCTCTTCACGACTTTTCTTCTCCTTCAAGTCACCGAACCGTGCCAGAAAACCTCGCCCCCAAATTCATCCGGGAGCGAAAGTTCCCTTTGTAGCCTCTTTTGCTGCGCAGACAGCCCCTTGGGAGTCTGCCTGCAGACCAGAGCCGCAGAGATCCCCTCGGACCGCCCCCTTCCCGACCTCTGGCCACCGTGGTCCCTTCTTGACTTTTCTTCCTCTCCCTGTTAGCAAACCAACCGCGCAGGTTTCATCCAGAGATCTGTTCAGGGTGAAAAGTTACCTTTGTAACTACTTTCGCCGCGCGGACTGCTGCTACAGTGCGTGTTCGGGACAGAACTACAACCCCTCCAAAGAGACGTCCTTGAAACCTTCTTGTTTCGACCTGGGATTTTGAGCATAGCTTATACATATCCCATGACGTCCCTGACAATTTTTGGGAACCCCCGAGAACCCATCTCCCTTGCATACCACGCCCCGCCTCCCCGCACTCAGTTCTGACTGCACTGAAGTGCAGAACTGAGACCCCGCTTCTTGCACCTCCCACGCCTAAACTCCCCACTGCGGGCCGCCCCGCCACTGCCACTCCATCACCCCACGCCCTCCACCTGTCCACCAGAGAAAACCCCGCCCCAAACACCACCCGGACGCCATGGTTCCAGCCGCATCTTTCCCCGCCTGTCCTGCTGCCAACTGAACACGCAGATTGCGCGCGCGTCGCAACAGAAATTGCCAAGGCCACGATTGAGCTCTGCTGCCACCGCTGCTCCTCTGGCGTCCCAGGGACGTCCCCAACAGCATCCACGCCGACTCCCGTGACCAGCGGACGCCCCGAAGGTGGCGCCCCGAGTGCCACTTGCTGCTGCTGCGTACCCCGGACAGTCTGGCCAGCAGACTGCCCACTCTTCCGAGGCCGCACGGACTTGGGCTCAGGCTAATGCAGCTGGCATCGATCAAAACGCTTACCGTAATTTACGGACTATTTAGCGCACCTGAATATAAGCCACACCTGCTAATTTTAAAAAGAAAACATTTTTTGTACATATACAGGCCGCACTTGTATATAAGCCGCAGGTGTCCACGTTGTAACTGTCACGATTCGTGACGTAAACGAAGCAGGACGGATGCAAGTGCAGTTAGGACTTTTATTGAAACAGAGGAGAGCAGACTCAAGAGAAACAAGAACCATGACCAACTCAATGAACTAAGCTAACTAAACCAACTAACCTAAACATTAACTATGACATGAAACAAAGACTCTATATCTATACTCTATAAACCACATCTATATTCTAAACTAAGTCTATACAACTCTAAACTATACTATCGGCTACTAGGCTATAAGCTATGCTACAAGCTACTAGGCTACAGGCTAAGCTATAAGCTATGCTATAAGCTAACTAGCCTTGACATGAACTCAGACATAGACTAATGCTAGGAAACATGAACAAGAACTAAGACACATGGCATGAACAAAGACTCTAACTATATTCGCTATCTAATTCGAACTCTATATCTAATTACCCGCGTTGCGTGTGTCATGGCTCCCGGTACATACACACACAAGCCTTATTAGCCCGAACTGCTAACCACTGTGGGCAATACCAAAACACACGACAAGACGGGGCGGAGCCATGACGTCAACCAATCTGCATTTCTTCGTGTGTTTTCCCTGAGGAGGGGGTGTGCATGAAGCGCAAAACCACTGATCTGAAGAATGTAGTGTGAGCGCGTTAGATTTAATTCCAACAGTTTCATTGGTCCACTGTGACCTGTCGGGTCATTTCATTGGTCCGATGTGACGAGGCTAAATGTTTTGGCATGAAACTCGTTAGCCCGTAAAAATCCATAAATTAGCCGCGTCATTGTTTAAGCCGCAGTGTTCAAAGTCTGTGAAAAAAGTAGCGGCTTATAGTCCGGAAATTACGGTAATCATTTGCTAACTATTTTACATGATCCCAGAGGTTTTCATAATGAAAAGTGGTTTTCTGACAAGTCTGTCATCTTAAACCTGCTAAGAAGCAAGAGTATCCACGATAACCCGGCTTAGGTTATACGGCAGATTGTGCGTGCAATTTACTTGCACAAGATACTTTTAAAGTGGTAAAATCATAACGTGTGCACACTTTACATTGTCATGCTCCTGTGAGAATTTGGTCGCGATGCTGCCGGCATGCTCATACAACTTGGAGTTGGCACCCACCCAGGCGTAATCCGCACCCGAACCCGCCACCGTATCCGGCACCACATCCGCCGATGCGGCCCCGATCACACCCGATACCAGGTCGATGGGTTGCCCGAACGGGTCATAGCTGTACCGACCCGTGCGGTGACCGGTGCTGTCAGCGGTGAGGATCACATCCCCATGCAGGTTCGGGTACGACCACGACTCAACCGCACCGTCGAACGACACCTGCGCACCGCCCGGCAAACTGATCGACAGCTGCTTCACCGCACCCGAAGCATCCAGGGTCAACGACGACCCATCGCCCGCCGCGGAGAAGCTGAACCGCAACACCTGATCCGCACCCGACGTCGGATGCAGGGTGCGCTGCACGATCCGCCCCGTCGCATCCCGCAGATACGTGACCACCGTGCCATCAGCCAAGGTCGTGCTGATGTGCTGATCCAGCACGTCATACCCCAACGTCTGATCCGCCAGCACCGTCGTGTTGCCGTGCGCGTCATACCCCAGCGACGCGCTCGGCGCCGTCAAACTCAAACCGCCACCCGACACCGGGCCGATACCCGACGGGGCACCCGTCACCGACGTCGACGTCAACCTGTCCGCCTGGTCATAGCAATACGACACCTGCATCGTCTGCGGCGACCCATCCGGATCAATCACATCCGTGTAACCGGTGCGGTTACCGTTCTCACCCGCACCCGCCGCGCCACACGAATTCGACGCCGCGTACGTGTAGGTCAGGTCGTGCCCCGGGATCTCGGCCAACGTCAGCCGGCCCGCCGCATCGAACGTGTACGTCGAGGTGTCGGAGTCCCCGGCTTCGGTGATCGTGTTCCGCACGATGCGCCCCGACTGCGAGCGGATGACAGAGTCGGTCACACGCGCATCCGCAGCATCCTGCTCCCACGCCTCCTCCACGACCGACACGTCGTCCCACCACAGCCGCGTCTCCGAGGCGCTGCCCGGATCCGTCGCTGCGAGGACCACCTGGTGCGAGGCGGATGTGGCGACGAACGGGTAGGTCAGCTCGACCCATCCGGACGGGCCGGCATCCACGCACGTCTGGCGTTTTGGAGCTGGCCACGTCTTTGGTCACGTGCTAGCGAACTCCCGTAGGAACCGGTGCCGAAACTCTGCACTCCGGTGCTGTGGTCGCTCGCTGAACTCAACGAAGTCCCTCAAAGCTGTCTCGGCGTCGACCAGGTGATCGTGCAGTTGCGGAACGTGAGTTGCTGGAGGTTCGCCCATCCACCGACGAAATTTGAATCGGTCGCGCTGCCGTTGAGCGTGCATCCCTCGAAGGTCAGACCGAGCACACCGGCATTACCCTCCGTGCCCTGTCGGACAACAAGACCGTCCAAGGCGGGATTATTGTTGGAATCGAGGAAGAAGCCCGTCTGGTTGAATACCGTGTTGCGGATCACCACGTCCCGGACGTTCGTTTCCGTGCGGCTGGCCGCGTATTCAAGCGTCCACGGAATCCCATCCGCCCCGGTCACGGTCTGCCCCACGGTGCTGTGAGTAGGAGCTGCTGACGCCACCGCCGAGATTGCCGCCGTTTTGCATCGGTAGACCTTCCCGGCATTCAAGACAGTATCGGAGGTGCCGTAGGTCTGCCCGCTAGCCCAAGCCGCCCATGATCCTGTCATCATCCGGCACGATGCATCGATCACACATCCATCGACCACCACATCGGTAATATCCCCGATGACAGGAGTCACGTTATACCAGTCGTGCGCGTTCAGGGCGAGGCCGTCGTCATCCGTGTCGAAGTAGCTATTAGACAGCCGGAGATGACTGCCCGCCTCCACGTGGAAGGCATCTTTCACGCCGACGATGTGCAGACTGGAAGCAGTCACCCAAGACCACGAGCAAAGCTGGATACAGTAGAGGGAGGAGGTAACATCTTCGCACCGGAAACCTTCGATTTTCAGGTTGGACACGTTCAGGAACCCGACATGGCAGCGCATGCCCGGCACCTGTAGCGTCAGGGATTGGTTAGAATTGCACTTCAGCTCCAATCCGATGATCTCGATGCCTTCATCCACGACTCCGGTGTAAGCTCCGTCGTTGATCAGGACGGTGCTAAAGTCCGTGCCCGTCTTCTTGAGTGCAGATCCCGGCACCCATTCCAAGCGGGTGTTGGCATAGATGCGCAGGATGCCGTTCACCTCGTAGTCGCCCGGCTTGTCAATGATGACCGTGCCCCCGCCTGCGGCGTTTGCGGCGTCGAGGGCCGCTTGGATCGCGGCGCGGTTCACGCTGGCGCTTGCCGACGGGAGAGCGCCGTAGGACGAAACCAAGCCGACCCGTGCGGCATCGGCAAATGCCTCCGCATCGTCCGCGCTGGTGGCTGCTGCGGCTGCGCTGGCTGCGGCTTGGAGGGCGGCTTGCTCGGCGTCCTCAATATCGAGCTGGGGGAGGGCGTCGAGGTCATGGTTGACAGCCCTTTTTGGCCAGATATAGCAATGAAGCTCACTTTTGAGGGTCAAGACTGTCCCTATTTGAGACCTCTCCCGTATTGGGGAGCGTCTAGGTTGGTCATCTCACCCATCAATCTCTTGCCCCTACATTTGGTCGAGCAGAGAAGAGAAATGGCCTTTGTGTATACCAAGGTATGGCCAAAGCAGCAACGATGTGCCTTAGATGAAATCGGCTATAGCTTACTGTGAAGTGTGTGAAAAGCCCATGATAAATCTTACCCTCAACGATCGGGGAAAGAAACTCAAACTCCCAGTGCGGAGCTATCACCAGTCTAAGGGTGCTACAGAAGCGAACTTATTTTGACTAAATTAAGCAAACTCAACTAAAGCCACTCAAACCTTGTTGACGAAACAACATTATCATAACAATGCGCAGGAATAATAGAAACAATGAAAATGAAAGCGTATTCTTGCCCAAAATAAAGATACATTGCAAATCCATAGCGTGAAAATAGCATCCTGAAGTAATCTTGACCATTGAGCTTTGAGCAATGCGATCTTTGTATTCCTTGCTTGTCAGGATCAAAGAAAGGATAGCAAGGCTTGAAGATTCCTCTACATAGAGGAGCGGCAGACACTAAACTGGACGAAGAAGGATAAAAGAAAGAGAGACGAGGGCTAGAACTCTCTCGTTAAGGCGTAGAGAACCTAATAACAAGGAACTAGATATAGAACAACTAAAGATCAACTGAGATCAAGGTGAACTAAAGTCTCAAAAATAGTATGAAAAAGGGTAAGAACCCCAAAAGGGTGAGACATAAGGAATGGAAAGATAATGAGGAGATTGCTACGAAGATGAAGAAGAACATGAGGGATCATTCGACGTAGTCGGAGAAGTAGAATTGGAGCCATCCGACAAGGTCGGAGATGGATCAGAGGCAACACCTGGAAGTCCCGGGGAAGGAGGATCAGGTGATGTCCCGAAATCGGGATGGAAGGAAATATCTGGAGGTTCCGGATGAAAGGAAGAATGGAAAGAGGTCCTAGAATTAGGACGAAATGATGCCATAGGTCAAGGCCTAGAATCATGGAAATAAGGAGAATCCGGGTGAGAGGGAGAATGATGGGGGTTCATGGACCCAGAGACAGAAGAGAAAGTCATAGAAGCAGGATCAAATGAGGGAAAATACATCACCCAAGGGTGGGAGCTGATCAAGAGAAATGATGAATAAAAAGAAGGGGAAAGAGATGTGGACCCCTGAATGCACAGCCGATGACCTTTGAGCTTGCACCGCTACCTTTTCTTGGCAAAAATATCTTGAACGCAGGCCCACCTGACATGGACTCGAACCTTTGGGCTTCTTGATTTGCAATGTCTTCTTAAATAATGGGCCCATCTAGCAGATGGTCTAGCCCGATTATGAACATGTAACCTTGCTGGGGCGGTTGCCCCTAGATACCTGGTGCTAACACTAGTTGGACATTCTTGAACAGATAACTCCTTAAAATGCTGAACATCATGGAACCACAGAGTCTTATTTCTTGGCACAAAGACATGGAGATTTGGCAACTCCTCTTGGTGATCAAGCATGAAGCACAACTCCCTGGATAAAAGAGAAGGATGAAACTAAAGGAGGGCAATACACGGCATTGATATGGCCAGCTTGCTGACAAATCGAGGGAGATTGCATAGAATGTGCATAATGTCCTTGGAAGGACTTGGAATACGGCCAATTACCCCTTGAACACAGAATCTAGCAAACTCTTGACAGCCGTATGCGTTAGCACAACTCGGGTAGAGAACCCTCCTTGGCTAGTTATCTGAATAGCAATGGTGCAAGGAGTAATAGTAGCATCAATAATCGAACCTCCGACGAGCAATGAGGTTGCCAGCAACCTCACTTTTGAAGGAACTAGCACCAATGTGATGGGATTCCTCTTAACACCCGTCATGGGTAATGCAGGCTCATCCCCAAAATAGCCAGAGATAAAGATATGGACCGGCATCCAGTAGACAAAATCTTGAAGCTTGAAATGCGGAGCCAACACCGAGATGTCCTGACTCAGCTCATTTTCTTCTCAGGAATTAGACCCAAGGGGCACCAAAGGTAGTGCACACCCGCTCCATGGGGTGGAAGTGCATAGAGAGGTGGAGGTAGACGGTTTGATAGGCAAAGGGATAGTGGAAATAACAGGCGCGGGTGGAGGCAAAGGCAAATGTGGAGGTGTAGCTTCCTCAGGCTCGGGCAAGGAGGGAGACGGAGGAAGAGGTGGTGAAGGTGAAGGCGATGGTGGAGATGGAAAAGGTGATGGAGATGAAGCTGGTGGAGATGGTGAAGGTAAAGGACAAGTCCGTGGTGCCCATCGTTGACGTATCGATACGACGCATCAGGCGACGTTGGGTGTGGAAGCTGTTGTAACAGAGGTAGAAGAAGAAGGGGAGGCACTAGCCTGAGCAAGGGCTTCGGTAGGTGGAGGTGATGGAGACAAGGTAGGAGATGGTGAAGGTGATGGAGATGGAATAGGTGATAGAATAGGTGGGAGAGTTGGTGATGGAGTGGGTGCATTGTCAGATAAAGAACCACAAGGGTGCCGCTGGTCTTGTAGGGATGGAGACGACTGCCTGGGTGGCACCTGCTACTACTGCTTGCTGCAAAGATGTAAAATAACCTTACAAATGGTGGCCCAATCTATCCTCTTCTTGTCTTCCAGGTCACAAACATAATCCCAGAACTCGGGGCAATCCTTGACCACATGTCCCTATTGGCGATGATAATCACAAAATTGGAACATATTCCTGATCGCGGGTCTGGAAGGCACAACCAGAGGAAGTTGCAACGCATGAGTGGCCATCAAAGCCCTGAAAATATCCAGGAAAGACTCCGACAACGGAGAACAAGGAGCCCGCTTCGGGCAAGGTGGATGCCAAGGTATATGGGAAGGCAATGGAGAGGGTTGTGGAGAAGGAATTGGAGGTTGGGTAGGCAATAGAGCGGGGTGACTCATGGGGGGACTTAGCGGAGACTTATGTAGGGATGGAGAAGGTGGGGTACGTAGTGGACGGCATCCACTTACTCGGGGTGTGACGTTCCCTTGACGGGAGGTGGATACATATGCGGGTATGCGGAGGCGGAAGGCTGACTTATGGGAAGTTGCCATGCGGGAGTGTACGGGTATGTAGGGGAGGAAGGCTGACTCATGGGAGGTGGACTCATGGAGGGGTATGTGGCGAAAGGTTGACTCGTAGAGGGCAAGTAGGTGGAGGTGGGTTGACTCACGGAGGGTGCATAAGGGGTATATGTAGATGGAGAGGTATATGGGGATGTAGAGGGTGAAGGAGACTCAGGGTCAAGGGCACATTGGATTTGTTGGCAAATGAAGTGGGCTCGGCTATAAAGTTGTTGCCAGGAAGTTATATCATTCAAGGCTAAGATGAACCAATACTCGGGCATCGCATTGGAAATAAGCATTGTAATATGCTCTTGCTCTAGAATGTGCCCTAGGACTTGCGGATAGGGTTAAAATAGATTACTCATTTTATTTAAATAGGTGGAATGAGTTACTCCACCCGAGTTAGGGCCACTTTGATAACGAGTTAAGTTAAGAGAGGGTTGACTATCCCAAGTAATCCACCCTTCCTTAATCCAACCCGTTACCAAAGTGACCCTGAGAGAGTTGATATAGATTGTTCTTCTATCCAAGGGATCCCCTCTACTTTTCCCTCTCCAAATTACCCCAAGATCCATCTCCAGTTAACCAAGCAAGCCCAAATGCTGAGAAACTAGTATCTCACCACAACCCTGCTCTTCAACCAGTTTCACTGCAATAAGTTCCCATACTTTCAAAATGACAGTCAGTGGTACCCAACTTTAGACCACCTGATCCAAAACTCCAACACCTTTGGACCAAACAACCCCCTTTCCACTTTACCACTAACTTCTCCCCCTCCTTCAGATAACCCAAGTAGCAACATATTTCTCAAAAGGAAATCTCCTCCCCACCACCTCCTGATAAAAGGCATTACAGTATAGTTATCAGTGACTCTTCAGACACCCAGCCCCTGTTAGATCACCATATGAACGAGGAAGCCAATATGAGAAGAATCCAACATAAAGTCAACAGACTTGACCAGGAAGAATTCCTTATATCCACAGACCAGAGTCCTCCTCAGTAATTTCCTTCCCGGAAATGGATTGACTTGATGAGGTCGTCGCGGCCGACCCTAAATTGTCGCTAAACCAACAATAATGAAAAATAGAGGTTTGAATGGGACTTCTGCACTGTCCACGTTAATCAGTGTCACCCATTCAGTCTCCCCAGGTATTGTTTTCCTTGTTGGAACTAGAACAAAGAAAGCCCAAGGCTGAGAGGTTCTTCACCTCTAGAGATATCAGGATTTATATCTGTGTGGTGAGGGGGCTACTAGTTATTTAGGGGGATGGTGGTTGTGGTGGTCCAAGGACTCGCACTTGCAAGTCCACTCTTTTGCTAGAAACTTTATTGTTTGCTTAGTTACCAATCAACATATGCAATAATAGTGGCTTCTCTTGTGTGTTTATGCTCCTCCTGTTTCCAACCAGAGAAGGCTTTTCTGCTCTGATATGTTATAACATGAGATTTGAATGAGGTTATTGAGAAAAGAGGTGGCAGCAGCAGGTCAGTTAATCAACTTAGTTCTCTTAACTCCTTCATTAGAGACGCGCATCTAATTGATCTGGGATTTGAGGGCCCGACTTTTACTTGGTCTAGAGCGCGACCTGCTGGAGGAACTCCTCGACCGAGGAGTCGCCCTCGCCCTCCCGGCGGGCGGTCGCGTCGTACTCCCGCGCGACGCCGATCAGCTCCTCGAGGTTCTCCATCCGCCCCTGCGCCTCGATCGTGCGCTCGTTCATCTTGCCGATGATGGTGCTTTGACTTGTCGATATGGTGCCTAGCCGTTTAGCTGGTGCGGCTTCATTATTCTTCCAAATGTAGCCGAACGCTCCATATGTCGAACCGGTACGCTTAGACCAGGGATAGTAGGTGTTCTCGCCGTCGGTCAGCACGATCACGATCTTGACGATCGTAAAAATGATAAAATACCAGTCCATGTTAGATTTGCACCGTCACGCCGGAGTCGCCGAGAGTTGCCAAAGCCAAACCGTTGAATGCCGGAACATCCTTCGCCATTTCATTGAACAGACCTTCAATGGTCGCAAAACCATTCTGGCCGGTCACATTATGAACCAAGTCATGCAGGAATTCCCATTCCGCCCGCGCATCGCCCGGCGCTTCCACGGCCTTCATGAATTTTTGCACCCGGCCCTTGCCGTTGGTGAAAGTGCCGCGCTTCTCAACGTGCGCACAGCCCGGCAACACATAATGCGCCAGCTTCGTCGTCGCGTTCGGCAAAATATCGCTCACGATCAGCGTGTCCAGCTTGGCCAGCAAATCAGCGCCGATGCCGTGCTTCGTCACGTCTTCACCGAAAACCACCAGCGTCTTGATCTTGCCCGCCTTGATGTCCTCGGCAATCCGCGGCAGGTTGCTGCCGATTTCCGTGAAACAAATTTTCGTCAACCGCGCGCCGTTCGTGTTCGGATTCTTGTCCGCACTGACCAGCAACTTGTCGCTCTGGCCGGTACGCGCCACAGAATCGCTCACCGCGCCCAATTTGGCTTTCAATTTGGAAATCAACCAAAGTTCTTCGTTCGTCTGGCGGGCCGAAGCCACCATCGCCACCGAACCAGCCGGAGCCTTCTTGAGTTTGTCCGAAACTTCATTGAGCGCCGCTGTCCAAGTCGTCTTCTGGCCGCGCACCAGCACGTCCTTCAACCGGTCTTCACGGCCGATCCACTTGTAATTCAAACGGCCCGCGTCGCACATCCAAGTCGAGTTAACCGCATCGTTCTGGCGCGGTTCATAGCGATAGACCTTGCCTTCGCGCGAACCCACCACAACGTTGCAACCCGTGGCGCAACTCGTGCAAACACTCTTGGTTTCCGCCAGCGACGGCAGCCTGTACTTCATGGCCGCCACCGGCAAGCAGGGACACTTCCAGTTGTACTGCGCCGGGTTCAGGAACGGTGCGTACCAGCCGGCGCACCTGCTGCCGTTCAGCGCCGGCCAGTGGGGCGGGGTCGATCCCGCCGTCGCTCCGGACCAGTCCTTCCTCGGAGTCGCCTCCAGCCGCCCGCCGACACCCGCCAACCACTCCGATGTGTTCATCGCGTTTCGCGATCGCGACGGGCGCTGGGGTGAGCCTGTGGATCTGCGGCCATTCATCGACCATACGGGCGGTGTTGACGAATTGCGCCTGGGGCCGGACGGTCACACGCTGTATTTCACTACGGGGCAAGTCGTTCCACCCGCGTATCCGAAAAGCCTTGAATCCAGCAAGCTCGGCCTGCAGCACATGCAAGCCTGGAACAACGGCAAGGACAACATCTGGAAGATCGACCTCGCACCGTGGTTGTCGCGCCATCGTCGAACGCCACCGCAATGACGGCCATCCGGCCGCGGGTCACCGCAGAATCGAAAGAAGCACGCCAATCGTTCGTCGCCAGCGCTGCTCCGTTTGCACGGATGCCGTATCACATATCGATGTCCACCGGCGTCCGGTGTGTGACAACCACTACTGATGCTTGCGCAGCGCGGCCTCAAGATCGCCCTGGACCGATGCCATGTTGCCGTCGGCGCTGCGCAACGCCAGCCGCAGCTGTGCAACGGTGTGCAACAGCGCGAGCGGGTCCACTTCGCGCCCCTGGCTCAGATCCGTCTGGAAATCCGAGACCTTGGGATAGTCCACGGTGAGGATGGCACCGCTTTGTTCCCATGCCTTCAAGCTGCGCAGATCGTTGTAGGCGGTGGAATAGCGTTGCAAACGATCGGGTGCGATCCAGCTCACCGACTGGTTGGCCACCGCCACGTCCCAGGCACTGGTCGGGACGTCCGGAAAGTAGGCCCCGGCCTGGAACTGCGCGCGATGCGATGCGATGTCTGCGTTGATCGTCTTGGCCGGCACGCCGTGGCGCAAGTCATCGGCGATCAATTTGCCGAGCAGGCCAAGCTGCCGGATTTCGGCCTGGTTCTTCTTGAGGCTGCCCCGGATGCTTTCCAGGCTGGCCCGCAGTTCCACATCCATCGACGCGGTGCTCGCAGCGGCAGCCTGGGCGTGCTGATCCTGCGTGACCCATGCATTGGCGGCCAGTGCGGTGACGACGCCCAGCACGATCAACAGGGTGCCAAGCAAGCTGCGCGCAGTGATCAATCAGGGACTTCTCATTTTTTGGGTGTTATTATAACTCTCTCTCCCCCCCCCCACACACACACACACACAAAGCAAAAAAAACAGGACTCGGAAAAACAATCCCACAATTTTTTATAAGCTTGATGTACGAGTCCCGATCTTGCAACCCACCCGAATATCTCTCTCTCTCTGTATATATAGATACTGTCGGTTTCAGGATCCAACGGAGCCACACTGCGGATCTTACTGTTACTCCTATTCACTGCCTCAAGGTCCACTACTATATATACACGACCACCCGTGTCACTACAAAGGAATATTCGATCAATATGATGCATCTCAATTACTATATATGGGATTAGACAACCGCGCGCCCACTGTAAATAATAGATAATTAACGGTTAATTTTGTGTGTTATGTTATTTAGGGTGGCAGTATTTTCTTATTCTTCTGCGTGTGTTCTTTGACGTCTTTTCAATGTGTTCATGAGACAATGCCCACTAATTAATGTCCCCAGGCTCTTAATTAGTGGGAACGGAATTTAGAAAGCAGGAACAGTTGGATCACCGTGGCAAACAGATCAAGGTCCCTGCTAGCGCTTGGGACCTGGGCAATTGGCTACTGTTTTGCTCCAGTCCAACTCATGAAGATCTAGAAAGGGGGCAGGCCATCATCTGGTACAGATAGCTAGGTCAACTCTTTGCAGAGGTGACGGCCGGAATTCACATCAACAAGATGCTCGAGGTCTCCATATAATTATCCTCCATCCAGAGAGGCAGCAACCGCAGAATTGGGGTTATCTGGAAGAAGAGGACACGGGGTTTGGGCATTGGAACGCCCGCACAGTTGAAGAGATGTCGAAGAAATAGAGTGACAGATGATAGACATTAGAAACCGGGGAACATTTAAAATAGGGCACTGCTGTTCTTACAGTCTTAAGCTTTGTTTGACAATTGGGAGATACATACAATTAGTCTGCTTTTATTTTTTGGAATGAGTCACGCAGATTCTCTTTTATGTATACCTGTTGATCAGAGTTACTGGATCTGTTCTCCCATCAGAATTAAACAAAGAATTAAGACGCCTGAGATAAATGTGAGCTAATCTTGAGATACCTTCCAATCAAGCATGCGTTTAAGACACTACTATGTCACATCACGGGATAATCGTCCATCTTATTGATGAGACAAACAAGCTTGCATTAATAATTCAAGATGATTTAATTGGAGAAGATCGTTACTCCGTCGGGGTTGCTGACAATATGAGGGATCTTTTGTTCTCTAGCCAGACGAAAGGTCCGATCAAGAGCGAAAGGGTCATTTGGTTCGTAGCCTCGGATGAAAGGTTCGAGACGTGGGTTTATTCCTCAGTGGGACTAGAGATTGTAAAATTGGGGTGGTTTATTCATTGACATGGAGTTAGTGCCAAGCAAGGGTCTTTTGTTCATGGCTTCAGACGGAAGGTCTGGGCCACTGATTTATTCATCGATGCCGACAGGGAGTCAGGGACCGACCAGGGCTTCTTTATCTTAGTGATTAATCGAGGGTTGTCCTACTTTTGGAAGGACAAAATTAACGTCATAGCCTTTATGGTATGACAGACTTTGGGTCCCAACACGATCATCCACTTTCGTCTAATCAATCAGACGGTGCGCATAATAAACTCGTCACAAGTGTGATTGGCACACCTACGCATTAAATAAATAAACAAATAAACAAATGAACAAACAAAAATCCCTATCCCCACACAGTCTAGCACGTCCGGTGGGACTCAGTCTCCCTTTATCTCTTCACGAGAAGTATTTCTCGGAGCATGTCTGGGAAAGAAAGGCTGCGAAATTTGCCTCTCTTAGGCAATGTATAATGTCCATGGCAGAATATGAGCTTCCATTTTCAAGGCTGGCGCCATATGCTCTGCACCTTATTAGCGCGGAGCTCTTGAAGGTCAATCACTTTATGGACGGTTTAAGGCCCATCTTTGTTCAACAACTTGGGCCTCAAAATATCCACACATATACGAAGATGGTCCATAGGGCACACTTATGTGAAAGGACCCTTGAGAAGGTAGAGAAATTCAAAGGTAAGGGAGATGAATCTAGTTGGAAGCATGATAAGTGGGGAAGGAAAGAAGAGAAATTTAGCATCACAGGGTCCTATAAATCCCGTGACAATAAGAAGAGGTCCCGTAATGGGAATGGCAATGGGAACGACAAAAATAAGAAGGTGAAAAAGGAAGATAAGCAAGTCATGATGTCTTGCACTTTCTGCGAGAAGTTCGGTCACTCGACCGAAGAATGCTGGAAGCGTCTTGGTGCTTGTTTACGATGTGGAAGTCGGGAGCATCGCATGCCCGATTGGCCCCTCATGAAAGATCAACCATCCAAAAATGATGGCGAACGCTAGCGGCAAGCTCATCTTAATGCTGTATTCGATAATGAAACACCAAAGGATGATGGCCTAATGGGATACGGGCAGGAAGCCAGCCAACCGACCAGAATGAATCTTCCGTTTTGTCATAAGCGCGCAACGGCAGATGATCAAGCTTACCGCGCACACGCACCGAGAGTTGTGCCAGCTTGCTCGGCAACGCCATCACGCTGTCATCGTCGCTTTTCTTGCGGCCCACCATCATGGTGCTGTCCACGCCGCTTTCCTTCAGTGCTTCATGCAGCCAGAAGGCCCCCCGCGCTGCGCCGCCGTCAATGTCGAACGTGCTGATGTGGAGAACTTTCATGCATAGGCTCCTCGGGCGTGCTTCGCCCTTGCTTGAGTGGCGTGCGCGGTTGACTCGTGATGCGCGGGATAGTGATAGCGCAGCGCCGTGATCGCGCAGGCCAGCATCAGAACCGCCCAGGGCTTCGGTGAGACATAGGCACCGGACGCTTGTCCAAACACGGCCCAGATGATCCAACACAGCACGACGTTGTGCGTGCCGAGCCGTCTCATGTACCAACTGATTGCGGCGACAATGCCGATGCCCCAGCCAAGGCCGAGATACATCCAGTGCAGCCAGAAATAATTGTTGAGCGATTGCCCGTTGCCGTCCATCGGCCAGGCCGGATCAAAGGCTGACGAAGTCGCAAAGATCGAGACAAGGTTTTCCCCGAACATATCTTCGCCGGTAAGACCGATGCCGGCGATCGGATGGTGCTCGATGCTGTAAAAGGCAGCAATAGCAGGCCCGATTTCGCGGTAGAAAAAGCTCGGGTCCGATCCGCTCATAATTTCATCGAAGCGGGTGGTATAGAGCGATGTCACGGCCCATGCCGCAATGGTCATCAATAGCGTGGTGCAGGCACCGATAATGGCGATTTGTGCAAAGCGCCCGCTGCTCGCGCCGGTGCGTGGTGTCGACTGCAAAATTTCGCAGGGCCCCACAAGCACAAGGCCGAGCAGCAGCGTCGGGCCGCGGATCAGAAAATACGCCATGGCGATGATGGCGAGATAGGCGGCGAATTTCCAGCGCCACGTCGAGAGCAAATACCAGCAGAGCGAGAACAGCGCGAAGGCAAAGCTCACGGCGGAAGGTTCCGACGTGAAGAGCTTGGGCCGGATGCGGCCATAGAGAAGCTGGTCGCGCGCATCGGCGTTATAAACACCGGAACTATAGATATGCTCGCGCACCATGTCGCTCACCGCGCGGAAAGGCGTGTAGTTTTCGAGCGCCGTTCCCACCACGATAAAGAGGCAGAAATAGAGACGGGAATTTCATCGAAGGGCACGAGTGTTTCGCTGCAATGTTCGCAGATGAGGCCGCACTCGCGCACATCGCGCGTGACGAGTGGCAAAAATGGCGCGCGACAACAGGGCGATTCCGTGTAAGCGGCGGGCGGCGTGGCGAGACGTTTGAACCAAATCTGCCGGTCGTTTGCGACTTTTGCGGCGAAGAGATATGCGCCAACGAGTGGATGCGAGGAACGCCACGCGCGTCCGGCGAGTTGGCCGAGTGTTTGGGCGAGCCAGCGCGCGAGCGTGAGGTCGTCCCATTCGCGAAAAACGCCGGCGTATTCGCGCATGAGCCAATCCTGTGGTGAATCAGATTCAAATGCCATCGCATTCAAATATGATGTCGGAAAATTGTTTTGTCGAGCGATGACGTTTTGAAAAAGTCTTTCAACGTTGACTTTTGGATGTCGCCCGCGAAAGATAGCCACAATTCTACATATCAGAATTTAATCCGCTTTATGTTTGAACGTGCGTTGATTTTTTACACGAAAGGCGAAGCCAAAAGAAAGACTCAAATGTTTATTCGATACATCGGCGGCAGTGTCATTTTGTATTTGATGATGTTATTTTCTGAAACGGCTTGGGCGCAACATCCGTTGGGTACGGACGTTTCCAGTTATCAACCGAGTATCAACTGGACAACAGTTTCAAACGCCGGCGTGAAATTCGCCTGGACGAAAGCGACGGAGTCAACCAATTTTCAAGATTCAACCATGATCAGCCATGTCAGCGGCGCGACGGCAGTTGGCATTCCCATCGGCGTTTATCACTTTGCGCATCCGACGAATAGTCCAACGGCCGAAGCGCAATATTTCTGGAATTACGCCAAAAATCACATCAAGCCGGGTTATTTGACGCCGATGCTGGACTGGGAAACTTCCGCCTCTGGTTTTACGGTGACGACTTATTCGCAATGGGTCAGTAATTGGTGCACTGCCGTTTCCAATTATGCGGCCGCGGCAGGCGTTCAAGGTGTGCGCCCGGTGATTTATTCCGGCGAATCATTCATGGCCAGTTCCCTGAATTCTACGGTGACGAATTGGTATTGCTGGGTGGCACAATATCCTTACGGTAACTCGACTGTCGGCTATGGTGATCCTAATCCAACGGTAGATTCCCCGGCCGGCTGGTCGCCTTGGTCAAATTGGCAAATCTGGCAATACGGAGATACAAATTGGTCGGGTGGCGATGCGGATGTCTATAACGGAACAATTTGGATCTCTCTTACAGGATATAAAAATTAGGATTTCAGATCAGATCCGAATCCAAAAGTTAACATTCGGATTCGGGTCAGATCCGGATCTGAAATATTATTTCATTCTGGATCCGGGTCGGGTTCGGATCTTAGCTTATCGGATCTGGATTCGGATCATGAAAGATCCGACCCGGATCCGATCCATTGACACTCCTAAGGACAACCAATATGTCGATGTAAAGGTCGTCTGTATATATATATATATATATATATATTGATGGAAAGTGTCAAATCCGAATACCCTTGTTTCATTTTGTCGGAGTTCTTAATTAATGTCATGCGACATAAAACAAAATATGATAGATTGATGTGGCAAGTAACTAACCTACGTGATCTAGGTTTTCCCAAAAGATAGAAAGGAAGGAAGGAAGGTGGTGTAATTAAACAGTGTAATCTTATTTTGATTTGACCGGCTTTAATTTAAAACCATTCTGATTTCAAGATTCTCCGGTTTTACCAATTTCTTACAACAATCCAAGCGACCCACTTGGAAGAAGATGTGTACGTGAGACTCTTTACATAAGCTGATGACAAAGTCTCTTGGGGTCTCTTTGATTGAGAGAATAAGACCCGGTAACTTGAATATCAACACTTTATTTTTCTTATTCTATTTGGTTGGAGAAATAAATTATTCTACTAAAAAATCATAACTTATTTAAGGAACTGTATTTAATTGAATTTACTGTTCTCATCATTCAATAAACAAAACACAAAGAAACAAATGGATCAGAAATTCTCTAAAAAAAAATCCATACAAACATGTTGATTCGCATCAATGCGGTACGATTGTGTAAATCGTCAATTCGTGAATCTATCACCAATCTCTCCCTAGATAAGATATGACATTTGCAAGTTCAAACAGATATAAAAAGCCCTTTTACATGACCCAACGGTTCGGCTTCTGCCTCTTTCCCTGATCGGAGACGAAATGAATGTGCTGCTTGCCCCGTCCTACTGAGTCCGACATACAAATGAAAGCTCTGAGTGCCAACTTCGCATTTTACACAAATAAGGTGCCACGTACGGTCCCCAGACTCATCCAATTGTCTTGCGGTGCATTGTTGTTAGTCGTCACAAAAGGAGGTCCCACCTTGCCCAAATTAAATTTCAGTCCATGATTGAGATGTATCTCTATTAACTTAATTGATGCGATAAATATTAGCTTATAGAATTGTTCTAGAAGTCTCGGCTGGGTTTCTGGTGAGCGTCACCGAGGACTTTTTCCTAGACGACATGGAATTCATGACAGCAAGGTTGTCATTGTGTTTTCGGACTGTGTAGTTTCGGCTTGGGCCCTGCTGTGAGGGCAGGTTTTCGCGACTGAGGCGTCGTGGTATTTTCCTAGTAGCATGACTAGGGTGGTTCGTGTCTGGTTGTCCCCCGACCGTGGGATCGGGATGACGGGTGCATGACTTGGTTGTCTCCCGATGGGAGACCGGGTCGTATTTTTCGGTACAGTAGGAGTAGCCGTAGAGTCGAGGTTTTACCGGCCGCCGTAGTTACCGTTCCTACTGTTGTTATTGTTCTAGCTGTAGTTACTACTTTCCGTTGCCACCGCTGTTTTCGGTTGGGGTTCCGCGGGACCCCTACTGAGCCAGTGATAGGCAGCTCACCCCTGGTTTTCAGGTGCGATGGTTCTTCCTTGAGATTCGAGGACATTGCGTGGTGGTCCTTATTTGCCAGTTCACCGGGCCGAGTGTTCACTTGGCATGTGGTACGCTTTATTACTTTAGACTATACTTTCTATTAGACTGGACTCTGTTGTAGTTAGTTGTTTATTTCTGTTATATCTGTTGCCCTACTTTATTTTCTATTTCTGTGTACACCACACCTATCCTTTAACCCTTCCAAGTCTTCGGGCTCGTGGGTGGCAGGCTGAGGTTCGAGTCGCACCGGTTCTTTTTCGGTACTCGGATCTCGAGTTGCTACAGTTGGTATCAGAGCTATGGTTGTGGAAGTATATTGGAATTTGAGGTATTACAGTGATCAGACTCCATAAGGTCTAGTACAGTCGGTAGCTGGCATAGGATTTCGTGCTTATTTTTCGCTTGGTTTCTTGCGTGAGAGCGTGAGTGCGCGACGTTGGCGCTGTGAAGGTGGTTGCTGTCATCTTTGGAGTGCAGGCGTGGGGTCTGAGGATCGAGGTCGAGAGCTTCTCCCTCATCGATGGTTGCCCCGGTTGTGCTGCGTTGGGCAGAGGTTGTCGGCAGGTGTGCTGCTGCGGTGCTATGTTCGAGGAATCTGTAATGAGGTCAGGTGACTGGCAAGGATTTCTCGTGGTTAGGTGGCCGTGAGTATGCTCTGAGGGAGTCGTTATCGGGTTGGCCACCCCAACTTGAGGTTCATCCAGCCCCTGAGGCATTAAGATTGTGGTTCGAGGTGGCAGAGCAGGCGCTCTGGTCGAGATGTGCTCAAATGAGTAGAGGATCTTCTTGGATTGGACTGTGGTTGCCCTAGATTTGGTTTGAGATTGTGTGGCAGTGGCGAGCTTGCAGCTCGAGGATGAGCATTGGCAGGTGCCGGTTATGGGTCGTGTTGTGGCTCGAGGCATGGTGTGTTACGTTTCGAGGAGTCACAGCGATGGTGCATCGAGAGGTGTTGTGATCGTGGTCTGACAAGACACTTGGTGAGTGTGTCGGAGGTGCTGACCTGATTGAAGTAATAGTTTTTCTGGTGCTGGAAGGTGCTATTCCCAGCGTGTGCAAGGTTCGAGGTCAGGTCGAGCACGGGGATCTTTCGTTGGTCGGAGGAGTATTGAGTTTTTCCATTGGTTGGAGGAGATCGCGTTGGGTTAAGGTTTGTCATCTTGCATCATGTGCCCGGATTGGTTGGCCTTTGTGTGCCATGAAGTCCGTGCGAGATGAATCATGTGTTGGCAAGGTGATTGCTAGTGAGAAGTGTTGCCTATTCCCTGATGTGTAAGGGTGTGTTGGTGCTGCTTCGGAAGGATGCGTGCCATCTGGGTGGTGTTCGCAAGAACTTGTGGCTGGTGTTATGTTTTCTAAGGCGTTGTGAATCGGAGCCTGTAGAGTTGCAGAGGATTGTCGGGATGGAGGATCCCAAGTTGTCGTTGTGGTGGCTGTGCACGTGGATCTGAGTTCGCAGCGGAGGATCGTAGCGTTGGATGCTACGGGCGGATTTTCGAGGATGTATAGAGCGTTGGAGGATTGGTTCCTCGGTGTGAGATTGTCTTGGTTGCGTGGGACGTGTTGTTGATGTGCCGTTGCTTGAGGCATTGTGGTTTGTGGCATTGGCTGGATTGAGAGCTGGGAAAATGTGCTGGCGAGGTTGTCGCATGAGTACCCAATTTCTGTGTTGGAAGCTATGTCCTTGGGTGAGATTGCATTTTTGGAGAAGTGTGCTGTGGATTGTGAGAGGCGGTGTCCCGAGACTATGTGGTAAGAGCGGAGCCGAGGATTAGCAGGCATCCTTTTGGATCATTTTTAGGCGAAGGATTTGATAAGACAAGATGAAGGACGGTGCCTATGTGCGGAGGTCTTTGATGAGACGTTGGCGTTAGATATGGTGATCCCTGGTCTGCAACCAACAAGGGAGGATTCCTCATAAGTCTGAGTCAAGTGATGTGAGGACCGAGGAGGGATCCTATCATGTGGTTTCGCCGTGCTCCCCTGAAAGGGTAGAGTTGGCGTGAGGCTCGAGATTGGTTGCGGTGTCTGAGTGAGCTTTGGCTCGAGTTGTGGTATTGGTCTGTGGAAGAGTCAGCAGATGGCCTGTTGAGATTTGGAATGTGTCCTTTAGATCTAGTGCAAAACTAGGAAAGAAGGAAGAAGCTGAGCAAGTCAAGGTTTCCCATTGATGCGTATCTGGTGACCCGTGGATGGTCTTTCATAGACAGAAGATGCTAGTTGTTTGGGCTCGAGAATGGCGTGAGCCGTATGCCAGCGGGGCCTTGGGTGGCCGATCATGAGGTGTGCCTGCCCGAATTGGATCAGAGATTTGTGAGAACTTTATCTTCTAGCAGATTTGACCGCGTTGCTGAGGGCGTTTGGCTGACTAGGTGTAAGTTGGTGGAAGCTCAGTGTTGGTTGTCCTTGGTGCAAGGCGTGGGATTGGTCAGCGAGTTGTGAAGTTGGCATCTGGTTGGTCCACCGGGCGTGGGCATTGACCGGTGTTGGTTCCTGTGACGAGGAGTGCATGTCCTCTGTGAGCGAGATCATGGTGGTGTCAGCGGTGCTGTGGTTGGTTTTCGTGTTGGCTGAGGTGACACTAGACTTTCACTCCTTGCATATGCCAACTCTGAGGATCGATATGTCTTGGGTTGTGAGTGAGGCGTTGTCCGTGATCATTGTCTGGCCGCGTCCCTCAGGATCGTGATTTTTATGAATATCGAGATTTGGTTGGGGCTCTAACGACGTTGCTAGGTGGTTTATGGCATTCTCCCCTTGTTGCTTGGTGCTTGTACTAAATTTCGTGGGTAAAATTTTTTTAAGGGGGGAGGGGTATAATGCCCCAGATTTTTCAGGTATTATTTGGATCTTTTTTGTGGGTCCCGGAGTGTGTTTTGTGATTTATGTGTATTTTTCTCTGATGATCCTTCAAAACACTGTGTAGGGTGAACCGTTGTGTTCTCCAACTCCAGGACAGTACCGCTGCGTTGTGCGTCTTTCGAGGGTTGGGGAGGTAATTTTTTCATATTTTTTTGAATTTCTTGAATTTTTAGGCGGGTCGCGAGATCCGCGTTTTTGAGCCCACGTTTCGCTACGTTGACGAAAACGGCTCAGTCTACGACGCCGAGGGTGGCGAGCCTTATTGGACAGGCGGTTGCTGCTACAACATCATTCTTTGGTATCAACGTTAATATTCCACAACCACCCACGGGAGCCTCCATCATGACCCCTCTCGAATCCACCTTCGCCGACGCAACCCGCAAAGCCGATTGCTACGTTTCCGCCTCCCAGCGTGCCCTAGAAGCCGCTGAGCGATACCAGGCGGCCCGAGACAAAGCGGACGCGGCATGGGCGAGATATCTGGCGGCCTGCGGCGGCCGATAACCATCTAATTGCAACCAATCCAGTTACGAATGCCCATCGTGAAATTCGCCAGGCTCTCGGGAAGCGAGACAAAACCAAGGCATTGCATAAACGGATGGTTATGTTCACTTTTTGCCACCTGCGGTGGGCTTGAAAATAGCTCGCCCCAGGCGTTTATGATAAATCGTAGAAAACGTAGAAATAGACCCTTGACGACCGCGATCATTGATCGTATAGTTGAGAGTGTAAGAACGAGCGACACAAATGAAACAACCAAACGCAAAGAGGAGCACGATCATGGCGAATTACAGGATTCATTGCGACTACGTTTACCACCGTCCCTGGAACGTGTTCGACGCAGCCAGCCAGTTTGTTGCCGACTTCAAAACCGAAGACGAAGCCAAAGCGTTCATCGCCAAAACCGAAAGCGAGAACAAAGCCGAACTGGAAACCGAAGTCACCCAGGGAGACCAGCGAGAGACGCCAGAGGGGGACGCGAACATGGGTAACTCTGAACAAATCGGACGCCTGGAACGCGAACTGGAAGCCCTGAAAGCCAAGCGGAACGACATTCGCGAACTGCTCTGGTCTACCGTGGACGAGCAGGCCAACGCGGATCGGCTCAAGGCTCTGGCGAGTGTGGACCGCGCGATTGATCGGGTGCATTTCGCGATGGCGGCTATCGAACGCCCCTAACGGTATGCATGGCAATTAGTCTCCTAAACATTTACAATATGAATGATATGCAATTAATCATATGCATGCAAATTCATTGACTCCCCCTGACTGAATGCAATAAACGTTACATTCTTAATGCAATGAAGTCAATGCAGAGAAGAATTTGTGCAATAGACTCAGAATGATTAGTCTTACTCCCAGATTCGAAATACAACATGTGCAATGACAACATGCAGGGAGTTAAATGAACTAGCACGTCTTCGTCGACACCGTCTACAGCGAGCGCCCGGCGCTTCCGAAAACGGGACTCTACCGGATCACGGGGTTTCGGTGAACGACGCCGCGGGCGAGCTTCGCTCGCCGTTCCTGCTCGTCTTCGCGCGCGAAGGCCAGGAAGAGTTCGTGAAAAACGAGTTCGGCATCCGGTTCCTGGGGGCGAAGTTCTCGTTCTCGCGTCCCGGTTTCCTCTCGTTCAAGCAAAGCGAAGCGCTCACGGGCCTCGCCGCGGAATGGCGCGCGTCCCAGGCGGAAAATCTCGTTTTCCCGCTCCGCACGGCGCTCTTCGTCGGGAAATGGATCGCGGGGAAGGGATTCACGGCGACGAACGGTTTCGACTTCGCGGCGGCGGGATTCCGTCACGTGCACGGGATCGACGCGTCCACGCGGAAGAACCCGAAGGAAGAGGGTCTGACCCGCGTGATGACCGCGGAGGAGTTCCGTGCGCGGTTTCCGGAAGCGGTCGATTCGCTCGCGCCTTCGGCGGAGTGGGCGGGGGAGTGGAATACCTGCGCCGGCGCGGGCGAGCGGATCCTGAACGTCATCGCGGTTTCGGAGAAGGAAGTCTGGTTCGGGATCACCGATCTGCGCGACGCCGAGTTCGGCTGGCCGGGCGGGGAATCGCGGACTCCGCGTGCGGCGGATTCGCCCTCGCGCGCTTCGGTGAAAATCGAGGAAGCGATCGCGCTCCTCGAACGGAAAGCCGGCGGACCGATCCTGAAGTCGGGCGAGCGCGCGATCGAAGTCGGAGCCGCCCCGGGCGGCGCTGTGCACGCGCTTCTCGCGCGCGGGCTTCGGGTCACCGGCGTGGACCGCGCCGAGATGGCGCCCGTCGTCCGCGAGCATCCGGGCTTCACCTGGGTCGATTCGAGCATCGGCGACTGGATGTTTCCGGAGTCGACCGAGGTCGAGTGGCTCGCGCTCGACATGAACGCCGAGCCGCGGATCGCGCTTCGCGAGACGAAGCCGCTCGTCGATTACGTGAAGCGCGGGTTGAAGGGCGTGTTTTTCACGCTGAAGCTGAACCAGGTCGATTTCGCGCTGAACGCGGAACGGCTCGGAAAGACGCTCGCGAAGGATCTGAACCTGACGACGTGGTTCCTGAAGCAGCTTCCGTCGAATCACCAGGAAGTCGCCTTCTTCGGCCTGACTTCCCGCGCGACGGCGAAGGTTTTCGTTCGGAGCTGATGCCGGGATGCCCTAGAATAGTTCTAATTTCTTCTCTGGAAAGTTGTATGAGAATCAAGAAAATTTCTGCCTATTATACAGTCTGCCCACTCTTCTATTAATCTCTCTGTCATTTTTCTTGATTTCGTGGCTCCCAGGGACCCCCTGAGCTAAACGCAATGCCCTTCAGGGATACAATTTATTTCGGTCGATCATGTCATTTGTATTTCTCCAACGATCTCCTCCCCTTTTGGCCACTGGGTGTTCATCTGCAATCAGACGTGACTCTCGAACATCCTTTAAGGGGGAAGGAGCAGTTCATATCATTCTCATCGAGTATACCTATTCATTAAAGCTTCAAAACGTATGAGTTCTATTTCATGCACATCTTCCTAGTAGGGGGTCAGTGGCTCGCGGATGATGGCGTGGCCTTTGTACTCCCCGAAGGATATAATCACTCTATTTTCTAGTTTTCCATCTGCTGTTGTTTTACCATTTTACTCGAAGTTTCACTGAGAATTTGGAAATTCTAATAGGGCCCCGTTGCTCCCAAGAGTATGACTATTTAGTTAGATCATCTCTTGCACCTTCTATTAGCTCCCTCTAGCCTCTGTTTGCTCGTAAAACCCCATCCAGCTTAGCATGCTACATTTTCCCATTGATCCGGTGGCCAAACCACTGTTGCCAAGGTGCCAGATCACCACCTTCACACCCAATCGTCGGACCAACTATCCCCTCACCTTTGCCGCCGTAACGGTCCTCATATACCCAGCCATCGATTTATACACATCCGCATGCATGGCCGCCATACCAGGACCCTCCGCCTTTGGTCGCCAGGCCAGAGCCTCTGCCCTCCTGGCCGTCATTCTAGCCCTCCGCTCCCCTGGCCACTGTCCCAAGCCTCCTACTCCTAGCAGTCGTGTTATCTTCCCTAGCCGTCATCCCATGCCCTCAGCTCCTGGCCGCCGGGTGCGTCCCACCGCTTTTGGCCACTGGTTCGTTTGTTAGCACTCCCACCTACATGTGTGTACGTGCATAGATCAGCCATCGGATTGCATGAAAACCACCCAGATGCTAGCCCATTTGATCACATAGGTATATACATATGCATGAGCACATATGGACGCATGGATGAAAGATAGGGGAATAAACATAATGCATGCACAAAGTAGCCGCCGGGTTAAGCCTCCCATGCATAGCCGCTGTATTGCTTCTCATCTTGGCCATTGAGTTGCCTTCCCTCTTGGCTGATTGTCATATTATTAATCCTGCTACTCCATTTTCCCCACTGTTTTGAGACCTTTCGGAGAGTGCAGTACTACGTGTCAAGGTGCACTCAGAAATCTCTATGTTTCATCAAAATATTTTTATAAATTTAACAAGAAGTCTAAATTTATAGACCCAACAAAGCGAGTAACGGCTTGAGTTCGTATCAAAATTATACATCCAACATATATAGGGTGGGTACGTCATCTCGGTAGTCCATCCCTAATTCATCTCGGGTGATTTATTTCACTTTTTTTCGTAGATTCACAAAATTGATCAGCTTTATCTCTAATTGACCCCAGTGAAAGAAAAAAGACTTAAACAAGAATAACTCATCCCACCCTAATTAATCTACTCTAATTGGACTTACTCTTTTATCAAAGTGACTCATAGTGAGTTATATATTAAGAATGAATTCGGATCGGATATGAATTTGAGTGCACTAAATCTATACTCTATCCGAATTTGAAATGAATATTTTAAATATATCTGAATCTGAATGCATATCACTTTATTCAGATATTACCCGACCCATCAAGAGTCCAGTGATACGTATAATCAAGTTTGTAAATATTTTTGATATCCCTAGTTAACATGCAACCTCCTCGAACCCCGACTCCTGTGTCTCTAGTGAGTGAGAATCATAATGGGCATCGTCCACGTATGCCGCGAGTGGCATAATTGTCAATTACCACCCGAAGGGGGTCGTTCGTGTTACAAGGAAGATTCCTCCTCATGTTGAGAGGTCTCCCTTAACTCTCTAGCCACTGTTGGCTCCTGTTATGTGAATCGAGATCTTAATATCCGGAGGTGTTTTACTATTTGTATCAAACGTCTCTAACAACATCTATTTTGATACTGGTATTATTAGAGGGTGTTTGGTTATGTTATATCAATTTTAACACTATCATGTCTAAAGAGTGTAATGCTAATATCAGATTAAATACAAGTTCAAACATGTATTGAAAATAATCATACAATCCTAGACGTGAGAACCCAAAATAGCATCCCCTCCCCTTCCTCCACTTTTAATTTAATTATTTCCCTTCAATAACCTTGGTACTCCTATATCCATATCAATATTTATAGTCTATACTCTAGGGCCCTCTTTGATAACAGGCTATAATAAGTTACTCGAGGTGAGTCTAGGTGAGTTATTCTTTGGATTTTTAAATTTTTAGTTTGGTGACTTACCCTAACCGGGGTCGAGTAGGGCATTCCATGTGATAGGGTAGAATGAGTTAATCCCATAGAATCTTCCGTTCGCCTTCCGTTGGGTTTCCGCCAAAAGTGGAGCGCAGCCCTGCTAGAGCCTGCTCCGTCACGACCTGATTGAGATCTTGGGTTCGCTGCGCAGTTTCATTGCCAAATGGCGAAAGGCCAGTCGCAGCAATTCCGGCGCCCGCGAAGCCCCATGCCTGCTTACTAAGTTCTTTTGCCTTTTCGAGCGAGGTGATCGTCGCCCGGTTAGAAGAAACCGCTTCGTCCGCCTCAAGGATGGCGTTCTTGTCGGTCGATGTCAGCTCAGGAGTTTTTGGATAATTGCCAGTGAGGATAAATTGCTTCGTTCGCGGGTCGGCGGGGTCAAGCCCCTGCTGTGTCGCCTGCTGTTGCCTCTCCGCCGTCTCACGGGCAATCTTGCTCTGCGGCGCGCTATTGCCGATAGGCTGACCGGTCTGAGGATCGACCAATGTCTGGCCTTCAGAAAGGGTCATAGGACGAGGATCAGACCCAGCGATAACGCGGCCCGTGGAGGGATCGACCAGCCTTTGCCCATCGCTCAGAGGAACGGGCTTGGCAGCGGTAATGCCCAGCGGGTCGGCCGCGCCGGTCCTTGTGTTCGTTCGATAGAGCTGATCGCCTACAACCTGAAAGCCGAACTGCGGTCCCATGGACTGCGTGATGATTGAACCGGCGATCTGCTTCACCTGCGGGCTAACACGAGGATCATTGAGAAGCGCCGCGGCGACTGCAAGGCGGGGATTGGCGGCCGGCTGTTGTGGCGAGGCCTGTGCCATCTGGACGGGCGCGGGAGCGGCCTGAGGGCCGGCCATCCCGGCGGGAGATGGGCTTACCGCCGGCTGCGGCATGCCAGAGGGCGGAACAGCGGCCAGCGCACTCGCATCCTGCGGCATAGCCTGTGCCGGCTGCTGCCCCTGCAACGCTTGCGCAATAGCTGCACGACCACCGCCCGGCGCAGGCCCGCCATCAGGACCGAACCCATAAAAGCTCGAGATTTTGCCCGCCAAAGCGTTCCGATCCATGGAAGGATCAAGGTTGTTCACCCGCAGATTTTGCGCCGGGATATTGCCCTTGCCGGTGATAAGCGCGAGCGCGCCTTGCAAACCCTGCTGATGCGCCATGGCCAGTTCAGCGTAAGACGGAGGGCGGCCGAGTGCCTGGGTGAGCCCGCTGCGATTGTCTTCCGTCAAGCGGACAGCGGCTTGAATATTCGCGACAGGATCGGCTCGGCGGTCTCCATCGGGGATCTGGGCTCGAGATTCATCCGTCGGTCACGCCCGACGATCGCGATATCGTGCTGACCAAGCACCGGGTCAGCTCGTTCGCGGGAAGCGGGCTCGATGTCGTGTTGTCGTCGCTCGGGATTACCGAGCTGGTGCTCGCCGGCGTCTCGACCAGCACGGCGGTGCTCGGAACTGCGATGGCCGCTGCGGATTTGGACTTCGGGCTGACAGTGCTCAGCGATGCATGCTTTGACGCCCGAGCAGAAGCTCGCCGCGTTCTGCTGGCGGATCTATTTCCGGCGATGGCTGACGTAATGACCGCTGCAGAATGGGCCGCGTCGCTGCGGTAGTTCGGCCCCGTGACGATCACGGGTATCCCTCTTCTGCAACGCGCCAGCCGAGCTTGGTGCGGTGCAGGCAGAAGTCCCAGCCGGGCACTTTCGTGTGCATGAAACCGTCTGCGCCCTTTTGCCAGATGTCGACCGTGATGCATTCCTCGGCGCCGTACTCCGAATCGGAAGCCTGCACGTAAGTTTCCTTGCCGAAGTGCTTGTAGGCGAGCAGCGTCGGATTCTCGTCGCCGTTCCACCAGTTGCCGCCGCACCAGGTAGCGTCACGTTCCTGTTGGTCATAGGCGAGCGCGTTGGTGAGGTCGCAGTCGTGGTTCTTTGACGCGTGCAGGTAGATCTCGAGAACCTGCCGCGGCGACGCGTCCGTAGGCGGGAGCTGAACTGATGTGGCCCGCCACTGGTTGACGCCAACGAGGCCCGCGAGCACGAGAACAGCCGAGACGGCGCTCACTCCGAGGATCCGCCGTCGTGTCGTGGCCATGTCGGCAATTCTGACAGGCCTCGTTGGTTGTCAAGCGCAGTAGCATCCGACTGTGACGAACACGCCTGCACCCATTCAACGCATGATCGACGCGACGAACGCCGGCGACACTGATGCGTTCGTCGCCGCGTTCACCGACAACGCGTATCTCGAGGACTGGGGTCGCCAGTTTCACGGCCACGATGGAGTTCGGTCGTGGGATGCGACGGACAACATCGGCAGGAGGGCGCACTTTGTCGTCGAGAATGTTGAACAGCGCGGGAACGAGTGGATCGTGACTGTAACCGTGAGCGGCAACGGGTTCAACGGAACGAGCCCGATCACGTTCACCCTCGACGGAGACCACATCTCGCGGATGGTCATCGCGCCCTAGCGACAATCGATCAGCTAGTCGTTCTCGACTTCGAAGTCCCAGGAGCCGACGATCAACTTACGATCCGTATGGAACACTCGGCCGTTCTCGGCGCGCTTGTTTAACCGCTCGATCAGGTCTGTTGTCTCAGGTGCGGGCGTCATGGCTGTTCACTCCTGTAGAGAGACGCGCGAGGAAGCGGCGGGATCGCCTGCTTGTCGATGCGCGGGGATTTCGGGGAGGTCGGGAAAGGGGCCGACTGCATCTTCGGTTTCGGGCGACCAAGGCTAAACCGCTTGTCGATGACGGCATGTACCTTCGCGCGAACCTTGGCTTCGGCCTTGGTTTTGGGCTTGTGGGCTTCGTCTTCGCGGAGAGCCTGGAGATTGCTTTCCCGGTTCGCACCACCTAGCCAGAGCGGCACCTTGTGGTCGAAGCGCGGCTTGTGCTTGTCATCGAAGGGTAAGTCGGTAAGGGCGCAGCGATAATCCTGCCGTTCAAGGATACGACGCTGGCAGGCCTTTGACGGGCGTGTGTCGTCGGTGCGGCCGATCCATTCTTTGACGGTGCGCGCCATGCTCACCCCCTCTGCCCGCGAAGGGCTGCTAGGAGCCGGAACAGCGGATTGCGCTTTGCCCGGACTTCGCGCCGAAGCTGCTCATTCTTTTTCTCGCGCTCGATGAGGTAGGCCAGCGTCGTGGACCTGGCGTTCGGATAGCGCTTGAGGTGATCGGATGCAGTAATCATGCTGCCCTCGCCGTCTTTTCGGGGTTGTAGGCATACCGGTCTGGCGGGATGGTCAGTTCCACACCGATCTCGGCGTGACGGCGAAACACGATGTCCAGATACCGGCTCATCTGCTCGACGTTCATCAGGCTCGTAACGGGGAGTTCGATGTCGCGGATCAATTCCAATTTGTCCTTGTAGGACAGGCCTTTGATCAGTCGGTCGTAGGTCTCGCGGAATCTTTCCTGCGCATCTCGCAAGATCGGCACGCCGATTTCCAGCTTGCACCGGGCGCGTACGTCCTCGCGATCCTCGCCGGTCTGGTCGCTGATTTCCGCATACCATTTGAAGGCGAGCCGGTTCTGTTCGGTAGAGCGGTCCCGGCCTTCTGTGATTTCGACGGTGAACGGACGCTTGCGGCCTTTGAGGAAGACCGAAAGCAATGCCAGATCGTCGTTATTCTTTATTGCTCGCGTGACCATGGTCAGCCTGCCATTAATACCTTGATTAAAAAGGGATTTCGTCGTCCAAATCTTCGGGCAACGGGGCAAAATCGCGTGGGCCGGCGGCGCTCGTCTCGCGGTTTTAGAAGTCCAGGTTAGTCAACATCATAAGCATATGCACAATTGAGTTTAGAGTTTAGTGAAACTCACCAGGAGGTCTAGCGCCTGTCGGAGCTCGTCCCTCTACTAGATCAAGGAGTGGAGAAGACCCTGAAGCTCTGTGATCTGCCCCTAGGGGTCGAGCTACATGTAGAAGTCAAATGTCAGTTCATCATGGCCGTAAAGCACAAGAGAAAGCATAAGGTTAGAGTCGTACTGGTCGTCGAGAGCCACAGAAGACCTGGTCTCCGTAGCGTCACGCGTAGGGCATCAGATATGTCTCCTCGCTCTTTGCTCGGGTGAATACCACTCCCCCGAGTGCTGTCCAATCCTGGACCTGCTCCGCTGCTCAGACGGTCCAGCCCGTCTCTGTCGTTAGTCCCCATGCTTGTCGTCCGACCCATTCCTCTGGCTTCTCAAGCACCAGGAAGTCAACTGCTACCTAGTGGACCCCGATGGTCCTCATAACGAGCCGGTAGTAGAGGGGCTCCACCACATTCATGCAGTGGAGCCAGATGTCCCTCCCCACGTAGGCCAGAGCTGCTACCACCCATGGCTGGCCCTCGTGTCCCTCACCTTGGTAGGGCATCCATCGGACCTATCAAATAGGCAAAGTGCATCAGCATAATGGGCATATAGTTTCATTAACATAAAGTTTAAGTTCAAGACGTTACCAAGGCATAGGGCAGGGTGTCGAGGTCGTCCAGGATCGCCCGGACCTGGTGTCATAGGGATCCGAACTCTCGGGGTGCCATCCATCATCTCGCGATGGGCAGTCACTCCGGATAGGTCTCCCCTCCTCTCCCGAGCCTATGGAGGTGTACATAGGCCCACACCTGCATTGCATCACAACAAGTGTCAGCATATAGTATTTATAAAATTCATATAGCAATTGCATAATCATGTTAGGGATCTGAGTTGTACTTGGAGCAGGGGCGAGAACCCGCCGAGCATCGTCCGTCGACTGGTAGAGCTCGAAGTGTCGAAGACGAAGGTGAGGACGGCCGCTCCCCACACGTAGTCTCCAACACGGTTGACATCCTCTAGAAGTGGCAGTAGGCGGTAGCTGACCACATCTGCTCGGGTGGCGAAGAGGAGCCTCCCGAAGAACAGCATCAGGAACCTCTTCAGCACCACGTCTGCCTCTGGCCCTAGTGCGGTTGCTACCTGTGGTCATGCCTGGTCCACAAGCCGTCTGAGGTGCTACTCCGGCAACTCTCCCTTCGCGATCCCGACTCCTCTTAGGCCGAGACTCTCATGCAGCCTCGCCCACTATAGGGTCGTCGACTGTCGCTCTGGCCGTAGCAGCTCCAGGTCCAGCAACCTCTGGGCTAGCTCCGGATAGTCGGGGAAGGTCCTCCCGCTGACTGACCCCCCATGCACGCGCAGGCCGATGATGCGCGCAACATCCTCCAACGTTGGGACCATGTGGCCCCATGGGAAGAGGAACGTGCGGCTCATCGGATCCCACCAGTCATGCAGGGTGTAGAGCAGCGCGGTGTCGAGCTGCGTCACCTCCACGTTGAGGAACTCACCGAACCCCATCGCGGGCAGGCACTCCCTCTGGAAGTCCGACAGTGCGAGGTGCACTACCCGGACCTGGAGCCTAGAGATCCGGGTCCTGCGCTTTCCCTGCATGCATTTAAACCATTTGCATTAGTCATACATGTCATAATAAATCAGGCGTCAAAATAAAATGAATGAAAAATAAAATAAAATGCATTCTGTTAGGTTAACGGTCCCCTCTGGGCCGTTTATATCACCATAACGACCTATTTCCAACCATTTTCTAACTCTAAAGCCATTTCTCTAATCTAAAGCTGAACGGTCAACCATTGACCACTTTGATTAGAGAACAATCCATTGGGGACCGTTCATTCATCTAGATGACCCAGTGGGGACTGTTTAATTCATCATGTCCCATCCCAATAACGGTAGGTCTCTGACCGTTTTGCACCCCAATGGTCCACTCCAGACCATTTGGGCGCCCCCTCAAGCCCGCTGTTGATCTGGGTCTACACGAACATGCCTGTGACCGTTTGCCTAATGGATGGTCTGATGTAGACCATTTAGTTTCTCAACGATTCAATTTCTGGACGGTCTGGAGTGGACCATCTATGTTCCTAACAGTCTTATTTAGACCATTTTTTGGTTCCTAGCTGTTGAACTTCCTCTGAACGGTCACCCATGGACCGTTCTAGACCCAGACGGTTCTATGTGAACCGTGTAGTTTTATTATGCGGTCTCTGTAAGATCGTGTTTAAGCTGCCGTGCCCGACGGTGTTCAAACCCCCCACCAGTGGGCTACGGCTGGAGTGGCCTCCCAACCGATCCCTAAGGGGTTCGTATGCTCCGTTTCACCCCATCTAACCTACATGCAGGCATTAATAAGGGAAATGGGAGAGGGTTTGGCTATTGCCTACCTCAGAGGGGCGTGGTTCCTTGGCCGATGTCTGGGTCGCCGTCGTCGCCTCCTCCGCCGGTGGGGCGATCTCCGTCGCCTCAATGGCCGCGGGAGGGCCTCCTCCCTCTGCCTCAACCGGTGGTGGCACCGCTTTCTCCGTGGGTTCTGTCGGCGGCGGTGGTGCAGTGACACTCTCTTCGGCCATCCTTCGACGGGCTAGGCGATGGAGAACCTGCTTCTTGAATCGCATAAGGGGGTTGAGAAGAGAAGAAGGGAAGAATGTAGAGTGGAGAATGAGAAGGGGAGAGCTCCGGTGGTGGAGATGGAGAACATGGGGGTGTTCTCCGTTGGTTACGGTGAGGGAGAAGGAGGGTCAGTTTTTTTTTTTTTGAAACCGATGGTATGTACATGCTCTATCAATAGACCGTCTAATAGTTAGACGGTCACCGATCAGACCATTTATTTGTGGCAACTTAACTCCCCTCACGCGGTCTCCCTATGACCATTCATACCACTAGGAAGTCTGACACTAGGCCGTGTTAATGCCACAACGAGGTTCAAGCTAGCAGTGCCCTTACGGCCCTATCTGGACCGTTTATATATTTGGACGGCCTTGAGTTAGGCCGTGTATGTGTTGAAATGATTAATAACTTCTTAAGCTCATTCTTCTTGCTACATTATGTGCTTCATTGATAATCTGATGGCTTGATTAATTTATTTCGTGATATACAATTGCAAAACCTTGTTCACGATTCCCTTGCAGCATTACTTTACTTCCACTTCCATTTTCATCAGGTAAGTCATGTAAGTATCTCGTACCCTAACCCCTTAATGCATTACTATATGGTATCTATGCTATATTATCTCAAGAACCGGATGGTCATTCACGTGTTCCAGGATCTAACGTTCCCCTTTAACAAAAATGAGGATGATCTAGGTGCACGTGTTTAATCATCATATAGGTCGTTAGGTTGAGAAAATTAGGGGACGATGGTTCTATCTCGCCCGCCGTGGTTGCAGATAGTGTCTTGACCCTGATTACCCCGGTCTAGCCATATTATTCTTGAGTATTTCGGCGCCACCATCTCGCTCGGGCTGCTCGACATCGCCAACATCGCCCATCCGGCGTTCGTGGTGATCGGCGCCTACTGCGCGTTCGTGCTCAACCAGCGCTTCGGCGTCGATCCGCTGATCGCCTGCGTCGTGCTGGCGCCGGTGTTCTACGTCGCCGGCGCCCTGCTCTATCAGGTCTATCACTACGCCTTCGAGCGCCGCGGCGAGATTGGCGTCGCGGTCCTCATAGGCCTTTACAAGGCGAATATGATCTTCAAGCGACTTCTGCATGCGGCCGGGCTGCGACAGGCTGAGGCGGCGCAGCCGCAGGGTACGCAGCAGAAGCGAATCGAGGATGCGCTTTACGACGCGATTGTTGGCGAGTTGGGTGTTGCGGTCGTAGAAGTCGACGTTCGCCCAGACGTAGCCATTGAGATCGTCGGCGCGGCAGGTGCGTTCCATCTCGGCCAGTGCCGCGCGTAGCGTTGCTTTGCCGCCAGGCGCGACCGAACGGGCCACGTCGGTTGCGATCAATTCGAACAGAGCGGCGCGGGCGCGATAGATGTCGCGCACTTCATCCATCGCCAGAGACGCTACGCACGGTCTTCGCCGCGGCGGGATGTCGACGAGACCTTCCTTCTCGAGCAGCATCAGCGCTTCCCGAACCGGGGTGCGGCTCGTCTGATATCGGCGCGACAATTCGACGGAGTTGAGATCGTCGCCCGGCTGCCGGTATCCTTCGATGATCTCCGCGGCAATCTCGCAGGCGATCCGGGAAACGAGCGAGGGGCGGTCATGCCGCTCCGCAACGATGGCGCGGACCACCGCCAAGGCGCGGCTGAAGGACCGCTTGTCCTTGCTTCGTGTCGAAACCATCCTGGGAGCAGCCGAGATATCGATGAAGGACCTCCTTCTTGTGTCCGGGTAGATGCCAAAATCCTAACAGGTTTCCGGCGGCTTGAGCACGTCGCGCAGGAAGTCGCCGACGATGCGCTGCGCGGGAAATCGGTGCTGTTCGTCGCCGGCGAACTGGCCAAGGACCAGCCCAACGACGATCCCCTTATCGTGCAACACCTGGAGCGGCTCGGCGCCAGGGTATCGGTCGCCAAGGCCGATGCCGCGGCCAGCGGCGCCCAGGGCAAGGACCTGGTGATCATTTCATCGACCGCGAATCCGCGCGAAGTCGGCGATCGCTACAAGGCGGTGGCGGTGCCGCTGGTGACCTGGAACGCCTACGAATTCGCCGAACTGGACATAATGAAAGGACAAGCTATCGGCCAAAAGATGAGGCAAGTAGCCTGCTGGAGTGACGAAGATTATTTGGGGATGACACGTAGCGCAAAAGAGGGAGAGTTAAAGGGGGCAAATGGGGTCTGGAGTCGACTCTATAGACACGGAGTTGATTCAAGGCGTGATAAGGGGTAAAGGGGCAAGTAAGGATGATTTGATAACATCAGGCAAAGTTTGTGGATAATAGTGAAGAATAAGATTTAAGGGTGACAAATGTGTTTTAACTGTGATAAATATGCATACAAGGGTCACAAATAGGTAAAGTGGTGACTACTAAAGGTAGCGATAGTTCTTAAGGATGACACAGAAGGGGGGGTGATCCGGCGTGGCCGATTGGCATGTCGGATTGACCCATGCTGTTTTAGTGGCGTAGCAAAGAGATGGGAGGGATGGAAATAAAGGGGGCATAGAGAGACACATAGGAGAGAGAATAGATTATAGGGCCAACAAATGTCTCGTAAGGGTGACAAATAGACATTAGTGGTGAAAAATATATATGTTAGGGTGACAAATAGGAAAAGTGATGATGATTGTAGGAATGGCCATGCAGACGCGGAAGAATGGTGATCCGGTGTGGCCAATGGAGCACTAGATTAACCCGCGCCATTTTGGCGAGGCGGGGAGATGAGAGAGGACGTGGCAAAAGGAGGATGTTGATCCAGCACGGGGCTTTGCACGATGGATTAGGCTACGTTGGGTGGAAGGGTAGCGACATTGGTTTAGGGGAAGGTGACGCTGGTTGAGAGGAGAAGGTCTTTAGACTTTAAGCAAACTCGTTTGAGGCCCAGTCCAAACCCTGGACTTCCATTATGAAAATTTATGAGTTATTCAAACTTTAATCATCAAATTCATTAGAGTAGAAGTTGATTAGTCCAATTTCGTGCGAGGTTCATACTCAAGCACAATTTTATTCCAGTCCGAGGTGGGCACACATGCACTACGTCGTATGATTATTAACAGAATCGCCCCACATTTGTTAACCCTTATAGGTAACTTAATTTTTTGTAGCATCATCGCTATTAACGAAACGATCACATGAGCTAGCAAACTGCAAGTAAATTTCGAAAGCATTTCCCCTTATCCCAGAGGGTCATGGGGAAAAGTAGAGACTCACCCACGGGATTCCTGGGGCAAGTTTCTAACTCCCGGGAGGCCAAACACGGCGACCGGTGAACCCAAATGGACCGAGACCCCGAGGGCTAGCCTCGGTGTGATACCCATGGCCTGTTTTAGGGACCGTTCCCCTGGTGGATGCATTCCCACTTCTTTCTGGCAATCTCCCAGGCTAGGGAGACTCTGCCAAAATTTTGTCAGAAATTCTATTTTCATCAACCATTTTCTGACTTTGTTTATTCTTATGGGTATGCTTTTGCAGATCAAATGGCATCCGGTTCTTCTTCTATTGCATCCCGTGCCGTGGTGACATGGGAAAATGTTCACTCCTTGGACCGGGGGCATGAGCAGCTTGTTGCGGTTGCAGAATTCTCAAACTCGGAGACCGATACAGTGGACACTAGCCGCCTCCTCATTATCGGGGGTGATTCTTTCAAGTATTACCGCAGAGATACCGCCAGGAGAGATCACCCTAAGACAAGCTTCTGATGGCATTCCTCAGATGGTTCAACATTCAAGTGAAGAGGGACTTGTTCCTTGTCTGCAAGCTGAGTAGGCGTTGTTGATTGAGAGGGATAGCTTGACTGACTTTGTTATGCGGGGAAGGCCCATCTATCTCCCCGAGGAGGTCTGAAAATAGAGTGTTGTGCTCAGACTGCAAGACCTGGCTCCAGAGGACAGGCTGCTGACCAGAGCCCCCGAATTCACACCCGCTCGATGGAATGAGACTGCAGGCCATGTTGACCAAGAGAAGCCAGTCTTCGATTTGTTTCTTGCCCCGTTGAAATGGGGGTACAGAGAAGAATCTTTCTTGCTGGGTTGCCTGGTGGTCCATTTCAAGCATCAGATTTCTATGGGGTGGTTTGTCGAGTTGAAGGCCTCCGATGCCCACGCATTCGGACCTGGAGCGATGGACTATATAGACTATGTGCTGCAACATTATACTCCTATCTTGGTCAAGACTGGCATATATCTTAGTGTGTACGCCTCGAGGTACCGCTACCCTATCTCCCGGGGCCTATGCTGCGGCATGATTAAAGTGTTCTGCCCTGAATATAATACTTTCTACACTTCAGAGGGAGAAACCTCTTTGGATCTTTGGAGCCTTTCGCAATTCAGTGGCTTGCCAATCGACGGAGAGCCGTACGAAGAAGTTTCCTGGCCAGACTAGCTAAAAGATCAGACAGATGACGAAGGCTGGTACTTGATAGGCTTCACTTATCGCTACTTGATGAAGGCGTATCGTACACTTTGCCACTCATCGTACGATACGAGGGAGGCACGCAAGCCTAGAGAGAAGAGGCACGTGCGGATGGGCACTTGGCGACAATTTGCTGGTCTCAATAGTCCGTGTCTTGAGTCTTCACCTAGAGTCCTAGGCCACCTAGCGGTCCCGCATCAACTTGAGATATAATTCCTACTAAACGCTCGCTCACCTAGTATTTTTCCTTATTTTTCAGGTAATTTCGATGACGAGGATCACTCAGATGGGATTGGACATGAGTGAAGAGTTTAGAGCCATTCCAACCGTCAAAGTGTTATCTAGTCTTGTCTTTTCTACTTTCTTGAGTCATCCATTGTACTTTTCTTTTATTGAGTCCTAGTTCTGTTATCAAAGAGATTGTAATGGAAGTATTTCAAAGGTATGATGAATAAAAGATTGGGTTATCATTACTTGTGCATGCTCTGTCTATGTGTGTCGAGTACACTTACGCTCTGATTGACATGATCGAATATAACTCGTCACGCACTCCAAGTTCCTTCCGCACTCAGAGTGTGATAGTTTTTATGGTATCAGAGCCTAGGATATTCAATTGCAAAGGAACCCAAGCCCAAGGATAGGTTTAAACTTTTACCTAGTGAGATTGGGTAGAGCCAAGGGTTAAGTTAACTAGGGAACTTAATAATCACATATTGATAGAGTTATTTTAATAATTGTAGGATCATCGCCGTAGAATGTGCTCAGTGGCGCGACATGCAAATGACCGTACAAGGTCTTACCTAAGCGCTACAACAAATAGCGCAAGGAGGTGCCAATCGTGGAGCGGGAAATCTCCACCAAAGTTTTCATAATATGAACCCACCCAAGTTCATTAGCTCGACTGACCCTGATGATGCCGAGCATTGGATTAGGGAGACTGAATGCATATTCTGAGTTATGTAGTGAACTGACCAAGAGAAAGTTCTGTTGGTAACTTTCTTGTTAGAAGGGACGCTCGTTTCTGCTGGGAGTTCGTAGAAGCTACTAGAGACCAAAAATAAGTTACTTGGGCAGAATTCAAGGAATATTTTAACAACAAGTATTTTTCTGACCGTATACAAGAAAAGAAGGCTGCCAAATTCGCCAGACTTAAGCAACGAGCATTATCAGTGGCCGAGTACGAGGCTCAATTGTTGTGTTTTTCCCTATTATTTTGATGATGCTAACACTATATTAATCACTGTGCATTTGCTTTGCCAATATTTTAACCGTGTTGATTAAGTTACTGTTGGTTGTTTGAACATCATCATACTTCGTGCACAAAAATTCTTTCATTTGAATACATGCTCAAAGTGGTCAGGTTTGAGGCATAGTTATCTCTTTCCGAGAACAAGACGCTTAGAGTTCCTGTAGGGGATTTAAAGAGAGAGCTGACTTTGTTTTCCTAGCTCTCTTTTTCCTTTTCTGAGGATGAGGAACCTCTCCTCTCCCCTCGTGATCGCACTGTCTCCATTTATTCTTACCAAAGTTCAAGGAATGCAGGATCAGATCAGGCACCAGCATCGGGTATGCCCAATCCCGATTCGGATCGGATAGGCCATTCCAAGGGAACCGATCCAATCCGCAAAAAATGTTTTAAGTATATTTATAAACTGAAAAAGTATTTACACAAATAACATAAATACACTTTCATCTCTTTAAATCAATCCCTAATAGGTTAGGATCGGCCGATCCATCATAGAATTGGCCGATTTTGGTTGATTTTGGTCGGCTTCGGACCCAGTCAATCAATTTTTAATTATTTTTCATTTTTTAAATTTTCAAGTTGGGATCGGTTTAGGGGCCAAAATCGGATTGGCCCCTGCCAATCCCGATCCGGATTGGCTGATTTTGCATTCCATGCTAAAATTGGTAGTGCAGTCTATCATTTCTAGGAAAAAGAAGAAGATGCTGAAGTGAAAGTTGTCTCGAGAATATAACCAGAAATCTGACTGGGAGATGGCATTATGCAGTCTCTACTAATACCTTCAACTACATGTCATCGAAGAACTGCTGTACTAAAGGATGTGCAGCAGCAGAAGATCCCAGAAAGAGATTTCTCCTTTGCATGAAAAGAAAATCTAGGGTTGTCCCAAGAAATCCTCAAATTATACTATATATATATACACACACACAGACGCGCAGAAGCCTAAGCATATTCCTCACAATTGTATGAATCACTTCAAAGCATGGTTTGCCGTCTCTGACTGACTCAGGTGACTCATACCATATCCAGGCTAGACTGAGATAGCTGAATCGGTTTCTAGTCGACCTAAGAAGGTCCAAGTCAGGCTGACTCATACCAGATCTGGAATGGACTAAGTCGATCTGGTCTGCGGAGTCAGCCAACCTTGCTTCAATGACCTTCCCTAAAATAGCTACAACAGGCCTAAATATATTAATTCTCTTGGTTGCGTTGAAGATAAAGGATGCATATCATTGATTTATACTTTTTGGATAAATAGCCGTGCCCATATTTCTAATATCATATAGTTAAGATTCACAAATGAATAAAATAATTAAATAACATTCTATTTGTTTCATTTGGGAAACAACCATCAGCGCGATGCCAGACTTCCCAAACGCTGCCTTTTAACGACTTGTCATCATTGCCGCGATCTTCGTCTTCACGCTTTTTGGAAAGCTTCACGTCTTTGTAAACGTCGCCTGACGCCTTATAGAAACGCTTGCGCAACTCCTTACGCGTCATCCATGCGCGACGAGCTACCCAGCCAACTTCCGACCATTTATCAAAAGAAAACACCAACAAATTGATTAAAATTAATAGTGAGCAGCATCGTTCATAAAAGGGAAAAACAAAAACACCTATCCTCCAAAGCTCTCTAGTAAAGGATAGACATGAGGAAAAAATAATAGACATTAAAATATTAAAATATCTTGATAAGTAGAGTCTCATTCAACAAGGGGAATTTTTCCCCTTGTTTAACATTCCTTCAAAAGGAATAGAAAGAGCCAGGAACTAGGTCTGCAGGATTTGTCCGTAACCAAAAACTAAATCAGGCCATATTCCATTTCCACTCATATGGTATTGAGAACTTTTGGGCTAATCGTCACTCAATCACGGCAAGAGAGATATGCCCTTCATATTTCTAAGACCATCATCTCTAATCAGCAATCATGTGCCCTAAATCCCCATCCCCCATCATTGTCATCCCTGAGTTAAGATAATCAATACCGGACCATCCCTTCTGAAACACCATTTTTCCGTATTCACTTCTGTCCCTTCTAAAGAAACATCACTGTTCCACCACCACTACAGCTCATAGATCAATCACTGCAGTAGTTGCCAGAAATTGGAAAGTTGTACCCTTTAAACCTTCCTCATATTCTAAGACACTCAATGTTCCGACGCCACTATAGCTGGTAGAGCAACCTCACCACCAACTGCCAGTAAGGCAAAACATGTTAAACCTTCCCCGTACACATCAATCAACACTCAACATAGCTAGGTCTTGTGTAGCATAATTCTGCTATAAACCGCATAAGGATGCCATCCACATCTCCAAAAACCAATGTCAGCCACGTTATGTGCTCCAATGTCAAACTTGAGATTCTTCCAGGCCTCAAAGATTAAGAGATCTCAAATCAAATCCATATGGAGAACCAATCCTAACAAGGAGCTTCAAACTTAAATCTACATGCGCAAAATGATGTGATTTGATCTTCTCAAGACCTCCACATTGCCGATCGCACCTTAGTCACAAAAATAAAATTCAACAGTCACCACCTAAATCTTGGTGAACATATCAATACCATGCTTATTAAATAAGTCCGTCCGCAGGTTCATCTCCAACCTGTCGGGCCGCTGCCAACCATTTCACAAGCTGATGATGAAAGACGCGCCGTTCGCCGGCATCCTGGCAGGTGTCACCGTGCCGGTAGTCGTGTACAATCTCTTCATCAAGGATAATTTCGCCTGGTTCCTCTTTTCGCTAAAGAAGCCGGATAAGAGATCCGCTAAAAATACTCCGCGCGAAGCCGTGTCGGCATGACCACTATCCTACCGGTCATACCGGCGGATAACCTCCAATGCCGCGGAATCGATGTGCCGGGCCGTATCGCTCAACGGCTTACCATAAAAGATGGTCTCATACTCATTGCGATAAACACCATTGGCATGCGTCCGCGCCATGACCTCGGGATTCAAAGACGTATAAGTATAGAAGCCCACGGCTGCTATACCCAGCACGACATAACCGGCAAGCCACACCGACAACACGACCTGTCGCCAGCGCGGACCCTGGAAAGGTAGGTAACCCGCTACGATGGCCACCAACGGCAGCACCGGCACCCAGAAACGCGGATCATAAAAGGGCCAGTTGAACATCACGATCGAATAAAAAAGCAAGTATGCCTTTACGATCAGCGGTATTTCGTTCTTGCGGAAAAAAAGTAGATAAAGGAACCCGCCGAACAGCAGGATGCCCAGTACCAAAAACAGCACCGTCAACCGGTGCTCGCCCAGATAAGGGACCCACTTGACCACCGACGTATTCAAACACAACTGCGGCCATTCCGTAAAATGCCACTCCAGCATTTTGCCAAACGTCAACCCCTCCTTGAACTGCTTGGTGAAAACCCCGCCATAATGGTTCAACCCCAGCTGCCGGGAAAAGACCACTATCCCCAGACCCGCCACGCCGACCAATATCACCAGCCACTTATGCCGTTTGATGAATTCCATCAGCTGCCGCCGGAACTCCCACAAAAGCCCCACCGCCAAAGCCGCCACCAACGCCACCCCCACACTACGGGTGACAAAGGCGAGCCCGGCAGCAACGAATGCCAGGATCAGATATCCCGCCTTTTTGCCTTCGGAATACCGGTGAAAATAATAGAGACTGGCCAGGGAAAAGAAAAGATACTGCATCTCGGAAAGCGGATGCGTCACGAATTTGATGATCGTCCAGTTCAAAAGGACCAGCATCGCCGGCAATAACCCGGTGCGCGTCGACCCCGCCAGCTTCCCGGCAAAATAAAGCCCGCCGAACAGGTATAGACAGTTGATAATAGCAAAAAACACAACACTGGGAAGGGATACTGAACGTCCTCCTCATATATAGGACCAATTGGTCAGAATTAGAGAAGGTGAGGTTTGCCATGAAGAGGTTAAGGGACCGAGCCCTAATCTATTGGCTACATAGTGAGGAGTGCCTTACCATCTGATTCCGTAAGCCTGTAACTTGGGATTTGATGAAGAGGATGTTGTGCAAGAAATATGTCCCACCCACTTATCCTCTAGCATCCCATCCAAAGCCCCTCCCCCACCAACCTCCTTTGCACCCTCCTCCAACCCGGCCTCTCTCCAAATCCACCCCTAATGAGAGCATGAGCATGGGAGTAGAGAGTGTTATCAAGGTGCTTGAGGCCTCCCGCAACTGGGAAGATGAATATGAGGCACAATGCCATGAGTCAGGCTAGTAAATTCCCATCCAACCCATTGACCAGTAGTTAGGTGTGGTTGAGTGTCTCCACATTCAAACCAAAGAAGAGGATTGGCCTAGGATTCCTACCCTCCCCGCCTTCACTGAAGTGAGAAAGATAACCATAGGAGAATCTCTAGCTCGTTGGCTAAAGAGATGTCTAATCCTGGGAAGCCCAAGCCCATTTTGCCCACTTATGGAGCACCATTCCCAAATAGTGCCCATCAACTCCTTTCACACTACTTTCCAATCCTACTACATTGTAGAGGCCATGGACGATCTTATTGAAGGTCTAGGATGGCAATTAGAGTTGACTAGAATGTTGGCCCTAGGGACCGACCGACCGACCCAAATGTATTGGTTTCATCCTCCCTTATTTTGGCTCTATTACCTCTGTCTGCACCATGGATTACTAGTGAAATCCTCTTGTTTCTCCCCACACCTGACGAGCCTAACCCTATCGAAACCCAAGCCATTGATAACCCACATGAGGAGTCCAATCATCCAAATGAAGCCAATGTTCCATCTACCTTCATGGTAGAAGATGACCTATAGCGCATTAACGAACACATAACATAGACAAACATAGAGGAGGAACTTACCATTCCAAGTCACACTTTCCTTGATCCCTTTGACCCCACTGAGTGGGAACTCCAAAACCAACTTGTCCCCTTTCCCTCTTTCACCATTGTCTACCCCTTATCCCTTCCCGAAGGCCATTGCATTAGGCCCAATCTGACACAATGCTTCCCCACCACTACATGCCAAGTGGCCCCAAACCGATCTCTTGGGATGAGCCACACCCATCCCTGGGCCCAACCCATCCATAGGCCCAACCAAAACCAACCCATCCCTAGGCCTAACCAAAACCAAGGGACCAATAATACCATTCATTTTTCCAGTTGATGAGGTCCCAACCTACATTGGAGAACTTGTCGAATGGGCTTTCTTTAGTCAAGAGATTTATGAAACTGAAGAGGGGTTATCTCGCGCTGTCCCTGAGCTGAGGACGATGACCACAATCGTGAGAACTGCAAGAAGGGAAACGAATCAGGGGTGCCCAGGGATGGATCCCCGAGGGAAACCCTTTGATGCTTAAGTCAGTAAATATGGTAGAGCTCTGATGCAAAGGGGGGGTGAGAAGGAGATGGGGGGCACGAGATTCCTCTCCACCAAGTGGTGAAGTGATTCTAGCTCAGGGTTAATATCGCTTAATAGCGCTTACCTTTCGTAGGAGGGCCTCCCTGGTTTATATAGCGATTCACGAGCCGTAAGAGCCCTGCGAGGCGAGGAGTTTTAGGGGAGGTTACATCCTCTTCGTGGGCTCATTAAGGCATGAGGACTCTTAACTCTCCATTATCCCCACGATCTCCCTGCTCTTAAAGGGCGCTTAAGGGTCGCACGGATAAGCTTACGCCAGTCCATCCGAGCGAAGGGCACGGGCTCACAGGGGGGTTTCCCGAGTGACAGGTGCAAGGCTTGTGCAGGGCGCAAGGGTCCTGAAGGGCCCTCTTGACCAATCTGATGCTCAGACTTCTGAACCCGAAGGTTGCCTAGGAAGTGTTTGATCCGAGTAGGTTATTGGGCTTAGTGGCCCCTCGGGGGGGGCTGTCACTTATGGGAGCTGGGCCTCATTTGGTCTGTTAGGACCTCGTTTGGCCGCTCTATGTGGGCAGTAGAAATCCCCCTCTCCACTTGTCCCCCTCGTACTCCCGAGCCAAGACTAGGCTTGGTCGAGTCGCAATTGGGGTAGATGTAGGTGGCTCGAGCCAAGTGGGGATTTTTCTCCGACAGGGGCCACTTGATGCGGTTGTCCTCGGGATACACCCGTAATGATGATAATTTTTATGAATTGATGTGTGGAGCCCCTTTTTGAAGATTAGAATGTTGCACTGCTTCCCACGGGGGGTTTATAAGCATAGTGCGTGCAGCCACTTCCAACTTCCATCGCTTAGGGCTTATCTTTCCACCATCTTTGCATTTGTGAGGAGTTCATGTGCCGCGAGGGTAACCGAGAAGGGCGAAGAGTTGTGGCAGCCTTCGTGGAGCTTGCAGAGGTGACGGCGGCGGCGATTTGCCAACTTCTGCTTCCCCCTGAGTCATTCAGCACAATGTCCTCTTCTTCCTCCTCCAGCTCTCCTGGTGGCTCTATGGTGGATAAATATTCCGAGGCCGAGGTGCAAGAGGTTGAGCGGGCTCCTAGGGCTTTTACGGCGCTGGTGGAACCTCTACGCAGTGAGCTGACTGAGGACGAGGTGAAGCAGTTGGAGGGCCGATATGGGCTACCCTGGAAGTATTATTTCTCCCCTACGGAGCCCTACAAACCTAGTGTGGACACTCGCTCCGGCCTCTTCTGTTCCTTCCAATTGGCCTGGAAGTGCGGGTTTCACCTTCCTCTTCATTTCTTTGTTGCCGAATTGCTTCGGTTCTACCAACTAGCTCCAGTCCAATTGGTCTCTAATACTTATACCTTCATATTCTCTTTTATTTTTCTTTGTCATTCGTGTGGGGTCGAGCCTTCGCTGGACCTCTTCCATGCCTTTTTTGAGTTGAAGGAGCATACCCACGCGGCTAAGGGCTTCTTCTATCTTCAGGCGAAGAGGGGGAGGAGTTGCATAACCCTCTCTGCCAAGGACTCCTCCCACAAGGGCTAGAAGACTCAATATTTTTGGGTGGGCGCGGCCTTGGACAACGGGTCTTGGAATTTCCCGTTGGTGCCCAACTTTCACCCAAACCTTCCTCCAAAGCCGGCTGTGATTTCCCCAGAGGTGGAGAAGAAGGCTGCCTTTCTTCAGGAGAATCGCCGATCCACCGCTAAGTTGATGATTGAAGCCAACATTGAGGAGTATCCCTCTCGGATGGTGAGGCCTCCATGTAAGGGCTTCAGGGCCTTGTGTTAATGTTGGGTCGCATTAGTGAACTTCTTACTAATGGTCCACTTTTTTTTCTTTGCTCAGATTCGAGGTGAGTGGTTGATGAGGGGGCGTCGCCGACCGAGGTGGTGATGGGTACATCACTTACCCTTTCACTCCGTGGGGTCCTGCTGCTCGCCATTGTGTTCGCCACGACTTGAGGAGTCCTTTACATTGCCTTTTTGTTTAGGAACCTTCTTAGCTTTTGGTTTTTGGTGGAAGTTTGGAAAAGATTGATTCTGGTTCCAGTGATTTGTTTTCGAATGATAAAAGGAGTTGTAGCTCATAGGGTAATAGGTGTGACCAGGTCTATATGTGTAGGAATTGAAATGAGGCCAAACTACTGACTGAGTCAACTTATGTGGGAGCCTGTGTTGACCTATCCCCCGTACCTCCCAATAAGGACTCCTTTGAGGCTATTGCATGGGCTCTCTAACAAATGTGCGTTAAGCTGTGTATGGCTTTCTATCATAGTAACTGGGCACTGACCAAGAGTATTCTGATCTCACTCCAGAAGAGTGCCTACATGTGCTACCCTTTTGACTATTTCTAGCCTTAGTGTAGTTTGACCTGGACTGAGATTTATGTTGTTTTGGCTGGAATTTATGAGGAGGTTTCTTGGGAATTTTAGGACTTTTCTTCTGAGGTTCCTCCATTTCTTCTTTTCCCTTGCTTTGAGCAGGTTTAGAGTTTGAGCTAGTGCACCTGCAGAAGACACAAAAGTGATGGTTTTTAAACCTATTTCCTTTTTATTCGTGGGATTATAGCCCAACCCTTCCTTATTGAAATTCATCCTTGATCCTAACAAGGCATCTAAATTCTCTCTACCATCCACAAATTTTCCAAAGTATTGTTGTTTATCTTTCAATTCCTTTTGAAGTGTTTCAACATTTTCAAGTAGTTGAGAGTTAACTTGCTTGACAGCTTCATATTTCTCACTACACAGTTTGTTGTCATTTTCATAGCTTTACATTTTTAATTGCAGTTCATCAATCTCATTCCTTAAACTCTCATTTTCAACATCCAAGTCTTTCATTTCATTTTTTTCATATTTCAAGTCTTCAATCACTTTCTTTAGATCTTGAATTTCTGATTCCAGTGAGACATTCTTTTCATTCATGCTATGATCATACACAGTGGTGTTGATTTTCTTCTTTAAGACTTTATTTTTCTTTTTTTACATGTCATATTTGTCCATAAGCTCAAAGTATGCCTCTTCCCAATCACTAGTAGAGAAATGTTCAAAGAGAGAGTGTACCTCTGATTCTTCATCTCCCTTAGCCATAAGACACGTGTCTTCCTTCTTCCTCATCTTCTTCTTCATCACTCCATGTTGACACCATAGCTTTGTTATTTTTCTTTTTCCACTTTGTGGAAGCTTTCTTTTCTCCTTCAGGGCACTCCCCCCTCTCTAGGGAGGAGAAAAGGCTGTTTTGGGAAGAACTTATAACTCTTCACCAAGCTGCAACATTACTGTTTCAAGCTTGAGAAGTTCTGGTTCAGAGAGGCTAATTTATGGAGACTCTCTCTAGTGCTTGGAATGTTCAGATTAGGTCCACCTCTACTATGGCTATTTTTGCTAGGAAGCTACAACATATAGCGTAGGTACTTAAGGCGTGGGGGGCAGATAAAACTCTCCTTGGGAGGGTGGTGAAGGACAGGATTCTACATCAGATCGGGGGGCTAGGCAGGCCTTATGGATGAGGAGGATAGAAGTCTGAGGGATTCCCTGAGGGCATAGTTTGATGAGATCCTCTCTAAGGAGGAGATCTATTGGAGGCAGAGATCGAGAGATAGATGGATTAAAGAAGGTGACATAAATACTGCTTACTTCTAGTGCATTGCTTCAAAGAGAAGGGAGGTCAACAATATCTCTTGTATTAAGGTGGGTGGTCTTTCCATGTCTTCTGAGGAGGATATCGGGAGGCAGGCTAGAGACTTTTATTTTGGGTTGTTTACTGAGGATGAGCATTGTAGGCCGAGAATTTCAGATGACTTGCTTCCTTGCCTCTCCTCTAAGGAGAGGGATGCTATCTCCCAAAGTTACTGAGAGGAGAGGTTTGTCGAGTAGTTTTCTCCCTTGCTGGGGACAGAGCTCTTGAGTCGCATGACTTCCCTTTGACTTTCTTCCAGAAGTGCTGGAAAGTCATCAAGGTTGACCTTTTGGCAGCTGTAAGGGAGTACTTGTAGGGGAGAGCACATTTGGGAGGGATCAATAAAACCTTTTTAGTGCTTATCCCCAAGAAGCTATATGCACAAGAGTTCTGCGACTTCAGGCCCATCAGCCTACTCAATGACTCTTACAAGATCATCACTAAGGTGTTGGCAGGGAGGTTGGCTGGGGTGATAGAGAGGTTGATCAACAACTTCCAGAGAGCTTTCATCAGAAGGAGGCATATCCACAATAACTTGTTGGTGGCCCATGAGTGTTTATTTGCTATGAAGACTCAGCAAAAGAGAGGAGTGATCCTGAAGTTGAACTTCGAGAAGGCCTATGATAGGGTTAATTGGCAGTGTCTGTTTGATGTGCTGGAGAAGATGGGCTTCGGGGAGAGATGGATTGGTTGGCTCAGGGCTTACATTTCTTCTGTCTCCTTTCTTGTGAATGGGAAGCCGTCGTCCTTGTTCTATAGTAAGTCGATCTTCCTCAGGAAGAATCTAAATGGAATGTCATACATAGGCTAAAAAATGCTGATAATCGAAAAGCCTTGAAGCTGATGAAAAGGGCAGTTGATATTGATAAGTTTTCTTGTGTCTCTAAGTGCAAGAGTGCTAAAGAAATACTGGATGAGTTGACTACCATACATAATCAAGAAGGGAACAAGTGCTTGTTGGTCAAAGATCACAGCAGTGATCAACTGGATGAATCTTCATCGCAGGTAAGTTCTGAATCTGATGAACTTACATTGAATGATTTGATGAAGCTTTACGGTGGGTTGCTAGATAAGTATAAAAGAGTCAACTCTGAAAATAAGATATTGAAAAAGAAAGTGCCATCTAAAATAAGTTCATTGCAATCTAAAAATGAACATCTAAAAATAGAAATGAAAAAGGTTGGTCATTCATGTGATAAGTGTGTGTCTGTAAAAGATCTGAACACTAGTCTTCAATCTGAAATAAAATGGCAAGATGGGCTGATTGTCTCTCTTAGGGAAGAAAATGAAGAATTACTGAACAAGAAGAAAGAACTTGAAAAGAATGAGGAAGAGTTGAATGAAAAGCTGAGCTCGATGGCCAAAGATGAACAGATGAAAGAAAATAAAAATTTGAAAGAACAAAATAAGAAGCTGATAGTTCTAAATAGTGTCATGTCAGAGAGGCTGTTAACTTTTGAAAAGGGAAAGTGTGTTTTAAAGGAAAATGAAGCTAACAATGAACTAAACTTAAAATAGGAAATTGATACTCTCAAAAGTTTAAATGATGCACTACATCAACAAGTAATTTTCTGTGAAAATGACATTGCTAGTAATGAGATTAACATTGCTTCTCTACACTCTGAAATCCAAGATCGGAGAAGTTCTATGTCTAAATTTGTTAAGGAAAAAGATAACTTGGATAAAATTCTTAGATCTAAAGTTAGTTTTCAGAGAGAAAACTAGGATACAGTCACATGAATAAGAAAGAGGCTGAGAACAATCTCTATACATCTGTTGAGGGCAATTCTGAGACAGCCACAATCAAACATGCACAAATCCTTCAATTCACTGCTCAGAGAATAGAAAAATAATTTGAAAAATTGAAAAAGGTTGATAACCTGAATAAGTCTATAAAGGCTCCTACTGCCACAGGACATCCTGTTCATAAATCTGTCACAAATACATTTGCACATAAAAAGAAAGTTTCATGTCACTATTATTGGAATGATGGCGGTGCTAGTGGTCGCCACGCGGGTGACGTCCTCCATGTCGACCAGTTCGTTCTGCAGCCGCCGGTCGACAGCCAGGGTCACGCCGTCGGGATCGGCCTCCTGGGCCAGCAGGCCCGCCAGGATTTCCGGGTCGAACAGGTGGTCGGACATCATCAGCACGAAGCGCTCGCCGAGCGCCGCCTCGGCGGCGGCCACCGAAAGCCCGTTGGACTTCTTCCAGTCCAGATTGCGCACGGTCTCGATCTTGACTTCGCGACGCGCCGCGACCTCGCGCAGGAAGGCCTCGACCCGCTCGGCCTCATAGCCCGTCACCACCACGAATTCGTCCAGCCCACCGGCATGGGCGCTCTCGATCACCCGCTCGATCAGCGCCACGCCGCGCACTTCCGCCAGCGGCTTGGAAAGGGCGATGTCGCGGATGCGCAGGCCCTGGCCGGCAGCCACGATCAAGCCCTTGATCGCCGGACGGGTCTTGTTGGCCATGAGTTTTCCGTTCAAGGACTGACGCTTTCGGTGAGCGCCCCCAAAAACCCGAAGGGGGAAAGCCAGGGACGCTAGCGCCGGGCCATATGCCGAACAAGATAACCCCGTACGCGAACCGCCTAAGGACCCAAACCTGGCTATGAAATCAAGCGGTTCTTCATCACCAGAGGTTTCAGAAGGCGCCGGACCGGCGTCCGCGCCGCCCGCTCCAGGCGCAGCGCCGGGCCGTCCAGGCGAGATCGAGGGCGTCACCAACGTCTGGCTGATCCACCCGATCTCTCGCCGGGTCGTGGACGTGCTGGCCAGGACGCCGATCACCCCGAACCAGGTGTCGGTGGCCAGCGTGTTCTTCGCCGCCGCCGGCGCGGCCAGCTTCGCCGCCCTGCCCTGGCCCATCTCGGCCTTCGCCGGCCTGGCGCTGCTGATGGCCTGGCACGTGCTGGACGGCGCCGCCGGCGACCTGGCGCGCCGCACCGGCCGCGCCTCGCCGATCGGCGAACTGGTGGACGGGGTCTGCGACCACGCCAGCCAGGCCTGCGTCTACATCGGCCTCGGCTGGATCGTGGCGCGCAACGCGGGCGTCTCCGTGGCGGTGGAGTTGGGCCTGGCGGCGGCGGCCAGCCACTTCGTGCAGGCCAACGGCTATGAGACCGGGCGCAAGACCTATCGCCGCTGGGTCTATGGCGCGGCCTGGATGCGCCAGACCCAGAGCCAGGGCGGCAACATCTTCCAGCGGCTGCTGGGCGGCCTGTACATCGGCGTTTTGCCATTGCCCGCCAGTTGGTCACGATGGACTACCTGGTATACATGGGTGGACGCAACGCCGACAAGGCCATGGAACTCGCCTCCCGGCTGGATAGGGAAAGCCAAAGGGCTCGGGCCTCGGCGCTGGATATCAAGGACGATGGAAGTGTTGCAGATTTTTTCTCAAAGGTACAGCAAGAACAAGGGGCGATAGATGCCCTGATCAATAATGCGGCATGTGGATTCGACTCCGGGGCACAACCGCTGGAGGTGAACTTTGCGGAAGCGCGTCAAACGTTTGAAACAAACCTTTTCGGGGCGTGGCGGATGATCCGGCGGGCGCTGCCCCTGCTGATCAAAAGTGATGCCCCCTGCGTAGTGAACGTCAGCAGCGGCGCAGGGACATTTGCCGACCCGGTTTTCGGAATGGCCCATCATCCTTCCGGAGTGCCCGTCTATGCCTTGTCGAAATTGGCCTTGAATGGTCTCACCGTAAAACTGGCGAAGCAACTGGAAAACGACGGCATAATGGTAAATGCCGTAGACCCCGGCCTGGTAGCCACCTACCCGGGCATGGAAAAAATGGGCGCCGTCGCTCCGGCAGAGGCGGCCAAAGGCGTTGTTTGGGCGGCCACCTTGTCGAAAGGAGGACCTACCGGCAAGTTCTTTCGCAACGGAAAGGAGATGGAGTGGTAATACAATAAACGACACAATGGCTTTCTACCAGTTCACGCAAACGCAAAAGATTCCGGCACGATTGCCGGAATTATGGGATTTTGTCTCCTCCCCGCTCAACTTAAAGGATATTACGCCCCCCTCCCTGGGTTTTACAGTAACCGCCAAAACAGGTACTGGCAAAATGTACCCCGGGATGATCATTACGTATACGGTTAGGCCTATAATGGGCGTGCCCTTGAAATGGATGACCGAAATAACGCACGTCAAAGAAAACGAGTACTTCGTCGACGAACAACGCATCGGTCCTTACAGGTTATGGCATCATCAGCATAAGCTGGAAGTAATCGATCAGGGAGTACTGATGACCGATATCGTCACCTACGCTCCTCCGCTGGGTATTCTGGGCGCCCTGGCTAACCGGTTGTTCATAGGGCGGTAGTTGAAGGCTATTTTCGACTACCGAACGATCGCTATTGAAAAGAGATTCGGCAGATGGCCGGCGGCAATGCTGACGGACAGAGCTTAAGAAATACCACCGGATAAGCACACCCAGGCAGTCAGCTATGAACGGCACCGAAAAAGCCGCGGATCTGGTCGGTGTCGTGGGCGTCGAACGGGGCCTGGGAAACCTGGAAACCTTCGCCGGCCAGCGTTTGGGCGAACGCGGCGAGCGCCGCCCGGTCGCGGCCATTGACGATGACATGCGCCCCCGCCGCGCACAGTGCGCGGGTCATGGCTGCGCCCAGATGGCCCCTGCTGCCGGAAATGAAGGCAACCCGCCCGTCCAGGCGGAAAGGTTGCAACGCCGTCATGTTTGCCTCGCCCGAAATTGCAACCTGACAGCACAGGGTAAATAAGCTATTTACGCTGCCGCCCGTCGCAAATTTTCGCTGCACCGCAACATGTTATGCGGGACGGCATGCCTTATTGGAAACAGTTCTCCGCCTTAGTAATGTTGGAAACAGGTTCACACTAGACCCAGGCAACCAACCGTGTCGCGCACGGCGGCCGTCATCACAAAAGGACGAATTTCATGAAACGTACCCTTCTCCGCGCCGGTCTTGCCGCCAGCCTGATGCTGGGCGCCGCCGCCCTTACCTCGCCGGCCGCCTTCGCCGCCAGCAAGCAGCCGCCGATGACCGCCGCCGTGAACAAGTCGCTGGCCCAGGCGCAGAAGCTCTATGGCAACAAGGATTATGCCGGCGCGCTGGCCGAGATCCAGAAGGCCCAGGCCGTGTCGGACCCCAAGCCGTATGACACGCTGATGATCAACCGCTTCATGATGCAGGTCCAGATCGCGCTGAAGGACCTGAACGCCGCCGACGTGGCCGCCGAAGCCGCCGCCGACGTCGACCCGGCCGAAATTCCCGACGACCAGAAGGACGCGGTCTACAAGCCCGCCCTGCAGTTGGCGCTGAACAGCAAGCATTACGACAAGGCGCTGAAATACGCCAAGCTGCTGGAAGCGATGCCCGGGCCGCAGGACGCCCAGTTCCAGTCGCTGATCATGCAGGCCCATTACTTCGGCGGCGACCAGGAAGGCGCCAAGGCGATGGCGCAGAAGCATATCGACGCCGCCAAGGCCGCCGGCCAGAAGCCCCAGCGCAACGACTACGACGTGATCATGAGCGCGCAGGTCAAGGCCAAGGACGAAGCCGGTGCCGAAGCGACGCTGGAGCAACTGGTCGCCGACTATAACGACCCCGACGACTGGAAGCAGATCATCTCGGTCAGCTATGGCCAGAAGGGCATCCGCGACATCGACGCGCTGTATCTGGGCCGCCTGATGTTCCTGATCGAGCCTTCCCCGGACATAGAGAACCCGTTAGTCCCCATTCAAGAGCTAACATTCATGATAGATCAGGTGGCTAAGATGTTCTGAAAGTAGCACATCCCCTTCGGCCAGCCTCACAGAGAAAAAGAAGCATTCAAAAGGCTTTGGTACCCTGCCAGCCTGGACAAAGAATTGAGGCGTGTCTCCCAACACCCTGGATTGGGCTTCACCCTTGAAGAATATTATTACAGTGGGCACTATGAATTGGACATCATCTTCTCTTTCTTCCCAATAAAAGACAGTCCACCAGGGGCAACCTATGATGAATATCTGGCGAAAGCCGAACATACCAGGTCACCTCGACCAAGAGACCCAGAGCCAGAAGCCACAACCTCTTGCAAATGCTGGGAGTAAGTGAACTATGAAGAGACGACTTTACAAGCAAAATTTGACATGACAAATAATAGTGAAGTCGAAGACACCGAGGAAGGAGAAGCCTTCCTCCCCTGCAGCCTTCCCCTAGTGGTGATATCAACACCCCTCATACAAATCGAAGAAGTTTCTGCTGAAGCTGATCGGATAATACCTCTCCTCAAAGTCCTGACCAGAAAGGAGCAATACACTTCTACTGAGCATACGACGATCTGAAGTAACATGAAGACGGAATCATCCCTACGCATTGCAAGGCCAGAATGCTATCCCTCTGAGCCAGCAATGCACGAATGCCAATCTCTTCAGGATGCCAATTCATATTTTGAAGCCAAAGCTGTGAGAGGCCCACTAGCAGAACAATTCACACAGCAGCCACCGGCTGAACTAGAAGCTCCCGACGAGGTCCGGGGGCAACACAATGAAGAGGTTGAAGTATTCAAACTTGAGGATGATGTTCCAGACTTCATCGACCTCCAGCCGATCCCCCCGAAAATAGAAGATGGAGGCCAAGCCACGGTCGACGAGCTGATAGAAGTCAACTTGGGAAGTGAGGTTGACCCCAGGCCAAACTTCCTCAGTGCTCAACTGTCTTCTGAAGAGCAGAAGCTATACGTTGAGTTGCTACAAGAATACCGGGATTACTTTGCCTGGAGTTACAAGAAAATTTCAGGACTTAGCCCCACAGTTTCACAACATGAGCTGGCCATAAATCTCGAAGCGGAACTAGTAAAGCAGTCGCCATGGTGCATGAGATCAGAGCTTATCACTCAAATATGCAAAGAAGTTGACAAACTCATTGATGTGGGTTTCGTCGAAGAAAATCAATATACCACGTGGCTGTTGATGGTTATTGTAATAAAACTTGGAGTCTTTCTTGATCAATAGAAGTATTTCTTTCCATAGTACCTATGTAATTACTTAGTTTAGCATATTAATGTTATTTCTAGCTAGTTTCTAACTGTACGTCTTGATATTCCACATTCGGGCGTGACAGTTGCTCCCCTTTCTGTGGCTTGGAGAGCATAGGAGGAGATAATAGGTACCGTTTCAGCTCTTCAAACACCTACTCGCATTCTTGATCCCAGTCGATCTGCCCTTTCTTCTCTGGTGCTTTATTTGCTTGTTTGATGAGTCAGAAGAAGGGTAGACATCTTTCTGTCGCTCGGGATAGGAATCGAGTCACGACAACAATGCGGCCTGTGAGACACTGCGCATTCCTTACTCACACCGGTCGCTTCATCTCCAGCACTACTCTGATTTGGTCGAGATTCGCTTCGATCCCTTCGTGGGTTACGAGGAATCTGAGAAACTTACCCAACTTAACCCCGAATGCATACTTGCTTGGGTTGAGCTTCATGTTATATTTTCGGAGTGTTGCGAATGTTTCTGCTAGGTCAGTGAGGTGCTCGGCCACTTGGAGGCTTTTGACGAGCATGTCAACGATATAAACTTCCATGTTGCGACCAATCTGTGGGTCGAACATGTGGTTGACTAGGCGTTGATACATAGCTCCCACACTTTTCAACCCGGAGGGCATGCGGGTGTAGCAGTATAAGCCGTGGTTAGTCTCGAACGTTGTTTTGTGTTGGTCGGGCTCGTGCATGCTAATCTGATGATACATAGAGTATGCATTCAGAAAACTTAGCATTTCATGCCCGGCCATGGCATCAACCATTTGCTCGATTCAGGGCATGGGGAAGCTATCCTTGGGCATAGCCTTATTGAGATCTGTGTAGTATACGCACATCCGCTACTTCCCGTTACTCTTGGGAACAAGGACCACATTAGTCACCCAGTCGGGACACTGGGTGGGCCGTAGGAGTCTCGAGGGTAATTTTTTGCTCACTTGTTCCCTGATAACGGCCTATCGCTTGGGGTTTGCAATGCCTCCTGCGCTACTAAATCGGGCGGCAACTTGGGTCCAACTTCAGTTGGTGGGTTATGACCTCAGACGGGATTCCGGGGAGCTCGTCTTTCGACCAAGCAAATACATCTTGGTTTGGTTCCAGGAAGCTTGTATAAGCTTCCTTCTCCTGCTCAGATAGTGTAACACTGATCCGAAGTGTTCTGCTCGGGGGACCCCACTGGGGTCAAATGACCCTGGCGGACCCACCTGGGGTTGTTTGCACCAATAACATAGATGAGGGCTTCCGAGTGATAAATACATACCAATCTCCACAATGGCATTCTCCTCAACCACGACAACGTCGACCTCTGTCAGTGGCTCCGTAAGAGGGGGATGACTAAAAAAGAATCAATGTGTAGAGTGATGGCTAATGTAACGAGAAAGGAAAACTCATCCAACAAATGATATCGGCTTCTGTTAAAAGAATACCTAGAGCTGAAAAGTCAGTAGGGGTAGCTACATGGCCAGCATTGTCCTGTTCCTCTAAGGGTGCCTGAGGGGACTCCTCCGCCATGTCAATCTCCCAAGTTGAGAGAGAGGACTTGCCTCCATTTGATCAATAGCTGTTCAAATCAATGGAATTGTAAACATCAAAAAATTCCAAATGTGACGAGTAGGCACAAGGAAAAATATGCAAAGATACAACACATACCTGAAGCATGTACCCCGCTGGGCTCAATGAGGCTGACAGTACCTGTCAATAACCCAGGGGCCAAAGGTGGTGTTGCTCCGTCAGGCGCCCCCAATTCTAGGTGATTTTTATCAGCTATCGTCCCAGGCTCCAGGGCTCTCAGATCTCCATAATCTGGCAAATCCACAAGTGACCCGGATTCAATGAGTTTTGAGAACTCGTCCAGGGAGGAGGCTGATTTGGCAACTGCATAATGAGTGACAAGATAAGTAAAGGAGTCATAAATAAAATATGAGGATAATAGACTCCTAAAATTACCCGGGATCATCCTTCTCTCTCCGTCCTTAGAAGAGCTCGATGAGGAGGAGGAGGATTCCTCGCTGGAGGAAGAACTAGAAGTCCCTGTACTCGACAAAGCACTAGAGCTTCCCCCGCTTGAAGACCCAGAGGATGAAGAGCCCTCCTTGTTAAAAGAGGACTTCTTCAATAACAAGGAGAGTGAGCTGGACATAAGGAGAATAAAGGGGGGCATAAGAAACTTTTACATAAAGCTTGGACAGTAGGGGTCCCCTTTGTATTAGGCACAGGAGAGGCGGCAGTCACCGATGTATAGTCATCGGCGGAAGGATCCAAGCCCTCTATGTTTAGACTAACATCAAGGATGGACTCATCGAAATCCGATCTTGCCTCTGCGAAGGCATTCCCCCGGACTCATTGTAGCTCGAACTTCAGGACGAGCTGCATTAGAAAAAGGGGGTCATGTTTATAACATTATTCATACATTCATATTCATTCATAACAAAAGAAAATAAACCATATCATATCGCATCATGTCATATCATGTACAAAAGCATTTCGGGGTATAAGGTCAGGCCTATCACTGTCTCCTCCTCCCTCCTGCCTCTTCGATGGCGGGGCCATCGCAGAGCTGGTCTCCTCCTCCCGCTGGCGCCATCGGTGTCGCTCATCCTCCTCATTCCTCCGGCGGCCAGAGGAAGTCGTAAAGTAACTGAGGAAGGAACTGTGGGTGCCATGGCTGCCACTCGGGGTGGCCCAGCTGCACTCCCGACTCGCCTCTCTGAGACCCTCCACTAACCCCTCCACCTTTGCCACCTGGAGTCGGGCTCACTCTGCCTCAGACCGGTGGCGCTCAGCCTCAGCACGGACTTGCACTAACTCCTCAGCACTAGCTCGGAGTCGCTCTAGCTTAGCCCGGAGGAGTGTCGTCTCCACTGCATCCGCTGGCTGGCTCTGAGTTGACTCCTCTCGGAGGGGGGCCATCTCCTCCCGTAGCCGGGCACTCTCACCCAGAGTAGCTATCAACTCTGTCGCCTGCATACACACATCATCATTAGTCAAATTATATTTTATAGAAGCATAATTAATTGGGAAAGTGTAGTGAACATACCCTCTCGTAGAGTGCTGCCTCGGCTACCTCGGCCCGAGCCACTAGTCGTGCAAACGCCGTCTCCCACTCCACACGGTCAGCTGGCATCTGAGAGGAGGAAGAAGGAGCATCGGTCCCCTGCCGCTGGGTCCCCTCAGCTCACTACATTTAGAAACTCTAGGGTTAGTCATTTCATAGCATAATCATAATCAAAGTGCATTATTTAAAGTTTAGGGGTTAGAAAACTCACCAGTAGGGCGAGGGGTCAGGCCTCATCGTGCTCTCGGATCGTGGAGTGGAGGAGCCCCTGCAACTCCACAATCTGTCCCTGAGGGTCGATTTGCATTCAGGAAATCCAAATGTCAGTGCATCATCATATAGAAATCATAAGCATAATAGAAAGAGTGCTAGGGTTAGAAGTCGTACCGGTCGGCAGGTACCCCAGAACACCTGGTCCCAGTACTGCCTGGCGTATGCCTTGTAGTATGCCGCGTCGCTCTCTGCTCGGGCGGTCACAACCTGCCCGAGTGCCGTCCAGTCCGTGATCTGCTCTGCAGCACGTGCTATCCAGTCGAGGACCGTCGCCACGCCTCGTAGGTGTCACCCCATGCGCTCCCCCGGCTTCTCCAGAACCGGGAACTCTACTGTTGGCTAAGGGACGCTGATCGTCCTCATCACCAGTCTGAAATGGAGTAGCTCCACTACATTCATGCAGTGAAGCCACACATCGCACCCGAAGAAGGCAAGGGCCCCCACTACCCAGGGCTAACCTTCGTGCCCCTCATCTACATAAGGAGTCCAACGAACCTATCAAAACAGAAGGACACATCAGCATCATAAGCATATAGATTAAATTTAATTAAAGAGTCTGAGTTTAGAGTCATACCGAAGCATAAGGTAGTTAGTCCAAGTCATCTTGGAGCCCTCGGACCTGTCTCCGAAGGCCTCCGATCTCCCGAGGTGCGGTCCACCTCCTAGCAATCGGTAATAGGTCGGGGTAGGTCTCCTCGCCTCTCCCCAGCCCATGCAGTCGCACGTAGGCCCACACCTGCATTGTATTACACGTCAGCATATAGAAGCATGTACGAATTGCATAGTCAAGTCTAGGGGTCAGGTCGTACCTAAAGAAGAGGGGAGAATCCCCCGAGCATTGCTCGACGGCTAGTCGAGCTCAGGGTGTCGAAGAGAAAAGTGAGGACCGCAGCTCCCCACGCGAAGTCACCCACATGGTCCAGGTCCTCGAGAAGTGGTAGGAAGCAGCAATTGATGACGTCTACACACGTCGTGAAAAGGAGTCGTCTGAATAGCAGTATCAAGACCCTCCTCAGCACTCAGTCTGCCTCCGGTCCCACCTCTACTGCGACTCTCGGCCTCGCCCGATCAACCAATCTCTGAAGATGCTGCTCGAGTAGCTCCCCTGTCGCTATCCCTGCCCTCTGAAGTCCCAGGCTGTCCTGGAGTGCGGCCCGGGTCAGGGTAGTGGACTACCACTCAGGGTGCAACAAGTCCAATCCCAGGAGCTCCTGGGCCATCTCCCGATAGTCAGGATATGTACTGCCAGTAACCGGGGACCCGTGCACCTGCAGGCCAGTGAGTCGGGCCACGTCATCTAATGTGGGGACCATGTGCCCCCATGGAAAGAGAAACGTACGACTCACTAGGTCCCAGCGGTCGTGCAGAGCATAGAGGAGTGGTGTGTCAAACTGGCTAACCTCAATGCTCAGGAACTCTGAGAAACCCATGGCCGACAACCTCTCCTGCTGGATGTTGGGTAGTGCAAGGTACACTACCCGGACCTATAGCCAATAGATCTGGGTCCTACGCTTTCCCTGCATTCATTTACATAATTACATGTATTTAATTATAAATTCTTGTATTTCACTCAACAAAGAAATAAAAGAAAACACACTCTGCTCACAGAGCGCTTCCCCATGGACCACTCTATATCTTTCACGGCCCGATTTAGACCACTTAGTTTTCCAAGTTTCTGCTTAATGGATGGCTTACTCCAAGTCGCCCAGTTATCTCACGGTTTCATCCTAACCATTTCACTATGTCCTGTTTCAGGCACCTGCGGCCACTTTCTAGCCACCCAATTAATTCCACGGTAACCATCTTACCGTATTGCCGCCTCTCAGCCTCCTCACTTACTGGACTGGCATGGTTAGAGCTTAACCGTATTGCATTTTACGGTCCTGTTTGGACCGCTCAGTTCTCAAACAATTGGGATTCTGAATGGACCAATATAGTCTGTCCTTGTCAATCTCAGTTTTCCACAAACCATTCTTGGCCTATTCTCCTGTCGGTTTAGATGACCTAGCACGGTTACCCCCGTGCCGTATAGGTCTTCTACGACTCTATATGAGCCGTGTAGTTTCAACAAGCGGTTCCTGTTGAACCATTCATCGACCGTCTTCCCCGACGGCGTCAAACCCTTCCCCCGCAGGTGGTGATGGCCGTATGGCCTCCCAACCGGCCTCAAAGGGGTCGTTTGCCCCTATGCCCCCCCTAGAACTAACATGTATGATCTAAAAATGGGAATGGGGGCGAGGTCTAGGGCACCTACCTCCGTTGGCCGTGGACCCTTGGCCGCTTCCTCCACCCCCTCTGGTGGTGCCTCTTCAGCGTCGGTGCATGCTCCTGCTTCCTCCTCCACCACAGGCGGTGGGGCCGCCTCCTCCTCGACGATCGCTAGCACTTCTTCCTCAGGGATCGCTGGAAGTGCTCCCATGGCCGCCAGCTACGGCGTTTGGTTCCCTTCGTCGGCCATTCTCAGACGCCTCGCTTGGTGCTTCGAACGCATAGAGAAAGGCAGAGGTTGAGAGAGTGAAATTGCGGAGATTGAGAGAGTGAGGGGGTGATAGAGAGTGAGGGGAGTGGGGGAAAGGAGACTAGTGTAAAAAAAAAGTAGAGAAAGGAGGTCGGTCGACAGGGGTTGGGGTCCGACTGAGTCGACAGGGCCCTGGGCCTCCCATCAACAGCCTCTTTCCTGTGGAGAGAAGAATGTGTAGAGGCACTATTCATGCATTTTATACATGAAAACTATTATTTTATTCAAAGTACTATTTACCTTTTACACTATTTACTTCACCAGGTGTCCTTCTGATCTCGCATCGTCGTCCCGTTCATCCCATGGGGTAGAACCAGTGATCCCTTATGCCCTGTCCAAAAGGGAGATCCTCTAGACTGCCGAACACCCGTTTATCAGTGAAAAAGCGAGCGTTAATGAATCGTAACTTTTAACTATTCATTTTGAGCTCATTAAGGGCTAAATTATGTTATTTTCGCCACCATTGCGATTCTACTCACCAGAACGAGTTCTTTTCACTGCTCACGTGATCCTAGACCATCGGGCTTTACTCTGTGTCGTACTGCCCCAGCCAGAACTCTCGGGTTAGCACTTTTGTGGTTGTTTAGCCTGATCGGGTACCCTTAAATCATTAATAAAATGAATATAAATAAGGCATATCGTGAGCATGGTTTGGGCCTGCTGGTTTGCCCTGCCATGCCCATGATATGACCTCACTTCGGGGCCGATAACCCTTTGAGTCAGACCTGCCCCTGTTGGGTTTCGTCTCCTTTCTTATATTAAATCACGTCGGATCATAGGCGAGCATGTGTCCCGGGGATCACCCCTGACGTTGCTACATAGTTAGCATAAATCAATTTCAGATCGATGTCCGAATAAGTTTTCTACAACACTTTCAGTCTCAGACTCGATGACCTGGGACTACGTCAGTTCACCCTTGAACTTGCGTACGTATTTGACGGTGTCAATAGTGAGTTGAAAGATTTGCGCAGACATGATCAGGAAGTCCCTCGAATGATCTAAACCTCCAAATAGGCTGGCCCTCAGAGGTACGACATTTGATATGGGCCCGGGTGTTGCTGCTCCATGCACACCTGGATGATTAAGGTATCGTCTCAAACTTCGATAGACGAGCACCCGCTACATCTCCCCGACATACATCATGACAGGAGGAGATGCTGCTAAAATTTTGATTCCTCATCGCCCGAATTACACCACAAAAAAGCAAAAGGAACATAATAAGATTAAAAAACTAATAATATAAATAAATAAATAAATAAATAAATAAGATTAATAATGTAACGAGATCTGTGCTGGATCTCAACTTTTCATGGGCCTATGCACCATGCAAGCCCACTGTCACACAGGTAAACATCAAGGAAAAGCCCAAGATAAGAGATTCTAAGGGCTAGAAGATTATATTGAAGCTAGGCTATCAGCTGAGAAGAGGTCTCGACGCTCAATTGCAAGGGTGGACCAAGCCGGTCCCCAGGGGCAAGAAAATGAGTAAGAGGGGCCTCAGTTATCGAGAGTCGCCATTATCCATCCTGGGAGACTCAGGGCCATTGACTTGGGACTACCATTAGCATTTCGTAAGGGGCCCATTATAGCCAGGCACCTTGAAAGCCCCTCCAAGTCAGGTCGAGAAGGGAGATATCGCTTGTACAGTTTCTAGCCCGCCGTTGTTGCCCAGGGGCCTGTTGATGACATGGATGATTTCAATAAGGCTTTTGCCACGATGTTTTATGAAGAAGATTGTCCAAGAAGCCTGGAGGTGCGGCTCGTGCAATACACGCCAGGAAAGCTAGCTTACCGTCCGCGGGAAGAGGGGAGCACACCCATTGTTTTCACTTGGTCTCCTTCCCGCCTGTTCCCATTGCTACAAAGGCTGGATTTTATACCCTGCTTACCTCCCATCTTAATCAATCCTTTGCTATTTGAAGCTCCAACCAATTTTCATCAAGGTCTGTGATTGTGGGCACTCCCCGCCCATCAATTTGGCTACTCCATTCTTCTCCTCATCTGATCCTTTCTTCGATCTTTTCTATCCATCCATTTACCCTCTTGCACTTCCTTCTCCTCCACCCTCCTCTCCATCATGTTGCGTGATCTCTACTGATCTCCAAAAAAAATGTCAATTTTGAAACGGAGCTTTTAGTGGAAGATTATGCCGTGTTCTGTCTGTCCTCCTCCCAGGGGAATGAGGCCCCTGCTTCCCTTCCATTAGATTTCCTATCTCGTAGGTTAGATTTAGGGTCCGTCGAGTCTAGGGAAGTAGAGTCTATCAAGTCTAGAGAAGTAGGGTCTTATTCTCGGGTGTCCAACCCTTCCTCCATGCTTGAGGCGTGCCCGCTCGCACGTCATTCTAAATCCATTCCTTATAGATTTTTGTAGGATTTAGCTAAGCGATGTCAGGCTCTTCTCAAATGCCCAGAATTTGTGGCAACGATGATTGTGCTAGAGGAGGACAAGGAGCAAGACAAGGTGTGGAGCGATGACGGATTAGGTGTTTATGAAATCATGGATGAAAAAGACCCAGTTGATCGTATAGGGGTCGCATGTTGTGCACTCAGGGGTCCACTTCTTCTTCCTCTCCTTTCTATTCATCATTTCTTCTACTTAACTCCTACCCTTGGGTGGTGTATTTTTCCTCATTCAATCCTACTTCTGTGATTTTCTCCTCTCTTCCGGGGTCTGCAAAGCCCCATTCCTCTTCTTCCCATCTGGATCCTCCAGATTCTCCCCCATCTCATGATCCTAGGCCTCGGCCTATGTCATCCTCCCATCCCAATTCTAGGACATCTCCTGATTCTTCTTCCCCGGGACTTCCGGGTGGTGCCTCTGCTTCCTCTCCGACCCTGTCGGATGACCCCTATTCTTCTTCTTCGACCTTGTCAGATGTCTACAATCCTTCTTCTCTGACTTTGCCAGATGGCTTCCTCTTCTCCGACCACGTCGAATGATTATTCTTCTCCTCCTTCATCTTTGCAATCGTCTTCTCCCCAGTTTTCTACTCATTCCCCCTCACCCATTCAGGGTCTTCACCTTTTTTCTTGCTATTTTTGAGACTTTAGCCTACCTTGATCCCAACTGATCCTTGTTTATTCTGTATTTGGTTCCTTATTATCAGGGTCTCTATACCTTAACGAGAGAGTTCTAACTCTCGTCTCTCTTCCTTTTTATCCTTCTTCATCTAGTGAGATGTCTGTCGCTCGTTCGTGTAGGGAATCCTTAATTCTTTGATATCCTCTCCTTTTTGTCCTGTCAAGCAAGGAATATAAAGCTACTCGTGCTCCTCAAAGCTCGTTGATTAATATCTCGTCAGGATGTTGTTTCCACACTATGGATTTACAAAGGTATCCTTTATTTTTATGATCATTGCTATTACTTTTATGGTTATAATGCGGGTTCCTCAACACGTTTGAGTGGCTTAGTTATGAATTCTAGTTAGTGTTAGTCCAAATGAGTTCGCTTCTGTAGCATCTTAGGGTGGTGATAGCTCTGCGCTAGGAGTCTGAATTTCCTTCCCCAATCGTTGAGGGTGTCTTCCTTGAGTATAGGTTTTTCATACACTTCACGGCAAGCCATAGCTGATTTCCTCTAGAGCAACATCGTTGCTGCTTTGGCCATACCATAGGTATGTACGAAGGCCTTTTTCTCTTCTTTACTCGGCTGAGTGCAGGGACAAGAGATTGATAGATAAGATGACCAACCTAGGCGCTCTCCAATACAGGAGAGGTCTCAAACAGGGGCAGTCTTGACCCTTAAAAGTGAGCTTTTTAAATAGTGATTTATTGAAAGTCGCCAATTAAATAGGAGACGCCCTTCAAAACTGGCGTCAATTGATCCGGATAAAATGGTATAGAGTACGGGACATGACATCTAGAATGGACCTGCATGTTAAAAAGCCTCCCTGCCGCCCCTCTTCTCAATTAAAGATTCAGAATGCAATTAAAATCACCACCGATCATCCACGGTTCCGAACATCCGATGCCATAGGTGTGCAGATCATTCCATAACGAAGTTCGTAAACTAACATTGCCCAGCTAGCATGCATGAACATTTGAGACACAAGGTCGAGTGGATGGCGCCAAAAGAGCCCATACATGGGCTCTACCCACACCATTAGCAAGGCTCGCCCGTTCATCTTCAATTTTCTCTTATAACATTAAATAATGTTGGCAGCGTCAATCATATATAGGTTCTACATATAACAGCTACAAAACTAATCCAACACGATGGGTCTTTATCAAGACCTTCAGCCATGCAAGCGTTGTATCATTTCCAATACCACGAAGATTCCAGATAAGACCATTCATTGATGAACACATTTAGAAGAGTTTGCTGAGTTGCATCGATGCAACATACCCCTTGTGAGGACTCCCTCCCTCATATATCGTGCTCTCTGACGAGTTGGCACCAACAAAATTAAGATGGCCTTTATGATTTAATTTACCTGATTGGCATGAGAGCTCAAACATGGCGCTGGGACCTGAAGGATACCACAGTCCGCTGGATTGAAAAGTGGACTTACAACCTGCTAGAGCTGGAGGCTCAGAGATAGGGGCATCGGTCTGGGACCCCCCCCGCCCCCCGACAACGACAGGGGAAGCTGTCAAGTAGGAGCGTTGGCCAGAGTAGCAACTTGCGATGGTGCTTCAGTTGGTGCCTGGTCAGCTATGTATGTTGCCCGCATTTAGGGTTACATGCGGTGGCCTGACAGAAGGATCTTTCTTCTTCAACTTTCTAGCACAGGTAGCAGCAGCATGGCCAAGCTTGTGACAATAATCACACAAGACGGGAACACGACGATAGTTAAATCTTTTGCCAAAATCCACCGGCGTCACAGCCAATCCAGAATCTCTCAAGCCCGGTCTTGGACATATCCAAGTCTACACAGACCAAGGCTTCTTGAGTTTGTGACGTCCAAGCCATAGTGGAGTCATGAATTCTAAGAATAGGACCCAGGTTCCCAGCAATGGATCTCCAGCAACCTTCATTATAAAAATTAATTGGATATTCGTCGGCTCAAACGAAAGGTCATGACGTCGACTATATTTAGATGTCTATTTTGGTTAAAAAAATAAGATATTCGTCGGCTCAGATGAAAGGTCATGACGCCGACTATATTTGGATGGCCATTTTGGCCGGAAATAGGGTATTCGTCAGCTTAAACAAAAAGTTGTGATGCCAACCAACTTGGGTTAGATAGTGTGTCATGATGCCAAGGCACACTATACGTCAGCTTAGAAAAGGCATGTCACCGAACAACTTGGCCTAGATGATATATCATGATGTCAAGGGCAAAATAAACGTCGACTTAGACAAAAGGTCATGACGCCGAACAACTTGCTTAGACATGTCATGATGTCAAGGGCAAAATAAACAATGGCTTAGGCAAAAGGTCGTGACATCGAACAACTTGACTTAGACGATATGCCACGACACCAAGGCGGAGCAATTTTCAGCTTAGATACATGGTCATGTCGTCGAGTAACTTAACATCTTTGAATATGGTTGAATACACTTTTTTTCTTTGCTATGATTGATCTTTTTTTTTAATATCTTGGACATCTTTGAGTATCTATTGAGCCCTTTTGGATGTCGCTGAACATGCTTGAATATTTGTCGGGCTGAGCACCGACGGTTAGACATTTTGGGATATCTTGGAACATTTTCTGAGCACATGTTGGCACAGGTGCCAATGGTTGAAAATCTTTGGATATCTCGAAACATTCTCGACCGTGCATGGATGCTAACGGTTGAATATATTTGGGTATCTTTGGATATCTTTGAACAGCTATCGGCATAGACGTCGATGGTCGAGCATATTGGATATCTTCGAATATTTGTCGACCTGGACGACGACAATTGAACATTTGGAATATCTTTGAATATTTGTTGGGCTGGACGCCGACGATTGAACATCTAGAATATCTTTGAAAGTTTGTCGGGCTAGACGCTGACGATTTAATCTTCCTGAATATCTTTGAATATTTGTCAGCCAGGTCGTCGATGGTTAAACATCTTTGGATATTTATCGGCCTAGACGCCGACGATTGAACATCTGGAATATCTTTTAAATATTTGTGGGGCTGGATGCCAACGATTGAACATCTGGATATTTGTCAGCCTGGATGCTGACGGTTGAACATTTTGAATATCTTTGAGTATTTGTCGGCCTGAACGCTGATGATTGGACATCTTTGGATATCCTTGAATATTTGTCAGCCTGGATGCCTATAATTTGAGCGTGAGTTCGCTAGTGTGATGTTGCCAACTCATTAGGTTGCTTGCCATACTAGGTCCAAGAGAGTCGTGTCACATCAACCTAACTACATGGTGTCAGCCATCTATGCCGCATGTGATGTTGCAGAGCGCTAGTGTCTTTTTGATGAGTTGCTATCTATTCTTAATCCTGATGGACTTCCATGGATCGTTGGAGGTGACTTCAATTGTGTTGCTGATCCCTTTGAAAAGGAAGGAGGTTGCATGCTTGCTACTTCATCTATGCTGGACTTTAATGCGTTCATCTCTTCTTCAGGTCTTTTGGACGCTAGCTTCTGTGGTTCTAAATACACTTGGTCTAACAACAGAGTGGGCGGGGCTGCGATAAAGGCTAGATTGGATCAGATGCTCCTTAATATACAATGTCAATATACTTTCCCTGCTCTTGTTTCCCAACATCTTCCCCGCAATTCTTCTGATCATGCCTCCATTCTGCTTCGTTATCATACCAACCAGCCTAACCTATCTCGTTTCATTTTCCAAAAAATGTGGTTAGACCATGCGTCCTTCTCACAATGTGTTAGGGACACCTGGGTGCAAGCTGACTCTTGGCACCCTAATCCTTTCATCAGATTACAATTAAAACTCAAAGCCACCCGGAATGCTTTACATTTCTAGAACAAGCATGTGTTCGGCAGGATTGAGGTGTCTTTAAAGGCTGCTGAGGATTCTCTGCGGATCAAATAGCAGGACTTTAATGATAACCCTACTGAAGATAACAGAACTGCTCTTAACTTGGCTGATGCTGAATTGCGACAGATACTACACTGACAGGAAATATACTAGTCCCAAAAAGCTCGGCTGCAATGGATTGAGGATGGTGATAGGAACACTGCTTTCTACCATGCGGTTGTCCAAGGAAGGTGACAGAAAAACACCATTTACAGATTGAAAGTTGATGGTGTATGGTATGAAGATCAATAGGTTCTGTGAAGTGAGGCAGTCAGTTTCTTCTCTAATCCTCTCTCCTCAAAGAGCTGTTGGGTAGAGAGACCCAGATTTAGAGGGTGGTGAATGAATCCCCTTAAACAATTTTACAGTGAAATAAAACCTTTTATCACACTGAAAGGGACTGATGAAATCTAAAGACTCTGCATAGATATGTCCCTCAGGCACACAATCAAACACTTGGCAACAAGAATAAGTTCGAACAAAAATCACCCACAGATGTGCTTCTAATGAAGAGCACACAAGAAACCTAAGAATGGGGTAGAAGATATGGATGATCACGCCACAAGCAAACCACTACACAATAGATTTTAAGGTGGTTTAGTCAACCAGGCCTACGTCCACCCCACACTCAACCTGAGTGTGGTTTCACTGCTACGCCTCACAGCTTGCATCCGCTGGGCACCACAGCTTGACCAAAGGAACAATCTCCTCTCTTCCTCCTGCCCGGAGGGAACACCAGTGATGGACCGTCACCAGCAGAACCAGAGACTGAAGTCTCTCTTCCTCCACCAAGGAGGGAAACCCAAGTGACACAGTCACTTGAAACCTGGAGGACCTTCCTCCCTTCCTCCAAACCAGAGGGAAACCACAGATCGAAGTCTCTTTTCCTCCAAACCAGGAGGGAAGACACTAGTGACACCCTGTCACTAGCAAACCAGAGGTCACGGACCTCTCTTCCTCTAACCAGAGAGAACCCCCTAAATCTCACTCCAGAGAATCGGGAAACACACAAATAGTTGACAAGAACAAACGGAAACAAAAAAGGTAAGAAAATAAAACAATCTGAATTTTGCTCCAATGAGTGCAGTGACTCTGAATTTGATCCACAAGTCAAGAATTAAACAAATCTTCAAGTAGGGCTCTCCCTTTCTCTTTCTGGCTCTCACACTTCCTTGCTATCTTCTTCTTCTTCTTCTTCTTCTCTTTCTTTCTCTGTGCTGCTCTCACGGGCTATTACCAGACTTCTTCTTTCTTCACCTAATCCTCTCAGCTCTTATCTCTGCTATCTTCTCGACACTCTGGATCGGGCTTCTTCCCTTTCTCTTTTCCTCAGACTTCTTCTCTCAGTTTCTCACTCGAATCTTTTGCCATGATGAACTCCTCCATGAAGGAGAGAGCCTTCTTTTATATCAGCAACAGAAAGGCCATATGTCTTCCACGAGAACCTGCCCTAGAACCTTCACACGTGGCATTATCTTGCCATTCACTTTACACGTGTCACGATCCTGAGGCTACATCGAACCTTGGATCACATTCCACCCTTGTTTTTCGATGAAACATTACCTGTCAAAATAGAAGCAAACTTTAGTTCAGTTAAAAATAGTCTTAAACAGAAAAAGGATGCAAGGAGTTTGGCTTCCACGGACTCCGTGAAGGCATACACGGAGTTTGTTTGAAACACAAAACATGCACGGAGTATGACGTGCACCGACTCTATGAAGGAGTACAAAGAGTTTGTGTCAATGAAAAACTTGCACTGGGTACCATGTCCATGGAGTTTATAAAAATGAGCAAGGACTTTTTCTAAAGGAGGAATCTACACGGGATTTCATCTCCACGGGCTTAGTGTAAAACCATGCAAGGACTTGAAGACCAGAAGAAATATGCACAGGGTTTAGACTCCACGGGGTTTGTAACAACGTGCAAGGACTTGAAGACCAGAAGAAATATGCATGGGGTTTAGACTCCACGGGGTTTGTAACAACGTGAAAGGACTTGAAGACCAGAAGTAATGTACACGGGGTATCATGTGCATGGACATGAACTGCACGGGATTTCATGTATAAAGACGTGCAAGGACTTTAATAGACTAGTGAGAAAGATCCATGGGGTATCATGTGCACGGACATGAAGTGATTGGGGTTTCAAGTGCACGGACATGAGATGTGCACTGACTTCTATATGCTTATACCTTGCAATAGTTTGTGCAGACTTCAGACACAAAAGCTACACGGACTTAGTTTCAAGAAAATGTGCACGGACTTTGTTGCTGAAAAATTGCACAGACTTATTGAAAAATATGCACGGGCTAGAGTGTGCACAGACTTGTAGAAACGTGCATAGACTTGGTTTTCAAAACACCTAAAACATATGCACAGACTTTGTAGACTTGATGTATGCATGGACTCTGCAGACTTGAAGTATGCATGGACTCTGATAAGAAAATGTGCAAGGACTTCGTTGCTGAAGAACTACACGGACTTGGTGGAAAAAATAGATGGACTTCATATAAGGAAAATCTGTACGAACTTAGAATAAAAGATGCATGGACTCTTATAAGGAAAATCTGCACGGACTTGAAAGTTTGCACGGACTTTATGTAACACTGATGCACAGTGTGCATAGGGCTTGTGAAGTGTAGTTAAAACATGCACGGGGTTGAACCTATGCAAGGACACAACGAATGCATGAGTATGCACGGACTTTGCAACAGAAAAAGGCTTGTAAATACTAGCAGGTGTAAGAGCTATTGCAAAAACCAAGTACACAGTATGCACACTGATGAACATAATCATGATTTTGGTTATATTGTGCATCAATCATGATAAGTTTCATGCCCTACATATTTTATAAATTTATTTTTAAACTTATGTTAGTTTCATGCCAAAATCATATAGTCTTGTATTAAAGTTATTTTCGCATGGTTTATGGCACTTGTTACATGGATGTTTGATCGCTGTTTTCATATATTTCACTCTCCTCTCTAGTTTTTCTTAAGTATATAGCATAGCACGCATTCCAGTACGATGCTATTACACATGCACTTGATAGGCACACTTTCTTGGACTTGTGATCGTCTCCGTCGGATATTCCTTCTGCCGGACTAGGTGATCATGTTTCAAGGCCTCCGTAAGTCTCCGCGAGTTTGGGATTCCCACTAGGACGCCGAGCTGGTTGTACCCTAAAAACTCATTGGTTTAGAAAGCACTTGAGTTCTCCGGCGTTTTCTGTACTCTAGACTAGACGTGGCCTTCAGGCGACCGCTACTTTGTGATAGAGGTCATGGTGCGACCACGTTCTAGTTTCAACACTCATGGGTCGACCCATTCCCTCTCTGGCGTCGAGTCCATCAAGTAGTGGTCCGAACCTAACCGCTATCTTCAAGAAATGGTCCTGGACCGACCGCCTTCTTCTATCTGGTTGTGAAACCCTAGGTTTGACCCAAGGGTTGCCTATATTCTGTCCCTAGATGGTCTGTTGATTATCTGAAATTTAACACCTTACCCAATAAGTCATTAATGAACTATGAAAGTTAATAAATATATCGTTATGCTGCCGGATTCCTTCCGTGACATGTCTTTGTCATTAATGAATGTATCGTTATCCTTGAACTCTCATTATTCATAGTTGGTGCATTCTTGCCTTGATTTTTGCTATCATAAATTTATTATTGAACTTTTTATTATTGGCCGATCTTTATATTTCTCGTAGAAGTGACTTGATTTATAATTTGAAGATGCAAGAGCGGGCACGGATAGTGTCCAAGGGCTCGACGCTAGCCCCCTCGGCAGATGGCTGGAACATACTGTAAACCATAGGGCATGATGAACACTAGCGTCATATTATGCTGGGAGTACTTTTTTATAAATAGGTGAAATTCACGAGGCTCATCATGAAATTATGCTTTCTTGTTACATGATTATCTAGTGCATAGCCTTTATGGTTATGAAAAATACATTTTCAATATATACTAATACATTCTTGTTCATGAAAGGCCAAACTTACTTTCATATTATAATCTTATCTTTCCAATCCCCTCATTATCTACGGATTATGTCCCCCAATGAGGTCGATCGTGTTTCCTTCTCTTTCCTTAGTTAGTTCTCCGGACATGCCTCATCCTTGTCAGTCATTCCTTGTGATTAGTTCAACATTTTTTGGAGAATTCCTATCGCTTGTTGGTTGTGATGGGTGTCTTTTGCCTTGATGCCCACTTTTTAGTTCTCTCTACTTCATCTTCGCTTCATCTCCATTTCATGTTACTGTTGCTTTCACTCCATCTCCTTTTCCATTTCGTCTCCGCGTCATTTTCGCTCGTTCCCTTGCAAAGTAGACATCAAGGAGAGACATCTGTTTACACCCGTTTTATGCCTACAAGTCAAGTTATTTCTCTTATTCATCTTTCGTGATGTCCTGAATTAACCATTATTTTGGAACCTTCTTTGAGCCTATTTTGAGTCCATTTCTTGATCATTTTTTAAGCCCATTGAGCCTTGAAAACTTTTAAGTTCAATTCCCCAACTTTTGGGACCATTTCAGGCGAATTCGGAGCATGAACAGACGTCCGGGACTCAACTGCGCCAGCTATCAACCCACCCCTTGGTAGCGGTCAACTGTTGACCACTATCCACCTGGGTTTTCAAAAAAAAATCATCAAGTAGCGGCCTAGGGAAGAGCACTACATGATGGTTGCGGTCTCCCCTAGATCGCTACCTCATTTTCTTTGCCAGAATCGCCCTGGCTCAGCCTTGTCCCCTCACGGTCACCCATATGACCATTTTTATCTATTTGGCGGTCCTCCCATGGCCATTTTTATCAAGAAATGGCCTTGCGACTGATCGTTTTCATGACAGAGAGTCCATATGATTCTGAACTCTGATTTCTTCACCACAGGATTCTTTGGACTCCTTGTTTGATCCATTTTCAAGGGAGATAATCCTCCACCTCGATTTTTATCCATCCTAGGCTATTATCCTTTATATTAATTCAAGATTTATCAATCTAAATCCCTATTTCTGGGTCTTTACTCCTAAATCTGTGGGAGAACTTTCTGGGTTCCTGCAACTCTATATAAGACTACCCAGTTCACAGTGCGCGACGAGGGGGTTCTTCTCCGGTTCGGGGCGAAGTCATGCTGCGACGCCGACTCGTTTCTTCAACCCCATCTTGAAGAGGGAAGTATTGACTTTCATTTCTATCTCTCTAGGCTCTTTTTCATTCATCCTACTCTTAGTTCTCTTCTCCTACTTTTTCAAAATCCGCCGTACCAGTCGTTGGATATCGCCGTCAAGACGGGCACGACGACCAGGCTGACGCGGCGGGAAGGCGGGGGCACAGTCGCACGCGGACCCCGTCGCGGCGGCGGTGGAGGGGCAATGAGCGTTTCCGTAACGCGCCCCGCGCTCCGCTATCATGGCGGCAAGTGGCGACTCGCACCGTGGATCATCAGCCACTTCCCCGCGCATCGCTGCTACGTCGAGCCGTTCGGCGGCGGCGCTTCCGTCCTGCTGCGCAAGCCGCGTAGCTATGCCGAGGTCTACAACGATCTCGACGGGGAGGTCGTCAACCTGTTTCGCGTACTCCGCGAGGATGCGCTCCGCGAACAACTCGTCCGTGCGATTGCGCTGACGCCGTTCGCGCGCGCCGAGTTCGATCGGTCGGTCGACTCCGGCGCCAATTCCGCGATCGAGCGCGCTCGTCGTCTGTGTATCCGATCGCACATGGGATTCGCGACCGCAGCGCTGCGTTCGACCCGTAACGGGCGCCTGCAATCCACAGGGTTTCGCGCCAACGTCTCGCGGAGCGGCACCACGCCGGCGCACGACTGGGATGGACTCCCGGGTGCGTTGCGCGCGGTCGGCGAGCGCTTCGCCGGTGTCGTGATCGAGCATCGTGACGCTCGTCAGGTGCTCACAACGCACGACGCGCCAAGCACGCTGCATTACGTCGATCCGCCGTATCCACACGACACGCGCAGCAACGCGTCGCGCTGGAACTACCGACACGAGATGTCCGATGAGGATCATCGCACGCTCGCGGCCACGCTCCACACGCTGACCGGCATGGTCGTGTTGAGCGGCTATCCCTGTGATCTCTACGACCGCGAGCTGTTCCCGGATTGGCGTCGCGTTACGAAGCCGACGCACGCGGACGGTGCCAGGCAGCGCACCGAAGTGCTGTGGCTCAATCCGCGCGCCGCGTCGGCCCTCCAGCCGCCGTCCTGGAAAATGGGGGGAGCAGACGCATGAGCATTCGTGAACAAGTCGCGCGCATGTCGCCCGAGGCGGCTGGTGACTTCGCCGTGGTGCGCGAAGCGCGCATTGAGAGCCTGAGGGCGGAAACTGCGGCGCTCCGTGCGCTGATTCGGGAGGTCGTGGCGAGCCCAAACTACAGGTTTCTCGGTGGGTCGGCGGTCTACAGCACGATGGCGCCGCGTCACGCCGTGGACATGCCGCAGGAGAATGAACTTCGCCGACCCGGTCGCCGAACGCGCGGCCAAAATTCATGTCTCAATTCAAACCTCCATTTGTCAAACCAAACCTATATTTGTCTGACAGATCACACCCAGGTGTGAAGAGTGTTTTCGGAATGTGGATGTTTTGGGTTTTCAAAGGGATGAGATGCGCATCCAATGCAAATGCTCCTCCTCTCAGCCACTTGCACACCCAGGTGGACCAATCCTGTGACTGGGGTTGGGGTGCAGGCCACGTGGGACTTGCTGCACCCATTACTCCAGCCAGATTAGACAGAACTGATTGATGGTAGGACATTTTTTCCTAACTACATTCATCGATTGATGAACCGATTTAACATTACCTAGAAGATTTCCCAAACATAGTCCTATCAAGGGGGATATAGTATGGCTTATGGGCCATATAGGCCCATGCCACCATAGTGGCATCTTGTCTTACATTTATAATAGACAACATATGAAAGCAATGGCTGAAATTATTTGGCCATAAGTTGTAGACTATATATTTTTGTAAGCCTAGAAAGACACATGTATCCATGCATAAGGAATTAGGAAAGAAAAGCTGAGAAAAATAGCAGATCCATCATCTATAGGTGCTTTTATTATCAGAAAATTTGGCTTTTGATATGCCCCACCCAATCATCAAATTAGTGACAACTGATAAGGTAAAAATGGCAGTGTAACATTTATTGTATGTTAAGTACTACTTTAACATGAATTGCCAGAAATGCCATCCAAAGACCCCACGTACACATCCAACAATAAGTTGTCCCCAGTGTCACTCGCATCACAATTATGAAATACCCTTTACAGAATACTGTTTGGGCACTCATCAAGGGCAAAATGTAAAAAACAAATGAGAGGGAGGCTGATCTATGTTAGACACACGTGCCTGAGGTAGATCCGAAGGCTCAAGACTAGACACTTTTCTACTTGTCATAAGTTCCATAACATGTAATTCTCAATTTTTATCCATCATTTTTGTCTCTTCCATTATTGATTCAAAAGCTCCAGATAGATGCTGCTTCAGTTGTCAAAACTTTCATTTTAATAATCGGTCCACCATTTTTATCTTTTCGATCATATTTGATAATTTGTCCCATCTAATTTATACTCCGCTCTATGTGCTAATTCAATTTATATATTCATTCTTATTCATGATTTCTTTAATCTCCTTTGTGATATTTATTTGCTCCGCAGTTCCATAAAATAGTTCTCCCCTGCCCACTAACTGAAGTGATGATTTTTTTTCTATCCACCGGCGTGAGGTGAGCGGGGGCGTTCGTGGTCGTGGGTTATTGGCAGGCTTCGCAGTGCAGAAGATCCATCGGGTCGATGGGCGGCTCCGGGTAGTTCTGCTCGTCCGGGCCGGTCACTCGCCGGTCTCGAGGCGGTGCTTGGCGACGTCGTCGATCTGGGCGTCGGTCAGCGCGTTCGGGATTGCCAGCACCGACACCGCACCGAGCAGGGCGATGATGGCCTGAATCCACGGCGACCACTCTGCCGGCAGGAGGCCAGCAAACGACACAGCAACAGCACTGATAAGAGCTGCGAGAAACTTGGCGTACTGCTTGATCTTGTCGATCATGGGTTTCCTTTCGTTAGCCGAGTACGGCGGTGAGGCTTCGGGTGAGGAGTGCCCCGAGCCCGACGATCACGATTCCGACGACCACCCACTGGGCGGCTACCTGCACCTCGAGCTTGCGGAGGCGTGAGTGGGCGTCATCGGGGAGGCGTTCGAGGATCTTCTGCACCTCGAGGTACACGTCTTTGACGGTGACCTTGAAGCCGGGGTCGCTGGTGGGCTCGGTCATGTTGGGCACCCCTTCCGGGTGATCGGGAGGGGTACTACAGGGCTGCCTTGAAAGCGGCGACTGTCTCTGCGGGGAGCGTCTTGATGAGTCCTGCCAGGCTGGACACGTCACCCGTCTTGATGTTCGAGATGGCGGCGAGGATCGCCGCGTTCTCGTCATCGTCCAGGGCGTCGATCTTCGCAAGGTCGGCGGAGGACAGAGTGTACGTGCCGGCCTGCGCGTACACGAACTGGCCGGGCACGGCACGGTCCCAGCTCCCCCAATCACCCAACCCGAGGGGACCCAGAAGCGCGTTCAGGGCATGCTTCCACCCGTCACTGTTGCGGTCATCGCCGAGCTTCTCCGACTCACCCCACCGTTTCGTCAGCAGTGCAGTCCAGTCCGGGTCGGGCGACTTGAAGTAGCCGCGGCCGGGGACGATGAGGAAGTCGATTCCAGCGGCACGGTGCATGGTTGGCATGTCGGGGTCTCCAATGTCTTCGGGAGTCTGGGGGAACGGGGTGACGTCGGCACCGGCTGTGCTGATGAAGTAGTTCTCCGGGTTGAGGGGCACGCCGTTTCGTCGCAACTCGAAGTGCAGGTGGGTGCCCGTCGTTTTCCCGGTCAGCCCCATTCGGGTGATGTGCTGCCCGGCTTCCACGGGACCACTGGGCTGTTCCCCGTCAGGGAGGTGCGCGTAGAGACAGGCAGCTGGCACCCTCCTGACTCCTGTAGGGCCTTACAATGCCTATCTCCATTATCACCACCAACTGACTTTGGGGAAGAAGGGAGCTCCATGGTTACACTCTGTGTTAAGACAGGGGCAAAATCCTCCTTCTCCAAAGGCTCCATAACCTGAGTAGAGCCTGCATTATAATGAATAGTGGGTTTAGCTTGCTGAAGCTCTAGAAATTCTGCAGCTTGCTGCAGAATCTCAAACTTGTTGTCGACTGCCACATTATGCCGAGCAGCCAGAGGACCTATCGACCGGGGCCGAAACACCTGCCAGAAGATCCTGAGATCTGGTTCCTTGACCAATTGGGACCGGGCAATCCTTCCCTTCTTCTTCTTACAACCATCTTCTGAATGACCAAGTTTGTGGCAATAGGAACAGAGAGCAGGAACACGATTGTAGCTAACCGACTGCTAGTAGCCAAAACCATCTAAATCTATCCATAGTTGTTCCCTGCGCGGAGTAGATAGGTCCATCTCAACGCAGACCAGTGCTTTTGATGTGTCTGTCATTGCTAGAGTTCTTTGATGGATCCGTAACACAGTCCCAAAATTTCCAGCTATAGACCACAAGCAATCCTTGTGGTATAGATTAGCAAGTAGAGCAGGGAAACCAATCCAGATTGACACAGTCGACGAATCTGCATCGAAATTGAAGTCCGAAGTCCAGCGAAAGAAATGGAATAAGAATCCCATGATGTACAGGTTTTTCTGTATCAACAACTTCATAAAATCTACTTCACATTCAAATCGGAAGAGGAGGTGCCACGGATTCAGCTTGCTTATAACAAAGTCTGCCGAAAATGCCAAGCGCTGCATCAAACAGCTCTTGATTTCAGAGAAAACTGATCGACTGTATGCACAGTTTGCCACTGCGACGAAGGAGAGGAAATGTAGAGACGCCTGGACATCATCCTTGGAGAAGAAAACCGCTGGCTCGCCCTGATCGGTGAATGCATGGTCCTTAACCGAAATGGGGATCCTAGGCCTCAACTTGGACTCCATGAGAGCTTGCCCGAAAGTCTGTCGCGGAGTAGCTTGAAAAGACGAAGAGACATCCTCCGGCGGTACCAAAGGGAGAGGAGGCGGAGGGACCCCCACCGCGCCAGCCATGGCCGGCAAGGAGGGGTACACGTCGAGGAAGACAGAAGAGAACAGTGGTGGGAACCCCCCTTCTTGTTTACTTGCTATCTGGGCCAACAATCTTTAATCAATCCAAGTGAATAGACTAGAGAGAACCTTCCAATTCTGAATGGAATTGCTCCTCTTACTCAGACACTGAACACATAGTCATCCATTACTAACAGGTCATTTTCAGACAAATCATGGGTCATGAATGCTCAAAAGGATGTGCATGATGCATGCTGGGCTAAAATAAAAAAAGTCATTAAATCGAATGCAAAGAAAGAATAAAATATAAACTACCCGAGAATAGTTATGCTGGACTGGGGTAATCAAGGTCAGGGCACTATCTGTAACCACGGCGTGCAAGATAGAACCGTCATCCCATGATTTTCCCAACCCAACGGTTTATCCGGAGGTTAAACGGTGCACCTAGATCATCACCTATTTTTGTTAAAGGGGAACATCAGACCCTGAAACATGCGAGTATCCAACTGGTTCTCGAGATAATGTAGCTTAATATTATATAGTAATGCATTAAGGGACATAGGGAACGAAACACATTACCTGACTTACCTGATGGCGGGCTGCCAAATGAGTGGGTGATGATGCTGCAAGATAGATTGTTAACAAAGTTCGCAGAGAACATCATTAAAATAACCAAATTTATTAGGCATGATGTGCATAGAAAGAGCTCACAAATAAGCATTCAGACGAAGGACGGTCCACAATGAGCCACTCAAACCAAAGAGCGATCTTATAAAAGCCGCATAACATCAGGACATTTCGAAGGTCTTATGTGCGGTCCTCGGTCGGCCGCTCCGGAAGGGCGGTCTATCATGAGGCCGCACAACCCTGAGGAGTTTAAACAGAAATGACCCTTCGTCTCCCTCCCTCCTCCACCCTAACCGGTAGAGGGAGAGGGAGAGCAAAGGGTGCTTCCTCATTATCTCAACAGAGCCGTCCCCTCTCTCCCCTCCTTTCCTTCTCGTTCGCTCTCAACCTCCCCCTCTCTCTCTCCCTTCCATCGATCAGGACCAAAGTCAAGGCCCGCCGACCACTGTCGTCGATCGGGGAGGAGGAGCCACCACCGTCGCCCATGGAGGAGGTGACGCCGGTCACTTCTCCCGCCGCTATGGAGGAGGAGACGGCGGTCGTGCCGCCCACCGTCGCGGAGGAGCCCGTCGCAGAGGAGGAGGCCGAGGAGATGCCACCGGAGGAGCCCACCGCGGAGGAGGTGATGGCGGGGAGGGTCACACCAGACCCCGAGGTAGGCTTCAAAACCACCCCCATTGTCATTTTGTAATTATGCATGCTTGGTAGGAAGTTGCAACTTTAATGCCGAGGAAATATTTCAACTCTTCAAGGTCTTTAGTCTCAAATTCTTGTGCTAAGTCCCTCTTGAGCTTATTGATTTTTGAGGTATGATCAGCCGTAATAATCATATCATCAACATAGACAAGAAGCATCACAATCTTTCCATCTTGTCACCTTGTAAACATAATATAATGAGAATTACCTTGATAATACCCAAACTGCATCATGGCAACATGAAACTCTCAAACGAAGCACGAGGGGACTGTTTCAAGAGCAGGAACATGAAGAATGGAGGACAGGACCAAAGTCTCAATCAATGGGACAGTACATCTACCGGCCACCGTGGCATTAGTGCTATCAGCAATAGCGACCTTATCCTACCCAGAACCTAAGGAATAGGATTGAATGTGGAAATACCAATCTTATGATCCATAGCTCCTGAATCAATGACCCAAGGAGTATGGGAGACGATGGAGGAGACATGCAGGTTACCTGAAGAGGAGGATGGAGCAGAAGCAATGAAACTCAATTGTCAAAAAATGCATTGAAGATGGCTAATGTCAACCAAGGAGAGAGAAGCTACCTGAGAGGAAGCAGAACCACCATGTGGAGTAGAGAGTAGAAGGCCCTCCGCAGGCTGCTGCAACATGGAGCCCTTTTTATTCCATTACTTTTGCGGCTTCTTGTTTGGATATAGATCCCAGTAGATATCAACATTATGAGTATGCTTCCCACAGTGTGTGCAATGATGGTTGCCATTAGGTTTTCCTTTGCCAAAGCTCGCATCAAACTTGTCAGCCTTGGAAGAGATAGTAAGAAGACCAAAGAACTCGCCAACTTTCCATGCAACAGGAGGAGTGTGGCCTCTAGTCATGGTCTTTTTGTGCCCCTCCTCATTCAAGATTTTAAAGTAAATCTGCTCAAGAGAAGAAAGAGGGACTGCAATAAGAATCTGACCCCATAGTGCTTCAAACTCGGAATTGAGACCTGTAAGAAATTTAAAGATCCGAATATGCTAGACATTTTGAATGCGTTGTTTCTGATCTTCAAGATAGTGTCATGTGTCGACCGAGTAGTAATCCAAGTCCTCCCATTTACTCTTCAGTAGACCAAAATAAGTAGTCGCCTTAAACTCCCTTGTTTAACGTCCTAACTATCAATAGTGAGCTGATAAATACGTGAGACATCTTGGCACTGCCCATACATTTGCTCAAGGAGATCCCACATGTCTTTCACTCTTCTGCATCCTAATCAATTGCTAAATTTCAAAACTTACGGAGTTAAGTATCAAGTCCATCACAAGATTATTATTTAGATCCCATTGTGCATAAAAGGGGTTGTCAACAGGTGGCCTTCACTCGTCCATCAATGTAGCCTGACTTTCTACAACCACCAAGAAATAAGCGAGCGGACCAACCAAAGACGGAAATTAGCCTCCAACAACTTGATAGAGGTCGAAGCAAGTGGATGTTCTCTGTCTAGCTTTTTCTAGAGAGAGAAGCTCTGGGGTCTATGTCTCGAGTTCCACTGGTGCGGGGCTCTGGTGGGGCTGTGCGGTTCGCAAGGGGGTGGATGGCTGGCGCCCCCCCCCCCCACCAGTTTCAACTGTGGCCACCATGGCCATGTCTGGCGTTTCTGTCCTCTACTTGGGGGGCGACCTGCTAGGGAGACAAGAGGTAGAAGGGGCCAGCGATCCTATCGGGATGCACTTAGGCCTCGTCCACCGACGATGGGAGTGGCTAGTAGAAGGTGGCTGGATGTTGGTCAGCTCACGATGGAGGAGTTGCAGGTTAGACTCGCCTGGCTGTAGAGGTGTCTCAACATCTCCATGCTGGAAGGTCGCGCGGAGGCTGAGGAGGTCCAGAGGAGGTTGGTGGAGGCTTCTAGTAGTGGGTGGGAGATCCTGAGAATTGCTTCCTCCTCCTTCCTGGCGGTGGGTGACGTGGTGGAAGCAATGGAGAGGATGGCCGAGCTACACTGTCTAGCTGTGGGTGGAGCTTTGATCTAGTTACAGCGATGGTCGCAAGCGAGAGGGGCTTTCCCCAACCCGCCAATCAGAAGATGCAAGGTGATCTTCACAGCCATCCTGGTGCATCTCTGCGACCATGGAGGCCTCTCCTTCTTGGCCAGGGGGTTCGGGGTGGTGGAGGCTAGATCCTAGAGCTTCTTCCCCATGAAATCTCGGACGGCTGTGGCTGCCATTGTTCAGGTGGCCAGACCGGCGGAGATTCAGACAGTCGTCTCTGTAGCCATCGACGGGGTTCAAGTGGTCGTTAAGGTGTGGATTTTAAAAGAGGAGAAGGTGACACCGATGGCGGAGGTAGGGTTGCAAGGCAGCAAGCGGGAGGTGGGAGATGGCCGGCCTGGTGCCGATTTGGTGGTCGATTCAAAATCAACTGCCCTGTGTTGAGGCCTCTGACCGGGCAACTGTTGTCTGGGTCGGTAGTGGTTCAGGTGCTAGCTCGGACGAGCGAACCCATCACTTACCCGATAGCCCATGGCGTATCGGGTCCCAGGGAGCCTCTGACGCTCGTCTTCCCCGCTCATTTCCTCTGATCGTTGCAGGGCCGCAAACGGGCTCCCCCGTGCCGATGGCTAGCAGGCCATCTGCAGCTGGCTCCCCTCCAGTGTTGGCTGATCGACGTGCCCCTCAAGGGACTAAAACCTTGCTCCAGACTACTATGGGGGCATAGGGGACGACTCTCTCCACCGGCGGCGGGAGAGGCAAGGAATATGTTGTCCTTTCCTCAACGAACCAAGAGTGCAGGGGAGACGACATCTTCCAAAGGCCCTCTTCTCCCACGATCTTGGCACTGATCTCAGGGAAGACGCTGGAGGTTCTCACAACATGCCCTCTCCATGTGGTCGGCGGCTAAGAGGAGGGTTTGGGGGCTCCGACTCAGTCCCCTCCCCTCCCGGTGTGGCGCCATGTCGTCCCATCGGTAGCAGAAGCTGTGTGTGACACCTCTGGTTCCAGCCGGCTGCTTGGGTCTTCTGCAAGAGTACCAGAGACGATGTTGTCAGCCAACGGTGGTCCGCGGGGGGATGGGACGATGGACCTGGTCCTCAGGGAGGCTTCAGAAATGTCCCAAGAGGGGGCCTTGGCGAAGGAGTCGGAGGCTATCGTTGGCCTGCTGGGTTTTGGGGAGTCGAAGGAGAAAGGCATCTAGGGCAAGGAGGAGGGCAAAGTTTTGATGGGCGAAGCGGAAAGGCTGATGGAGGAACACTTTAGGGACCTGATTGGGAAGTTGGGCATCTCCTCTGAGGGGGTGGATAAGGGGATTAGGGGATCCTTGCTTCTGATCCAAAAGAGATGGCTTGTTGCGTTGGCAAGGGAGGCCAAGAGGGAGAAATCCCCGGTGAAAGCTGAGAGAGAGGCACAGGTGAGTGAGGTCCAGGGAGAAGAGAAAGAGGGAAGAGTAGGGTGCATTTTTCTTTCCCCGTGAGGATTATCTCGTGGAATGTGCGGGGTCTAGCAGGAGGGGAGAAGAGGACAGACCTCCCCGGCAACCTGATCTGCGGCCAGGTCAGCGGCGACTCCGCCCGCCTCGTCAGCGAGCGCTTCGGCAAGATCCTACAAGACAAGGCCACCGTCAGCACCAGCACCAGGGACACCAGCACCAGCCAAAGCCAGCAACTCGACCTCGCCCTCCCCGCCAGCAAGATCGCCACCCTCAGCTCCGGCGAATTCGCCGGCATCACTGCCGACAGCCCGCATCAACCCCTCCCCCTAAAGGCTTTCCACTCGCGCTTCATCGTAGACTTCGACGCCATCCAGCGCGAAGAAGCCGCCTGGCAGCCGATCCCCGAAGTCCGCAGAGTCACGCCCGCCATTGTAGACCTGAACTTCCGCCAGATCAAACAACATGTCCGGGATATGGTCGAGACCCGCCTCGCTCAAATGCGCGCCAACCCCGACTTGGCCTGGCTGATCGTCATCCGGCGAGAAAACAGCCCGGGCCGCCGCCAAACTCCAAAACCCGACTGATCCCATAGCCGCCGTACCCTTCGAACCACGCGTACCCCATCCTTATCGATTATCCATTTTAAAAAAACGAACAACAGACATGAAAAAGCTAATATTGCCAGGGCTCATTGCCCTGCTCACCCTCACTTTTTGTAATAGACAGCATAGCGGTCACTACCATAGGCGCATTCCCGTCACCGATAGTATTCAGGAATTTATCAATGCCGCCCGATCTTTCATGGAACAGCATGAAGCAGGCGCTCCTTCGGCGGCGGACTGTCTTATGTACACCCGTACCAGCTTGCACAAGACTCCCCGCTGGGGCCTCGCGAGAATCCAGTATTTCAGCTTCGGTCGGGGCGTAGTCGTTCCGGTGAACATCGCCGAACCGTTAGGTATCAAGGTAGGGCGGCACCAGATTCCCGTATCTGCGAGCAGCATGACATGGTTGCTGCTCTACCAGGACTCTGCAAAACGGTGGCATCCTGAGGTCATAACCAGGTTGCCCAACGACATGTCGGACGGTCCTTTTCGGGGGGAAATTCGGGTCGAAGACTGGCAGGGGCATTTCCTGAAGGCGTTTCTATACATTGACGATACCATCCTTTTCCTGGCGGCATCGAGAACCATCCAGCGTCCCAGGTATCAGCGGGGATATGCCAAAACGCCGTCCCATTATGCCGCGATGAAAAGAGAATGCACCACCACGGACTGGTACGTGAGCCGTGCGTACGACGGGGTTTTTGCTGGCAGCCACTACGCTTATAGGTATATAACGGACTAGGACTGCCCCATTACATGCCATAACGGACCAGGGAAGGACCGCTATGCTTCACAAAACTCAAATAAATCCGCAGGTAAACGTGACTATAATGCACCAGGGCAGGTGCACTATAGGACTATAATGCACGGGAGCAGGGGCTTTAAAGTCAACAGGCACACAACACACTGATAAGGGCTATAATGCACCAGGGGTAGGGCGTTATATGAACATGACACACCTCCCATGGGCCGTTATGCCCACCAGAATGATTAGAATCCACAGGAAAACACGGGATATAACGCACCTAGAGAGGGCGTCATATCAATTTAACGCACAAGGGTAGGGGCATTAAAGGCAACAAACTTTTAACTCGATACACAAGAACTATAACGCACCAGGTGAGGCGCGTTAAAGTCACACGAATATGAAAATCCACAGAAAACTCAGTACACGCACGATATAACACACCTCTAGGGGTGCGTCAAATGACCATAATGTGCCACCGCAGGTAACTTCTAGACCCGGACTGCTAAAATCGCCTAAAATTACGAGATAACTTCTAGACTTGGACCGCTAAGGATCCACTGGCGTTACAGTTTCCCATTGTGTGCCTATTCATCCAGGCTGGGCGATCTTCAGGCGAGTCTTATGACATCCTCAGAGCGTGCTCGTCTTTAATAGAGTGGAGGCCGATGATGGCAGGAGTAACGTTCAGCTGTTGGAGGGTCATCTGGCATCCAATATCCATGGGTCCATGCCCTTCGTGGGCTGAAGAATCCGATGTCTATCTATATTGTGCCGCCTGGCGTGGGTCGTCTACTGTCGGGGATCTACTATGCACTGTACGGACCTTGGGCCAACACGGGACTGGCGTTAATGGGCTGCGCATGAGCCGTATTGATTTTACCCCCCTCACTTAGCGCCCCACTCTTAGACACTGAGCACTTTCGGGGTCTAAGAGATAGTCCCTGTGGGCCCGTCAAGGGGGAGCCTCTAGGAGGATCTTCTCGTATCAACAAGGTAGGTGGGTCCTGCCACCTACTCGAATTCTGGGCGTGCAAGGCATTGTTTGTTGAGGTGTCAGGCGGTGTTGTTGTCAGCATGATGCTGCCATTTTTGTCTAGGGACACAGACGTGAATGGTCAACTGGGATCGACGACTGTAGCTGATCTGCGTCGAGTCTTTGAAAGGCTTCGACAGTACCAGCTCAAGATGAACCCAATGAAGTGCGCCTTCGGCCTGTAATGTGATTTTGTTTGTGCTGATTGATTGGCCTCTGTATAGGTCAAGCTCAAGAACAGGTAATGTAAATGAATGGTCCTGTTTCAGGTGAACTATGTGAATCCCTGCAAATCCATGCTGCATAATGGACTTCTGCACTAGAAATTTGGTCAATCATCAGCTCAAGTCCAACCAAACCAGTTGTCCAGATATTTTAGGCCATGCTATGAACTTTTCTTTCTCCTGTCTCAGAAGGATGGGACTGTATGGATATCTAACAGTGGTGAGCTTATAGTGAAGCCCTTAAGTTTGATGATACGGAGGATGATAGGACATGCTCTTGAGAATGTTGGAAATGCATTTGGAGAGCTAATACTTCGCTTAAAGCACCTGGGGAGGAGATAACTTGAGGGAAAGGCAGATTGATCTTGAAGTGAACTGTTTATATGTGAATGGAATGAGGAAAATCAGGAGGGACCTCTTCTTCGCATAACCCTTGTAGCAGACCTGAATAGGTTTGTTTGTAGACAGATGGAAAACAAGTTCCAGGATGTGGATGGTGGAATCTCGCCAGCATATGTTTAGGGTGGGAGTTGGTGGAGTCACAGATCTCCCAGAAAATGTCCCTACTAACATTTACTAGGCAGTCCTATGGAAACCTGGGAAATCCAGGAACTCAAAGACAAGTTCTGAAGGTTACATTACAAAGGTACTAGATAGAAGAATACAAGGTTCCATCAGAGAATTCCTAAACTTCTTGTTTGAAGAAGCCTTCAAGATCTTCCAAACACAGATTACTGTAGTAAAATGCCTAGTGATAGGCCCTCCCTTGATGGTATCAATGAACCGGGCATGTTTGGTATCGAATTGGTGGTTATTTTTTAAGCTTTTTTGAGCTGTATCATCTTTTGCTAGCCCTGTAGATTGAACACCTTACTTAATATAGTTTTATGATAAGTGAAGAAATGATTTTGAAGCTATGCAATTTTCTGAATCTACTTTCTGAGTGCCTGCCTGATGAGAAACTTTTTGCACGCCAGTGCTTGGAATTTGGGAATGTAGACTCCAGCTAGCCACATGCCTCCTGATACACCCACAGTCCTACACTGATGGTGACATAACATTTTGTTGGTTTATTTTATGCAATAATGGCTCTCTGGAATTTACATATCTGAGAATGGTGGTGCATTGGGCATTCTTTTTATGCATAACTGCTTTTGGGACTTGCAGATACATTCTTAGTATTTTTATTATTTATCTTATGGAAATGGTATGACTTTGTCTTTTGGAATATGTGATAGTTTGGCCTTTAAGCGCCTTGCAAATATCTCACCTCACAACACTTCCGTCCATCCGCTGTGACGTCCCTGAACACGATACGGGATCGCGGGAAGGAGACGCCACACGAGCAATCCATCAAACTTTGCTTACTAATTTTATTTTATCGATACGAGAAGTCTGTCGAACCTTACTTACTACTACGCCGTGGACCTTCATAATCACCCTACTACATCCGAGTGTGATTGTAATGTAGCATCAAGCTATAGATGGCTTTATGTCTTTGATATTTGTAGAGGCAACAAATTGGTCTCTAACTCTCGTACCACCTTCTCTATTTATTTATTACGGAAGTTGTCCGATACCCGTGGAAGCCTGCAAACACCAGAAAGAAGGGCGTCAGAGGGAGTCCTCGGCGGTACCCCAGGGGACAACCCCTCGATGTTTAAGTAACCAACGGATCGAGTAGAAAATATAGAAGAGTTGGAGAGAGAGAGGAAGGTGGAGGTCACTGTAGTAGATATGAGAAGGTTGTAGGTCTTCCGGACGAGTGCTCGCCGGTGCCAGTGACCACTCGAGGAGTGCTCATTAGGCAGTAAGGATGCTCGGAAGGAAGTTTCTTCTCAGGAAGTGGGAAGTCGTGACTTCTTGAGTAGCAGACCAAGTAGCTCTCTAACCTGTTTCTCTGTGAGTGTTTCTTGGTGGAGTTCACCGTGGGTTGTCTTCGTGTGTGTAAGCGTGTCTGTATGTCTCTCTTTACCCGTCGAAGTCCCTTTTATAGGAGGTTATCCGGAAGGGGGGCGCTCATCCCTTAACAAGGACGGACGCCAATCCTGGAGCAACGCCTCTGACTATTATGGCGGGAGTTTTCCGTTGAGGGGTGATTTTTCCGAAGTTGGCCGATCCCCAAGCGAGTCTTCCGGGGCCCGTGAAACGTGCTCGCCCTTTGTGGGGTCGAAGCCAGCGTCGTGGGATGTAACGGTCGGTCGTCGAAGAATCATTCAGTGGTCATTGCACCTGGGCCAGACCCATTCACGCTGTTGAATCCGAGGGCCACTTGTTTTAGGACGTTCGTAGTGGGCCGAGGCTGTAGTGGCCCGCTGGGCTCGTCGTGGACCGCGAGTCTTGTTGGGATTGAGATAAATGGGCCTCCCGTGGGCCGAGTCGAATTTAGCCTCCTCAATATTTATATCTGGAACTCATAAGTCAAACTAAGATATGACTCAATGAAAGGAAAATTAACATGTGATAACATAGTCAGTTCTCTTCAAAGTGATGCAGGCGATCTGAGCCAAAGAGAGCACTCTGAGATGCCCTCATCATAAGACCCCTGCGGGTGCATCAGGGAACAAATCCGGTGACAACTAGTACCCACCACCGTCGCGCGGATATGTCAAGCCCAAGGCGGTCTCTCACATCACCGTCTCCGGAGACGTGAGTAGAATAGCACCTCCGGCTATATACTCCAAAGCAAATGAAGTTAAGGTCGACCAGCAGCACGACCACATTGGGGTCCGAGAAGGCCTCACCAAGCCGATTCCTGGCCTCGATAACCCTATCGTCGAGCCTTTCAAAGCTTGGGAGGTGGCGCAGGCAGATGGGCCGAGCAGCTTGTTCTACACAACTGAAGAGTACCCTATTCGGGAGGATACAGACTGCTGTCTGCCTGAAGATATAGAAAATCCATCAGTTCCTGTTCAGGGCCTGGCACTTACGACAGATCGGATGGCCAAGATGTTCCGGAAGCAGCACATCCCCTCTGATCAGTCACATAAAGACACAGAAACTTTCCAGAAGATGTGGTATCCCGCAAGCCTAGATATGGAACTGAGACGCGTCTCTCAGCACCCAGGGTTGGGCTTCACCCTAGAAGAATATTATTACAGTGGGTGATATGAGGTGGACACCATCTCTGCCTTCTATCCTACTGAAGATAGCCCGCCAAGGGTAACTTTTGATGAATACCCAGTGGAAGCTGAATATGCTGAGCCAGCTCAATCGAAAAGCCAAGAAGCGGAGACCGTGATCCCTTGCCGGTGCTGGGAGTAGGTCTATCCCGAAGAGGCAACCCTTCAAGCCAAATTTGATACGGCAAGCAGTAGCGAAGCCGAAGATGTTAAAGAAGCAGGGACCTCTCCCTCTAGTGGAGTCCTACTGATGATGACCTCAGCACCTCTCTTGCCAATCAGGGAAGCCTCGGCCGACTCCGATCAAGAGGCACATGCTGCCGAGAAAGAGAATGCCACTTCTATTAAAGATGCAACTGCCCCAGGAGGCGAGACCTCCTCGCCTTCTGCTACAAGACCGGGATGCTGCCCCAGCCCGATGACAAACAACTACCAATCTGTCATGGCTGTAATCCCATCTACAGGGGGCGAAGCTGTTCTCTCACCCTTGGAAGCTGCAACGGCGGTGGATTTGCTGATAGAACAATCCACGCGGCCGCTAAGCAAGCTGTGATGCTCAGCAGTAGCAAGTTGTGATGCTCAGCTGTAGCAAGCTGTGAGGCTCAGCAGTCAAGTTGTTAGTCAGTAGGAAGCCTCACCGGGTTTGGTGAGGGGTGGACGTAGGTTGTGGGGTTGCAACCGAACCACCTTAAAAATCCTTGTGCAAGTGGCTTATGTTTTGTGTGATTGCTCCATGTCTTCTATCCCCCTTCACAGGATTTTATGTGAGCATAAATGCATGCATTCTTAGTCTCTTTTCTATCTACACACTAAGAGTCTATTGAGCTACCGTTCAACTTAAGTGCTGAACTGTTTGTGTGGGAGCCCTTGAGCCATTTGTGCTAAAACCATTGTGCATGAAGTAAGTGTTTTATCTGCTTCATAGCAGTAGTTTTTGTGTTAACTGGTTAAGTTTTTAATTGGATATAATTTTTTATAAGGATGTATTCAACCCCCCCTTCTAGATCCATTCACACCAACCAAGGGACCTAACAAGTTTCTCTCCCTTCTCCTCCACATTGAGGTCTAAGCTTGCCATTTGCTCTAGCAAGTGCCATTCTTTAATCATCACCTATTAGGATTCATCCTTGTTGCAATTCTATTGTGGGTTCCACCGTTCGATGCGAGTCTCCTCATGTGTCTCAATGGGGATTCCTAGTTACTAGGCTTCGTTCTTATTGTAATTCGCTTCACCATTTTGCGCGAGTCTCCTCATTTGTTTCAGTGGGGTTTTCCAGCTACTCAGATCTATGTTTCTATCTCTCTTTTCTTTCTCTTTTTTCTTCTCTCTTCTCTCTCTTTTTTGCGTCATTTTTCTCCCTCTTTTGTTTACAGTGGGGGCAGACAGCTTTTTCCTCATGATCACCTTCCACGCGAGTGCAGGAATTCAAGCATCCATAGAGTGCTAAGAAGAAAGTCAGGCAATCCCTATGGTCGAAGGCCATTGAACATATTAAGTGCGAAGTGTAGGAGTGTTGTCTCGGGTTTATTTTGTGAGTTAGACTTAGCAATTTAGCCATGACTCTTCCCCTTGACGTGTGCACCCGCCATAATTGGGTTCCCTTCGAGCGTATGCCGTGACGCACGTGCACCCGGAATTGGGGTGACATTACTTAGCAAGGAAATATGGTCCTAGAAAATTCCAAGGAGGTGTATTATTCTATATTAAGCAAGCATGCAAACAGAGTGGCCATGCATTTTTGTCTCTTTTTTTTCTTTTTTCTTTTTTATTTTTTTTCTAGCCCACATGTACTTAACAAGTTTTTCTTCTTCTCTTCACATATCATCTCATACCCGCGTAGTTAGTTTCTGATCAGTCTTTAATACACTCATACACCCACCCACCTATCATTTTGGCCCGTTTAGGGGTTTTAAAACTAACCCTCAGGTATTTTCACCCATCCTTTTGAATATCTTTTAGTTCTTTGATCAATAGATTCTACGCTTAATCTCAGTCTAATCAGGCTCTATTTTGGTGTTTTCTTTGTCTTAGTGGGAGCAACAGGAGTTTTCGGACACGAGATGCTTGCTTTCTAACCAACTAGAGTGCAAGGAGGAAAGGATCTACAATCTCGCATTGATTGGTAGATCGTGGCCACCACAGTCGACGTGTTCAAGAATGCACCCAATTTAAAGACCACATTCATAGTCAACCCCAGTTGACCCTCCTTTGTCGAGGTACTAGCTCTGTACCAGTTCTTACATGTCGGTAGTGCTTCGGTGGTGATCACAGATTTCACTTGTTATTTCTATTATTTTATTCATCATCTCCATTATCCATTCTATTCTTATCATAGCTTGACTCTTTATCATATCTCTCTCTTACATATCACCTTTTTGTACATCTACATAGTAGTCCTTATTTGTCACTATCAAGGCAACCTTGGTTCTCCTCGTTGGAAAGTAATAAAGAGGATCATGCAATATCTACAAGGGATGACGAGTCTTGTCTAAAGCTATGGAGGAGAGGACTGATAACGGAGAGACTACACCAATTGTTGTCACCAGGCCGGTGTTTTGATGATTTCGAAACCTAATCAAAGTGTCTCATGAATCTTGTGAGTTTGTGTTTATTTAAGGTGAAATCTGCAAATGTGACTATAAGCTAAAGGAGAGTGAGAGAAAGAGATACAACTTCATACATCCTAGGGCTTCCCATTCCTCCTTGCCTTTGCTCCCTGGGGGTCCTTCAACTTGTGATTCCAAGGTAGGAGAGCTCAAGAAGGATAAAGGAGGAGCGTGTGTGGGCGTCTTCCACTCTTCCTAAGCATGCCACATTAAAAGGGAGGCGTCCTTCAAGCTTCACATCGGGCTAACACTCTTCCTTCTCATTCTATTTGTGCTTTCATTTGAAATATTGTATCTTTGAGCTTGTAAACCTCGTGTGTGTGTGTGTGTGTGTGTGTGTGTGTGTGTGTGTGTGTGTGTGTGTTGGGGGGGGGAGGCTTTGCCCTTGTGTATGTAGCTTAGCACCGTAAGATCACCATAGTCAAACATGTATCCTAGCTAGATCCATTCTCATAGCATGGCAAAATACTAAATCACCATATCTAATCATGCAATTTTGAATAAGATAGGTTTTAGAGTTACCTTCCAATGCTTGAAGCCTACCCTGCTACTTCGGTCCACCTTGTTGTTGTTCCCACGACGCTTGCTCCTTTATAAGTGGACAGGGGGCGATTCTATGATCTTTACTTCTGCAATGGATGCACTTCCTGAGTTTATACCAGCACTCCTCCAGTTTGTGCCCTCTTTTATTTCAATGCTCACATTTTTCCTTGGTCAGAACAACTTGTTGGTCTTCATTCTGGGGTCTCTTGTCTTTCCAGGAACCGTTACTTCTGTTTGATCTCTTCTTTCCATTTACGGCCCATTCTTGTATCCACTTGCTGACTCCTTCTTGGCGATTTTTCCTTTTATTCGTTGAGCCAAGTCCATAGCATCCTCTAATAATTGTGCTTTCCTAACCATCTCCGTATAAGTTTGAATTTCTAGCAGAGCAATTGGGGAATAAGCTCCACCTTTAACCGATTCATGAATCTCCTTGCTCTCATCTTTTCCGCAATACTAAATGAGGTGGGTATCGGGCCAATCTAGAAAACTGTGCCTCATAGTCTGCTATCGACAGGCTTTATTATTTTAATGCCGCGAATTCCATAGCCTTCTTCTCTCGGAGAAATACTTCTCGTTAAAATGTTCTAAAAACTCATTCCATGTAACTTAATCATCGGGCAAGATTACTTCCACCGATTCCCACCATACTCGAGCATCCTTCTCTAATTGATAGGTTCCTAATAAAACCTTCTCTTGGTCGGTACATTGTATAACCCTAAAGGTCCTTTCTATTTCTTGTACGCAATTCTCAGTCTCATCTGGGTTAGTAGACCCACCAAACTTAGGGGGATTCATCTTTTGGAACTTCCGATGCAAATCCCCAGCTCCATGTCGTGCTCCTCCTTGGGCAACTTGTTGTAAAGCTTGTGTTAAGCCTTAGATAGTGCATTGCATTTCTCTCCACTGAACTGTTTCGACGGCCATTCTTGCCTACAAAATAAGTTTTTAAATTAATGATTACCCATATTTTAACATTAATCTAGCGTAGACGGACGTATTTTATTAAGTAGCCCATAGCTCTACCCAAATCTCACAGCGTTCCTATAGGATAACTGAAAAGGATAACTCGACCTATAACTTGGACTAGATGACCTAGAGTAACTACGAAATATGCATAATTACTTAATTATATGCACATAAAATAATGTGTATGTAATGAATTATCATAGAAAATAGACACTTATCACCCCTCCTTACTGCACCCGCGTGCGCTTTAGCAGCACTTTTGCCATTTCATTTTTATCCCTCGTGCACCACGTGCACTCCCCTATAGTCCCTTGTGATTCTTCGAGAGGTTTGCATTGTTTCGGAAAGGAGAGTGGTAATATCTTGTTCTGTCTATTTTGTGTTGGCATATCTCTGTTCTATTTGTGTGTTCTATATATCTCTGTCACGCATTGCATTGCATAGCATCTTCCCCCCCTTTTTGTACTTTTTAGGGTTATCCTCTCTCGATGAAGGAAGGACTCTCCGTTCGAGACTTCCTCTCGATGGACTAGGATCTCCTCCATCGGGACCTTCGTTAGTCCCAGACACCGAAGGATTCCCTCTTCGTTCACTGGGCTGGTTGTACTATCGAAGTTCCCCAGAGCTAGTTGACCTATTCGTGGTGAAACGAGTGACCTTAGTTGACACGGCGGTGAACCAAATTGTAACTAGGGTCCTCCCTATTTTGTGTGAACTTCAAATTTGTTAAAAACATCACTTTTCTTTCATTCAAAAAAAAGGAAAACAAACAAAAAAAATAAGAAAAAAGGGGCGTAAAAGCATCCACTTGTCTGATAATCTTTGTTATTCATTTGTTGGTGCATGTTTTTACGTTCTGGGAAAATTCTAAAAATGGCCCATGAGTCTTTTGAGGAGTACCACCTGGGTCGTGGCCCCTCGGTTGACCCACATGTCCATGCTATGGACGCAGGCCCTTCCCACGAGCCCTCACAAGAGGTGCACGCTGTTGTAGGGGATGCGTCCCCATCCCAGGACATCTCCTCCCTATTGGGTGTCTTTGCTAACACAGAGCTCAGTCCTAAGCAACTCCGAGCCTTTCAGGCCGTTCGAAAGGAGAAATCTATTTCTCCTGCTCCCCAGGAACCAACTCCAGCCCCTGCACCCCTCCGGGAGTCGATCCAGGCTATCCCTTCTGTCACGCCCCGAACCGATAGCAGCGGAACGTGTTTATTTGCTCAGAACGTGGCAGTTAAACAGTCGTGTCAATCAGAACATAGTCATAAGATAAGATGTAATATTGGACAAAATACATTTTCATTTCAAATAGAAGTGGATTACAAGTTGGACCCAAATAAAATAAAGACTCAATAAAGGAAAATTACATAAATGAGAATAAAAGAAAATAAAAAAAGAAAGAATAAGAATAAAAGTGATAAATGAATATAATGGCCAAATAAATGAGAATAAAGGAAAATAAAAAAAGAAAGAATAAGAATAACCGTGATAAATGAATAATAATAAAAAACTATTCTTATTTGATAGTGAGGAGGGGGAACAGACCAGTATTACAGGGTGACAACAGCCGGAAGGCGACGATGGCCCCGCGCATCTGGTCAAACACTTGGTCAACGAGCCGCACTCCCGCCAGGACGACAGCGTTGACCACAACCGCGAAGTTCCGACTCGCGCGTCTATTTCCACGTGCTCGCGGGGTCCCTCCCCGCGATCGGCTCCCGTTTCTGAAAACCAGCGGTGGATGGCATGATGACCTCTTCCGACACCCACACACACCAGTTGGGCATCTCTGTTACAGCGACCACCATGCATCTCCCCCCTGGTTTTGCTGATGCACGGGAGACCACGGCTGGGGGAACCACACCAGCCACAGCAGGGTAGAAATGCCGTATACCACGCACGCGCTGTGCCCTCTTCCCCCGAGCGCCGCGCCCACCACTTAATTTCGCCGAGCAAAACTCAAACGTAATTAAGCTGTGCTTGCGGCGATTGAACTTTCCTGGCTTTGTATCAAAATCCGACCTTCTCTCCTCTTCTCATCTCACCTCCAGCGGTGGGTAATTTTACTGCGTGCGTGGGTGCGTGCGTGCGTTCATGAACTGTGCACACAAGCGCGAGAGGAAGGGAGGGAGGGAGGGAAGGAGGCAGGCAGGCATGTATATATAGGAAGCACAAGCACAAGCTTTCGCCTCATCCATCAACATACCAGTGTGCAGCTATAGCTCACTCACTCTTGGCTCCCTTCTCCACCTTCCTCCCTGTCTCTCTCTCTCTCTCTTTCTCCATTTCTACTGCAATCATCCGAGCAACACGAGATGGGGAAGCATTGGAAGCTCAAGGCTTCATCCTTTCATCTACTTCTTGCCCTCCTCTTGTTCTCCTTCTCCTTGCCGTCTCTTTTGGCAGCTGATCCCCCCGATGGCCGGCAGACCTACATCGTCCACGTCCACCACCCACATCCCAACCCCTTCACTTGCCGGGAGGACCGCGAGAGGTGGCACAAGTCTTTCCTTCCGCCGCCCGCCACCGGCGGCTCCGAGGGGGGTGCCCGGCTCCTCTACTCATACGAGCATGTGATCAGCGGGTTCGCCGCCAAGTTGACAGAGGCAGAGCTCAAGGCCGTCCAGGCCGTGCCGGGGTTTGTTCACGCCCACCCTTCCCGGCTCGGGCGCCCGCAGACGACGTACACGCCGCAGTTCCTGGGTCTACCAGGAAATGCCGGCCCCTGGAGCCGGTCCAACTACGGCGAGGGCGTCATCATCGGCATGCTCGACACCGGCATCATCCCCACTCACCCGTCCTTCTCCGACGCCGGGATGCCGGCCCCGCCGAAGAAGTGGAAGGGCAGCTGCGGCTTCTTGAACGCCACCCAGTGCAACAACAAGATCATCGGCGCCCGGATCTTCGCCAGCGACGAAGGTGGAGACGACATGCCGGCCTCGCCGATCGACGACGACGGGCACGGGACGCACACGGCGAGCATCGCAGCCGGGGTCTTCGTCAATGGCGCCGCCGTCCTCGGTAAGGACAAGGGCACTGCCGCCGGTGTGGCGCCGCGCGCTCACATTGCCATGTACAAGGTGTGCATCCTCTTCTGCGACGAGAAGGACGTGCTCCGTGGCATGGACCAGGCCATCGCCGACGGCGTCGATGTGATCGCCTACACTGTGAACTTCCCGGCTAAGCCCTTCTACGAGGACAGCATCGCCGTGGCCACACTGCGAGCTGCGGAGAAAGGGATCTTCGTGAGCTGCTCCGCCGGGAACTCCGGGCCGGATGCCGCAAGCGTCAGCAACGACTACCCCTGGGCGATAACTGTGGGGGCGAGCACCGTCGACAGGGTGGTGAGGGCGGTCGTGAAGTTGGGCAACGGCGTCGAGCTCGACGGCGAGTCCCTCTACCAGCCCAGCAACTTCCCGTCGAGGCAGCAGCAACTCATATACCCCGGCGGCCTCAACAGCACCGACGAGGGGGCCGAGTTCTGCCAGGACGGCTCCCTGGACAAGTACGACGTCAAGGGGAAAGTGGTGTTGTGCGCCGGCGAGCTCGGTGCCGGGACCAGCAGGGGCGAGGTCGTGAAGAAGGCTGGGGGCGCCGCCATGATCTTCATGAACACGGTCAGCGGGGGTTCCACCAACGTCGCCGACGCCCACGCCCTGCCGGCGGCGTCCCTGACCTACGCCGACGGCCAGACGCTGCGGGCCTACGTGAAGAACAACCTTAACATGAACACCTCTGCAACGGCGGCCATCCTCTTCAGGGGCACCCAGTTCGGGAACCCGCCGTCGCCGACTGTGGCCTCCTTCTCTTCTCGCGGCCCCAGCCCCAGCAGCAGAGGCAGCATCCTGAAGCCCGACGTGCTCGGCCCCGGCGTCAACATCCTCGGTGCGTATCCCTACAAGGTCGGGCCCCTGAAGGACCCCATGGCTTCCCACCTGGCCAAGAGGGGCTTCGCCGTCCTCTCCGGCACCTCCATGTCGACCCCCCACATCGCCGGCTTGGCGGCACTGCTCAAGGTCTCCCACCCGGACTGGACGCCGGCGGCCATCAGGTCCGCCATCATGACCACCGCCGACGTGCTGAACCGCGTCGGAGACCCTATTGCCGTCGGGGAGACGGGGAAGGCGGCGGACCTCTACGCTACCGGCGCTGGGCACATGAATCCGTCGAGGGCCGTCGACCCGGGGATCGTCTACGACATCCGGCCCGGGGACTACCTGGGATTCCTCTGCGGTGCGCTGGGCTACACCGACGACCAGCTGCTGGCCGTCGCCCAGCGGAGGGTGAACTGCTCCACCATTCGGGCCTTGGGCGCTGAAGAGCTCAACTACCCGTCGGTCGCGGTGACCCTCGGGACGTCGTCCTCACAGGGTAAGAACGTTACCCGGACGGTGACGAACGTCGGGGAGGCGGGGGCGGTGTACCGGGCGGTGGTGGAGCAGCCGGCGGGTGTGGCCGTGAGCGTGTCACCCGACCAGCTCAGGTTCGCCAGCGCGGGGAAGAAGCTCAGCTTCTTGGTGGCGTTGCGGGGCAGCTCTCCCGTGGGGACAGTGGCGGAGGGCGCCCTCAAGTGGGTGTCGGTCGACGGGAAGCACGTCGTCAGAAGTCCCATCTCCGCCGTCTTCAAGTGATCGGAGCGGAGTAGGGCGGAGGGTGCCGGCGCTGCGTCTTCTCTCCCCGGCCATGGTGGCTGCTTCAAATGATTAGATTATAATTAAGACGGTATTAAAGTATAAGTTGTAATTATTGTTTCTAGCTTAATATATATTTATATGATTTGGTAGGAGTAGGTCCGGAGAATATGGTTGAATAATCTAGTCTTCTTTGTAATAACTTGGCTTCCCAAGAGGAAGCCATATCATGCCCTTATTTGCCCCTCCCTAACCCTAGATCTGAGGGTAATTAGGTCTTTTGGTTAGAGTTATAAAACCCATGTATTTCCATATTTTGAAGAATTAATGAGAATTATTGCAAAGAAAAGATTGGAATTGCTCCAAGAGCGCAAGGGCGCTCCCCCTCTCTCTCCTCTCTCCCACCCCTTGCAGCTGAGAAAGCTGATTTTCTGAGCTGAGAAGCCTCCATATCTAGTCCATCTCTGAGTGAGAAGCTCAGCACTGCCGCCGCCGCCATCCAGCCGCCATCGCACCACCACCACCTCGCCGTTTCGGTTCTGTCCACCTCCATCCAATAGCCTAAAGCTCGATTTTTCTCTCCCAACTCACAAATATGATTGAGCTGAAAATTGGAGAGTGCGTTCCCACATTGTTACCACTCCCCACAAAAATTTTCACATCGTTCCACCTTCGTTTGCCTCCCTTTTCCATTTAAGTTTCCAGATCTACAGAATCTGCCTCTGTGCAAATTTATATTCCAGCAACCCATCATTTGTTATTTTTCATCCCCTTACTAATCTCAGATCAATCTGAAATTTAGACTGTGAGTTCTGTCCACCAAACCACCACTCTTAATTTTTTTTTACGATTTTTAGAGCTTATTTTTCGCTCCTTAAGATCTCTGTTCAAATCGGATTCGGTTCTGTCCCCTACAGACCAGATCTGACCCCCCTTCCACCATAAAATCATTTCCACCCTGTAAACCACCTCAGAAAATTACAAGAAAACTTGTGCACTTCCCTTACATCCCCCTCTCTCACCCATAATATCCCCCTCATCCAGATCCACCAATTTCATTTCGGTCAAACTTCATTATCAGACAGATCTATTTCTATCCTGTCTGTTCTAAATCTGTTAACCTATCTGTTCAATATTCCCCCACGAGAAATCCATCTCCCAGAAAATTCAAGTAACACCATGGGTTCGTAGTTTGTCGAAAGAGCTTCACGACGATGCTAGTCTCACCTCGATCCGACATCTTATCTGGTCGCAGCAGATGTTTTTGCCGAGTCGTGCAATTCTAAAACTGTAGAACTGGTTCCGGACAATGTTGGGATTTAATTCCCAATAAAATATCCCGGCTCAGATTCAACGACCGTCGCCTCCAAGAGTCGACTAGGGACCCTCCACCAATGTCCTAGTGAATCACGGCCTTCATAAGATCCCCACGGGTTGATGTCCCTTTGGAAGCCCTTGTTCGCTGTCCAACCTCAAACATATAACCCAGCAATCCCAAACAACTAACCTAATAAGTCATTTGGTCATAAAATATAAAACATTATATTTAAACATATTTACATATTAGATAGTTTGAGTGTCACGTACCGAACTTACCAATCACACGAAGTGGCATGGTATAGCATGTGCGCAATAACGCATGCAACTTACTAAATGGATACGTACGTAAAACCATGCTATTGAGCAATCCACTCGTGTCCATCGAGATGCTTTCATGCCGAGATCTACCCTTTTCTAGTGTCGCCGCCGAAAACTAGAGTGTAGCCTAATGTTTCATTCAACAGTGGATTTATTTTCTTCTAATTTATATTTTTGTTTATGTGTGGTATGGCCTTTTGCATCTTTCATCCTCTACAGGGTGTGTACGGTGACATGTCCGGGGGATTGGGCTGATTGTTACGTCATGTACGTGTGATGGGGTGAGTGTGGGTATATATTATCGGAGGAGACGTGACATCGTGTTGAAACTTGAGCCATTCGATTTGGGATAATCGATGCTTTCAGTCATACTTCAGTGGAATCCTACGACGAGAGAAGAAGAGGATTAGGTGGTCTATGAGAGTAACTCTGGACAAAATACTTCGATATCTAAGTCAACAAATTAGTAGATCTTTATGCGAAATAAAAAAAGAAAGAGACGCAGAGATTGCTCTCCATCAACATGAGTGACTGAGAGTGTTCAGAATAATTTCTTTTTTCTCTTTCTCTTTTTTGGAGAGAGTGCCTGAGTTTATATAGCTGTTCATTTCTCCCGTTGGGAAGGAGAGTGGACGCAAGGGGGCGAGTCCTTCGGGCTGAGGGCTCTTGCCCTTCCCTTGTCCACCTGCATAAATGTCCGGGCGATTATGAGCGTCAGACTCTTCATCTCCCTAGGGAGTCGAGCGAACAGTTGATCCGCACATGCTTGATAGCTCGGTCCCCCTTTCCGCTCTTCCTAACTGACCATGGTGCCACGTGGTTGGTGGCCGAGCTAAGTTATCGCTAGACTCCCGGGCCATGTACTTGAGGCTTCCGAGCAAAGTGACTCCCGTGAGGCTATCACTTGATGAGCTATGTAGTCTTTACCGGGCTAAGTGGGCTCAGCATCTTATTGGACCGCAGATTTTCCCCTCTCCATTGTCTATTTGGTGTGGTGGAACTTTATGTTATCTTCTTATATGTTTTATTTTACAAGTTAAAAATGATAGATCCATCTTTACGAACACTCCCGCGGCCACCCCCTCTCAACCGCAAACCAGGGGGAGGCTCCCCCGGTCCTCCCTCTCTCAGTCGCAAATCGGGGGAACTCCCCCCGGTTCACATCTGTTGCACCCCACTTAATCGGGGGGACCTCCTCCAGTCAAGTCTATCCACACCTAGCCTTAACTGGGGGAACCTCCCCCAGTTCACACAAAAACCTCTATTAGGGTGAACTCACCTCCACATGCTAACAGCGGGAACCTCCCCCGGTTCACCCATGGGCGCCTAAATGTAATCAAGGGAACCTCCCCCGGTTCACTTAAATTCCCCTAGTTTCTAGAGTAAATGAGGGATGGTGAACTTACCTCCTCATATTAACCGGGGGAACCTCCTCCATTCGTCGGATATGAACTTACCTTCGCATGCTAACCAGGGGAACCTCCTCCATCCCTTGGAAGTCAACTTATCTCCACATGTTAACCAAGGGAACCTCCCCGAGTTCACCACCATGCGTCTCCATGTTAATTGGGGGAACTCCCCCAGGTTCACACTTATGCACATCCCACCTACCCAAAGGGACCTCCCCTAGTTCAATTAATATGCACCCAATGTTAACTGGGAGAATCTCCCCCGGTTCAACTCATGTGCGCCTAATGTTAACCAGGGAACCTCCCCCGGTTCTCTTCATATCCCCCAATGCATTAAATGCACCAATGGAGTCCCCCGGTTGGCCCCCTATAAAAGGAGGAGGAGAGGGTCACTTAAAAAAAGAGAGGAAGAAACCAAGACTCAAGTCCAAGAAGCTCCGAGAAGAATCCATCCTCTCAAGAACTTCAAGAACACTCGAAGACTTGAGATAAGACTTGGTTCGTCCACCCCCCAAGAACTTGTATGTTTGGTCTGTTTGATCTTGTTAAGCCCCTGATAAAAGATATGTTAGTGTTTTTGCACTTATATCCCTACTTGCGGAGAAATTGTTTGTAAAACCATGAAAAATCTGTAAAAGTATAGAAGAATCATGTAAAGAATCAGAAAATTATGAAAGTTCATGCAGAACTTATTTTCGTGTGAGGAATGGCATACAAGTCCCTGCTTTGTGCGAAATTGCAGAAAAACTGTGCAAGTTTATGAAATTACATCAATGTCCACAAAATTCAGGAAAGTCTTGAAAATTCAGAAATTGAACAACCAATGTTCCAGTTTATATACACATCCTCCAAATTGGGGAAAACCCCTGCTTTTTTCAGAATTGCACTTTTACAGACTTAGAAGTATTTTTGAGCGATCTCTTGCAATTTTTACTCCAAACAGGTAATTTGCTTCACCATATCTTTTATCTCGAAGACAGAAGACAACTAGTGCTTAATAGCTTCGATATACTTCATATCATTCCCACCCATTAATATGTCATTAACAAACAATGACGAGATAATGATCTTCTTCTATATTCATTTGACATACACGTCTTCCTCAATCATCCCAAAACCAAATGTGATAATTGCTCTATGGAATCTAAAATACCACTGTCTAGACGATTGCTTAATTGCTCTATGATAATAGCTTTGCTCCCAAATGAATATCAACTAATTTTCAGACCTCATTCTTAGTCATGGAGTCCATTTCATCTTGTATAGTAGCCTCTCACTCTTTCCTAGAAGATGATGCAAATACCTTGTTGAAAGAATTAAGCTCATCATCGTTTGTGGATAGACACATTAGAACTTTCCCATCAATCTTAAATAGACAACGAAGAATATGCCCACGCTTACTACGACGTATTTAGGTGTCTAACTGATCCGGTGATGTGCTCCCATTGGACACACTTCCACTAGCTTGGTGATTATCTCTACTATCTTCAGTGGTCACATAGTTAGGCTCTAATTTTCTCCTTTCGCTTGAAGATGGTAAGATATCACTAGACTCATCTAACTCATAGAGATCAAAGCTTTTCCTAGTGTCGTCAATCATAAGCAATTCTTTTTCTAGGAAAATGACATCTCGAACCTCCTTTTCTATTATCCCTCCATCAAGGTGTTGTCCATGCATCACATAGCTCTTAGAGCTGTTAGGATATCTTATAAAGATAAACTTTCTAGCTTTAGGACCAAGTTTTCCAGACTTATGCAAAGTGTCATGGACATATCTTGCAGAATCCCATGGGTGCAGATTCTTTAAATTGGGCTTTTTATCACACCATAACTCATAAGGAGTGGAATGAACAGATTGTGAAGGCACACGATTAAGGATGTAGGCCGCAGTTAGAAGAGCATCTCTCTAAAAAAATATTGGGAGGTTAGTATGCACAATCATCAATCTAAGCATGTCTAACAATGTCCTATTTCTTCTCTCCACTACACCATTTTATTGCAGAATATATAGAATGGTAAGTTGTCTACGAATTCCTCTTTCTTCACATAAATTTTGAAATTGATCCAATAGATATTCACATCCTCGATCTGTCCGAAGAACTTTTACACTCTTGTCCAATTGATTTTCAAGTGCCCTTTCCCCAAACATCTGAAGGCAGCAGAAAGCAGAGATCAGATTCTTACCTCTGAGATCCTCTCTGCCACCCGTCTTCTCTGCTTGGGTTGTTCTCCTCCTGCTGACCGCTTTCCATTCTTGGCCCTCACGTTCCATGTTACCCCGCAACGACCTCAAATCTAGTAATAGATGTATTACTTCCCAAATTAGCAAATACCCTACATGATGCTATAACACATTGCTTGTTTCTTCTCTTCTGGGTGAGAGAATAGAAATGTACTATTTTTTGTCCAAATGATCTTCAGTTAGACATGGTTGTTTTTATGTCTAATTTGGGGTGAGTTGCAGAAGACCATACAACTGAGTAGGTATGACACTGTGAACTGCAGAGGGACAGAAAAGGCAGAACAGTGCAACGATAAGAAAGTAGGATGAATGGACATCATTAGAAAGATGTTTGCAAAAGCCTCGCCTTACCGAAGCAGCATTCAATTAAAAATGGCAACAATACATTTAGAAGCAATAACATTGACAGCTTGGTTGTTAGGCTGAAGCAAGGCTGAGATGAGGCCTCGGTTACCCTACACGATCCTTGCCCTAGCTATGTAGAATTCTATCCAATAGAAAAGCTGGATTAAATAAGTGGAGGCTCGTGATCACTCTAAAGTGTCTGGTAACATGGTTCAATCTGCCTTGTTATGCACATTAGAGTTAGTCATGCTGGAGAGAGAGGTGGTCAATCAAGAACTCCCATCTTTTTCATTATACTAGTTCGATACTTCATCTTTCTGAAGAGTTTGATGTCTTGTAAGGTGTTTGTTTTTTTTGGGTCAGGGTATTTACAAATCCAAGCAATCTCATGAGTATTCCCCCAATTAGGGGGATTTTCCACACAATCTCCTGAAAATTCTTCCCCTACCGGTGACTATTCTAGGCCTGGAGGCCCCACAACAGGAAATAATTTCCTCAGGGGCCCCACCACCTGCAAGGAGCACTCGGGCATAGGTGTTCACGAATCCGTGGGTTAAATCTCTCCTCTCACACAACGGCAGGTGGTGGGATTTGAACCCATGACCGCCCAAAGCAAGGGAAGTGAGGGGCCAACTGAGCTAAGGCTCATTGGCATACAGTGTCTGTTACACATGTATGTAACTGACTGATGATAAATGATCCAGATGTCAACCAACTTGAATACATCTGTACTTATAGCTCTAGCATTTGTTTAATTTATTGGGCAGTTATTATATTTGATATGATACGATATGCTCTAACTTGTATAGACTTGGACCTGACTCCAACAGACTCGGGCCATCTCGAACCAAGTTGACTGTTTCGGTCCGGCCCAAATACGATATGATACGGCCGACTCGGTGCGATCCATACCGATATGGCAAACCATGCTCTGAAATTGTTTTCAGATGACAATAAAGATCCAGCCTTGCCATTAAACCCAGGTGATGTGCAGGGGGCAATGCCCACCTCACTAGTTCATCACCTCAAGGCAGAATCAAACTCGAGAGCTCCGGTTCGTTAGCTGGAGTTATCACCACCATTCTGTCATGGGGTGTTGTGCTGGGAATTTTATGTTTGATATATAACATTTACAGGTAATAGACATAATCCCCTACATATAATGATTAGAAGAATAGAGGATCGCCTAAATACTGTTATAAAGCATTTCCTCAAACATCTTGACAACAAAGAAATCATGTGCTGACCACAGATGAACCCCTTGCGCCAGCCAAGAAAGACAGCTGCAGCAGCAGATGGCTTTCACTACTTCAGTTAAGAGAGGCTGCAAAGCAGCAGCAAAGGGCTCTCCTTGCACCAGCCAAAGTAACAGTAGCAACTCAGTAAAAAAAAGAAAAGAAAGGAGAAAAAGGAGAGAGAAGATGGCAACAAAAGCAGCAACCAGGGACCAGGGTGTGAAGAGAAGAAAGTCCTTCCTCTGCTGCACCCCTGCAGAAGGAGAAGGGGAAGCTCCTATATTTCCTGCGCCAGTAAGAAGAGAGCAGCAATAAGGCCTGAAAGGGAAAAGAGTTGCTATGTTCTGCATGTCTCTGTTGCACCTATGCAAGAAGGAAGCGGAGAAGAGTTGCCCTACTGTGCGTGCAAGATCTCTCTTCTCTATTGTGCGTCCCCATAGAAGGGAGAGGAGAAGAGTTTCTTTGCTGCACATGCAAGAGAGAAGGGAGCTGCTCTGCTGCGTCAGCCAGATACAAGGAGGAGGGGCTTGCGCATGCAGGAGGCTGGCAGGTATATATATGTAATTTTGAAAAAGAGATAAACTCTTGTAAGAGTCCAACTCTTCTGGATTTAGCCAACAGGAGAAAAGTGTCTGCGGTGGGCCTCTTTCTGAAAAAAAAAAAAGAAGAACCGAAGTAGAAAAATAATAAAATCTGACCAGAAGTCCACAGTGAACTCTAAAAGAGAAGGACTGTGCACTCTCTCTCTCTCTCTCTCTCTCTCTCTCTGCTCTTTCCATGATATGAATGAATGCGTAGCTCCGGTGTCAAATAAGACAGAGGCAGGCTTTGAGTACACAGAAAGAGTACCTTCCACGATGCCTCCTTCTTCGGTAGGTTCTGCATCCATAAGAGCTTGGAGTCTTCCTTACTTTCTGACAATAATTGGAAGCTTTTTCGGTGGTGGAGCTTGCCCGTTGAGAAGAGGGCAATTTGGGATCCTATGCTCCCGACTCCTGCAACGAAGACATGCGTCGAGTTTTCTCCAATAATCCTTGGCTTTGTGTCTGGGCTTCTCGCAGAATTTACATAATTCCTTTGATGACGTAGAGAAAGGAACAATTTACTTATCGAATACTCTTGGCTTCTTGTCCCCTTGAAAGTTATGTCCACCTTTATTGAAAGTACGTCTATCTTTATTGAAGTTACGCCCGTCATTGGGCCTTTTCTTCCTGAAGGAAGGTTTGAAACTTCTAACTCTCGTAACTTGCTCTCTATTGACTTCTCTTCCTCGGATGCAATCTGATAACTCCGTTGCATCTTTTAAGAGTTGTGCTCTTCGTACCGCATCAGAATAAATTTGAATATCCATCGGGGCGAGTTGAGTAATATATTACGGTCTTAAGCCGTTGAGAAATCTCCTTGCCCTCATTTTCTCGGTACCCACGAGATGTGGTGCGTACTGTGATAGTCTTGAGAACTGTGCTTCATATTCAGCTACTGATAAGCTCCTTTGCTTTAAGGCGACAAATTCGACGGCTTTTCTTTCTTGCACTCGGTCAGAGAAGTATTTACTATTGAAGTGTTCCATGAACTCTTCCCATAATATTTGGTCGTGCGGTAAAGTAGCTTCGACCGATTCCCACCATGCATGGGCATCTCTTTCCAGTTGGAAAGTAGCGAGTAGGACCTTTTCCTCGTCAGTACATTGCATAACTCAGAATATTCTCTCGATCTCCTTAATCCAATGTTTGGCCTCATCTGGATCTGTAGATCCTGCAAACTTGGGAGGGTTCATGCTCCAAAAATGCTTATGTAGGTCTCCGGCTCCTCGGTTAGCTCCTCCTTGAATAACCTATTGGAGGGCTTGGGTTAAACCTTGAACGGTGCGTTGCATCTCGCGCCATTGAGCTCTCTCGGCGGCCATTTGCGAGAATCAACATGCAATCATAATTACAAGGTTTAAATGTTTTATTTATCTATTTATTTCTTACTGAATCATTCTTTTTAAACTTAGCCCATTGCTCTACCCAATCGATTATAAAATATTTAACCATGTTTTTATTTTCACGTGTAACTAAAACAATGAAAATCCATGCATGTAATACTTAATATTGAGGCAGAAGTAACACGATCATCATGTAAGGTTTAATGATTATGTTTTTACTTAGGTGAGAGAACACCTACTTGGACGTTTAGATGAAGAGAGACGATCGGGGAAGATGAGGATGGAACGCACGGTAGAAGCCTTCCCTTGCAGTATGGTACGTAGCAGCTGCAAAGAAGCAGAACCCACACACACCCACGGCAGGAAGAAGAGAAAGATGATGCAGCAGGTAGTAGAAGATTCGAAGGACCTTTTCACGAACGCGCCTGGACGCTCAGGATCAATCTTTTTGCTCGCCCCTTCGCAGAAGCAGTAGTGTTTTGCTGCGCTACAAGGGTCCAATGTATATATACTCAACCCTTAGAAAAAGCCTACTATTATTTTAGTTCCCTCTAATTAGAGTTCCACTTAGGTTATGCTTTTTTTATCTCCCTCTACCTATCCCGAACACAGCAGCCGCAGCCACTTTCCCATCGTCGGTCACCCTAATCTCCTACGAAACCTTAGTTAGCCAAGGAACTCTCTTTGCGTAGACTATATTATTAGGTCAGCCCATTGTCCCCAGTTTAGGGGAGGCTTAAACTCTTGTTTGTTATGTTACAACTTTAATGAGCCTCTACCAAAACCAATTCACAGTTGATTCTTTTAATATAAATAACTCCTTATTAAGGGCCCTTCTAGGATACGTGAGAACTCAACATTGATTTTAAGATAGAAGGCCCATTAACCTTGAAGCCTATTTGTCCACGGGAGGCCCTTCGCTATTGGGCTTTAAATCTTTTAACTTATTAGTTTAACATAGTGATTAATGGTTTCTTTGTGTTTAAAGCCTTGGCCCTTGCGTTGATGTAAAAAACCATTATGTATATAGGTTTAATAAAAGCCCACTATTACTCTTACGGGTTCTTTTTCTTCAAGCCCATTAACTATTAGGTTTAAGGCCTTTAAGGTATTAAGGTTAAGTGAATCTTTTTTTCTTATTTGGGAGGTCAGTGAGAAGGAGAAGGCCATAGGGTCTGGGGGTTTGATTCAGCTGGAAAGAGAGGCCTCAATCGGGGGAGGAAATGCCAGGGGCTGGGAGCTTGAGGCAGTTTGGGGAACAGGGACCAATGGTGGTGTTGGGGCTTGGGCTCTCAGGGAGGAAGAAGGAACTCCCCCTCTATGGATATATTGCTCATGCATGCTAGCTAATACAACTATTAATGCCTTTTGTAGACAATGGCTTCTTCAGGAGCTTCTTCTTCCCTTGGCTCTGTCGCCTTTCGTGCCACTCAAGCTACATCAGTTACTGGTCCTCCTACAGTAACCTAGGGCAATTTTGTTGACTTCGACAGGGAGCATGAAATCGCTAGTCTGGCTAAATCATCAGATTCTAACATCGACACAATGGACTTTGGGTGACTTTCTCTGACTTTGGGCATACTTAATTGGGAGGGCGACTACCGCAATGATTATCCCAAGGACTGCCATTTGATAAGCTTCTGAAGAGCTTCAATATTAGTGGGAAACATGACTACATAGTGGCTCATCAGATGGAGTGTGCCATTCTGCAATACAGAGATAGCTTGGCATGTAGTACCTAGAGTATAGAGCCGATGTATCCCTTGGGTGAGCCTCGTAAATGGGAAATCATGTTGGGTCTATAGGAGCTGACTATGGAGGAGGGCAAGATGGTAAGGAAGACAATTTGCTCACTGGCTGTAACTGAAAGACAGTGAAGTCACTGGCGATGGCAAGGTGCCTAACGTCGATATAACTAACTCATTGGCATAACGGAGGGTTGATGCTAAGCAAAGGGAGAGGGGTTTATTCGTTGGCTTAGAGGGAAGGACATAGCCAAAGCAAAAGAATGGTCATAGACAAAGGTTTAGGCCAAAGAAGGATATGTTCATCGGCTTAGACAAGGCGTCAGATGCCGACACAGCTTGTTCATTGACATGGGGTTAAATGTCAAAGCAAAAGAGGATGGTCTTTTCATTGGCTCATACGGGAGGTCATGGCCAAAAGGGGGTATGTTCATCAGTTTAGACAAGATGTCAGACGGTGAAATAGTTTGTTCATTGGCATGGGATTAATGCCAAGGGAAGGAGATAGTTTGTTCATTGATTTAGACAGAAGGTTTAGGCTAAAGATAGTATGTCGTAGGATTATGTGAGAAGAACTCAATGTTGTTGTCTCTTTTTTTTCTTTCTTTTCGTTCATCTTATTAAATCAAGTGCTCTTTTGAGTTTTCACTAGATCTGATCCCCTCTTGCTTTTGCCTACACACCCTTTTGGGTTTTCGTGTAGTAGGGTACCCGAATTTGCCCATAGTGCCCTTACAGATTTTTGCCATGATTGGGTTTTAGCCTTTATTGCCCTTGCTTAATAGAAAACCCGAACAAGTCTGGTAGGGCACCTCTTGATTTGGGCCCCTAGACTCCTCGAATGACGATCCCGCCGGTTAAGACTTACCCTGACGACAATACCGTCGTGCCATGCTTAGGCTCCCAGTTGCTTCCGACCACAGGGACATACCTAAAAAGTGTTCAAGGTAAATGATTTGCCCGACCCGGGTCAATTTCCTCACAACTTTAGATGGTATATAATGGAACACCCTAGAACCCTAATAGCTAACCGCGCGACGCTGACCTAGAATCAGACGCCGTCGCACCCATAGGTGACGCGCTTGCATTGACTTAAGCCCAAGGTAATATAAGAAAACCTAGAGGGGGGTAAATAGGAGTTTTGATCGGCCAGAAACATAGAGACTCCTTCGCAGTAATGGCTTTTGCCTTTCGAAGTGGACAACCATATGTGTGTTTTTCTAAATAGGGTTGCAACCTAGATAGGGCTTACCCTTCGAGGCCTCCATTAAGCCTTGTCTTTTGGACGGAGAAGGAAGAACGAAAGAGGTAAGCCTCCTGAGAGGACCGACAAAGCCGTTAACCTGGCAAGCTAGTTGAGAGCCTACTCGACTTTCTCCTTTCGGGCAATTTCTAGCCATTCCTGAACACTTGGACATTTCGATGCCCCACTTGTGGCATTTCATCTTTTGTTTTGAAAAAAAGGGGGTTTTATTTGCTAAAGGTCAAGCACGGTCACGACCAAGCCTTTTCATGTGACTTTGTTACATACATGCATACTTTTTTATTTTCTTTCCTTTTTTCCTTTCTTCTTCTTCTTCTTTTCTTTGGGGGGGTGGGAAGAGAATATGAGTATTTTCACTTGAAATCCCCTTTCTTTTTATGCTTGCGGGGACACTGCCCTCTTCACGTGCTCTGACTGGGGCTCGAGGGAATGGATCCTACTCTTGTTCTGAGGATAATATACTTCGACTTTCACATGCTCAGTGTTTTAAGGGCGCCGGCTGTAACGACTCAGAGCTCTGGATACCGATAACCCGATGTAGCATCGGATTACCACTACCAGGAATTGGGGAAGTCACCCAAGAGGCTGATAAGGCCCCTAAAGGGTTGGAGGGGTTTGTCGAGGGAGCGTGTAAACAATTGAAATTATACCACGCGTAATATTTATTAGAGCAGTAATTTAACTGAAGTGCGAAAGCAAATAAAATATATCATAGTGATAGTTATAAACAATAGTACAGAATTTACAAATGTTCAAGTCTGATAACAACAAAACAGTCCCACTGTACAATTCCTCAGTCAAATCATGTTATCAGGAAACCCCCTTTTCTACCCAATCAGATCTAGATCTGGGAACCAGCACCTCTTAAATTCTGCCACGGCCAGCACAGAAGATTTTAAATTCCTAGCGCAGCCTAGGGTTGAAGATCTTCGAGAGAGCTTTCCAACGCCACTAGTCTTGTGTTGATCTGACGTTAGGGTTGGTCGCAGCGGCCATTCTTGCCAGATTGGACAGGCCATTTCCAGAAACGAGGCAGTAGAAGAGGAGGCACTATTAATTCTTCCAAAATTACGCCAGCATTGATTCAATTGTCGCTGCTCCAGGCCATCAACCAAGGACCTACGGCCGCCGTCCCGATGATCCTTCACCTCTAGAAGCCTCCCAAAGGACATAGCTCCTTTGTATGTCCGTGGTTGCTATCCTGCCAACCAGCAAGCCGCCGAACCGGATCCACTGCCCGCCGCCACACGAGACCCAACAAAATGCTGCCCGACAACCCAAGCTTGGTGCTCTCAGAGTCATGTATAGCCTGTTACCTCCCTGCGTGGAGTGGGCCATTATTTTCACTACTGAACTTAATTATTACTGTTGTGCCGGGAGTTACTGTCTTGGCCGGGACGTCTTCCACATGCCCCGAGCGTGGAGGTACACCCGCTGCCCCCCTGTAGTCATAGTTGCTTGCTTTCTTAGTATAAGTTCTTACTACCGCTGCTAGAGAGCATGTTAGGATCCTAGCTCTTCGAAAAATCACTCACCACTATAAGAGAGAAAGTGAGATCCGTCCCGTGACCCGACCCGGGCACGAGAGAGTGAGTAGATCGCCCTTGACTCGTTGCCGATTTCTCAACCGTGCAGGTCCGAACGCTTCCCTCGCTAGGGATGAGTGCGAGCTTGCTAGAGTACCAGGTTGCATATCCAACTCGGTGTTGAGTCTGCGTCTCTGTCCCGCATCAAATTGGTATCAGAGCTAGTCGAGTCTAAGGTTGTCTTTACACTAAAAAGGAAAAAAATTGTGTCTTAAGTCTAGGGTCTAAGTCTAGAGTGTCTTGTCCTAGTCATCATTTGCATGCACACTCGTAGAGGCACCGAGTACTCACCACCACCACCACCCATGGCTGAATCCCGAGCCCATAGTTCCGATGAAGTGGCCACAATGTTCCAAGCCATTATGGGCGAAATAAAAGGTTTGAATACACGTATGGATGGGTTGAGTATGCGCATGGACGAGTTGACCATACGGGTAGATAGGATCGATGGGCACGCGGATGGTCTAGGCCCACACCTAGAAGGAAGGATGAAGGCCTTAGAGGATAGGGCCGAAGGGTCAGAGCAGTCCATTCAGGGGCTGGCCGGGAGAGTAGCTGCCTTAGAGAGAGCCCCAGTCAAGGCACCCTATAAGAGACCTTGTCAAGATACAAAACTGCCAAGGGACAAGAACTGCTCCTGCGGAACCATGTTACGGACATGCAAGAAGGCAAGATTGTGAAAACACGATCCCATCCTCAGCTTCTCATGGTAGTAACAGATGGCCTTCCCCCGGCCTGCTTATTCTAAGGAAGTGGACCAACCAGGGACGTCGGCGGTAGAGAAACCTACACCAGGAGTGAAGACCGGTTGAACCATCCACCCCTGGTTGACGGGGCACACTGGAGCAACGAGGCCCACCCATTACGGAAGCCAACCCAGTGCACTGGCCATGCCTGCAAATTAGAAAGCAGAGCCACCTTCAGGCAGAGGAGCATGCCCCTTAGCCAGGGAAATACCTCATCACGCACCTGCAAGTGCAAAGAAAAGTAGTCATAGCCATGCGATAGGAAGACGATAGGAGAAACGATATCGAAAGGCAAGGAGGGCAAGTATAAGGGCATTCTCTGCCCTCTTAAGGACGAAACCTGTTCGGCTTGAGGAGCACGACTCCCCTGCTGGCATACAGGTGATTGACCTTCTCCAAGGCCTCATGCCAGCCATCCAAGTACCCATTCTGATATTCTTCAGAAATGGGGCCATTCACCCCTGGTTCCGGCCACGGCCGCCAAGGAGCCGGTGGAGGCTCCCTCTGGAGGATTAGGGGTCGACGAGGAACCTGCGAAGCATCGTCATCCGACGAAGTGCCAGACTTCCCTGAAGACATCCTGTAGAAGAACTCCCTCCTCAAAGCTCGCCACTCCAGATATGGTCGTGAGTTCCTCCCGAAAGCCACTATTTATAGGGAGAGGCGAAATCTCCAGGAGGGCAAAGACTCCTACCGCCTCAAGCAAATCCACAGAAATCGAAGCGGCAGATCCCAAAAGTCGCACCTTTTTAGAGCCACCTTCAATGACGTCACTTTGTATCCCCATAGAATCTTAGAGCCATTCGAAAGGGAGGAAAGTACACAAGATTTGTAAAGCAAAGGAAAGGTTTCTACTTTCAAGATAAAAAGCTTACAGAGGAAGGATAGTCACCCACACAAAAGAAAGAAAGAAGAACAACAAGAGGCGCCCTCCTAAGGTTTCACCTCAGCGACATCATCACGTGCCCCGAACTCTCCTGGCTCACGTGAGGCAACGACCTGACAGGATGGAGGTAAATCCTCAGCCGGCTCCCCTGCACTGCCTTCTACCACTGGGGGGACAGCGGGTGCCCGCTCGCCAATGCTCGGCCCCGGCACCAACTCCTCGGCCCTGGCCTCTTCACCACCCGTCTCTCCTCGCCATCGCTGACTTTCGGGCTATAGGGTGCCGACAGAGGGGGAAGAGGCAGCACCGTAAGGCTAAGGTGCTCGGCCGTAGCCATGACGGCAGTGCTCCAGCCCTCCCGAAATCCTCGATCGTGAGCAGGATCAAAGATCTCCAAGGCTGCCGTGGTCAGCTCGTCTCGATAGGCCAGAGAAGCACGGAAGCTCTCCACTGCCTCCTCGCGAGCAGTAGCCATTGATGAACGCAGCCCGGCAAGTTCTTCCTCGACCTTGTTGACTTGAGCCTCCAAAGCCTGGACCTGTACCCCCAGTTTAATCACACGGGCTTCAGCTGTGTCAGCCCAGAGCCGGAAGAAGTCTCGGTCCCGCTCCATCCCAGAGAGGACCAATCCCTCCTGGGCCAACTGATCACGGATTTTGACGTTGGCGGCCTTCGAAGCCTTCAGGCGACCTTCAAGCACCTCGCAGTTGGCTGAGAGCTCCGCCTGAATGGCTTGGCTGGCCTCTAGTTCTCGAGCAAGGCCTCTGAAGTGGTGCCTCCATAGGCCGAGGGCATCAATGACCGAGCACACGCCCCTCGCAGCTAGGGCCGTCAGCTCTTTCTCAGTCTGGGGGCTAGGCTTCCCTGGGCGCTCATACCACCAAATGCTTCTCCCCATGAGATTGACAACCGTCGTGATCCTCGCCAACCCTGACATCATCTCTTCAGGCGGCGAAGGCTGGCCGCATGGAGGGACCTCTGGAGGAGGAAGATGGCCAACATCCGCCACTAACCCGACAACTGACTCCAAATAGTAACTTCCAAACTGATTCTAATACAACAAATAGACTTCGATCAAAGAACTTGCTCCTTACGATCTAAAATCCTAACCGGTCACTCCTCATATGATAGGTTCGAGTGGAACTCTAAGTCTTCATAACTGATGATGTGTGCAGGACCATGGACATACTTACGGCGCATAGACATGTGAAATACCGGGTGGATTGCTACCATAGATGGAGGTAGTGCCAACTGATATGTCACATTTTTCACTCGCTCCAAAATCTCGAAAGGTCTGATAAATCTCAGATGCAACTTCCCTTGCTTGCCAAATCTTGACACTCCCTTGGTAGGTGATACCTTGACGAATACATGCTCGCCAATCTCAAAAACCAAGTCTTTCATTCTGTTGTCCGCATAACTCTTCTGCCGATCTTGTGTTGCTTTCAGTCTTTGCTGGATCAACTGAATCTTCTCGGACGTTTCTTGCACCACCTCAGGCCTGATCAATTGTCTACCACCAACCTCTTTCCAACATAGAGGAGACCTACATAGTCTTTCATACAAAGTTTCAAATGGAGCTATGCCTATACTTGCATGAAAGCTATTGTTATAGGCAAATTCTACTAAAGGTAGGTGTCGCTCCCAATCTCCCTTCCAATCAAGTATGTAAGTTCTCAACATATCTTCCAATGTCCGAATAGTCCTCTCAGACTGGCCATCCGTTTGGGGATGATAAGTTGAGCTACCCAAAGGCATTCTATAGTCCTTGCCAAAGCCTCGATGTAAAGCGAGGATCTCGGTCTGAAATAATAGATTTTGGGACTCCATGCAATCTGACAATGTTTTCAACATATAAACATGCCAGACTTTCCACAGATTACTTCTTCTTCATGGCCAGAAAGTGTGCGATCTTTGAGAACTGATCTACAATCACCCAAATGGAATCATTGCCCTTGAAGGACCTGGGCAAACCTGTGACAAAATCTATGATGATATCTTCCCATTTCCATTGAGGTATCTCAATCCTTTGCATTAAGACAGACGACCTTTGATTCTCTGCCTTCACTTGTTGACAAATCAAATATTTGGCCACAAACTCAGCCACATCTTTCCTCATACCCTGCCACCAAAAGGTTCGCTTCAAATCTTAATACATCTTGCTACTACCAGGATGAATCGAGAACCTTAACCTGTGGGCTTCTTCCAAAATTTTATTTTTCAATTCAGCCACATCTGGCACACAAATCCGATGCTAAAATCTAATAACACATTCCTCGTCACGAGCAATACCTGCCTTTATTTATTTTTGTCCCTTTTCTTCTTATTTATTTGATTGTTATTTTTCAGAAGGCACGCCGATTTAGACCAAAATGGGGGAGCGCTGGTTTAAGGACCAAGGAAGGAGTGCGCCAGTTTAGGTCGGAATGGGGGCGTGTCGATTTAAGAACCAAGGAAGGAGCGTGTCGATTTAAGAACCAAGGAACGAGTGCGCCGGTTTAAGGATCAAGGAAGGAGTGCCAGTTTAGGCCAGAATGGGGGGGCACGTCGATTTAGGTCAGAATGGGGGGGCACCGATTTAAGCCATAGAAGTAGCACGCCGATTTAGGCTAAAGAAGTAGCACGTCGATTTAGGCCCAAAAAGGGGGGTGCGCCGGTTTAAGCTGAGTTCGTGGAAATGGGTTTTGAGAGGGGGGTTAAACCGGCACAATACCCTGGGGCGCCAGATTAGGTTGAGTTCAAGGAATTCAGTTTTGAGATGGGAGTTAAACCGGCACGATACCTTAGGGCGCCAGATTAGGCCATGCCGGATCAGGAGAGGTTTCAGTAAGCTTTGGTTCTACTCTTCTTTTCGTTCACTTGGCAAGATGAATTAACCAGATGATTACTTTTTGTTCTCTTGGCAAGATTAGTTAATAATATGACTTAAGTGTTTTGTTCATTTGTCAAGAGGAGTTAATGAGAATATTTAAGTGTTTTGTCAAGAAGCTTCCTTATCAGATAGCAGACCACCAAGTGTGTTTTCGCCCTGATCGGATGAGATATGTGGTTCATTCGGCCTCTCCATCTTCGACTTGCTCTCAGATGCCTGGACGTTCATGCTGTATGATCATCATTTTTTTTACGTCCACAAATGCCCCCCAACCACGGGTGGCGCAAACAAGGAACGAGTGCGCGGGGCCCGCGGGTGTAGAGTTCTTTAGTAGGGTATCTTCTCTTCCGAGCTAGTAGACTATTGGTCCGGTGTGAGTTCACGGGAAAGCACTCACTCCTTTAGCGAAGGGATGAGGGGGCCACTTCACCATGTAGGCACGCGGATCAAGATGTCTAGCCTAAATGTGGCAGGTTTAGTCATCAGTATGGGGTTAATACTGAAGCAAAAGGATGGGATTTATGCGTCGACCTAGGCAAAAGGCCTGAGCTGACTAGATGAGGCCAATCCCCCGAGAGGGACTGGTGACTCGTACTTGGTTAAGGAAAGTTGTTTATTCATCTATTCGGATGGGGGAAGTCCAAGCCAAAGGCTTTTGAGAGCCTAGAACTCCCTCGTTATGGTGTCGAGGCACTGATAACAAGGAACCACATACAAAGAAAAACTAGGATTAGTTGAGATCAAGGTGGGCTAAAGCCTCAAAAATAACATGAAAAAGGGCGAGAACCCTGAAGGGGCGAGGATGAAAGAATAGAAAGATGATGAGTAGATTGTCGCGAAGATGAGGAAGAAAAAGAGAGATCATCCGACGTGGTCAAAGAAGAATCAGAAGTAGCATCTGGCAGGGCCAGAGAATGAAAACGGAGGTCATCTAATAGGGTCAGAGAGAAATCAGAGGCAAGACCTGGAAGTCTAGGGGAAGGAAAATCAGAATATGTCCCAAAATCAGGATGAGGAGATGACGTAGGCTGAGGCCTGGGTGCATGAGAGGAAGGAGAATCTGGAGACTCTAGAGGGGAAGAAGAGGAATGAGGGCTCGCAGACCCCGGAAGAGACGAGAAGACCATAGAGGCAGGATTAGAAGAGGGAAGACACACCACCCAAGAGTGGGAGCTGAGTAGAAGTAACGATGAATGAAAGGAAGGGGAAAGAGAAGTGGGGTTGAGTGCACACCATGCGGCCCTTAAACTGGCACCGTCGCCTCTTCTTTGTAGAAATCACTTGAACACGGGCCCGCCTGGTGCTGACCCAAACCTTTGGCCTTCTTGATTTATAATGTCTTCTTAAATAACAAGCCCTTCTAGCAGATGGCCTGGTCTGGTCATGAACATACAGCCTCGTCGGGACAGTTACCCCTAGACACTCGGTGCTGACAATAGGTAGACATTCTTGGACAGATAACTCCTCAACAAGTTGAATATCAAAAAACCAAGGAGTTTTGTGTCTTAGCATGAGCAGCATAGGATTTAGCAATTCCACTCGATAGTTAGCCTCGAAGCATAACTCCCTTGATAGAAAAGCAGGACGAAGCTGAGGGAGATTGATACACAGCGTTGACATGGCTGGCGTAGTGACGAACCGAGGAAGATTGCATAATAGGTGTATAATGTCCTTTATCAGTATGGAAGATACAACAAATTGTCTCTTGAACATAGAATCTAGCAAATTCTTGGCAGCCGTATGCGTTAACATAACTCGAGTGAAGAACCCCTCTTGACCAGTTATCTGAATAGCAATGGAGCAAGAGGAAATAACAGCATCAATGATCAATCCTCCTACGAGCAAGGAGTGTCACGCCCCGATGCAGAATATCGGGTCGTACAGTCAGAAACTAGCTAGGAAGCACCTCTGAGAAGGGCTACTGCTAATATGATTTCTCTGTATTAGGCGTTGCCTGAAGAAATTACAGAAGCCAGCACTCAGCACACTTACGAAGCGTGCTTCCTAACACCTGTGAAGGAACAAAAGGGATGGTAGCAGGTCCCTGCAAAGACCAAGAAGAAGGCTGCGCCTCACCCGAGGGTGGGGGCACATATCCGTGGTGTCGCGTCATGACCTACTCCTTCAACCCCAGCACCAGTGTGGGTTGGTCAGCCCGTAGCGATCAAGATACCCACACACAACTGAAGAAGATAGACTCCATTGCCAGTGAATAAAGAAACCAGCCCAAAACTCCAGTGGCTTGAAGCCTACATAGATGGGCTAGATGAATATGAACAGCCCAAATTGCAGCCCCTACTGATAAGGGACCATGTCCCATGGAAGGAATTCGAGCAGCTTTCACTAGAACAAAAGGAAGAGGCAGACAAAATAGCAGAACAAGATGGCAGCCTATTCTTGGGGCAGGCACCAACCAAGGAAAAGCAAAAGAAGAAGAGAAAGGCCCGTAGAGCCAAAAAGGGGGCAGTGCTCTCCTGCAACACTCTGTTTGCCCTCTTCAACCTGCCCGGGGAAGATGATGATGAAGACATATGTTTTACACCTGTAGCTAAGACAAGCCAAGCCGAAGCCACAACTGCTACCCATGCAACTTGGTCGGGCCAAAAGTGGGGGCACCCACTGCCCGCCAACCATAATATTATCTTCAGAGGGGAGCAACCCTACAAAATACCCTCTCCAAAGGTCAAGGGAGTTCAGATCCCTCCTCCTCCAGGGCTGCATAATCAAAGTGGGGGCAATGGTGGTGTCCCTTCTTTTCTTGAATTTCTGAAGATGTTCAAAGGCAAGCAACCGTGCCAGGAGGCTAGCTCTACAACCGGGGGCACTCTCCTGTAGCCTTAGTAGCTGTCTAGTCCACCAGATGAAGAGAAGACCAAGCCAATAGCAGACATCGAGAAGTAGAAAGATGGCACTACCATGCCACAAGATTATTTGGATCCATAGTCCAATGAAGCGGGTCCATCAGGGACCGTAGCACAAGGTTTCTCTAAGCCAAGATGGGCGGAGAAGATGAAGCTATCAAATGTCCAAGCCGGAAGTAGGATAATGAAGTTGCTGAAGAAGTTCCCGGTGAGATTCACCATTTGGGAGATCCCCTCCCTGAGTGAAGAAACCCGACAAGCAATTATTACTTCCAATGACTCACGGAGACCTGAGGGAACATCGAAAACCCTCAGCACACCTGGACACAGAGAACGAGGTAAGATGATATCTTACGACATCTAGAATCATGTCTCGAACTGGACAGAACTGTCGAGACACACACAAGGTCACCTGTCAACCACTGGGCTACATCGGGTTGACCGGAACCAGACAACGACACGCAGACATGACACCATACCCAAGCATTCTTGGCCATCTCATCATGGTCACAGCCCTCATAGGATGCCAACGGACATCCACGGGTCACGGGCAAACCACAAGGTCAGGCCAAGACAAACAGAAACCAAAACGACAGAAAACGATACTCTGGGCATAAGCGATCCATCACTCGGTCACTAGGCAAACCAAGCAGTCGAGGAGGAAGTCACTATGCACATAGAAACAAGGACACTGGTGGTCAGGGGTAGGGCTATGAGGCGACTATAGTGATCAAGGGTATGACCACTAGGGTCAGTCAACTCCAGCTGACCTGCCCAAACAACCACCAAGTGGTCTATAAAAGACACGTGACACGAACTGACTAACCATCCTAAGACACAGACCTAAGACGGATGAACAATGGTTGAACCACCGGGGTCAACCAATAATACTACGGACTTATCCCATAGCGCAGTCACAAAGGGGTCACTCAGGGAGATGAACGGTCTAGGGCCAGGCCGTTCAAAGGGAGATGAACGGTCCCATATAGGCCGCCCAAGGGGACTGAACAGTCCATAGGAAGCCGCCCAGGGACACTGAACGGTCTGAACCAGGCCGCTCAGGGGTACCGACCTACTATAGTAACGGTCAGAATGGTTTTGACCAAACCGCTCACGAAAACTGGATGGTCAAGGATAATCCACTCCATGAACCGCCTTGAATCACTGAACATATCAGGGGGATCTGCTCAACGACCAGAATGGCTAGGAACTGGCCGCTCACGCAACGAAGGAAAACTGAACGACTGGGGACCAGCCGCCTAATGGAACTGAATGGCTGACTACTAGCTGCTCAAGCTCCAGAGCGGTCTATCGCAGGACTACTCAAACCCGAACCGACACGAATTAAACGGTCTAGAACCTGCTGCCCTATACGCTAAGCAGTTTCTGTTAAACTGCGAAAGCGTCACAGCGAGCAAACCATGGGATCGACCCGATCGTGGCCTTTCCACACCCCGTTCATTCCGAAACGAAGGGGAATACAACCACAATCACCCTGGCAATCACATAGTGACGCATAGTTGTCATCATCAAAAAGGGAGAAAATGTTAGATAAATGATGTTTTGATGATGTCTGAGTATGATTCAGTATAATACTATCACTTTGATTCAACTATGCTTTAATGTGCATGATGAAGTTTTTGTTACCTCCATGCTATGCTCATCATGAAATAACTCCCTGTGTAAACATCTCAAGATTGAAGGGAGATTAAAATGTGATATTGACATATGATGACACTCAGCCAAGCTGACTTGGGGAGCAACACCACGCAAACAACAAAGCCAGTAGCAGCAGCAGCAACAAGCCCTGCAGTAGAAATGTCAGTTCAAATTAGGAGCTTTGGTCGTGCTCAAACATAGGAGCAAAAGGCCTTCACTTTATTGAAATGAAGAGAGAAAATATTCAGGCAGAACATCAAAGAACAAGGGTGAAAAATAGCTGATCATTGGTGACAAATAGCCTTTAGCAGTAATAGTTCACAATGGTGTAAAATGACTTGCGGAGTTGAAGGTAGCAAAATCAACCCAGTTGCGTCGACGCAATGCTCCCTTTCATCAACGTAGTCAAGCAAAATCTTGCAAGGTTGAACAATCAACGACGATGGCTCGTGAAAGATAAGGGTGACAAATAAGTGTTAGTGGTGACAAATAGACAAACAAGGGTGAAAAATAGGCGCTAACATCAACAAATGGGTCATAGCCGTGATGAGTGGCCCATGAGCGAAGGCTGCGCCAACTCAACATCCACACTGCGTCAACACCATAAACACCGAGCAGACTCAAGGCTACGTGAAGCTACATCAATGCAATGGGCTTGCTGTGTCAACGCACCAGAAGTTTTTCAAAGTAAAAAAATCCGTTGTTCCTGCAAACATTTTGAGGTCATTCGGAGGATTCAAATATGAACCACAAACCTCCAAAAACACATCTTTTGAGGTCTAGAGGAAGTTCCTAGGATTGACCACTATCTTTGCCATCATTACTGTACCAACACAACCTTTTGGAGGCAGATCTACCATGTATCATATTTGGGTAAAGTCTCTTTTCATGGCACACTACTTTTTGCCATCAACCAATTAGGCTCTTGTCCAAGAAAGGAACCTAAGACAAAGGACTGTCTTGAGCCTATGAGATTCAAGTTCTGGAAGAGATCTACATCCAAGAAGCATCATTTCCTCTCCAATAAATTAAGTAAAAAGTCTTAAAGGGAAAACTGTTGTGTCTCTGCTCTCACATAATGTGCTGGCGAGCGCGCCGGAGAGCCCACGTCGCGCCAGTTGAGTTGTCGCCCTTCTGCAGGTGCCACGCCATCGTCGCCATCATATGCAGGGTGTGGGTGAGCAGCCGGCATTGATGAAGGCATGGGTTGCTTCGGCGGTTGCGGCGCCATTTCAATGCATCACCCATTAGAAACTGAGCCAGTGGCATAAGAAGGAGAATGCCCATTAAAGTAAGATTGGACATTAGAAATTGGCCCAATTGGGCTAGCGACAACATGAGAAGAAGAAGAAGAAGAAGGTTCATTAAGAAGAGGAGGCCCATTAAGATGAGAAGCAATGAGTTTTTGGGTCTGGGCCCAGTCCATTTGGTGAATAAGGCTCGAAAGATGGGCCATGAGGTTGGCTTGTTCTTCAGATGGATCAGAGGGACCACAGAAAGATGGGCCCGTGTGGGAAGAAGATTTCACGTAGGAATAGGAATAAGACTAGGAAGGAGAAGGATACATGGGATGACGATACTCCATGAGGACAAATGAAGACTTTCTATAGGGATATCAAGGAAAATATAGCCAGGGGAGAGGGCATGAAGGGCTAAAGAAAGGGTGGACTCACAAGGCAGAGGCAGTTCTGGGATGACCGCGTCTAAAACGACGCGATCTTGGGAGGACTGTGACTGGGCTCCTGGGACAGACAGACAAACAAACTTATGCACGGGAAAATGGATGAAAAAAAGACATAGGATGCTGAGACTGAACTATGAATCTAACCACAAATGACTATATGAAGGAAAAATGTGGCACACAACACAACAAACGGGCTTAAATATGCCCAACAAACAATATGAATGTGAGAAATTACACCTAAGTCAACCAAGTTATTATGATGCGAAAGTTTTTATTAGTCTTAATGGACCCTTTAATGATTTGAATTAAGCAGAATTCCGTCAAGATAGGAATCCTATGGGAATAAGATCCAAACTTTGGGTTGACTAAGATTAACTCCCTCACACATGCAAATGCAAGGCCTAAGGGTGGAAAAGGTATAATCGGCTCGGCGTCCGTATGAAAATCCACGGCTCACGAGGACTTACAAAGGTCCCTGGTAAGATCACCTAGTCGACCCCAAGGAATATGGAGGCGAGAGGATCACTTACCAAGGTAGGAATGCAACTAAGGTATGCAATGTATGATCCTATGTGCACCGGAGTGCATGTAAATTCTAGCCTAAAACTAGCAAATCAAAGTATAATGAACATATGCAAACTCCAATCAAACTCATCTCAAACTCTCCCTTCATCAATTGAACAAATTCATCATTTAAAGAGTCAGTTGTGGCTCCAAAAATAATGTCATCTACATATACCTGAATGATGAGTATATCTTCATTGTAACTCTTAATGAAAAGAGTTTGATCTAAATTACCTCTTTTGAGGTCATTTTCTATCTGAAAGGTACTTAACATTTTGTACAAAGCTCGGGGGGCTTGCTTTAGACCATATAGTGCTTTATCGAGCTTGTACACATGGTTTGGGTGACTCTCATCGTCAAAACCTGGTGGTTGGTCAATGTAAACCTCTTCCTTCACAAATCCATTTAAAAATGCACTTTTAGCATCTATTTGGAAGAGTTTAATGTTTATAAAACAAGCAAATGCAAGTAATATGCGCACTGCTTCTAGCCTAGCCACAGGTGCAATAGATTCATCAAAGTCGATCAATTCCCAACTCTTGGCTATAGCTTTTGGCTACCACCCAGACTTTATTCCTAATTACCACCCCCTAATCACTAAGCTTGTTCTTGAAAACTCACTTAGTTCCTATGACAGGGTGATTCTTAGGTCTAGGCACGAGAAATCACACCTTATTCCTTTGGAATTGGTGTAATTCCTCCTTCATAGTTGAGAGCCAAGAATTATCACTTAATGCCTCTTCTATGGACTTAAGTTCAAACTGTGAAAACAAAGCTATGTAATCAGTTTTGAAGACTCCCCTGGATGCAGCTCTTATTCTCACTCCTTGTTTCACATCTCCTATCACATTATCTTGTGGGTGATCTCAGTGGAATGTCCACTGTTTTGGGAGATTCTGAATTGGATATTGTTGCTCAACTTCTTCTTCGGCTGGAGCTTCTTCATTCTTCTTGCTTGACTCTACCTCATCCATACCAGTTTGATCTTCTGTATACTCCTGCTCTCCTTTCTCTTCAGGCCATGCATCAAGAAAATGTGTGTCTTTATCAGTCAGCCTCGAAATATATTCATCGATCACTACATGAGGATTTTCTTCAACTGCAAGAGTGCGTATGTTGTATACTCGATAAGCTCTAGAAGATAAGGAATATCCAAGGAAAATACCTCTATCACTCTTGGCTGTAAACTTTTCTAAATTATCTTTAGAGTTATTCTAAATGTAACAAGGTGACCCAAAAGGTTTTAAATGAGCAATGTTGGGTATCTTACCTTTGTAAAATTTGTATGGACTTTTCTGAAGTAGGGGTCTTACAAGTGTTGAAATTGTTCAATTTTTAGGGGAGATGCTGTCGAATTTTTTCCAAAAGTTTGATATGACGTATTAATATCAGGTACTTTTTTGGTTGAATCATACCAAAGTACATGATCTATTAGGTAGATATGGCTGACTGGACCGTTCATAGATGTATCGTACAATAGTAGATCAGGTGGTGTCTGATGAGTTTAAAGATGAAGTTGATAGTTTTATTCAGTTTGCATTGGGGCATCCAATAGTAGTAGAGAGGTAGGGTCACATCCGATGTCCTTATTTAGTTTCTGCAAACAAGAGGTTTCTTTCATCATGGGATGTGCAAGCTCATTTTTACAAGAAAGGGTTTATGAAAGGTTATATGAATTGGGTGTGCCATGGTCAGGATGTCTAGTCATATGAGCCTGCCAATGTTGCAGGCATAAGTAGGTATGTGGATATGGTTGTAGATGTTGCTGATCCCAGATTTAATGTTCAGGAGGAATGTGTGTACCACGAAGAAGCACCAAACAATATGACTGAACGATTTTATCAGTTACTTCGGGATGCCGATGAGCCGTTGTGGGATGGTTGTCAAAAGCACACTTAGTTGTCTACCATCTCATAGTTGTTGAATTTGAAATCTGAATTTCACCTCAGTGAAAGTTGTTTTGACCATCTGCTCCTCCTCATCAAGAGTATGCTGTCTCAAGATGAGAAACTACCTTAAAATTTTTACCATGCAAAGAAGATGGTCAATGAGTTAGGAATTGGATACATGAAAATAGATGCATGCCCTAATCATTGTACATTATATTATCAAGATAATGTAGATAAAAGATCATGTTCTATTTGTCAACATGATAGGTTCAAACTTAAGAGAGAGGGCAATTCAAAGCAAAAGGATGTACCTTACAAGTCATTGCAATATTTACCTCTCACGCCCAGATTGCAGTAGATGTATGTGTCGTTAAAAATAGCTCGACATATGAGATGGCATGCAGAAAGAATGCGTCGTGCAGATGATATCATCAGTCATCCCGTTGATGGCGAAGCTTGGAATCATTTCAATGGGATTCATCTTGCTTTCACAAGGGAGCCATGGAATGTTAGGCTGGGTTTATACATAGATGGTTTCAATCCATTTGGAGGTTTAGTGGCGCCTTACTCATGTTGGCCGCCACCCAGCACCTCGCACGGCACATTTTTCTAAGCTTATCTTTACCGCCCCTTGAGTTTAGAGTGTACCTCGAGGAGACTCGAGGATCATAGGCAGATGTTATCTGCCCAAAGTTCGAGTCTGCAGAGTTTGCATCCACGCCGTTGAATTGAGTGGTATCCTAGTCCGACTGGGTCATGTGTTTTTGTTCATAATTTATAGAGAAATAAAAAGATTAGGTTCTCCCTTGTGTCTCTCTTTAATTCTTAATTCCACACGTAACTGGGCTTACAATATCCTACCCTTATATTCTTATCTCTCATCCTAATGTTGTGACCTACCTGGGCTAAGATGCTAAGAATCTATTCCTCTAATAAAATCTCCTAACCACCTGACGGCTAGGAGAAGCTACAAGATCCACACTTTCACACTTACTTTTCCCTAACAATGCTCCTTCCCCTTATTTGTCGTAACCTGGCCACCCCCTCTCCCCCTTCCACGACACCGCTCTCTCGAAGCAATTTGCATCTCATTCGACTCCTGACGTTCTTCTCCCCCTTTCTTATCCTATTTGTTTTGAATACTGCTTAGTCCCATCGACCTCTCTACCAACCCCATTAACAGTTCTACCACCTCAACCATGTATGTTTCTCGCTTTCCAATTTTTGGCTCTCCTTGGCCTATCAAATTCGTTCCCTTAGGTGCTTACATTTGATGAGTTACATTTCACGACTTTGCCATATCTTGAGATTTATGGGGTTGCTGGGATCTCAACGTTGTTGCGGTCACATGTGTACATATGTACAAAGACAACCGGTCGCATTGCTGCACGTAATTCATGCCTCCATCTGGGTGCCTATCGTTTAATATATCTCCATCTTCACAACTCCCAAGATGTGGAATGCAATTGGAAATAACTGGATGAAACCCGCTCACCAAAGAAGCTGATTACTCTTCCTTTTTCATGCCCACTATTGTTAAAAGTTTTGTTTTATCTTTATCAATGCTTGTTTATCAGCCCTTTGGTAGGAGTCATCAATGGCTCTACTTCGGTTGTTGTAGAGTTTTGTATTATCATTATCTTGTTCTCGTCTATCAATGGTTTGGCAAGAGCCATCCATGACTTTGCCTATATTGTTGTCCGGACGCCCGTGGTCTTAGGTTGCGGTTTCCTATGTTTTAGCTGCGATCGCCATTCCGCTGGTAAAACTTTTTTATACGTGCCCACATCCACAAGTTGTCTCTAGTGTCCGTATCTCTGTATGGCAAAACCTTTTTTTTAGAACTTTATATATATCTCAGCATTAATTTGTTATCATGGCAAGTAGCATCGAAGATTCCTGCAGATGGAGTTGTTGAGGGAGAATTTGAATATGGTGAATATGAAGCTTACTCCATTCTCACTGATAAGCCCAGTAATCCCAATGACAAAAAGCAAACCAAGCTGACATAGTTCAATGCAAATAAGTTTTCCCCTCTAAAAAACTTTTGCATCACATGTTCACTACAATTATAACTCCACAAGGTGGAGGTAGAGGGAGATTGACTGAATCACAGAGGTTCATTTTCTAGTGTATGTTCAAGAAAATCAGAATTTGTCTGCCAGAGTTGATGATACAGATTATTGGAACCTGCAAGGAATTCAGAAGGCATTTACCCTATGCAGCGCACTTGACTGTAATATTCAAGAAAATGGAAGTTCCTTTAGAGGATGAGACATTCCAGGAAATCCCTAAAGTAAATGTATATAATATGAATTTCATCACTAAATTTATGAAGCTTAAGCCATCTGGTGCAAGGGTCCAAGCTCAAGAACCAGTAGATCAGACTGAACAGCAAATGGCAGAGCAGCATGTCCAACTAGTGGAAGAAGAACAACAACTAGTGGAAGAAGAAGAACAAGAAATGCAACCTGAGTTAGAACAACAACAATAGCAACAAGATATAGAACAAGTGGAACAGCTTCAGTAGGATGTACAAAGTCAGGGGGAGCAGTAGCCACAATTAGCTGAGCAGGAAGTGGCAGAGCACATGGAGCAGCAGGATGATGATGAAGTGTTGCATGATGAGAACTTTCCAGAACAGCCAGAACAGGAGGCTAACAATCTCAGGAAGTATCTCATCCAGAGCTGCAGGAAGAGCAGCAACCAGAATAGCAGGAAGAAGAAAGTGAAGAGCTGAGAAGAGAGGTACAGCAAGAACAAGAGTTTCATGAGTTAGAACAACAATATTTGTCAAATGAACAAGTTATGCAGCAGCTAGATCATCATATTGATCAATTAATTGAACAGATAGAGTAGTAGCACCAGCAGTTTGAAATGCAACCAGAGCAATAGAATAAGTAGATGGAAATAAATGAGTAAGAAGATCTATAGGAGCAGCCACCTGTTGAGCAGCACCAAGAGCAACAAAGGGTGGAAGAACTACAGTAAGAAGAACCACAGGAACAATAAGGAATTGAGGCTGAAGTGCCACAAGAAGACTATCTAGGTCCTACCACATATCATGGACCTATAATGGCACTGGGTATTCAACCACCTTTATCTCCTGAGGAACCTCAAATCCCACCAGGAAAAGAACAAGTCCTGCCGAGTTGTCTGCACCCTCGGCTCCTTCCTCCTCATCAAGCCAACAAATAAGCGCCTTTCAATTTCTAGTGGCCTATCTCAGCACCCCTGGTCCCACCAGAATCCATGGTGCCATGTCATCTCCTCATCCCACGGGTGTACTCCCCACTCATCCCACTGGGACTAACCCTCCACCCTTGATCTGGGACCTATGCTCCCAGCTAATGCACTCTCATGGCCTTTCGACATTTAGCCGCAACAATGTCATGTTTGTCCCACGGGACTCTCCTATCACGGCCGGTTCGGATTCCTTGCCCAATGTCGGCCCAATAAAATCCCCCTTTCCTTAGCATAAGGCACTCTGCCCTTGCTGCGCTCAACGCTTTGACCATCAGTCCCGTCGGGCTATATCCATAAAGCTTTCCCTTGGCCAGAGGCACTCTGCCCTAGTCGAACTTGAAAATCACCCTCTGTCCCATCGGGCTGAGTCCACAAAATATTCTCCTTGGCCTGAGGTGCTCCGCCCTCGTCGAGCTCGAAAATAGTCTTTGTCCCACTGGGCAGGGTTCATAAAACCATTTTTCCTTCGGCCTAAGGTGCTCCGCCCTCTCCAAGCCCCCAAACTACCCTTTGCCCCACTGAGCTGGGTTCATAAAGCCTTTTTCTTGACTTGAGGCACTCCGCCCTCGCCAAGCTCGAAAACTGTCCCTAGCCTCGCTGAACTGGGCCTACCAACCCCCTTCTTTCCAGCTTGAGGCACCCCATTTTGGCTAGGATTTTTGAGATACTATCCCCTAGTCCCACCGGAATAATAAATAGTCAACTTCATCAATAGTCCTACTGGACAAAATATCTCGCATCGTAGATGAGTCTACGTTAAGGGACCCAACAAAAAAAACAATGAAAAAGTGGGTAACAAAAAAAATAATAACAAAAAAAATGAAGAAAAGAAAATGACAATTTAAAATAACCTTAATGAATCAATAAACATAACAAATCTAATAAAACTAATAAATTCAATAAACTCAACAAACTCAATAAACCCAATAAAATCAAACAAACCAATAAATTCAATAAAGTCAACAAAATTCAACAAAACCTAATAAACCCAATGAACATAACCGATGAATTCAATAAACTCAACAAACTCAACGAAACCAATAAATCCAAAAAAAACCACAATAGACTTAACAAGTCCAATAAATCTGACCAATCCAAACAAATAAACTAATAATAGTAAAGGACACATTCGCTTTGTCTCAGACCATCTGTCGGGGCAAGGGTTTGTTGATCCCGTCATCTCCACAGGTCAACGTCCATATGCTATCCTGGCTTAGACCTCACGTCTTCGCCAAGCTGGTCAACTTTGACATGACATTGGGTTGACACCCTCATCTATACATTCTGCCCTTTCAGGCCTTCCGTCTGAGCAAGGTTCGTTTACTCCGACATTTTGTTAGGTTGACACCAATATTTAGCCCTGGGTCTGGGCCTCTCATCCATCTACATTCTAGTCAACCCTCACCTCAAACCTTTTACTGGGGCAGGGCCCATTGGCTTTGACACAACGTCGAGTCAACACATATCCTATATTCTTCCCTTGGCTTAAGCCTCACGCCTTCGCCAAGTTCGTTGGCTTCGACATGACATCGACTCAGAACCTATTCTACATTCTACCCTTTGCTTAGGCCTTACATATCTACCAAGTTCATTGGCTTCGACAAGACGTTGAGTTAGAACCTATTCTACATTCTACCCTTGGCTTAGGCCTCACGCCTCTACCAAGTTCGTTGGCTTCAACACAACGTTGAGTCAGCACCTATTCTACATTTACCCTTGGCTTAGGCCTCATACCTCTGCCAAGTTCGTTGGCTTCGACATGACGTCGAGTCAACACCTATTCTACATTCTACCCTTGGCTTAGGCCTCACGCCTCTATCAAGTTTGTTGGCTTCGACATGACGTCGAGTCAGAACCTATCCTACACTATATCCTTAACTTGGGCGTCACGCCTTTGTCAAATTTCTTGGCTTCGACATGACGTCGAGTCAACACTTATCTCAGATTCTTCCCTTGGCTCGGGTCTCATGCCTATGCCCACTTTATTGATTTCGACATAACGTCAAGTCAACAGCTATCCCATATTCTGCCCTTGGCTTGGACCTCATGTCTCTGCCAAGTTTGTTGACCTTGAGATGATGCCAGGTCAACACATATCCTATATTCTTTCCTTGGCTTAGACCTCATGTCTTTGCTGAGTTCGTTGACCTTGGCATGATGTCAGGTCAACACATATCTTATACTCCTCCCTTGGCTTAGGCCCCACGTCTTACCCAAGTTAGTTGACTTTGACTATCTATCAAGTCAACAACCATATTTCACCCTGGCCCAGACCCTACGTCTCTCCCAGTTCAGTTGGTTTCGGCATTGTGTCGAGACGTCAATGACATTTATCTCTACACTTGTTCTGAACATACCGTCTGAGCAAGGTTTGTTGACTCTGACACCCCGTCAGATCGACATCAATATTTCACCTCTGGTTCGGACCTCCCGTCTAACCAATCAACAAAAAGACCCTTCTACCTCTGGCTCGGACCTTTCGTCCAGCTAGTTAACAAAAGACCCTTTCACCTTTGGCTCGGACCTTCCATTCAACCATACAACAAAAAGACCCTCCTACCCTTGGCTTGCCCTTTCGCCCAGCCAGACAATAAAAAATACCTTTCTACCTCTGGTTTAGACCTCCCGTCTGACCAATCAACAAAAACACCCTTTTACCTTTGGTTCAGACCTCCCATCCGACCAGTCAACACAAAGATCCTTTTACCTATGGCTCTACCCTTCTATCCAGATTGGTGGACAATAGACCACTTCTATCGCTAGCATCATGACCTTTTGTCTAAGTTGACACGTAAACCAACGTAACGATTATTATCCAGCGTCATGGCCTTCTGCCTAAGCTGGTAAATATTCTGCCTTGATGTCATGGCCTTCCGCCAAAGTCAAGTTGTACAATGTCATGACTTTATGTCTAAGCCATTAAATAGCCTTGTCTGGCGTCATAACTTTCTGCCTAAGCCAGTAAATATTGTCCGGCGTCATGGCTTCTGCCTAAGCCGGTAAATATTCTGCCTTGGCATCATGGCCTTCCACCTAAGTCAAGTTGTACGGCGTCATGACTTTATGTCTAAGCCGTTAAATAGCCTAGTTTGGCATCATGGCTTTCCGCCAAAGCCAGTAAATATTCTCTGGCATCATCGCTTTCCACCTAAGCCAGTAAATATTCTGCCTTGGCGTCATGGCCTTCCGCCTAAGCCAAATTGTACAGCGTCATGACTTTATGTCTATGCCGTTAAATATCCTTCTCTAGCGTCATGCCTTTCCGCCTAAGCCAGTAAATACTATCCGGTGTTATGGCTTTCCACCTAAGCCAGTAAATATTCTACCTTGGCATCATGGCCTTCTACCACAGCTAAGTTGTACGGCGTCATGACTTTACTCCTCAGGAAAAACATCGAAAAACTCACACATGACAGGAATGTCCTCCACATTCGGACACTGCCGTTCAACCAAAACCACGGAAGCAAGAAAACCCAAACAACCCACATCCAACATACGGTGAGCCCTAATAGCCGAAATAAGCAAGCGGGAAGAGGAAGATCGAATACCTCGATAACAGAAGGTGGGTCCACAAAACTGCCAGAAGTAGACCTTCTTCGAGCCACAGTCCACCAAAGCATGATGAGCCTCGAGCCAATCCATGCCCAAGATAACATCAAAGTCCTGAAGCGGTAACACATAGAGCTTGGCCAGCAACTTCCGCCCTTCCACCCACACGGGCACCTTCTCGAAGTAATACAGAATGTGTACGAATTTGCCAGTAAGTAACTCCACCGCCATGTCACAGGACACCTCGGTCACCGAGTCCTCCACGCTCAGAGTAAAATTCTCCGAAATGAACGAATGAGAAGCACCCGAATCGAACAAAACATGAGCCACAACCCAAAATCGAAAGAGTACCTTCCACCAACTACGATGCCTCAACCTCTGCTCTAGTCATGTGAGTCACTCTGCCTCGGGATCTCTGCCTCCATACAGTAGCTGACCAAGATAACTGAGGAAACTGCTCCTATCGCTGGTACAACTGCGACAGTGCTGGCACTGCTGTGGCAGTGCTAGCACTTGCTGGGGCTGAAACTGCTACTGCTGCTGAAACCCGGACGGCTGACTCGGTCTCTGCGGACAGTCATGTGCCACGTGCCCTGGCTGGTCACACCTGAAGTAAACCATGGGCGCTGAACAAGGCCTACTCGGATGGGAGCCACCGCACCTGGGACACCCATCTCGAGCACCACTCACCGAACTCTGACGCTACAAAGCTATCGGCTGTTGAACACTGCCAGTCGACTCCTGCTGCGGCTGCCCCTTGCGACCCTGACGCTTCCCGCTAAAGCCTGCATCCTTGAGCAGCTTCTTGAGCCTCGAGCTAAAGGATGACGGCTCTGGCATGGGAGCCACAGATTGCACTGTCACGGAACCACCTGCTGAGAGCTGGACAGTACTCTGCTGCTTAGCCTCCATCGGCTGACCAAAACCTGCCTAAACCTGACCAGCACTGCCCTACCCTCAGATCTTCTGCAAATCTCTCTCCAACACCGATGCTGCCTTACATGTGGCATCCAAAGTGGTCAAACCTGACGCAAGAAGATGGTGCCTCAGCTCGACCCTCAAACCTTAGTATTTATGGGCCTATACCTACGATTTTTTAGGATATCCTATTACCTACTGTCACTATCGTAGGTATATGTCATACACCACCTATGGTTCGGTAGCACAGTAGGAATAGGTAGCCATATTGAACTACCTATTGATAATGCCATAGGTAATTGGTATGTCATACCTACGGTTCGATAACACCGTAGGCATAGATAGCAATATTGAACTATCTACTGATAAAGTCATAGGTAATTGATATGTCATACCTACCATTCGGTAGCACTGTAGGAATAGATAGTCATATTAAACTACCTACTAATAATGTCGTAGGTAATTGGTATGTCATACCTATGGTTCGGTAGCACCGTAGGAATAGATACTCACATTGAACTACATACCGATAATGACGTAGGTAAGTGGTATGTCATACCTACAGTTTCAGTTGAGCCGTAGGAATAGATAGACATATTGAACTACCTACCGACAATGCCATATGTAAGTGGTATGTTATACCTACGGTTATAGTTGAGCCGTAGGAATAGATAATTGTAATAAAATATCTATAAACATGGTCCTCAGAATGTACCTACGCTTTGTTACCATCGTAGGAGTAGGTCATCTACAGAGTGATTGATGACATTAGCTTTTATTTGCTATGTATTACCTAGGATAAATGTCGTAAGTAGTTACCTACTCGTTATTTGTATCGTAAGAATAAGTCACGTGTAGAGTGATCGATGTCCAATTTTTTAATTTGTTATACATTGCCTACGTACCATATCGTAGGTATTTACCTACTCTTCCTACATCGTAGGAATAGATCAGCCATATATTCTCATACATTTTATTTGTTATCCATTACCTACCGATTGTTCGTGTAGGTATACATCTTTTTTATTTTTTTATATTACACATGGATATTGTCATTGGTAAATACCTATTCATTTTTATTATAGGAGGAATATATATCTCTTAGATTTAAGATACTAAAATTATTATCTTTATAGATATTTTGGCGTTAAGAACTCCCGTGCCTTTGGAAACTAACCCAGCCCACTAGCCACCCTCCCTCTTTCCTCACTCCCCAGATCCCTCTCTTCCTCTCTCCCCAACCTGCCTCCTCGCTCCCTAATCCCTCTCTTCCTCACTCCTTAGCCCGCCTTTGGGACCACAAGCCCGCCACCCTCCCTCTTTCCTCACTCCCTAGTCCCTCTCTTCGTCACTCCCCACCCCCCCGTCATAAACCCCCACCCCCCCATCCAATATCATCCGGGCAAGGCAAATGTTGCAGCCGATGTGCTCAGCCAGAAACCAATGGGAATGCTATCAAGTCTCATGAAAGGTATGAATAGTCTCATTTTCAAGTTTGCCCAGGTAAATCTAGATATTTTTGAAGAGAAAGAAGAATGTTTTATTGTCAATATTTGGTCACAACTTACTTTAATAGAAGACTTGATCAAGTTACAAGAGAATGACCCTGCATTAATGGAAATCAAAGATGATATTGATCAACGACCAGATTTCTCTATGTTGACTGACGGAAGATTGCTTTTTCGAGGACGAGTTTGTGTCCCAGATCATGTTGATACTAAGAAGCTAGTTATTAATGAAGCACATAAATCAAGTTAAGCCATTCACCCTGGTGCTACCAAGATGTACCAAGACCTTAAAAGATATTATTAGTGGCCCAACATGAAAGGAGAAGTAGCGGACTTTGTATCACATTACCTTACTTGTCAACAAGTCAAGGCAGAACATCAAAAGCCCGCTGGGAAGTTACATCCCTTACCTATTCTCGAGTGAAAATGGGAGAGTATAGGGATGGATTTTGTCACGGGTCTACCTAAGTCAAAAGGAGGACATGACGGTATTTGGGCGATCATTGACCGATTGACCAAATCGGCTCACTTTCTATCCATAAAGAGTCGATGGTCTGTCGATGTCTTAGCTGTCTTATATGTAAAGGAAATAGTAAAGTTACATGGAGTCCCTATTACCATAATCACAAATCAAGACCCTTGATTCACATCTCAATTCTGGAAGGCATGAGATGTAGATATGTGATGTGGTGTGATGGATGTGAGAGACGGAGGTACGATGTGTGATATGTACTAACTCAAGCAAGCAATAACATCAATGACACGAGACCAGCCTGGATAGGTAACTGAGACCTAAATCCAGCAAACTCGTGAGCACGTGCACCTAGACGAAAAGATGATCACACACGTGAAGAGCAAACTCCTCAAGGGTACCAAGTAGTGGCTAGGAAAGCAACGGCTCGAGGGGCGTCAGACATGGTCTGAACCGCGAGGAGGGTGGTAGAAGCCACTCGGGGAGGATGGGAAGAGCACCAGATACTACCGGGCAGATCGGTACTGAGGGGACCGGATCAAATGGACACTCAACTCACCGACAGCAAGTCACTCATGTTGGTGGATCATGTTGGAATGGGCACTCATCTCACTGGTGAGACAAAGGAACTAATACTAGAATAAAAATAAAATAAAAAATAAAAAAGTTACTGTTCATGATGGTCAACTATTGACCTCCATCTCAAGGTAGCGGTCAACAATTGACCACTATCTTGGGGTGGCTGCCAGGCTCGCGCAGGTGAGTTCTGGATGTCCGTTTGAGCTCCGAATTGACCTGAAACGAGTCCGAAAATTGGGGAATTAAAGATAAAAGCTTCCAAGGCTCAATGGGCTTGAAAAATAATCAAGAAATGGGCTCGAGATAGTTTCAAAGAAGGTTCCAAAATAATGGGTAATTCAAGACATTACGAAAGTGAATAAGAGAAATAACTCGACTTGCAGGCTAAAAACGGGTGTCAACAGATGCCCCTCCTTGATGTTTACTTTGCATGGGAATGAGCGAAAGTAACGTGGAGGTGAAATGGAAAGAAGATAGAGTGAAAGCGATAGCGACGAGGAATGAAGATGACACAGAAAAGAAGCGAAGAGAACTGAAAAGTGGGCATCAAGGCAAAAGACACCCGTCATAACCAACAAGTGACAAGAATTCTCTCGAAAACGTCAAACTAACCACCCAGAATGGATGATAAGAATGAGACATGTCTGGAGAGCTAACTAAGGAAGGAAAGAAAACATGACCAACCTCATTGGGGACACAATCCATGGACAATAAGAGGATCGAAAAGAGACATAGATGAAAAGCTGGAAAAGGAGAAAGTAAAACTGAGATAAAATCCAGACAGGAATCACGCTGGTCAACCAAACCAAGCGGCAGATCAGAGAAGACATTAAAATTTAAAGTGGAATGAAGATCTCTTATCCAAGGGAGCTGAAGTTCAATTATACATTGCTGAGGAGAAATCCTGAGAGAAATTTGAGACGTGAATGCTCAAAATGATATGATGCATGTTGGGCTAAAATAAAGAAATCATCAAAATAAATGTAAAGAAAGCATAAAATAGAAAGTACTCAAAGATACTATTGCTAGATCGAGCCAAGACAGGGTCAAGAGTCTTCTACAACCATGGCGTGTGAGATAGAGTCCATCGTCCCCCACCCGACTCGACCGAGCGGCCTATCCAATGATTAACCGTATGCTCCTAGACCATCATCGTTTTTGTTAAAGGGAAACATCAGATCTCAGAACACACAAAGAACCAGCCGGTCCTTGAGAGGCTATAGTAATGTAGATACCACCAAAAAAAATTCCTGCAAACTGCCATGTCCAGTCTATCCACAGTTATCCAGACCCGACACCCTTCTTTCCTTGGCAGCACTTATTCAATTTTTCTCACCACTTCCTCTCACTTTTCGGAAGAAAATGTCGTTTATTTATAGAACAGGGGTGTCGAATATCCTTTTGGATAGACCGATTTGATCCAGCTTTTCCCATTGGTCCACATGACAAGAGGCGGGAAAGTTCTTTGGATATAGTGCCTCAGATTATGTGCCAATCATTACTTCTTGGGTTCACATGCCACTCACTTTCCCTTCCTAAGATCATGTGCCAGTGATTTACTAACAGCAAGTTCAAGCTCCCTTATCGGATCTAGATTTAAGTTAAGGGATTTGGACTTTGATTGTCTGAAGCATTGACCTCACTAGCAACAGTTAATGCAGCTACATCGACCTTTGACTTAGTGCATCTAGGCACAATTTTGATGCTTGACCTTTTGGCTTAAGGCAGTGCTTCGGTGTGCTCTTCTGTTGCTTCATCCTTCTTTTGCTGTTGCTACTTTAATTGGAAGTTTAGTTGAATTCTATTGACTTCAGAGAACTTCAGCTGGCTTGGAGTCTACTGACTTGGAGAATTAGGCTGACCTGCTGAACAACTGTTGACTATATGAGCATGCAGCTGCTGGTGATCTGACCACGGGACTTGGCTGATGGAGCCCTTGTGTTTCTCTTAATGATATCCTAAAGGACATGATCTTCTGACGTTGATGTTGATGTAGTGAGTTGTGGTGTTGATGCATTAATGTTTTTCTCTCATAAGCATTTCATCAAACAATTCCTCTTCTTCATTGAATTGGGCTCATTTGTGCATGGGCCATTGAACATGGGCTAATCCAGCTTGTAAGATAAAATCTAGCTTCAGCTGACTTGATTTGAGTGTGCTCGCATACGACTTTAGACCAAATTTCACTGGAGACCATCAATTCCTTCTGCTGTATCAACCTTATGCAAGTGTAGTTTCAAGATGCATCGACCTATTTCTGTCCAGACAGAAGATTTTTCTTCTGCACCGACCTATCCAAGCAATGGTCGAACTGTTGCATTGACTAGTCTATTGAGTACTTAGACTGATGGGGACATCCGTGACCCTCCATGCCTCGACTTCGACGTCGGGCCCTCGAGATGGATTTAGCAATGGTTCGGATATTTATTTCTTCTTAATATGATGTATTTTTCTTTTGTGGAGTTTGTAATCCTTATTGGGTCAATTAATAAGGCCCAAAAGGCTAGTCTATTAGTAGCTCGGCTAATGGTCGTCATGACAGGACCGTTTCTTGGAACATGCAGTCAAGACAGGACTGCAATCATATGGAGTCAACATAAGAAAGAAACCGAGTCGACGGTGTAGGGGTTCTGGCAGACTGCGATCACGGGAGGGCTATCACTTGTCAGTAGTAGTCACCTAATGGCCGCAACTAGCCCGGGCACAGAAAAATGATGGTAACGCAAGTGCTTTCTAGACCAATAGGTTTTTAGGGTACAACCAGCTCGACGTCCTAGTGAGAATCCCAAGCTCACGGAACCTTACGGAGGCCTTGAAACATGATCACCTAGTCCGATAGAAGGAATATTCGACGGAGAGGTTCACAAGTCCAAGAAAGTGTTCCTATAATGTGCAAGTGTAACTAATAGTCACATACCGAGGTATGCACTATGTACTTAAGAAAGACTGAAGATGAGAGTGATTGCGATGAAAACAACGATCAAAATCATCACAATAGACCAAGTTCCATAATCATGAGGAAAATAATTTAAATACAAGATTATATAATTTTGGGCATGAAATTAACATAATAATGAAAATAAAGTTTAAAACATGCTTCATGCTAATCTAGGGAGCCTAACATGAATAAGGACATGATTACATGAAATAGGTCATAATTATATCAATATATATCATGGAAATTAACTACGGCTCAGGCTGGCTCTCAGAACCAGATTGCGGTTACGGGAAGACTACCAGAAGGAAGTTGCGGTTACACGATAGACTGTCTTATGATCATGCGGTCTTTGTGGAGACCACCTTCTGTTCGGCAGACAGAAGGGTCCAAATAGCAACTAAGGCCTATTCTAGGGCAAGTAATGCATAGGAAAGTTAGTAAACATAAAGATAAATCATGCTAGAAGAAAGTTAGGACATGAAGATGCGTAGTTTATCATAAATTAAGCCAAAATTATCATTTTTTATCAAAGAACAGGATTCATGCTTGCTGTGATAACCCTATATGCGCAGTCAAAATAAAACATGAAATTCTCCATGTACAGTGTATGAAAATAGAAGGAATCAAAGGGCTTTTGTTCCTGACATGTTAATTTAGTCATTCATTTGATAACCTATCTCTAGGTAAGACTCTAGACTTCAAATTTCTGACTGGAAGTTGCTACTGGTTCTGGTGCGTCCTGCGTCAAACCACTAACTTTCTGATCTTCTAACTTCTTATCCTCTTGACCTAAAGTCATAAAAATTGTAGGGTAGGTAGAAGATATAAAGGCAAAAATGGAATGTAAAGAAAGAAAACAAGAACCAGAACTCTCCACCGAGCAAGAATGTAAGGAAAATCTGGATTACCAAATCCATGCTTTCCTATTTTGTTGAGATGAATGGTTTACTGGGACTCAATTGTCCTTGGGTTCCAAACATTATTACTTTATTCTTTGTGCAAGAGTGTATTACAGCCGTGCATAATTGATGGTACCTTGATAGTGACTGCTCAAGACACATGATTGGGGACAGAACCAAATTTTATCTCTTGGTGGAGAAAGAAGTGGGTCATGTTACGTTTGGAGGGAACAACAAAGGAAAGATCATTGGTACAGGTAAAGTTGGTAAGAATCCCTCCAACTCTATTGAAAATATTTTACTTGTTGAAGGTCTAGAATATAATCTGTTGAGGGTAAGTCAGTTATGTGATAAAGGTCACACTGTTGAGTTTGACTCTAATGAATGTAGGATCTTGCACCATAATTCAGAAGAAACAAAATTTTTTGGTAAAAGAGTCAACAATGTGTACATGATTGACTTAGATGACCCCACTCATATAAATCTTTGTCTTGCTACACTTAAGTCAGATTTGGCATGTTTGTGGCATCCTAGACTAGGTCATGCTAGCTACAATATCCTTCATAAACTTGTGAAGCATTCCATTGTAAAAGGACTACCTGAACTCAAATTCAAATAGAACAATAAAATCTGTGATGCATGCACCTAAGGAAAACAAACGAGGAAGTCATTCAAGAGCAGAACTGAAAGCTTAGCATCCAAACCACTTAGAACTAATTCACATGGACTTGTTTGGTCCAACTAAAATTGCTAGCTTAAGTGGTAAAAGGTACAACTATGTTCTAGTAGATGATTTCTCTAGGTTTATGTGGGTGTTTTATCTTGCTCATAAAAATGAAGCTTTCGATGAGTTTCAGTCACTCTACTTAAAGGTGAAGCAAGATGGTAAGTTCAAGATTTCTAACATACTTTCAGATTATGGTGGTGAATTCGATAATGCTAACTTTGATAACATGTATAAGATTGAAGGAATAACTCACAAGTTCTCATCACCAAGAACCCCTGAGCAAAATGGGGTAGTTGAGAGGAGGAACAGAACGCTTATAGAGATGGCACAGACAATGCTAGCTGAAAGGTAACTCCCAAGGTGGTATTGGGCAGAGGCGGTTAACACTGGTCGTTACATCATAAACTGCTCCAAGGTAAGGCCCTTCACTAAGAAAACTCGGGGTTAATTTATTACAACCAAAACTACCTCCACGCAGGGAGGGGCCTTCAGCCGGCCAAGCGGGGAGGGGAAGAAATGGGTGATGAGCTTCAACGGCCAGTGAAGTCAGTTCTGTCCTCTTTCTGGAGTAGGGGATAGGGAGGCGGTGTCAACGTCGCTGTGACCATGTTCAAACTCAGTTTTTGACAAAACCAGTGGCCAACTCCTCTTAATCGGACCAGGGTCTTGTCTGATTTTTCGGGAACTCCCAGGTTGTCAATGCTGGGCGGGGAAGAGCCACGAATAGGGTCTCTGCTTCCTGGTTCTGACTACTACAGAGCTGCAGCAGTAGGAAGTCGAGGCCACCACGAGCACTCGCAAACTCAGAATTGAGCGCGGAAGGAGGCGTTGGAACCGTTGACAAGTCTCCGTCGAAATGAGACCCACGAGAATGCAAGCTGATGTCGGGGTAGGCCGGGGCAGTTGAAAGAGTGACAGGATGTCTATTCAGTCCAAGATGGGACAGAACTGTGCACCCTGGGGAGAAAATTAAGAAGTTGATGCTCCGGCCACCGAATGGAGTCCCGCTTCTTGGAGAGGGAAGAAGACTCTTTGTAGAAGGTCTTGGTCGAACCCCGTCTTTAGATCTTTAGGTGAGCAGGGGTGGCAGCTTTTGCAAACCGCCTCTGGATGCTGATCAGAATTTTTCTGCGCAGTCGGAGTAGATCGCTTGCCCCGGAGAGCCACGAACTCAGAATGAGACGAGACGATCGCCGCTGCGAAGAGGACTCGAAGAAGCTTCTATAGGTAGTTCTTGCGCCTCCTAAATTGCCTGGATGACATCACAGATTCTTCTACAATCTTTAAGTTCTCTGAGCTATGAACTGGGGGGACTGTGTGCTGCTCCAAAGGTGTAGGGAAGGGGGTGGGGATGGGATTATTGGTGGGGGAGAGTGATGGAGTGGCCTGAGAGGAGTGTGTTGGAGGTGTGGAGAGGTTAAGGCAGGGATGGAAGAGCTGGAATGGGGAAGGGGGGCGTTGGAGAGAGAGGGAGAGGGTCTGATTTTTCTCTAGAGTGGGAGGAGGAAGAAGAAGAGTGAATGTGGAGGAGAGTGGGTGGGGGCGCCCTTCTCCCTCTTGGACTCTCTCTTGGGGCTCTCTAGAGTGTGGGAGGGATGAAGGGAGATTCAAACTTGTCTTGGATGGTGGGAGATTATGTGGGGAATAGAGGAGATTGCATAGGAAGGGTCAAAGATGCATATTTGAACTTTGAATATTGGAAACTTGGCTTTAAGTTTCTTCTCACCCATGTGAGGAGAATACTCTAGAAGGTCTGAGGAATATGTGGGAGACACAAAAATGAGCTCCCATGGAAAGGAAACATATATAGCTGATTTCCAAAAAGAGATCAATGAGAAGGAGAGAGTTTTAACAGAAAAGAAGCAAGCTGCGTGAAGAATGCTCCTTCTTCCATTTCCATTCAAGAATGAAGCCTTTTGAGCATGGCAACTGCAGAAGATTGTACTAGAGTTCTCAAAGATCAACAAGCAGCCAATCTAGATCAAGAAGATCAGGAGATCTCAATCAGGGGGAGCATTTCTATATTCACTTAATCCATTCACTCTATCTCTCATAAGCTCCTTTGTGCTTAACTTGTATATGTTTTGATCTAAGAGTTTTTTTGTGTGTGTGGATCCTGCGAGATCCAGTGCATGTGAGTTGTTTCCTTGCATCATGCTGGAGTAGGAGACTCCGTGTGTAAGTGTATGAGTTTGATCTTGTAGTGTTTACAAGGTTTGTGTGTGAAATCCTCACAATTGCGAGGGGTGGACATAAGTTGCAGCCTTTGTATCCAAACCACCTTAAAAATCCCTTGTGCACTACGGTTTGCGACCTCTCCTCTACCTCCATTCTTTGTAATCAAACTTCACGATAGTTTTTACACACATGTTACTTTGAATTGTTTGAATCACAAAAAAGAGGACAAACTCAATTCATTTCTCTCTTGGTTTGTCATTATTCTGGGACTTTAATTGGTATCAGAGCTAAGGCTCTTTATTTTTCTTGAAGATCTAACGATCTAGAGAAGTCTTAATCAATGACAAACAAAGGGATGATGCCTGAGGGACATTCCATTCATCATCATCCTTTCATTAATGGCTCTAACTATCCATATTGGAAAAATCAATTGCATGTTTTTCTTAGTGCTCAAGAGGATGAGGTTTGGAAAGTTATAAGTAAGGGTCCATATGTTTTGTCTAAAAATGAAGATGAATGGAATGAAGATGAAATTAAAAAGAGTAGTGCTAATTTCAAGGCAATGAATATTATTCAGTGTGCCATTCATCCAAATGAGTTCTCATGGATTTCTATGTGTTCTTCAGCCAAGGAGATGTGGGACAAACTGAAGCTTATGCATGGAGGAATGTCTAAATTAAAAAAAAACAAGGCAAATTTATTGGTGAGGGACTATGAACTTTTCAAGATGAAGCTCCCCATCCAGTGGATCAGCAGCTTCCAAAATCTCTCACGGCCAGTAATGAAGATTCAGAATTATTTCTCCCACCTAGGGTCGAAGAATTTTGAAAGAGCTTTCCAACGCCACTGATCTTGCGTCGATCTGACATCGGCACTGGTCGCAGCAACATTTCTCGCTGGGTCGTGCGCTGCCAAACAGCAGCTCTGGTTCGTGGACGACACTCGGTGATCATCCCCGGAGCGACCGCCTCGCCTCTCGTGAAGCCGAGTAGCACGCCTCCACCCCCGGGACCACCCAACTAGGAGTCACCGACGCTGCAGCAACCTCCCGACTTCTCTGGACCGCCAGCCAGGATGTGGGCCCCACGAGCGCGCGTGCTTGCCTTGTCAAAGCTGCCTCGAGTGCTGTCCGTCAACCCAATCGCGTCACTCCCGGATCCCGTGTGTAGCCCTTTACGTCCCTGCATGGAGTGGGCAGAAACTAACACTTCTGTAATAATTGTTATTGATGTACCGGGAGTACGGGATCGGTCGGGATCGTCTTCCCCACGCCCGGCGCGTGGAGGTACACCCGCACCCCTCTTTAGTTTGTTAATTGCTGATCTAGTATAATTCTTGACGCTACTGCTAGTGAGTGTGATAGGATGCCTAGCTTGCTAAATTAATCACCGTTGTGAGTTGTGAGTGTGAAATCTATCCCGTGACTCGTTCTGAGCATGAGAGTGAGCCGACCACCTAAGACTCAATGCCGATTTCTCAACCGTGCGGATCGACTCGTTTCCCTCACCAGGGAAGACCGTGAGCTAGAGCTTCTTATTTTGGGACATCTTCGTCCCTTCGAGAGCCACGTTAGGTGATGACTTGGTTGTATAGTTGTTGGTCGCATCGTCTAGTGAGTCGCGTCATTTCATCTAGGTCATAGGATCGTGTCCACATATCGAGTCTCATAGTCGTCCCGCATCAACTGGGTTGGTCGAATGGCCCCAAGAGGCATCAGAACCGAAAGCTATGATTGGGAACTGGAGCTAGCCGGCTGTCCTGTGACGAGGTTGTAGCCGAAACGCTGGGGCAAGGTACTGGTACTGAGTCTAGGTGACTAGCTCATGGATATGCTAGAGCTGGACTGTTAGATTGGCAACTGGCACTAGAACTGAGCGGCTGGCCTGTGGAGGCATTGTAGCCGTAGTGCTGGAGCTGGCAACTGGTACTAGACCTAAGCGGCTAGCCTGTGGAGGTGTTGTAGCCACGATGTTGGAACTAACGACTGATTGGCTGACCCTTGGGGTAGGTAGCCAGATGTTGATGCTAGAATTGGCGTTCACTAGCCCTGGAGGGTGTAATGGTCACCATCATTGTGGAGTGATGCTGAGGTCACCGTTAACAGCATGTCACGGTCGATGACCGTCGTCACTGAGGAGCAGAGAAGGAGAGGATTTTTTTTCTCTTTACCAGCTCTACCGCCCTTGCGGGTTTTCACCAGAGCTAGCCCCCTTTAGCTTTTTCTGGTATGGCCTTACAGGTTTTCATACCGACGGCATTGATGGCATGTGCGAGCGTACTGGACGTAGTTCGCGTACATGCTAGGCTAGTAGAAGCCTTTAAGCTTGTTGTTGTGCTTCATTCTATCTCCGGCTTGATGTGCGCTGCATAGCCCAGAATGAACCTCACGCATAATGGCTTGAGCCTCTACTGGGGAGACGCATCTCAAGAGAATGGAGTTGTCCTTCTCGTGGACGAGCCGGTACAGGGAGTCGTCAATCAACTCATATGATGTTTCTCGGAGAAATAATTGGACTCTTTGAGCCTGGTCAGGGGGGAGCCATCCCCTCTTGAATTTGATGATGGGCTCATGACTATCTTCTTCTTCTGGAGGAGTGTCCCGGTCAAGGTCTTGGACCTCGTAAACTGTGAGACCGGAGTCACTTTCAAGTGAGTTAGGCATAAGCCTCCTGTGTTTGATGTGATGTCGACTTCACCCTCCGGCGGTAGCTTGATGACCACGGCCAACTTTTCTAGGGCGTCCACCTGGGTGTTGCCACTTCTGGGAACATGGTCTATTTCGAAGAAATAGAACTTCTGGGTTAGCCGAGTGACGACGGCATGGTATGGGACCAGCTCCAATTTCCACACGTCGTGGATGCCAAGGACCTGTCAGACTATCAGTTGAGAATCTCCATAGGCTTTGAGGCATTTGATGCCCATGTCGAGAGCCATCTGGAGTCCGATGATTAGGGCTTCGTACTCGGCTTTGTTGTTGATCAGAGCCTTCATGAGGGCACAAGAGTTGTACAGAAGTCCGCCCTGAGGGGTCAGGAAGACGATTCCGATGCCTGCCGTAATGCCTGAACTGAGGTTGCTTCCAGTAGTACCTTGAGAAGTGCCATCAAAGTACAACTCCCAACAGGGTAGGCTGGCTGTGAGGGCATCTTGCTGCCAGTAATCCAAGACAACTCCAGTCTGTTTAGCCAGTTGCCAGTGTTGAAGAGCGAGAGACTCCTCATTTGGAAGCTCCGTGTTGAAGGGAGAATCATCTAGTACTGGATGGACTGCTAAGAATTCAGCCATGGCCTATCCCTTGATTGCTTTTCTTGGGATGTAGGTGATGTCGTACTCCATGAGCAGGAGTGCCCATTTCCCCTATCGGCCTGAGAGTTGCCTGAGGAGGAACTTCAGGGGGTTGTGCTTGGATATAAGGTCAAACTGATGAGACAGGAGGTAATGCCACAGTTTTTTAACGGCAAACACCAATGCCAAGCATACTTTCTCCATAGGGGAGTAGCGGTACTCTGCACTGATCAGTTTTCAGCTGAGGTTGTAGAGTGGGTGCTCTTTACCTTCTTTGTTGACTTGCGCCAGTAGAGCTCGCAACGAAGCGTCCATGGCGGTGATGTAAAGTATGAGGGGTTTGCCCTTGATGGGCGCCCCCAAGACTGGAGGAGTGAGAAGATACTCCTTGATCTGCTCGAAAGCTTTCTGGCATTCTGGGTCCCAAATGAAGGGGGCGTCTTTTTTCATCAACTTGCTGAAAGGCGCGCATCGGCCGGAGAGGTTGGAGATAAATCTCTGAATGTAGGTTAGTCTACCCTGGAGTGACCTAAGTTCAGTGAGGTTGCTGGGTGGCAGAAGCTCTCGGATCGCTTTGATCTTGCTGGGATCCACCTCGATTCCTCGGTATCGAACAATGAAACCAAGAAATTTGCCGCTGGATACGCCGAAGGCGCATTTCATGGGGTTCATCTTGAGCCCATATTGCCAGAGACGTTCGAAGACTTGACGCCGATCATGTAGGCGGTCTTCTCGCCTTCTGGTTTTGACGACGAGGTCGTCAACATAGCATTCGACGATGTTGTATAGCATCTCGTCAAAAATTTTGGTCATGGCTCTCTGGTAGGTAGCTCCGGCATTCTTCAAACCGAAGGACATGTGCTTGCAGTTGAAAATCCCTTTGGGGGATCTGAAGGCGGTGTAGCCCTTGTCTCGGAGGGACATCCGGATTTGGTTGTAGCCCCAAACTGAGGTTGTCAATAGGAGTCTGGGTGACTTGTTGAGGTGTCTTGTTAGGGACCGTATAGGGGATTGGGACTTGGTGTTGCCACTGGCTGAGGTTGCATACAATAACTCGGTCAATAGGTCTACAGGTATGAGTCCGTTTGAAATTGTCACCGGTCGTAGGCCTAGGAAGCCAGTGGATCTTGTTCCCCTACCCGTCCATGCTCGAGCGTCAGAGTCAGCCGAGTCATTTTCTGAGCATGTTAGAAGCCTGCATGATGACATTCGTCGTCACATTGAAACCAGCAATGCACAGTACAAGGAATTGGCCGACACACAGACACCACCGTGAGTTCCAGGAGGGCGAGCATGTCATGATCAGGGTCAGACCTGAATGGTTTCCCTCTAGAACCGTGAAGAAACTACAAGCTCGCGGCGCTGGTCCCTTTCGAGTATTGAGGTGAGTCGGGTCCAATGCATATGTTGTGGACTTTCCTGAGGAGTATGGGATTAGCTCTACCTTCAACGTGTCAGATCTGGTTGCCTACAAGGATCCCGCGGTGATTCCCAGTAAGCCTTTCGGGCCATCTCCACCCCTTGCAAGTGACACCACCCCTGAGTGTCCACCACTAGCCTCATTCTGACAGCAGCGCGAGCAGATAGAGCATATACTGGATGAGCAGGTGATTGTTACCAGGAGTGGAGCTTACCCGCGCTACCTAGTGAGATGGAGCAAACGACCCGCGATCAAGGATACCTGGATCACCCAGGTAGAGCTACAGCGGCTATATCCAGATCTACTGGAGCGATACCAGAGTGACCGAGACCCTTACTCGACGGGGTCGAGTTTCTCCCACCCGGGGAGAATTGGTGCAGACACCAGAGCCAGAGATCGGCTTGACTCAACAGGCTATCGGTATCGGATACGCAGCGCGGCTCAGGCGACGTCAAGTTCCTTGTGGCCAGGGGACAGCCTGGAGTCTGCACATTGAGTTATGTATTTGGAGTGTATTTGTATTTGTATTTATTTTTATATTTGTGTTTTTTGGTGTGTTTGATTAGGCTGAGTTAATGGGTTTCTTTGTAAAAGGGTCACTTTGGCCCGGCGGGACCCCACCCTCTCTTCCATTGGGCCACTTGACTACTAGGGTCCATAGGGGCTGGTCCATGGTCCACCTTGGACTTGGACCATGGAGAGAAAAGGGGGGAAAATTCAAACTTTCTCCCTCTTTTTCAAGGGGGTGCCCCCCTCCTTGATTTCCTGGGAGATTTGGGCTTCTTGGACTCGAACAGGGAGTGAATGGGGGAGTCCTTGAACTGGGTCTGGATAAATCGGGCCCTACTATACAACTTGTGCATATTAGAAATATCATTCATAACCAAGATATTTCGGAAGGTGGGGGTGGCATTATAAATCAATAGCTTTACTTTTTCTTCTTCTGGAATCTGCCCAGGCACACGGGAGGCCATCTGTTTCCATCTGTCGGCATAGGTTGCAAAATCTTTGTCGGCCTTCATCTTCTCGGCCACTAGATCTGTAAAGGAATACTCTAGACCCACCCGGTCTTGAAATATCTGAATGAACTTTTCTTGAACAACTTTAAAGCTCTCTGCCTCCTCCAATGGCAGAGCATAAAACCATTCCATAGCTACCTCGTCTAGCGAGTGGCAAAAGAGATATGCCATGAGGCGATCATCATATTAGAATTGTGCCGACTCATATAAGACTTCCGTTATATGAATGAAGGGGTTGCCATTCCCATCGTACTTCCAGTACGTGGGGAGCTCAGACTGGGGTGGGAAACAGATATCACAAAAATTGGGAACCAGGATGTTAGCTAAAGATTTTGGGCTGACCCGTTTGTCAAGGAGGTCAATCTGCTATTGCATGGCAGACCATTTATCAAGAAGTTCCCATTCCCGGGATGGAGGAGGCAAGACTGGAAGGGCGGACCCGTGTAAGGGGCCGAGGGATAGACCGATGGAGGGGGGAGCCCGTAAGAGGGATAATGGGCCAAGGATGGGCAGTTCTAGCTTGATGGTGTAAGAAATCGACCGAGGCCACGAGAGCCTGCGGCACTGGAGAAGTGGTCCCATAGGGATCTGCATAGGAGGACGAGGGGAGCAGGGTCTTCCCCTTATCAAGAATCTGATGGACTGAGCTAGAATCTTGGTCCACGTCCAAACTGGGAAATCAGAGGGTCCAGGGATGGACTAGGGTGAGATCAATAGGAGCAATAGACGAGGCGACGAGCCCATTAACTAAAGATGGAGAGGTGGCGGCAATAGACACGCCCTGGGATGGAGTATAAGATGGGGCATCCGGCCCCTGCAAAGCCTGGCGAAGGATGTGAAGCTGGGTGGGATCCAGCTGGGCCATCATATGTAGAATATGGTTGGCCAAGTTGTGGGTAGAAGAATCAGAGGGCGAGGGTTGATTACCCTCAATAGCAATAGACGAAAGAGGGGTGGACCCCTCTCTCCCCTGCATTCTATCTAGCGGTGACAGATAGGTACCTAATGGTGAAAAATAGGTGCCTAAGGGTGAAAAATAGGTGGGCTGACTGAAATCAAAGAAACTGTAGAAGGAAAGTCGACTTCACAAGACGCTCTAGTCGACTCCAGTCCCGCTGAAGCGGAAGAAAAGAAGAGTCAAGCCTGACTAAGCTCGGACTCCATGAACCAAGCTCAAACTCCATGAACTAAGCTCAAACTCCATGAGCTAAGCTCAGACTTGATAAAGTCAAGCTCGGATCTGAAGCAGCCAAGCTTGGACTTAGCTCAGATTCATGCCAGTAAGCTCGAACTTCATGCCAACAAGCTAGAAGTGATAAAACCGAGCTTAAAAGTTCAGATTCCTGGGGGGAATCAAAGCTCGGACTGCGCACTGTCACCTTGAAGACAAGTCACACAATGGCGACGGATTAGTGGTGACAAATAAGTAGGTAGTGGTAACAAATAGCTTGTCAACGGTAACAAATAGTTGGTCAAGGGTGAAAAATAGGTAGAAAGGGTGAAAGGCTGAAAATCATAGAAGTAGAGTAGATGCAGTCAAGTGGAAACAGAAAAGAAGAAGAAATAGAAAAGAATAAGGATTGACTACGTTAGAAAGAAAGTTGACTTTAGTCAAAGTAAACATCAGTCAAAGAGACCCAGTAAAGTTCAAACTTTAGTTGACTCAAGTCATGAGGACTCCAGTCAAAGTCAAAGTCAACTCTATCAGTTACAGTGATCCAGTCAAGGTCAAAAGTCAGTCATGTTCAAACAAAGTCAAGCCCAAGCCTTTCGTCAACTGAACAAGCATAAGGTTGTCAAATAGTCACACAAAGGTGACAAATAGATGAACAATGGTGACAAATAGATAAAGGCGACAGCTGAAAACCAAGTGAAAAATAACAGCGGCGACGGCTAAAGCAGTGTAAGGGTGAAATATGGGCAACAGGCCTGGAAGCCTTGAAACACACAGAAGGAACGTCGACTCCATGAAGTCTTGGAGTCGACTCCATGTACAAGAAGACCCTCAACAATAGAAGGAGAAATGTTACGACGGAATAAGGGTGAAAAATAGATGGGTAAGGCTGACAAATAGCCTACTAAGGGTGTAAAATGCCTTTTAAGTCTGACAAATAGCTCAGTTCGTGGAAAGCTCATGAAAGCTCTAGCCAGTCGTGTCTCACATCTATCACACGCCCAATGATAAAAGGCCAATCATTTGGCACGTGATTCAGCAACTCTCATTAGCTAGTTTTTGTCAAGGACTGTCCCTCCCCCCTCCAAGCGATCAGGTTCCAGACCAGCCTTCGGAGCTCCCGGAGAACTTCAGTACCTTCTGGGCTTCTGCACCGTCGCAGACCACCACGGACTCGCCTCCTGCTGCTTGGATGTCTCGTGTTGGCAAGCTTAAGCCGTGCTTCTTCGACGTGCATTCTCCGAGACACCAGCAACATTACCAGATTCAAAAAGGCGTGACTGTATACTATAGCTATCTCCAGTTGAATCATCTATGTTTGTGTTTGTTGGGGATTCACATCCCCCATGGGTGTCGAGTGTTTGAGCTCTTTTGTATTCTCTTTGGGTTCAATTGTAAGGGGTGTGACTCTATCGCTCTGTTTGCTATTATCTTCTATCCTGTTTGGGTGAGGATGCTGCATTCCTTACTGTATGTATCTCTGCGTTAGTTAATGAAAGTTGCCCCTATTTTTTCACAAAAAAAAATGAGACTTTGTAGCTAGACAGGGGACCATGCGTATATGATGCGAGTTGGCGATGGCACCAGTTTGTTCACCCACCCTCCAAGAAGGGCCATCAATGAAGTGATCATCTGCAATCCAACTGCATTCTCTCCCCTCTCCCATCTGCCATCCATAAATGTTAGACGGTGTTCCCATTTCATGCCGTACGTAGTCTACTACTCTGCGATCCGAAAAATATCTCCCACGAATGATCCAAAATGGTGCTACCAATAAAATGGTGTAACCATGGCGTACCCTTGGACCCGCCAAATAATGCAGTTTTGTTCATAGAATCCGTAGGACTCGGATCAGGTTGGCGTTTACAAGGGAAAGAAGACTTTAAAAGGATTCAAAACCCCCTTCGCCAGTGGAGAAGGAATACTGGTATGTACATAAGGCCGCATAGAGATCGAGGAGCCATTTGTAGGCAAACAGTGTAGGAAAAAGGTTGAGGTCATCCAAGTGGGTGCGTACTACGCGTATCATGAGGTTGCGAAAGGGGAAGGAGGAGGAATAAACAACAATACCCAAAGGAAGGAGTGAACCAATTGAATTTGTGGACCAAATTCTTTTAAGAGGGGGAGGGTGTAGCACCCCAGATAAAATAATCGGGGAAAATGAAACTTTTCCTAAATAAATTAAAATTTTCTAAATAAAATATGATTAAAGGATGGATAAAGCCCAACACATATACCAAAATGGGCTCAGTATTTGAAACCCAACCCATACACGTTTGCAGGGAATTATAGGAAACTGAAGATATGGAAAGGTAGAGAAAAATATGGAGATCATGAAAACATACTCATGCAGAATTAACAGAGTCAGGTTTCATAGTTATAGATTTTTAAAGATGGGTTAATTATTAAATACTCTAAAAGAAATAGCGGCATGGGTAGCAGTCGTCAATTAATTAGTGTCCAGGAGACTATTGCCAATTCAAGAATTGGTGGGTTCTTTCACGAGTGCTCATTAATCAGCGGCCACTGCTCTAGTCGCTATTTCCACATGAAACAGGAAAGCATAAAAACTATGTAAAACTAATGACAGGGATCATGGATAACAAGATATAAAGATGACAACAGAGATCTTTAAGCATGCAGTGCCTTTTTACTATAATCTTATGCTTAGAGTCTTGAGAAAACCTACTTGATCTAGGTTGATGGAAGAGAATGAAGTGGAGACAGAGGAAATAATAAGGCAACTGTAGTAGCAACAGTAGCACACGAACAGGCAACAGGAGAAAGACGGATGATGATCTATGCAATGACAATAGCTCCGTGCAAAAGAAGAGGAAAGAGATGAGGCAGATGCAACTGCAACCGTAATAGGATCATAACTGCAACAATACGATCTATAGAGGAAAGAAGACTACTACGGCGGCAAGAGGAAGCAGAGGGCTTTGATGCACGAACAGCAGCAGCATCCCACCTTCGAACGTAGTAGCGGTAATAGGGGTTTTCATGTTCGAAGGGGGTTGATTTATAGGGAGAGAGTCCTTCTGTGATTTTAGAATCCTAGTGAGAACTATGTTTCCTACATAGCAATCCTAATGAGTTTCAAATTTCCTGTGCAAATCTCCCTTACCATAACCTCAGCCGCCACCGAATTATCCTGCAAAACCCTAAGGTTTCATGATTGTTTCGACCGGCTAATGGGTGTGTGCTTTAACTTGGGTTTTAGTGTTTAGGTTTAGTGAATTTGGTTATTTGTTTTAACTGAGACGAATCATCGTGAGGTATTTCCAATATGTTGGGTTAGCTAAGGCCCCTTTAAGGTTGAGCTTGGAATTTAACATCTAAGGGTTTTTGATCACTGGGACTTCTATGCTTAAGGTCTTTATATATATAGTCTCTCATTTTAATCCTATATTTTATTCGGGGTGCTACAGTATGTGTATTTTTCACCCTTGAAACTTATTTGTTACCTGTGTTCCTCATTTGTCACTTGTTTTCTTCACTGGACATCCTACCTCATCATCCCCGTGGGGCTAGTTCCACCGCCGGAGAGTGTAACAGCCTCGCTTCCAGCTCCTCAGCTAGAGTCCTTCACGTTCTCCCCGGGTGAAGGTGCAGTGCCCATTTGGAGGCCGCTTGCGCTATGATTTCCAAACAGGTATCTCAAGGCGGCGAGCCTCGGTGAGCCTATAAAAATTCCTATGCTTGACCAAATTGTGGAGTAGCTACAACCTTCACCCTTGGCCATCGAACAAGGGACCGTCGATGATATTGCTGATGCCGGGGTAGCTCCGTCGAACCTTCAAGAGAAAGTGACTGAGACAATAGCTAACCTGGCAATCATTGCCAGGGCAGAGCTTGGGGAGATTATCCAGATAGAAGGGCATGAGGAATCCTCTCCTACTGGCCTATAGCCAATTTCTTATTCCATGCTCGAGATTTCCAGCTCCGCACCTCAAGTCGGTGATGAGCCTGCAACTATTGTTCCTTCCCTGCCTGCAACTATCGAGGAGAGTGGAGAGGAATTGGTGGCAACTTTGAGGGAGGTTGTAGTAGCTTTAGGCTCCTCAATGATGCTACCATCCTCCCCATCAAAACCCTCTGATGCACTTTGCGCCGACATTGATAGCATGGTAATTTCATCTTCCGGAAGCAGTGCCCCTTGGTTTGTCTTCCTCAGATGAGACGGTATGGTAGAACTTGGATATGTTGCGCCACACTGTGTTGACCTGCAAGGGTCTAACTTATCTGTAGCTACGGGGCATAGCGGAGTGCATCACCTTGGTGCTTCAAGCTTATGGATGCCCCTTGGATGAATGGGCATAGCAGGTGCTTTTGCTGCTGAAGTTCGTGAATCGAAGAGAGCACCTGGACCATATTCTGACAAACCAGATGACAGCTTTGAAACTATAACATGCCGAATGTTAGGCTGCTCCGTAATCATCCGAAGATGCCGAGTGGCAGAAATGGGAAAATGCTGAGGGCACTACTGGCTGCATCGATTCCTTGCAGAAATGATTAGCAGATCTTCGAGCTGAACTTGCCTGGATTGAGGAAGAACTAGAGTGCACCGAGCAGTTTCGAGTGCAGAGCCTAAACGAAGCTGCACTAGCAGAAGGGTAGACTGCTTCCTTTCGAGAAGACTTGGTGCTACTCGAAGCTGAGGAGTCCCATCTACAGGAACTGGTTCGCTACCCATCTTTGGGACTCTTAGAGTTTAAAGATATTTTTCACCGTCTCATCTAATAGGTGTTTTCAAACTCTAAAATGATAGCAGTAGCACCATGAGTGGCGACGGACCATAGACGTCGGGGGCCAAGGATGGCATTTCTGTCCTGTAGAGAGAGAAATGTAGAGATGAGAGAGGTAGAGTGCGTATGAGAGAGAGAGAGGGACGACGAGAGAGGGAGGGGATGGGGTGAGAGAGAGACTATAGGCGGGGGGACGCTAGCTGTGTCCCCCCCTCTGGCGGTGACAGAAGAAGAGGGGGAGAGTGAGAGAGAGAGGGAGTGCGGGGATGAGGGACGTCGAAGGCATCTCTCTCTTTGGCAACAGTGATAGAGGGAGAGAGAGAGAGAGAGCGAGAGGGAGTGGGAGAGGGAGAGGGGGAGAGGGAGAGATAGAGGGGGTAGTGGATGTGGTGAGAGAGAGAGTGCGGGACGGGGGGACGTAGATGGAAGAGAGATAGTGAAAAAGACACAGGGAGAGAGAGAAAAGCGAGACAAAATTACTCCCAGATGGGAAGACTTCATCTCGCTCCTCTCTCCATGTCTTCATCTCTCTCTCTCTCTCTCCCTCTGTCACAGCCGCCCAACTCTCTCTCTCTCCCTCTCCCTCTCCCTCTCCCTCTGTCACCACCAACTCTATCTCAGTGGCTTTATCTCGCTCTCCCTCTTCCTCTCCCTCTGTCACCGCTCGCCTATGCCCCCCTCTCCCTCTCCCTCTCTCTCTCTCTGCCACCCTCGCTCACTATGTCACCACTGTTTGGCGTTCCCCCTCTCCCTGTCTCTCTGCTTTTCTCTCTCTCCCTCTGTCTTTTACTTTGTCGGAGAGGGAGACGTCTCCAGCATCCTCCCTCCATGCATGCTCTCTCTCCATCTTATCTGATCCCCTCCGATAGCCACTGTTGCTATCTCTGTCTATCTCTCAGCCTCTCTCTCCCACCACATGCTCTCTCTCTATCTCTCAGTCTCTCTGCCACCACTTGCTCTCTCTCTAACTCTCATCCTTTCACTCTCTCTCCCGCCACTTGCTCTCTCTCACTCTCTCTATCTCTTGGTAGGAGCCATGGTTGCTGGAGCAACCTTCTCACCATACTGTCGGAGCCCCCCTCCCATCTCCCTGCTCTCTCTCTCTCTAAGAATGACGGTAAGAGTCTCCCTCTGTAAAACCCCATATTTTTAAAATAATTAATTATTAATTATTTGACATGAATTAAAATTTTTATGAGAATAATTGAGTTTATTATGATTAAATTGAATTAATGATGGGCTCACCGGGGTTAAATGACCCCGTGGGGGTTCATTTGATCCCGCTGGGCTCCACCGGGGTCAAATGACCCTACGACAGTCCGGTTGACCCCGGACGGGGCCAGTCGAGGTTAAACGGGGGTCTAGTTGACCTCTGTCGGGTCTTGCCATGGTCAAACGGACCCCCAAGGGTCTGTTTGACCTCGGGCGCAACCTAAAAGGGGGTCCGTCCCCCTTAAACCCTACTTCGCCCCCCTTTTTGCCTTTTTTGTTGAAGTCGAGACGTGTGGAGAGGAGAAAGAGGGCTGCTTGTTTGTTCGTTCGTCACCTTCTTTGCGTCGTCGGTCAAAGGGAGGGGCTTGCATCCGTCTGGACCACGTGATACATGCATGTTGGTCTCTTCACAGGTGCATGGATAAACTCCCATTGTGCTTCTTTGTTGCGACGTTGCTTCCTTTGATCTAGGATGTCTGATGGGCGTTATTGAAATATGGGAATTTGCACGGAACCACAAGAGACTTAACTCTAAGTCGTTTGGCGGTTGTTATGGATTTTGTTTGGGCTTCAATCACCTCTGCTGCTGCGGGGGATTTGTAATTTGTGATGAGGTTAGGTCTGTGGATCCCAACGTGTGGAACAACTCCATGGAGCGACGGTATTGGCTTTGCGTCGTATTCCACCTGTCGTCGAATATAGGTTACCTCGATTAACTCGAGGAAGCATGTCTCAATTAAATCGAGAAAAATAAAGGGTGCAACATATGGCTTCTTGTCTAATTATGGAGTTTGAGCTTGGTGTGGTTCCTTAGATTGCTCATCATTGGGTAGCTCTCTACCAAGCAGGGTTCGGGTGGGGCAGTGACTGGCATAATGGCCAAATTCATTACAACGAAAACATTGTGTTCTTGAATTGGAAGCCTTAGAAGCTTCACTAGTCATAACTTCATTTCTTTTGTCTACCCCTGAGACCATAGGTGATGTGCGGGCAGCAGATTGTTGGGTTAGATTTGGGGACCCACTTAGATGACTAGACCTCCCGGTTAAAGTCCAAGTGGGTTGCCTCTCACTCATATGCCCTTGGCTGCGCACAGGTAGGGTTCTTGAAAAAGATGGATGGGAGGTTGTGCTTTTAGGGTATGGAGGTCGAGTAAACCTCTTGATATCTCGGGCCATTTGATAGGCTTGTGCTAAGGATTGAATATCATAAAAGCATAGCTCTCTCCAAAGTTCTTTTAGTGGGTGCTTGGGAACAACTCGGCCCCCGGGCACTCCCTCCTCCTCCTCCCTCTTCTTCATCTTGCTGCATGATCTCCACTAATCACAAAAAAAAACATCAAATTTGAAACGGAGATTTCTATGAAAGATTACGCTATCTTTTGTCCATCTGCTTCCCAGGGGCATGAGGCCCCTGTTGCCTCTCTTCCAATAGGTTTGCTCTCTCCTAGGTTAGATGTAGGGTCTGTCGAGTCTAGGGAAGTAGGGTCAGGGTCTAGAGATGTAGGGTCTTGTTCTAGGTCGTCTAACCCATCCTCACGTGAGCTGCTCCTGCTTACGCGTCATTCTAAATCTGTTCCTGATAGTTCCTGCAAGATCTAGCTCAGTGATGCTGTGCTCTCTTTAAGTGTCTAGAATTCACAGCCACGGAGATTGTGATTGAAGATGATGAAGAGCAAGATGGGGTGTAGAGCGATGATGGATTAGGTGTCTACAAAGTCATGCATGAGAAGGATCCGGTCGATTCTAAGGACTGTGATGTAGATGACACTGTCGACCTATATGCTCAAGGCTTGAAGAAATTCGACGAGCCATCCTCAGTAGTGGATGAACCTACTTCGACTAGTGCTTAAACCAGGGGCAACACCCGTTAAACAAAGATCAAGAAGATTTCACCACCACATGGCCTTAAAAATAAAGGAAGAGGTCGATAAGCTATATAAGGCTAGGTTCATTAGGGTTGTTTTATACCCTCAGTGGGTGGTGAATATCATCTCTGTCATCAAGAAGGATGGAAAGGTATGTATTTGTATTGATTTCAGGGATATAAACAAAGCATGTCCCAAGGATGACTTCCCGCTACCTCACATAGATGTCTTGGTGGATAATACCACCGGGTACGAAGCTTTATCATTCATGGATGGTTGTTCAGGTTATAACTAGATCCGTCTCGCTCCCGAAGATCAAGAGGAAACCTCCTTCACCATGCTCTGGGGCACGTATTATTATGTGGTTATGTCATTCGGCCTGAAGAACGCATGTGCCACCTATCAAAGGGCAATGATGGCTATATTCCACGAAATAATGCACATCTACATGGAAGCCTACGTGGACGACATCCTGGTGAAGTTGAGAACTATGAAAGAACACCCCGCTATTCTGGGTAAGGTGCTGAGTACAAGCTTAAAATGAATCCGAAGAAGTGTGTTTTCACAGTTTCTTCGGGGAAATTGTTGGGTTTTATAGTTAGCAAATGGGGGATCCAGATTGATCCTATCTCGGAGCCCGACAACACGTCGGTTCACCCTACGTAGGGTTTCGAAGACTCGACAGCCAAAAAATTGATTAAATCATAAAACACGATCTGGGACCCACAAAGTGCTCCAAACCCACAGATTCTGATCCAAAAAATCTGGGGTCTTATAGTCCTCCCCTCCTTACAAAAATGTCATCCTCAAAATTTGAGGCAACGACCACTCAAAGGAGAAGAACAACTTATCCAGCTGGCAATGCTCCTAGAGCTCCAGCTAAAACCTCGATTCTTGCAAAACCACCACTTCTGAGGGACACGGCTAGACTATTACTACGAGCAGAATCAACTCGCTCATAACCCAATATGCACTGAATCTCAGAGCGAACATAGCACACAAGAACACAAGTCTGGCCCTACCTCAGCCATAATAAAATTTCAATCATGGAATCGCTGCCACCATCTCGCTCACCAAGGAGATGCAATCCTCGCCATGAGAAACTTGCCATCGATATCATCCCATGCTCAGCAGACCAATCAAGCATCAACTTCTCTACCTACTGGATAATCTCACACCCTACACCAAGGACAACCATCACTGAGCCTCCGCCAGCTCACATAGTCATCTCAATTAACTACCACCAATCCGTCGACTCTGTGCCATGAACCATCTCATTCCCGGCAAGCCGAACACCAAGCATAGCACTGGACCAGCTCCGGTCCGAACACAAACCTTCAACAAATCTCAAATTCAACTGCCAAAAAATGTATATCTTATAATCGACCACCCAAGGCCTTACTTGCACATGGCTCTCGCCATTCTCGATCCACTACAATCGGTATCTTCTGTCTATGAAAGCCCATTCGCCGGTCACCAGTTACTCGTCAACGAGAAACCCTCACTGGCTCAACTTCTCTTTCCCGATCCTTCACCAAACCCAATAAGCACCATCCAAATCTTGACAGGTCATCTATTGACTCTTCCACTAACCATCACTGCATCTCGAGCCGATCCTCACTCGGACATTGCATTCGCTCATGATCCTCACGCCAACTCTACCCTCTCAGGGGAGCATGGCAAAATCAAAGGACAAGATTCCACGATCCTCGGTCCATAACAACAATAGACTCAAGCTTACAGGAAAATCCTCCCATGCTAGTCACAGAACCAAGGCACTCATTCAACGACATCCCTGCAAGGACCTCCATACACAGGCATCGTCCATTACACAATCTCATCCTATCTTCATCACAATTATTCCAAATGGACACCTGCCAATTATTCTAAGCTCCACTCTCACCATAGAGCGACAGGGCACATCCTAAATAATTCACGACACATATCTCTAGGATAGAAAAGTGCCATATGCTACCACAGTAACTTGGTCGATGATGTCGCGACCAATAAACATAGATCTCCAAACATCATAGATCCTTACCACAGCTGACCACCTGGCTAGCCTTACCAGCCGATTACAACTGCCAACGAATGAATAGGGTACTCATGCGGCAAACTTGCCATCATATTTTCCCAACTCTCCATCCTACCTGTGCCATAAACTTTAATGCCTCAAGCAATGGCATGACAATTGACATGCCTCACACAGCTAGAAATGATCTCATATCGAGGAAGCAATCCTCTGATGCTCTTCCCATCCATGGAAATCCGCCTGTAGTAACCATCACTACGATCTTGGACCTATGGGTTATGGGCCCACAAGGCTTCCGCTGCGCACTTTGATCCACGCACACAACCATCATGATGACTCGAGATATGCCATCCCGACATTCCTTAACTCGGCTGGCTAACTTCGAAAAATAGGGTCAGGAAAGCTCAATTAGCTCAAACCCAGAGCACAGATTCTTTTCTCTTAATCTGGCAATCATCCTACAACTCCGCAGGCTCCGAATCACAATGCATCGAGAATTACAACACCAGCCTCAAGTTCTCTCAAGCACAGCCCAACTGACACTCATCCTTCCAGAATAATGCCAATGCACCCTTATGCATCAGGGGATGGGCATCACTTCTCACAGACAACCATATTGCGAAAATAAAGAACATGTCTTGCACGGACTTCATGGCACACAAAGGAGGCCAACCAATCCGAACACACGATGCAAGATGATAGAACTTATCAAAACGTGATCCTCTCCGACCAAGGAGAAAACAACATACCTCCTACAAATCGGGAGATTTCCATGCATGACTTGACCTTGAACCTCGCGCATGCTGGGAATAGGACCTTCCAGCACCAGGAAGAACCATTGCCACCATCAGGTTAGCTCCTCCAACAATACATACCAAGTGTCCCATCGGACCACACTAGCAGCATCTTTCGATGCACCATCATTGCAATTCCTCAAACTGTAACTTACCACATCTTGAGCACTGACTCTGTTGATCACCAGCCACACTCTGCCATAGGGGTTGAGCTAGCTGCTACCACACGCTCCCTACCTATGCCTACCTCTAATCCCGGAACCTTTAACACACCAAAACACTTACCAGGGAGTGAAGAAATTGTAAAAGATGCCAAGCTCGAAGGCCGCTACACCTCTAGCCACCAGACAACATTCCCTCGAATCTGTCCTTGCTGGCACCAATCCATCCTCCTGAGCTATTGCCGCGCGAACCACCACGCCAAGAGTCACGACATGAACCATGATCGGCACCTACCAACGCTCATCCTCAGATCTCAAATCTGTCACGGAACATTCACATCTCATCTGTCGCCTCGCACGGCGCATCCAAGAGCGGTGCACAATGGCCTCAAATTCTAGAATCTGGGCCACAAGTCAAGCCATCACCACATAGTCTCGAACCAAATCTAGGGCTAACACAGCCCATTCATACATAGAAGCGTAGGACTTGGAACTCACTGGGACATCTCTATCCAATATTGACTTGAAATCTGCAAAAATAATCAGGACTGAAACATTATCTCCTAGGTCACAGAGCATGATGAGAAAATCAGACTTGACAATCAACAACTCATTAGGAAGATCCTCCGCTCGCTCGAGCGCATCTCTCGACCAGAACATCCGTTCTGCCACCTTAAATCACAACATCAAACCTCAAGGGCTGGCTAAACCTCAAGCCAGGGTGGCCAAAATGATGATAACTCCCTCAGAGCACACTCAATGCCACCTAACTAGAGCAATCCTCGCCAACCACCTGACCTCATCATAGATTCCTAGTATGCAACACCACAGACTCGCACTTGCCGACAAGCTCTACCCAACTGAGCACAAGCGGGGTGATAAATCGTGCGAAAGGTGAGCTAGAAGGGGAGGGGTTGAATAGATCACCCCAATAAAAATTCTTAATAGAAACAACCACTGAAAGCGCTGAGAGCAGAAGAGAAATAACTAGACGATGATCTAAGCCGCAAGAGATCGAGCGATGGATGTGCACAGATAGCAATAGATGAACAGAAATAGCAAACCACCAAATAGAGACAGAGGATTTTTAAGGTGGTTCGATTGCAACCCGCAATCTACGTCCACCCCTTACTCCATGCAACATTCAGTCCCATCGAGACGCCACGGCTATAATCCCGACGTTGTTGTACTCCGTCCCACCGGCATCACCATCATTTTGAACCTTTGGATTTGATTCATATGCCCCATCTGGGCCGCCAAATCCGTCTCTCTGTCTCCCAGAGTTCATTCATGTCTTTTGACTGGTCAACTCTGCTTACATTTTCAATTCCTGATTTGACTCTTAGGTCGCTTTCGACTGTCAAATCTATCCATTCCTTCTCTAGAGTTGACTCATACCTCCCTCGGCATGTCAGCTCCACCCATATTTTAGACTCCTCAGGTTTGGCTCCCGTGTCTCTCCGGGCTATCCAATCCGTCCTTCCAGTCCCATCGGGCTCAGCCCATACATGTCCCTTTCGGGCTACCGACCCATCTTGCCTCTTAGCATTCGGGTTTAACTCATATGTCTCTTTCGGACTGTTAAATCCACTTACTCATTGTCCCGACCGGGTCTGGCCCATGCATGCCCCTTTCAGGTTGTCAACCTATTTTACCTATCGACTTTCGAGTTTGACTCTCACGCCCCACTAGGACTGTCAAATCCACTGTTTTCTTCTTCCGGGTCTGGCCTATGCATGCCCTTTTCGAGCTACCAACCCATCTTACCTATCGACTTTCGGGTTTGACTTTCACGTCCCACCAAGGCTATCAAATCCATCATTTCCTTCTTTCGGGTTTGGCCCATGTATGCTCTTTTTTGAACTGTCAACCCATCTCGCCTATCAGCTTTTGGATTTGACTTACATGTCCCACTGGGACTGTCACTGTCAGACCCATTCTTTTTTCTTACCGGGCTTGGCCTACACGTCCCCTTAGGGACTACCAACCCATTCCGCCTATCGACTTTTAGGTTTGACTTTCACGTCCCACTAGGGCTGTCAAATCCACCCCTTCATCTTCTAAGCTTGGTCCATGCATGCCCTTCTCGGGCTACCAACCCTATCTGCCTATCGGCCTTCGGATTTGATTTATATGTCCCTTCCGGGCTGCCAAATCCATTCTTTCATGCTACCGGACTTGGCCTATGTATGCCCCTTTCGGACTGCCAACCCATATTGCATATCGGCTTCCAGGCTCAACCCACATGTCCCTTTCAGACTTTTAAACCCACTTATTTGTTGTCCCAACCGGGCTTGGCCTACTGTTGGCCACGAAATTATTTTATCGTAGATAAAATAGAGATTTAAAATGTTCTTGTTGAAAAGAAACGGTTGATGCATATCTTGTTCACAGTCATGAAGGTTGATGCATATCCCTGTTCACAATCATGAAGGTCAATGCACATCTGGTGAGTATAGAACAAGGGTCAATGCACATTTGTATGAAAGGTCTATGCAATGTTTCTAAACGGCTAACAAGGGTCGATGCACATTTGTATGAAAGGTCTGTGCAACTTTTCTAAACTGACTAGTAAGGTTCATGCACCTTAGCCATTTCAGAGGAAAGGTCTGTGCAACTTTTTCCAATATGCTATCAAGGTTGGTGCACATTTGCACGACAGCAGGCAAGGTCAGTGCACGTTGCTGAAGGTCCGTGCACATGTGAAAGGTAAGGTCGGTGCACGTTGCTGAAGGTCTATGCACATGTGAAAGTCAAAGTTGGTGCACATAGTAGAAGGTTTGTGCACATGTGCAAGTGAAGGTCGATGCATATTTGAGGGTTGATGCTAGTGACCTAACTAAGGTTGATGCATGTTTGAGGGTCGATGCTAGTGACCCAGTGAAGGTCGATGCATGTTTGCGATCTGATCTAGAAGGTCGATGCGATTGAATGATACATGGCAACAAGGTCGGTGCACATTTACCCATTCAACAAATAAGTCGATGCAACTACTGTTGTCAGCAACTACTCAGGTCGATGCTATCTACTAAGGTCGATGTAGCTACTGTTGGTGGTAACCGCAAGGTCGATGCAGCTATTGTTGGTGGTAACTGAAAGGTCGATGCTGCTAAACTTCTTGGCAACAAGGTCGGTGCACCTTTAGGCATTCAGCAAAGGAAGATTGATGCAACTACTGTTGTTAGTAATTGCTCAGGTCGATGCTACCTAACAAGCTGAGTTTGACCAACGGATGAACACATGGCAGGCAAGCACGTGAGCTCGAACTTAAGCTGAGGCACGTGATCCCAAGTCACCTAATGATGGGCACGTATTCTCAAAATGGCGAATCAAGTGACACGTGATTCGAGAAGACTTGGGATGCTTTTTCAGAAGTTTCCAGAGGAATATTCTCCTGCCATGTGGACCAGTGGAATTTCACTAGTTATTTACCTCATCCCTTTCCGGAGGCTCTGTTCTATATAAAGTCACCCCATTCCCTAAAGATGGGTGTACAGCCAGAGAAGCAAGAAGAAGTCGCCAGAGAGTGAGCAGTAGGGAAGAAAGAGAAATAGAGAGCTAGGAGAGCCAGAGGGGCTAGTGGAGCCGCCAGAGAGTGAGAGCAGGTCCCACACCTACGCCTTTCCCTATCAAGGATAAGGCTCCTTGCTCCAGGACAACCCCTAGAAGAGGGACATCGACAAAGAAGAGGGCACGGTGGTTCATTCTGCCAAAATTGCTACACTGAGAGAGGGAAGCGACTACAATCTGTACTCGAAGGAAACTCCCCCCCCCCCGACGACCTTACCACCTAGCAAGCACTCACCGAGTGGGCACTGGCAGTAGAGAGCAGGGTTGTCCCCTGGGGTAACTCCTGGGACTCCTTCTGACGCCCCGCGTTTCTTGGTGCTTGCAGGCCTCCACGGGTGCGAGATGACTTCCTCGTTCAATAAATAGAGAAGGTTGTATGTGACATAGGAATCATTTTTCGACCTCTACACATACTTCTACTAACCCAAAAAAACCCAAAAAGATTTGGGTACCTAAAACTTAGAAGTAAACTTTTTCTTGCAGGTATGCCTTGAAGCCAATCAAACAAAATAGTATCTTGACAGTGCATGTTCAAGGCACATGATGAGAGATAGGTCTTTGTTCACAACAATCAAGGACAAAAGTGGAGGAACAGTGGCCTATGGAGACAATGGAAAAGGGTAGGGCAAGGGAATAGAAAAACTTGGACACAAGACCGCCTAATGTGTAAAAAATATTTTGTATGTAGAAGGGCTCAAACACAATTTGATCAACATCAGTCTGCTATGTGACAAGGGCCATCAGGTCAGATTTGAAGCTGAGCACTGCACAATACTCAAGCCTAACAAAGACAAAATCCAATTCAAGGTACATAGGGAGAAGAACATGTATGTTCTTTACTTGGATGAGTTGAAACAACAGTAATGCCTTGCCGCCAAGGCAACAAATGATGTAGAATTATGGCACAGACGACTAGGTGTTGGACGCACTCTCTTTCCTACACCATCCTTTTCAACTTTTAATCTTCTTTTCATTCATGGTTTATTTGGTTTGTTAAGTGCATGGGTGTGCCAGTCACAAAAGTGACAGTTTATTTGGGTTCCAAAGACCAAGGTGGTCTGGAACCATTGGTGCGCTCCATCTGACTAACCAGATGAAGTGGGTATCGTGTCAGGACTAAAACCCATTGTGCCATAAAGGTTACAACGTTAATTACATCTCCCTTGAGGAAAGAAACCTTTTGATTAAATGCCATGATAAGGGGCCCTCGGGCCGAAAATTGACATTAATGAAAGGAGTGATAAATTTCTAAATTTTAATAGAACATCCCCCGATGAGTGTTCATATGGCTATGATAATTTATGCCAAACACACCATTTTAGATGCATATTATTAAGCAATTATGCATATTTTATAGTTAAACTCAACCTCACATAAATCGAGCCTTTTATGTGAATTAACTCAATTTGTGAATAATTAATGAATAAAAAGGGGTTGAGGGACATGAGCATTAATTTTTCATTGTATAATTGTGAGCACATATGGTTTTTATGTGTAAAGTAATAATTTTCTATGGATTTAATTCAAATTATGTACGTGCAAGACACTCACGGCAATTGCTAGAAGGGCCAGGGGCGAATCTGTCAAAAGAACCAAGCAGGGGTTGCCCTAGGGCACCCCCTCCACCTTTGACCAAGTCAAGAGTAGCCGCCAACTATTTTTGTGGAGAAAAAGATTAAGAAAGGATAATATCTTGTGGAGAGAAAATAGGAGGAGATCTCCTCCCTATTAGGAAACCCAAGGGCACCCCCCTTCCTTGCCCCTTTGTGCACCCCTCTCGCGACCAAAACCCTAAAGAAAAGGGGGGCGCACCTCTCATCCTTGGCCATCTTACCTTAATCTCCTTAAATCCCAACCCTTGGTCTCCATGAAATTCAATCTCCACTCTTTACTCAACCTGATTCCTCTATAAATAGCCCACAACAAGGAGAAGAAAGAGAATTTTAGCTTTTAATTAAACTAAAATTTCCCCCTTTTTCTCTTAAAACCCTAGGCCGCCTCCTTGTTCCCTCTTCTTTCCTAGAATAGTGTGCCCCTTCTCACCCTCTTCCTTCTTCATCTTTACACAAACCCTAGCACATCTCTCCCTCTTCATCTCTCTCACATAGATAGATTCTCTTCTTCATCTTTTCTCTCCCTTGTGCACTCATCATTCTCACCCTTAAACCTTCACAAATCTCTCCACATCCCTCTCTATCTCTCTCCCAGATCTCTCCGCAATCTCCCTATTCACGGCGGCGTACACATCAAGGTGGCGATGTTTCAAGGCTCGTGGCATGGATGATGATGTTCTTCATCCACTTCTTCTCACGACGTTCTCCTTCAAAGCTGGGTGATCCACTCAAAGGCTCAGTGCAGAGGAGATGGTGGCGTTCATCATGATCTCTTGGCTTTAGTTCTTCCTTTCTTGTTCTTACTTTTTCATTAGTTGTAATATCCATTTTCATAGATGTTGTAATTTCAATTCCTAGCAATACAAGTTTCATTTTTTTACAATTGTCTCTCTCTTTAAAACCTCTAATTCATTCTTCACTCTTAACGATTTAACATTTGGGTCAATACCCACACACATTCCACGCTTAACCCTCGAACCTCATATGACACGGAATCTAAGGTGAGTCCAAACCAAACCAATAATGAAAAGTGTAACCCGTTCTCTTCTCTTCAGTTTACAAGGGGGAAAGTTGGGACTTAGTCAGATCACCGAACCTACCTGCCACCCTAGTAGGTGGAAGTCAAGGCCCAAAAGGGTACATCTGCCAAAGCCTTAGGCTCCCCTCAAAGTCAAAATAGCATGTCAAGAGAGCAAAGTCCTCGTAGGGCAAACCCTGGTCATAAGCATGCACAAGCAAATCCCTTCAAAATTCTAAATCTATCAAGAGGGCAAAGTCCTCGCAGGGTAAACCCTGGTCGTAAGCATGTGTTAATTAAGGCATGGCCAACTAAAGTCACCCTAAGCTAAAGATCGAAACCCAACAGGCAATAGGGTGAGGCAAGGGCGTCCACTAATCCTTTCTACTCTCCTCGTAAACTTTCCTCATTTTTGTCTTTTGTCTCTCCACGAGACACGCTCTAAGCTCAAGGGGCAGTGAAGATCAGTTTAGGACGAAATGTCGTACGAGCGGTCCGGGCAAAAGCAACATGTTGACCCTTTGCTAAGTTGTTTAAGAATGGCTAATAAATTTCAGGTAGTGAATGAGTAAGTCCTCCGTGATATACGCACTTTGTCATCCACAAAAAAGGGGGAAAACAAACAAAAATAAAACAAAAAAGGGGGAAAGACAAAACAAAAAAAAACAAAAAAATGAAACATAAAAGAAAAAAAAGAAAAAAAATACCATTTGCTTGATTACACAATGCTTGATCAGTTTTCATTTTTCAGTACTCATTTGCTTGCTTGCATGTTACATTTTCCCCCTTATCTTTGATTTATTTTGTCTTAATTGATTAAAGGCTTGACCCCTTGACCCTTTGTCAAGGTCAACGAAGCTCAACCCCTTGCTTATTGAGTAAGGGGCCAAGCCAAATAGATTAACTAACCTGTTTATTCTAAGTGTACACAGGGAGGGAAGGAATACAAGTACACACACACGCGCACAAAGGACAACCAAACTCAGGTGACAAAGTATACGTTTCATTTCTATAACTGTCATGCATAAGTACAAAGCTATAAATGGTCATGAGTACAAAAGTAAGAAAGGAAGAGTACAAGGTAAACACTCTCTAGCTCTCTCCACCTCCCTCATGTTTATTGCGTGTTTTATGTTGAGTTGTGTAGGTTGTCTGTATAATTGTAGTTTTAAAGGGTGATAAATGGATAACAGAAGTAAAAGATATTTTTTCAAGCGAAACAAAGACGATAGCTAGCGAGCGATAAGGGTGACAAATAACTCGTTATGAGTGACAAATAACTATTAGAAGTGACAAATAACTCGGTAACGGTGACAAATATATAACTCATGACAGTGAAACTTGAAGAAACTTATAGGAGCACTTGAATCTTGCTGAACCTTAATAAGTTGCTGATCAACAGCCTACACTTCACAGAAATAGATGCTGCCGCTTCTGCTCAAACCCATCACAATGAAGAACCCTTAGAACTAGATCATAGTCATCCAAGGCTTAAAAGAACTCCAGATTCAAGATGACAGGTTTAAGAAACCCATACAAGGTTGATTCCTTTGTACAATCTTGACTGTAATTTACTTTTCACAGGTAGGAGCTATTTTTTTAGTGTTAAGGAGCTATTTGTCACTCCTATCGGGTATTTGTTAGCTCTAACAAGATATTTGTCACAACTATTCCGTCACTAAAGTCCTGCCTTGAATAGTTCAGATTCCTTCATTTTGGTAGCTCAATAGAGAACATTAACGCAGTGCTCAAGCTATGTCAACGTAGCTTAATGGAGAACATCAAAAAGGCATAAAGATAAATCAATGAGCTGGAGATCTTCCTGAAGAAAAAAGTCACTGTAGAGAAAGGGCGAGAGAAAAAAGAAGAAAAGAGAGAATATGCACTTTGCCAGATCGAGAGAAGACCAATTTCTCTGAATGCTCTTGAAACAGGGGTGACAAATAGATCTTAACGATGAACTATGAGCATGAAGATAAGCCCTACTCATATTAGAACCATCGACAAACCCTGCTACTTTTAGGGAAAGAACTCTCCTTCGTAATGGTAACCCCTACCTACGATGGATGGTATCCTTCATTTGACTCACACATCAAGGGAAGGTATGGATCCATTAACGACCACCACATCACACAAAGATCAAGCATTCATCATGCAAAGAAAGGTTGCAGAAAAAGAAATTATATTGATAGGGGAAGAGGGTACAAGCATCCATCATCCAAATTACACTGCCCCGACCACCTATTGTGGGTATATTTATTTAAATTCATAGATAAATGAGTAGTCAATATGCACTTTATTTTGGTCATGATATTTTATGTCTCTGCACTAGGTACACAGATTACACCGCCACCCTTCATGGCCGGTCAAACACTTGCACATTCGACCATAATGGCCATCGGATTACCCTTCATCCCTCCCCGCCAAGGAAGCCATCCGTTTGGGGTGCTATTGGGCCTAGTGCCGCTAGTCCTTCTATTTTTGGGCCCAGTACCCCTTCACCAGGGCGGACCACAACCACTCCTTCTCAGGTCCCCGCTTCCATTGATCCGTCACCTCGGAGGTTGATGCTAGTCAGCTCTCGGGAATTCGAGCGTGATTTCGTTAGAAGGGACCCCATTTTTGTTATCATGGTCTAAGAGGTGGCTAGAGAGACAGAGAGTGATGTCCCATCTGAGGCTACTGAGGTCCTTCAGAAGTTTGTTGATGTGTTTCCCGATGAGTTACCCGAGGGTCTTCCACCCATGTGGGATATTCAACATGCCATCGACCAAATTCCAGGGTCCTCATTACCCAACATGCCAAATTATAGGATGAGTCCCATAGATCACGCTGTGCTTCAACGCTAGGTCGATGAGTTGATGGGTAGAGGTTCGTTGAGAGAGAGTATGAGTCCTTGTGCCATCCTTGCATTGCTTGCCCCTAAGAAGGACGATACTTGGAGGATGTGTGTGGACAGCCGTGCTATCAATAAGATCACAGTGAAGTATAGATTTTCCATTCCCCACGTAGATGACATGCTTGATATGATGGCGGGAGCCACTATATTTTCCAAGATCAATTTGAAAAGTGGCTATCACCAGGTGAGGATCTGGCTAGGTAATGAGTGGAAGACAGTCTTTAAGACCAAAGATGGCCTTTATGAGTGGCTGGTCATGCCCTTTGGGCTTACCTATGCTCCCAGCACTTTCATGCGGCTGATGACCCAAGTCTTTTGACCTTTGATGGGGGTCTTTGTAGTAGTTTATTTCGATGACATCCTCATCTATAGCCGCACTCGGGAGGCCCACTTAGACCATCTATGACATGTCTATCTTATCTTGCGGAGAGAGAAACTTTATGCTAACCCTTCGAAGTGCGCTTTCATGACTAGTCAGGTCACCTTCTTAGGGTTTATTGTGTCCACTGACGGAGTCTCTGTCGACCCGGAGAAGGTCAGGGCCATAGTGGAGTGGCCTGAGTCTCGTACTCTTCATGATGTTTGTAGCTTTCACGGACTGGCGACCTTCTATCGTCATTTTATTCGAGGCTTTAGTTCCATCACGGCCCCTATCACTGATTGCATCCGAAAGGGGACGTTTGAATGGACGAAGGCCGCCTCGACTGCATTTGCGCTCCTCAAAGAGCGCATGACTCAGGCACCTATTCTTAGACTTCCTAATTTCACGAACGTGTTTGAGGTCTCATGCTATGCCTCCGGGGTTAGTATTGGTGGTGTTCTAAGTCAGGAGACCCACCCCATTGCATATTTCAATGAGAAATTGAGCGATGCTAAACTACGTTACTCCACATATGATAAGGAGTTTTACGCAGTTGTGCAGGCCCTTCGACATTGGAGACATTACTTGTTGCACCAAGAGTTTGTCTTGTTTTCTGATCATGAGGAACTTAAGTATCTCCATGCCCAAAAGAAGCTCAATTCTCGTCATAGTCACTGGGTAGAGTTTCTTCAAGACTATACCTTTGTGCTGAAGTGCAAGGCCGGTGTGGAGAACCGGGTGGCCGACACTCTGAGCCATCGCGCTTATCTTTCGACCACCATGAGTGTAGAGGTGTTTGGGATGAATAGGATGAAGGAGGCGTACGCGGATTATCCAGACTTTGGTCTGAGCTACACCACCCTTCAGGTAGGACCGTCCCGAGAGCACACTGATTACACGTTGCAAGACGGTTACCTTTTTCGTGGGAGTCGCTTGTGTGTTCTGCGGACTTCAGTTCGCGACTTCCTCACTTGGGAGATGCATGCGGGAGGTCTAGACGGCCACTTCGGTCGGAATAAGACCATTGAGGTAGTCGAGCATCAATTTTATTGGCCTAGTCTGAAGCGTGATGTTGTTCGCATAGTGGCCCAGTGTCGTACCTGCACTATGGCTAAGATGAGGAAGCAGGTTTCAGGTCCTTATAGTCCTCTTCCTGTGCCTGATAGGCCGTGGCAAGACACCAGCATGGATTTGGTTTTGGGATTGCCATGGACCGCCTGCAAGCATGATTCTATTTTTGTGATGGTAGATAGATTCTCACAGATGGCCCTCTTCATTCCTTGTTCGAAAACTTCTGATGCCACTAGGGTTGCTCGTTTATTCTTCTTATGTGTAGTAAGCCGATTCGGACTCCCTAAGTCCATTGTGTCGGATCGTGATGTCTGGTTCACTAGCTACTTTTGGATAACCCTTTGGCATATGATGGACACGCATCTCAAGTTCTCTACAGCATATCATCCCCAGACTGATGGGTAGACCGAGGTAGTTAATAGAAGTTTGGGGAACCTCTTGAGATGCTTGGTTAGGGAACGCGAGAGGGACTGGGATTTGGTTTTGCCACTTGTCGAGTTTGCATATAATGACTCAGTCAATAGGTCCACAGGCATGAGTCCTTTTGAGATTGTCACAGGATATAGACCTAGGAAGCCAGTGGATCTAGTTCCCTTACCCATGCATGCTAGAGTGTCGCAGTCTGCAGAGTCGTTTGCCGAGCATGTTAGTGGTTTGCATGATGATATTTGTCGCCATATAGAGACCAGCAACGCACGATATAAAGAGTTGGCCGACGCTCATAGACACCCCCATGAGTTCCAGGTGGGAGATTATGTCATGATCCGGGTCAGGCCGGAACGGTTTCCCTCTGGAGCCGTGAAGAAACTACAAGCTCGTGGTGCTGGCCCCTTTAGAGTTTTGAGATGAGTTGGATCCAATGCTTATGTTGTAGACTTGCCAGAGGGCTATGGTATAAGTTGCAAATTCAACGTCTCAGATTTAGTCGCATATAGGGACCTGGCAGTGATCCCCAGTGAGTTGTTTGGGCCTTCCCCACCCCTTGTGAGCAAGCCCTCTCCTGAGAGTCCACTTCCAAACCTGTCACCACAACAGCGTGAGCGGATAGAGTCTATACTGGATGAGTAGGTGACTACCACTAGGAGTGGCGCGTATCACCGCTACTTGGTGCGTTGGAGAGGACATACCGTGTCCGACGACACGTGGATTACGCAGGCAGAGCTAGAGCGGCTGGACCCCGACTTGCTGGAGTGATATCATAACGACCTTGATCCTCACTTGACGGGGTCAAGTTCCTCCCACCCAGGGAGGATTAGTGAGGACACCAGAGGCCTAGACCGACATGAGGCCTCAAGGCGAGCCACCGATGACAGACTCGTAGAGCCACATTGGCTTCATTATGGCTCAGAGACAGTTAGATTTTACTTTCTCTTGTATTTCAGTTGTGTCTGCTTTGTAGGCCACGTATGGGCCATCTAGACATTATTAGTCTTCTAGAGTTAGGGATTTCTCTTTTGTGTTAGTGGGCTGGGTGCACCCAAGGCCCACTTGGACTAGGGAGTGCCATGGCCCGGAGAGAGTCTTTCTCTCTGTGAGAAGCTATGAATCAGCGGTTAGTACTTGGGCACTAGTGAAGTCTCACTCAGTTGAGTGAGGGGTGGACGTAGGTCTCTAGATAGAGACCGAACCACCTTAAAAACTTCTGTCTCCTGTGGTTTGTGTGATTGCTTGCTTTGACGCTAGATGCTTGTTTAGGCGTGCTGGTTCATCCTTATTCTTGCATTTAGCTAAATAGGTGTTTGTTATCCTCCGTTATTGTTGCAAAGTTCTTTAATCTCTAGGTTGTTTCGAAAAGAAGGGGCTGATCTATTCACCCCTCCCCTCTAAATCTGTCAATCCTGTCTATCACGTGGTATCAGAGCTAGTCTCTTTGTATGTGGTCTAACGACCTTAAGAGAACCGGTGAAATGGCGGCTAAGGGTAACATGCCCGAGGGGCATTCTATTAATAGGCCTCTCTTCTTCACTGGGTCAAATTATCCTTACTTGAAAAATCATATGCAGGTGTTTATCAGGGCCCAGGATCATGAAATATGGCGTGTAGAGAGCAAGGGTCCTTATGAGTTGCCCGATGATGAAGATACTTGGACTAAAGAGCAAATCAGAAGATCTACATTGAATTGGGGTGCCAAGCACATAATGCAGTGCTCCCTCCATCTTGTGGAATTTTCAAGAGTTTCAACGTGTGCCACAACCAAGGAGATGTGGGACCGTCTTGAGGTAATTTATGAAGGAACATCCTAGGTACCTGAAACCAAGGCAAATATGTAAATTTTAGAATCTGAGAAATTTAGAATGAAGGCTAATGAATCTATATCAGATATGTATGCTCCGTTAACAATGCTTACTAACAGCTTGACAGAGTTCAGAAAAAGCTACTCCGAGTAGGAGATAGTAAGGAAGATTCTCAGATCATTGACCCCTCCGTGGCATAGCAAGGCTACAGTAGTTGAAGAGTCCAAAGATTTGGCAACTACTAAGGTGGAAGAGCTCATAGGGTCTCTAATGACCTATGAGATGAACTTGAAGAACAGGGAAGCAGAGATAAGAAAGAAAAGCCTCTAACTTTAAAGGCTGGACCAAGCAACCAAACTACCTCTAATGAAGGTGAGTCCTCAAGCAGCAACCAAGATGAGGATGAAGTAGCAATGCTTACTCAGAAGTTTAGAAGATGTTAGGATTGGTGCTACGAATTCAGAGGGGGGTGAATGAATTCTCCTTTAAAATTTTACCGAAATGAAATCTACTGAATTTTACTCAGGGTCCTACAAACCTCCATCGACAGTAGCATGCTATGAATGCCCAGCACAAGTCATCAAATAGCTGCAAGGCTCTCGGGTGAGAAGAAAAAAATAAAACAAAAAAGTGCGATTAAAAAATAGAGATACCCCAGCGGACTCAGTCGTCCTCTTCCTCAAGGAAGTGGCTGGGGGCAGAATGGCCAGTAACTTGGCTGAGCTGAAAACCCGCAAGGGCGTCTCAGGCAAAATCAGGTAACTCCTCTGTGTGAAATCCCGCAAGGGCACACCGAAAAAAATAAAACGGGACCAGCTCTGGCGAAAACCCAAAAAGACAGTAGAGCTAGTAAAAAGAAAAAAAATTCTTTCCTCCCCCATCTGGGAGAACTAGTTACCCACCTTCTAGCAATTGTATACCCTTCCAGTTGGCCCATACTAGTCCCTGGTCAATACCCTACTCCAGTCTATAAACCCTGCACCTCCCTGTCGGCCATATACCATCATGGTCGGCCTACGCTAGCTCCCTGGGCCACACACCTCCCTGGTTGGCCTATTCCAGTTCTTGACTAGTACACTTGTCTAGCTCATCAATCTTACACTCCCCAGTTAGCCATACACCACCCTGGTTGGCTCACACTTTCTCTGGCCTCACACCACCATGGTCGACCCACATAGACTAGGGACCCATGCACCATTCTAGCCTTTCTTTCCAGTATACCCTCAGTCTACACACCTCCTTGGTTGGCTTTCTAAACCACATCAACCTTGGATCCATACAACATAAAGATCCATCAACCCAAAGCTCCCAATTACCAACCCACCATGGTTAGGCCACCATGATCCCAGTTATGACTCTAGCAATACACCACAAAGGTATACCAGTTCCTAAATCCCAGTCATGACTCCAGCAATACGCCACAAAGGATTTCAAGTTCCCAAGTCCCTATCATGACTCCAACATTATGCCACCAAGGATCGCCAGTTCCCAGATCAAGCACTCAGTAATCAACCAAAGCCACAGTCATGGTTACAACAGTAACAAAACATCAACATTACAAACTTCAGGTCACGTCTCGTGGTAGCAGCACACTATAGATGGCAGCCACCAGGTTCCCAAGTAAACACACAAAAAAAAGAGAATGGGGTTAAAAAATAGAGAAACCCCGATGGCCGCAGTCAGCTCCCACCATGGGACTACTGAGGGCAAAAAAAATGTCACTAACCTAGTTGAGGTGAAAATCCCCAAACAACAGCCGGGATTTGTTGATCCCTTTCTCTCTGTCCCGTCTCCATTACAACAAGATTTTTCAATCGTTCTCTTTTTCTTTCTAAATCCACGGATTCCCTAGGCCCCTCTTTGAAAACTTGGGTCAATTTAAACTCGAGTAACGTGTCCTTACTTTTCCACTGTTTCTCTTTGAAAAGCTTTTGAGACTACGTACCGTAATTCAGGTGGAATAACATATTCTAGATTTCTGATGGAAGGAGTTATTCCAGAAAAGTCAGGTTTAATGTCGAGACATATTATCCGCCTTATTTACCGAGATGAACCCTTGACCGGTTATGAGAGAGAGAGAGAACGTCCTTTTGGGATTAGAGTTAAATGGAAAACTCCCGTGTCCTCGCATGGGATCCAGCCGCCTTCTTGGGTAACGGATCCTTTGTCTTCGAGTGGGATCCTTTCACTCACCTTGTAAGTATATCTATCCCCAACCTCTTTTCCATATTTTATTCTTCTTTGTTACGTACCACTTGAATAATGCCACGTGTACTGTACGTACAAGGGGTTTGGAGTCTAGTGAATCACAGAGAACTTGGAGGCCTCTCGTCTCCATTACAAATTCTAGTGCCTTTTTTAATATCCAAGTTACCACCCCTGTGCGTTTCCCAGCTGGGTCCATCTTTCGAAAGCTACGACTCCATGCCCACCGAAGTCGGTAGGTTTGATGGTAGGGTAGCTTATTCGACAGAGACGCCTTTGAGCCGGCAGCCACGTCCCCCCACCCACCCCAGCTGCGGTCGAAGGGCTCCGAAATTGCCCGCCCCGGTTGATCGTCGTGGGTGTGTCTCGCACGGTGCCGTGTGTGTGTTGTGGCAGCGTCGGATGTCCGACAAATGTGTGTGTGTGTGGGGGGGGGGGGGGTTCCATAGGACAAACGAGTGAGCCTACACGTACTCCTTTCTCCCCCACCACCATCTCCTCTCCCTGCGTCATGGGCGGTGATTAATCGTCCAAAAAGCTGCTCTCTTTTTCCATTCTTATTAACACAGCCTAAGAAATAGTGCGGCCAAAAGCTGTTCTCTCCTTCCCATTTTTAGGACTGGCGTCCTTTCCTTCTGTCCGTTTGGCGACCTGTGATAAGTCCGACCACCAAATCCGTAGCATTTCACATTTGTTTTCGTGCACCATGTGTTTCAGTGCGCGCTCGCGCTCGCTCTCTCGCTCTCTCTCACACACACACAAAATACACAACATACATCATACCCTGTCGGCATTGACGCATAAACTTTTGACTCAGACTTTCTGCCCAAGTCACTGAACAAAAAGACCTCTTTCCTCCAGCCCAGACCTTCCGTCTAGAGTCGATGAACAAAAAGACCCTTACTTTGACACTAACTCCATGTCAATGAGCAAACCACGTCAGCCTTTGGCACCCTATCAACACTGGCAAATAAACCTTTGACTTGGACCTTCCGCCCAAGTCAATGAAAGAAAAGACCTCTTTCCTTCAGCCCTGATCTCCGTCTGGAGTTGATGAACAAAAATACCCTTGCTTTGACACTAAGCTTGTGTCAATGAACAGGCCACGTCAGTCTCCAGCACCCTATCGGCACTGACAAATAAACCTTTGACTCGGACCCTCCACCCAAGTCAATGAACAAAAAGACTCCTTTGGCCCAGACCTTCCATCTGGAGTCGATGAACAAAAAGATCCTTACTTTGACACTAACCCTGATGCGGGATGGAGCACGAACCTCAGACTCTAGCTCATGGACGTCCCTAAACGAGGGAAATGTGGGACCTGCGTAGTTGAGGAACCAACAATGAGTCAGGTAGTCAACTCTCTCTCATGTCTGGATCGGGTCACGAGATGGATCTCACTCTCTCTCGCAGTGGTGAATAAAATATTTAATGAGCTAATTAATCCTAACACTCTAGTAGCGGCATACGAATATATATGAAATGATCAAAATACCGATAATGAGAGGGTGGCGAGTGTACCTCCACGCTCTGGGTGTGGGGAAGACGATCCCTGCGTGGAGATAATAGGCTACAAGTGGGGTCCAGGAGGACCGATCTTGGGTTGACGGGCAGCGTGTTGGACAGCTCTGTCGATGCTGACTGGTGGCCGTACTGCTTGCTGTCCCGAGTTAGTTCTGCTATTATAGCACTACGTGACTCGGCGAGAAAATTTCCTGCGATCAGCACGGATGTCGGATCGACGCGAAACCAGCGCCGTTGCGAAGCTATCTTCGAGATCTACAACTAACTGATCTTACAGGAATTTTCCTACCTCTATTTTCTATTTGGTGGAATTAAGTCTCAGACTGCTCCTACTGGCCAGACTCGGGTCAGATCTGCGCGCCTTCACTAAAATATTTTTAGCGCCCAGATCTGATGTCGAATTGATACAAGATCGGCGCCGTTGGAAAGATGACTTGAAGGGCTACAACAAATAATTATTTCAGATCCATCCAACAAGAGGATTGGAAATGAACTCAAGTAGTTCACCATAAGCAACCTCCTAGTCATCAGTTGATAAATTCTCAAAGAGTTTAGCTACCTCCTCTTCGAAGTCTGCCATTAAGCATAGTCCTTCTACGAAGGAGGAGGAGGAGGATTCTTCTTTACTGACTTCCTCCTCATCGCTCCAGGTACATAGCATTGCTTGAGGCTTCTTCTTCTTGGCCTTGGGTTTCTTCCTCAGCAGCTCTGGGCAGTCTCCTTTCATGTGACCTGTCTTTTTACAATGATAGCAAATGATTTTGTCAGAATTTTTATTTTTATAAGATTTGGAGTTTGAACCCATACCAGTTTGTTGTGACCTTTTCTTTCTAAAAGTCTTACCCCTGGACTTCAAAAAAAATTGGAATCATCTAGTCAGGAGTGCCTATTGATGGTCATCTAAGTCTGAGAAACTATCTGAATGCTCACTACCCTCTTCATTGCTCTCACTTCCTTTGAGAGCTATGGACTTCTATATCCTATTATCTTCAACATTCTTCTTAAGGTTGATTTCATAGGCCATCAAAGAGCCTATCAACTCTCCCACTATCATGGTGGACAGATCCCTGGACTCTTCTAACACAGTGACTTTAGTGTGCCACGTAGGGTTAGGGACCTAAGAATTTTTCTAACAAGCTCACTGGCTGGATATTGCTTTCCTAAGGCCTTAAGACTATTTACAAGCTGTAAGAACCTAGCATACACGTCAGACACAGGTTCATCATGCTTCATTTTAAATAGTTCATATTCTAAAGTTAGCATATTCACCTTAGTGGCTCTTACTTGGGACGTTCCCTCATAGATTAGTTCCAATTCATCCCACATCTGTTTGGCACATTTGTAGGCAAAAATTCGTGAGTATTCCTCTGGGTGAACCGCACACTGATATTCATGGTTGTCCAGTTGACAGTTGACAACCGTATTTGTTCCCTGGTCCATGCATTTTCATCTTCAGGAAGTTGAAATGGACCGTTGGTGACGACTCTCCACAGCTCATGGCTCTGAGTTCATAAGAACACCTCCATCATGTTCTTCCAGTACAAGTAGTTAGTGCCATCAAAAAATGGGGTTCTATTGATTGAATGCCCCTTAGCTAGGAAGCTGCGAGCATTGCCAGTTCTGGGTCTTCCCGGGTCGTTGGACCACATTGTGGGATACCTGCTCTGATACCAACTAATGTGTATGTCAATGTGGTACTAGAGGGGGGTGAATAGGACTGCCCCTTTAAGACTTTTTTTTTGGAGAGATTGGAGGAGAAAAATCAGACGGGGGGAGAACGAGAGGGGAAGAAAAGAGAGAAGAGTGAGGTGAGAGAGAGAAGATGGGAGCTAGCATTATGTAGGGCCGATTTTCCTGGTGTTTCTTTTCTCTCTCTCTCTCTCTCTTGTACCTTCTTCATTGTTATGAATGAAATGATGATCGATTGAAAGATTGCAATGCTTATATTCATCTGCTCCCCAAAATCTTCCTTTCTTCTCGTATATGTAATCCCTCATCACTGGCATGTTTCTCTATTTGCATTATCTGTTTGCTTTATCTTGATTTGAATCCTTTGTTTCGATGGATGTCTCGCGCTTTGTCGAGCTCAGAGAACAGAGCGATATCCAATCCTCCGTGAGAGAAATGCATCTTCCCCACAATATACTGCACTTGGGTTTTGTCCCATACCATGGACATGATCCCATGCCAAAAAAATGTTTAAGTGGTTTTGCTGTGATCGATCGGTGCACCGTATCGCGTTTTCCCCCTTTCCTGCATCCATCTTTTGGGTCATTTGCAAAGGGGCATAGGGCCCTTATCTCCTCCTCGTAAGCCACTGTTGTAGGAGGAAAAACTGTCAGCAAAGTGGGTCTTGAAGCCCCTATAGATGCATTTCCCTTTTGCCTCTGATAATGCAACACTGCCAAGAAATTTTCGATACTCTGTTCCGGCACCCCTTCTGTTCTCTCACTCTTCTCTTCTATTAGGTGATCCGGCACCTTATTGATCACATTTTTTGTCGCTGTTCATCCCCTTGCCGTCGGTCTTGTCCATCCATAAACTCAAGCCAGTGATTCCCCTCACCCTGCCACTAGGAGGGGCTCCCCTCGCTGCCGGAATAGCAGTTTTTCCATGGGCAAGATGAACAATAACGAATAGTGTCATTTAACTATTCATTTTGGGCCAAATAAGAGCTAAATCCCATTTGTTTTTATCTGATTGCAACCCCTTCCCCCTTAGCTCCATTTAGAGCATCCGGACAATTCCGATCCCTTAGCAGGTTGGCCCTCGGGGATATGGTGCCACGAATGACTGTGGATGTTGCCGCTCTGTGCGCATTCGCTCAGTTAAGGAACTATCTCGGACTTTCCGTGAATGAGCACCCATGTTATTAACTCCAAGATGTCCAGGGTCTAGGGGAGATGTTGTCGGAGTTTTGCCAAAACTACGAACTTTGGGAAATTCCCGAAATATTCAATCTGGGGCTCACGATCAACGGTTTCAAGGGCGATGACGGCAATCTCAGCCTCGCCGCGCTCACTCGCGCGTCCGAGACGCAGGTCGATTTCGCCATCGAAACCGCTCTGACGACTGGCATAGCGCCGGAACGCGTCTTGGCGGATGCGCGCATCGAGCGTTTTTCACAGCAAGCACCCGATCTCCTCGGCCACTTCCTTGATCATCATCGGGCGCAGGTGGTCGATACCCAGGTCGAGAAATTCCTTCTGGCGCCGGATAATCGATTCGCAGACCCGAATAATGGTCTGCTTGCGCTGCTCGATGTTTTTCATCAGCTGAATCGCGGCAGTGAAGCGCTCTTTCACGTAATTGCGCACGTCGCGATCGGCCGCATCGCGGGCGGGCTCTTGCGCAGCGGGACGATATTGTCGCGTAAAAGCGAAATATCCTGTTTGATACTGAAGATGCTTTTCTCGATGATCTCCTCGGGCGAAAACTCCAGATAGCTCTTTACGGAGCCGTCCGGCTGCTTCTCACATGCCATATACATGCAGGTCTCCATCTTATTGGCATAGGAGGCGCCTTCGATCCAGTCGATCCTTAAGCTGAGGCCGTTGGGATTGGGTTCGTCGGTAAGCAAAAAAGCGGAAGCGCCGTCGGAAAGCATCCAACGCAAAAATTCTTTATCGAAACTAATGAAAGGATTCTTGTCCAGCTCAGGTAATGGGTGTCGGACCACGGCACAAGTGATACAGGCGGTGTCCTAACAAATTATGGGATCCATCCCCCTACCTGGATGATGACAAAAATGACGAATCGACGGCGAACCGGTGAGAGGGCGACGTGGTGCCTCCCGGCCCGCTCGACTCCATGTTCCATGAATCGAGGAAAGGTGGGCGTCAACGTGATCCTCGCGATGTGACCAATCCAACGGTACCTCTCCGGCTTTCGATCAGCGGCCGTCTAGACCAGAAATCGAGAGAGGCATGAAAACTGAGAATTAACCCCAAAATCACCCAAAAAAGTAAATGCATAGAAAACGAGGAAGATGGTGACGGATGGCAACGCAGAGGGTGTCAACGGATTCCTAGCGAGATGAGGAGTCTGATCCCCTACCTTTTGCGCGGCGAAGATCACGAATCGGTGCAGATCGGGCGATGGGGGCCACGTCATCCTTCTGCTCACACGCGTCTCCACGCTCCACGATCCGAGGGAAGAAGGGTACTGGCGCGATCCTCGCGTTGAGCCCGTCCCGTCGGTACTCTAGTGTTCTTAAGAAAATCTGAAAATCCATATGCTTTGAAGTTCATTATTCATTACATCACATTTCACCTCTGGATATTATTGTGATGTATGTATTCTATGAATCTGTCTACATTCATGATTTATGTAGTACTTCTAGCAGTGTATGTACAAATCTCTTAGTTATGCTTCATGTCTTACATCCTTTAATAGAAATCACATGCTCTTTTGTTAACCTATGCCTAACTTAGGGGGAGTTACTATATGTAATATTTGTGGGCATGACGGTTGTGCTGGTGTGCTTGCATGTTCATGCATTCCCCTTTAGTCTAATTCTGAGCATAAACTTTATCAATTTGAAGGATGGAAGTCATATTGTGCATAGTTGCATATTTTTCATGGTTAGTATTTACATAGTGCATATTTATTATATTTGAAAGATGAAGCTCATCATATGCATATTTACATCTTTGGCATTTTCAACATGCACATAGTTCATTCACGATGTCATCTTGAATAATTCATATTTTCTAACAATTGGTTTAGTTCATTTTGAACTACATCATTTTGAAAATTTCACATTGTATAAATGCCAAAATAAATTCTTCTAACAAATGGTATCATATCTTCGAGACTCTCTCTCTTCGAGAATTGAAATTGCATATCTTGTGCCTCTTCTTTCATCAATAATTGATATCATTAGCATCAATTGACATTCAAATTGGAATCATATCCCTTAGCTTAACATGTTCATATCATGTCACATAACCCCCTGACTTTTTACAGATGACAAAAAGGGGGAGAATGTTTGGTGTGTGCTCAATGTGCTCAATACTTTATGAATGATGTTGTTTTGGGAGAGAATGAGAGAATTGGTGTATATGCTCAATGTTCATGTTTGCATACTTGGTCTTTCATAAAGATGTTTGCAAAACTATCCTATCACACATATTATTTTGTCATCATCAGAAAGGGGGAGATTGTTACATCCCCTAGTTCGTGCTTAGTGTTTGGTTTCAATGATATCAAAGTGATTGTACATGTGTGTGTATGTGTTTCATTGAGCAACATGGTTATACCTTGTTTGATGTGTTAAAAGATGACTTCAAGGTTCACTCTTGAAAGTCATATGAATCCTTGGTGTTTAATGAACTAATGCTATATTTATCTTGGTTTGCAGGATCAAATCTATGATTGATGTTTTAGAACTCAAAGGAGTGCATCAATGAAGTTATTATTGAAAAAGGGAGTTGACCGGGATCCGGGACGTTACAACATAGTTCTCTTAATGCCTGAGGGTATCAGTATTCCGCTTTCCTCTTAACTCACCTTCCCTGTTACGAATAATATAGCTGAATATGAGGCTCTTCTGGCCGGACTTGAGTCCGTTCATCGATTTGGTGTTACCTAGTTGAGAATCGTTGGTGATTGTCAGCTTATTCTTCACCAAGTACTCACCGAATGCTGCACACTCGATCCTAAGCTCAAATCTTACCAATAACTTGCTTCTGCTTATCCCAAGCTCTTTACTAAATTGATCTTTGTCCATGTTCCTCACAGTCAGAATATTTTAGCTGATGCCCTTGCTTTACTTGCTTCCTCCTTGATTTTTCTCCCCGAGCGGGATTTCCATTCTATTATAGTTCAGAAGCATCTCACTCCCGCTATTAAGGATCTTGCATTCCTTAGTGTTAAGGAGGAGGTACTCAAGAAGGTTAAGGATGATGAAATCATTGAGAACAAGGAAGCCATGCTATTGGAGATAGACGATGAGGAAAAATCGTGGTACTATGAGATTGCCAAATATTGCCAAGATCAGTCTTATCCGGAAGAAGTCACGGCAGATGAAAAGAACGCAATTAGGAGAGTCACCCAAAGATACACTTTGGTTAGAGGTGTGCTCTATAGAAGAGGTCTCACTGGTGTTCTTCTCAGGTGCCTCGATGATGATAAATCATGGAAGGTCTTGGAAGAGGCACATTCAAGAGTATGTGGGAGGCATGTCAATAGTCAGATGTTAGCTAAGAAGATCCTTAGGCTAGGCTTCTATTGGCCCACTCTAGAAGAGGACTGCTCCATCTATGTTCGAAGGTGTGTCAAGTGTCAATTGCACGTCGATAAAATTCATTCTCCTACTTCTTCACTCTATCCTATGTCCTCCCCATGGCCTTTCTCCATGTGGGCTTTTAACATTATCAGACCTCTTGGTGATTCAAACCTCCTCACAAAATCTAAATCTTTCATACTCACAGCCACTGAGTACTTCACCAAGTGGGCAGAAGCGGAAGCTTATGCGAAAATAAAAGCATCAACAGTCTACAAATTTATCATGCAGAATATCATTGCAAGATTTGGCATCCCAAGCTCCATCGTCACCGACAGCGGACTTCAATTCATCTCTCAAGAACTTCAAGACCTCTACAATAGGTATAATATTGCATTGCATCATTCATCTCCTTATTATTCATAGGGCAATAAGCAAGTAGAGGATACTATAATATCTGGAAGGTTGTAAGTAAAGGTCCATCTGAGTTGCCTGAGGATGAAGAAGTCAGGACCAGAGAGCAAATCTGTAAGTCCACCCTGAACTGGAGCGCTATAAATGCCATGCATTGTGCTCTTCATCCTACCAAATTCTCTAGAGTTTCCTTCTATTCCACAGCCAAGGAGATGTGGGACAAGCTGGAGGTGATATGTGAAGGGACGTCTCAGGTTAGGGAGACTAAGGCCAATATTAGTCTCAGAATATGAGGCTTTCAAGATGAAACTTGATGAGTCCATCTCTGAAATGTATGCTTGTCTCATGGTACACACAAATTGTTTGAGAAGTCTTGGTAAAATCTACTGTGAGTACGAGCTGGCTAGAAAGATTCTTAGGTCCTTGACACCTATCTGGCACACCAAGGCCACTATTGTGGAGGAGTCTAGGAACCTAGCTACCACATCCGTAGATGAACTCATCGGTTCTCTCATGACATATGAGTTGAACCTTAAGAAGGTGGCTCTTAAAGTCACTTCTAGCAGCAAAAGGTCATCTAGTGAACAAAGCTCTTCTAACTCAGATGAAAAACTCGATGAATTTACTTTGTTGACTAGGAAATTTAAGAAGTTTCTGAGGAAAGAAGGGAAGGGATTTAGGAGAAAGTATTTCTCTGCGAAAAGGTAGTCAAAGCATAAATCTGATACTGCCAATATATCTGATAGCATTGTCTGTTACAATTGCACGAAAGCAGGACATCTGAAGGCAGATTATCTTGGATTGCTGAAGGAAAAATAGCCCTGGTGGAAAAATAAGAAAGGAAAAGCCATGGTGAGCACCTGGAGCGACGAGGAATAAGGAAGTCAAAGCAGCTCCTCTGACAGTGAAGATGAAGACCTGCTATGCTTGATGGCCAAGAGAGATGAGGAAAAGGAAGACGATGATGGGTAACTTCCCCTTTTGAGAACTTTACACTTAGTGATTGGGAAGAATCCTATGCTGAAATCATTAATAAGTATGATGACATGTGTAGGGAAAACAGGCATCTGAAGAGAAAGGTAAACTCTTTAGGGACTGTTCAAATCCCAACGCAAACTTAAATGACGCCTTAGTGCCTGCCGTCAAACTCATAAATAACGCCCTGTGGGAAGTCGTTGATTAAATTCATTTTTAAAATTCTAAAAATTAAATTAAACAACGCCTCTATACTATGGCGTCAATCGAATAAATAACGCCCTTCATCAAGCCCTTATTCCAAAATTATCGGGCGTTACAAGAATGATCAGAATCTACAGGTAAACACGGGATATAACGCACCTAATCAGGGGCGTCATATGGATGTAACGCGTAGGGATAGGGGCGTTAAAGGCAACAGGTCTTCAACTCAACCTGCAGGACTATAACGCACCAGACGAGACGCGTTAAAGCCACCCGAACTCGAAAATCTACAAGAAACTCACAGTTCACGGACGATATAACGCACCAGTAGGGGTGTGCCAAATGACTATAACGCACCGGGGTAGGCGCATTATGTCACCTGGGTTTCGCAACTCCAGAGGTCGGAACAGAAACCCCCTCCCGATCAATCAAAATTGACGAGGGACGCGGGAAAACACAAAACTAAACCAACCCACCATGCCATACCATCATTCTAAACCTACGCATGCCACTAAAATTAAAAGACGATGCCCATGGAGATAATTTCAAGCATTTAAGGATTAAAAATGCACTAAAAAGGAACATGCACGAAAAATGAGGTAAATGGCATCGGACCATGGCGCAAGTGGTACCGGTGGTGTCCTAACGAGGTAAGGGATCCATTCCCCTGCCTGGATTACGACGAAAATGATGATTCGATGCTGATCCGGTGAGAGGGTGACACGACGCCTCCCGGCCCAGCTCAGCTCCACACTCTACGGATCGAGGAAAGGTGGGCATCAAAGTGATCCTCGCGACGCGGCCAATCCAACGGTACCTCCCATGCTTCGATCAGCGACCGTCTAGACCAGAAATTGAGTGAGGAACGTAAATCAAGAATTTAGCCCAAAATCACCCAAAATAGGAATTACACAGAAAACGATAAAGATGGCGATGCATGAGGCATCAACGGATTCCTGGTGAGACGAGGAGTCTGTTCCCCTACCTCTTGCATGGCGAAGACCGCGAATCGGTGCAGATCAGGCGACGAGGGCCACATCGTCCTTTTGCTCGCACGTGTCTCCACACTCTATGATCCAAGGGATGAAAGGTACCGACGTGATCCTTGCATCGAGCCCGTCCCGTCGGTACCTCCCACGCGTCGATCGGGGTCCGTTTGGACCGTGAATCGAGTGAATGAAGGGAGAGAGGAGAGAGAACGTGAGGGAGAGAGAGGGCAGAGAGAGAGAAATCGAGAGAGTGAGGAGAGAGAGGGAGTGGCGTGAGATTTTTGTAAAAATTTTGATTTTTCTTAATTTCTTAAAAAATTACCTCAAATTACAATTAAAATCACCCTAAACGCATAAACAGGAAAGGGAAATGGGCAGCAAAGAAATATAATCAGGGGCTCCACTAATCATAATGATAAGATTCTACATTGCAGCCTCGTCTTTCCCGTGACCCGGTACTGAAGGAACAATAATGCCGCCTTTGTAAGTCGGGCTTGAGTCTCGGGAATTAGCCCAAAATGGCCACGACCCGGTCTTACCTCGGGCCGACATTCTGATTAAACCGGACCCGTTTGCCGAACTGGACTCTTCTTGGGTCGTCATTGAAATTGCCGTGCACTCGGCGGATATTTGAACGGATTTCTCTCGACTTTCACCGCATTCTCGCCACGGACTCCCGTCCGAATATGAAAGGGTCTATGAATGACCGATATGCTCGGTTGCCCGTGTCTCGACACAGGCTCGTGTGTGATTTATTCCTGCTTCTTTCCTTTACAGTTAGCATTATTTCTTTTGGCCACAGGGCCCCTAATTTTGACAATTAATCAAGGGTGTTCCCTCATATGGGGGATGTAAATGACATCGTGGCCTTTATGGCACGGCGGGATTTGGTCCCGACCCAAACCACACAATCACCTGACGAAGTCAGATCGAGCGCACCATGAGTTTTCGTGAAATCTGAATAAATTGTCACCTCAGTGACTGGCACACTCTCGCACTAAATAGACAAATAAACATCCTAACAAACGAACAGAATATCTGAACGAATCTTTAGTGCGTCCACAGCTACGTGGTACATCGTGTGGCTTATGCTACCCACCCAACCCACACCAACCAGTCCAAAAGTGGCCAAAGAAGTAGCTCCCGGAGGAAGGCTCCTATTCCCATTTCTAGACGTCTCTTAGCTTCAGGGAAGTCCGTAATGATTGGTGGTATCCGCCTCTTTCTGAATGGACGCCACGCCCAGGTGATGCCAGGCCATGTAGTTCCGGTAGTCTTAACCTACAACTCCTTCCAAGCCTTGTCTAGGAGGACAACTGAAAAAGAAGAAGTCGATCGCCAAAGCTGAGAGAAGCTAGCCCCGAAGCCAAGGGAATTTGAATAGATCTGGGTCCCAAAGAAGATCTAGCCCATCTCATCGGCCGTAACAAGCAGCAGCAATTCAAGGCCCATCAAGGCGGAGAAGAAAAAGAACAGAGGGCTTGTCCCCAAAGAAGATTGTTGAGTCCCGGAATGTGGCAATCAAGAGGGGAGGGGTGAATTGATGGCCAATTAAAAATCTAGCTATCCAATTCATTTCCCCCCTAAACCCTCCATTCTTCCCCTCTATTCCCCTACTACCATTCTGAAACCTACAGTAGCAGAAACTATGAAGTTTCAAAGGATGCCACATCTTTATCTTGGATCCCCTGGGAGCACAAGAGGTACCATTGGAAGTGTCCCCCAGCCCTCTCTACAACAGTGGTGGTCTCACCTTCGTCTAATTTTGTGGCTGCCCAGAGGAGTCTCCACCGCCAGACTGTGCATCTCCCCCCTTGCAAACATCCAGTCACGACTTGCAGAGGCATCTACGGCTAGCCCCCTAAAGCTCTTGAAGAGGGACTTGGCTGAGACCTTATTCTATGAGTCTTCTTCCACCTCCAAGAAGCGAGACACCATTTAGATTCTAGAGCAGCTAGTTCCAGATTTTCCCCCTAGGGTGCGCTAGGTCTATTCCCTCTGGAACTGACCTGACATCCTGTCACTGTTTGGGTCCTCGCCATCTACTCCGACCTCCTTCGGCATCCCCGTAGGTCTCCATTCGAAGAGGGTTCGACCAAAAATCCAACGTCTCCAGCCACGCCTGAATCAGAGCTCGGGAGCCCCTGTGGTGGCCTCGCCTTCCTGCTATAATGACCAAGAAGCTACCAGATCCAGAAGCCAGCAACCCTGTTCACGACTCTGCCCTGACCAGAACCGTCAACTAGAAAATCCCCAAAATTTTGGACGTCCTCCTGGGCCAACCGAGGAGGTTCTGCCACTACTTTCATCACCAACAGAGTTCGGGGGAGTCCACAGCAGTGCCAACACCAACTGTCTGTCCACTGTTCCAGAGAGTGGACAGAACCCATGGCCTCCTTGCAATTAGTTCCTAGCTTAGCTTTCCCCTCCGCGCCTGGCTGGCTTACAGTCCCTCCCTGTGGGAGGTAGTGTTTGGATGTAAATTTGGCTTCCCCTCCCCTTGTTCACCCCACTTGCATGGGGAGTAGTGGTGTAATTCCTTAAATAGGTTGAAGCCTCACCGACGCAACGTGTCGGGATCCCACGCTTCCTCGCTCGCCCACATCTCTAAGCGGCATTAGTTTCTTCAAATCGGTCAAGTAAGTGCTCTCTCCTTGCTCTTACTTAAGTGCTTTGTTTGTTAAATATTAGCTCATCGCTCCATTGGTCGGTGAGAGAGTGCTCGGGCCCACAAGCTCCATTGCTTTCGAGTGGCCACCGTGGGAGAGACAGAGTGAACCGTGCCTTCGGCACCCCTTCGGCCCACATGGTCTCTTGCACCTTTCTCTTCTGTTCTGATCTATCTTCGGTCTCTTTCAGCTTTATTCACATTTTACATGTCAACAGTGCTGTAATACCTAGACAAGTTCATTAAGTTGGGCCGATATGCACCCCATATTTTTGCTGATGAAGTCGTGAGGACTCAGCAGTTTCTGCGCGGACTAAAAGCAGAGTTGAGCCTGCCGTTGTTCGCGACCCATGTAGCTGAGTTAGATTCTGCGTACCAGGCAGCCGTTGCGTTAGAGTTAGAGTTGGCGAGGACCCGGGGACTTCCTCAGGTTGGGATTGTTCAGTCGGCCGTGCAACATCAGCCGCCCTACCAGCCGTCTGTTCCAGGAGCTCCTCCCACTTTCTCTGCTACCAGTGTTACTTCCTTCCCGCAATCCCAGAGCAAGGGATTCTGATTTAAGAAGTCCAAGAAAAAGAAGTTCGATCAGTCGGCATTTTCTGATCCGAGTCAGCAGTCTGTTTCTTCTATTCGACCATGTCAGGATTTTTCTGCTTCTCAGCTGAGGTTGTGATCCAAGTGTGGTGGCAGCCATCCGGGCATGCCGTGTTCTCTGCCGACTGTCTGCTACCGCTACGATCAGCCGGGGCACATCTCACAAAATTATCCGTTGAGGTCACAAATGGTACAGTTCTCACAGACTCCCCAGCCGCAGCAGCCGCAGTTTCGTCTTCCTCCACCGTCTCAACCTCAACCGTTCTACCTATCAGTTCCCGCTCCTTCCCAGCAGTCGTCTGTAGCTAGCCATCCGCCGAGAGCCAGGGTTACTTACATCACTCGTGCGGAGGCGTTGGCGTCTCATCTGGTCGAAGGTACGATTTTGATTTATGTTCGTTCAACACGTGTTCTTTTCGATTCGGGTGCGACCCATTCTTTTGTCTCTGAGGATTTTATTGCTCATGTCGAAGAGCCGATGAATGAAGTTTCTTGTGAGATACTTGTGGAGTTGCCGTCTGGCGATTACATGTCCACTCCTCTGTGCCTGGAAAATTCTCTGGTTCTTGTCAGTGGTCGGAAATTATCGGCGAGGCTTTACGCATTACAGTTGGCCGAGTACGACGCAATTATAGGTATGGATTGGCTGGAACTTTATGGTGCCGTGGTTGACTGCCATCTCAAGCGAGTCTATTTCATGCCACATGGAAAGTCAGCCTTCTATTTCCAAGGTATCTATTTTTGTTTCATTCAGTTGTCTTTTCTGTCGGTAGGGTGTGTCGTAAATATTTTTTTAATTAAAACAGATATTACAAATGTTGGGAGATATCTACACACTCATATCTTTTAAATATGAGACAAAATTGAGCAATCAACCAAATCACCCTCACTAGGGGGCTCACAAAATCTATGAGTCATGTACTCTCTCAAATAATAGGGGCAGTCAAGGATTGACACGATGACCTCTCTCTTGTACGGGAGAGGTGAAGATCGCTGGACTACCCAAAGCGGACGATTAAGGGAGATGAACATACAATTCAATTGAAAGGATGAAGTGATCAATGTAAAGTTTGCCTTAGTTAGCTTGGCTGGTAAGTAAATAAATAAATAACATAGATCACATCATAAAAATAATTAAACATACACAGTAGTTGAAGTAAACTATGTAAGGAATAATAATCGGATGTGATTTTTAGAAAAAATAAAATATTTTGTATCAATGGGAACTTGTTTTCATAACCGTCCACGCGTCGCATCTTGATTTGTGGACGGTCAGCTGTGCACTTGAGACTGACGTAAGTCACCTGATCTGTGAAGTTAGCTTGCGTCCGCAGCCAGAGCAAATTACTCGCCGCCCGTCTAACTGCAGCCTGACGTTGCTCCGAAAGCATCGCAAGGCATAGCATGAGGGCCCCACGACTGGCCTTAACGCTCATCTCCACCTCCCCTTTAGTGGTCTCCTAATCCTATTTTAGAGCACACCCCAATGGCCAACTACGGGTCCACCTGAGTCTCAACGTGTCAAATACAATGTTATCAGAATCGGATGGGTGTCTAAATCGGACCATGAGCTGGTTCGGTTCGAACCGGTTTGACCGTTCAATCGAACCGGTTTGAACTGTGATGTCATTATAATATTGATATATGGTCTGACCCGATTCTATAACCTAATATAATAAGAAATAAGATATAATGATCAAAATAAATAAACATATATGTATATAGAGAATAACTTGTAACTACTTGTTGGAAATAGGTCTTTATGTTGATTCAAATTTCTTCATTTAATGTTTAGTCATGTATTAGAAATTAGAAAGACTTCCTTGACTTTATATGTTGGAGAGCTCAACCTTGCGTCAGGACCCAAGGGACATAAGATGTGGGCTCGAGTTGTGCGTCGAATTAAATGGATTGATCGAATATAAGAAAATATTAATATGTTTATTTATTTATTTATTTGTGCCGGATCGGGTTAAGTTGGATTGGAGGGTGATTAGGGTCTTTTGAATATTTTTATTTTCAGCAACTGGTCGATGTCTTCTGAAGAATGCTTGAGCAAAGTGCAAGTCTTTCTCAGAGCAGCGTCCTCTCTCTCTGCACATTTAGTCTCCTCTTGATTACATAAACCCTGCTAGTATTTTTTTAAGATTCCCCTACAGAGGTAAATGGCGACCACTGTACTGGGCACCCATTAATGGGAGGCCTGGGGACTGGGCACCCATTCTTGGATGGGCGATCGGGACCCCAGTCGTTCATTAATAGGCGATCTTGCACTTGGCCACCATTTACTCATCGAACATGTATTAACTTTTTTCGTTCTGCCTACATAGAAATTAGCTTCGATCTGCGGACATCAATTAATTGGCGACCATGTGGGCAGGCACCATTTCAGCAATGGGCGCCCTTCCATAGAGTCATCCATTATTGGTTGACCAAACAGTAAGGCGACAATTTCTGACCTGTATAGTTCAATATTAACCCATGATTAAAAGCTTGTATCTTGACTATGATATTAATGTAAGAGCATGTTAATGGATCCTTTATAATCCTCTCCACATGATGTGATCTTTAGTGTATTATTCATGCCAAGACATAAGTTACTGTTCATGCAAACCCTGTACAGAGACGTATGTTTCTGAGGAAAATTTGTGACAGCAGAAAAAAAATGAATGAAATGAATGGTCACCTCTCTGAGAGGGTACCCATTGACTGTTGACTGGTCAACCAACTGGAATGGGCGCCCCTATATAAGGCTGCCAATTCCAGGGTTGTCCTATAAATACTGAAATTGATTAATGGGTGACCCTCTGATAGGGTGCCAATTCTGGAATTGGTGACTCTCTGAGAGGGCGCCAATTCCCTATTTCCCGATTTCTCTTTAGTTTTATGGCCCACACCGCGGGTCTATTTGGCACTGTGTCTCAGTCCATAGATGCAGTCCCACATTTCATGGTGATTCTTGTATACCCCACAACTCTCGGTGATGTTTGAACCCTCCGTAGGATATTCCTTCCTTCGGACTGGTGATTTCATCATTGGGACCTCCGTAAGTCTACGCTAGCCTTGGATTCCCTTAAGGTAGCCGAATAGGTTGTACCTTCAAAACTTTGGAACCACTGAAGGTCATGTCACTCTAGAGAAATGTGATGATCTGGCCTCTCACATGATACTGTCCCAGCCTCTATGAGAAATTCTTCCTCTGCTTCTAGAATGGGCGACCATCACAAAAGTCATCAATTGAATGGGCGCCCCTGTATTCCTGTCGGGGAGGTGCGCAGATCTGATCTAAGTCAAAGCCAACAGGAGCAGTCTGGGAATTAGTTCCTCGGAAAATACGTCAGCTCATAGTCGGCGACTGCCACTCCTAGAGGTCGATCGACAACCCCTCAACAGTGTCCCAGCCAATCACCATGGTCAGAAGATGATCGAAAGCTGCTGTCCCAGTAGCGGAGTTCACTTGTTGTCCTGCGGGTTGAGCTGAGTTGCTGAGCCGAGTCCGAATAGTGCCGAGTCAGAATAGTACCGAGTCAGACCAGCATCCCATTTCCAGCCGAATAGCCCTTCCGGCTTGTACCCCATCAACCCAAGATCGGTCCTCCCGGGGCCACTTGTAGCCCTTTACCTCCCTGTGTGGAGTGGGCAGTAACTTAAGTTGTGTAACTATTGTAATTAATTATTTACCGGGAGTTACCGTACTTGGCCGGGGTCATCTTCCCCACACCCGGAGCGTGGAGGTAAACTCGCCACCCTCCTCGTAGGCTTTACTTTACTCGTATATACTCTTATATGCCACTGCATGAGTGATAGGTTTACTTAGCTCACATATTATTTCAAATCACCACTGCAAGAGAGAGCGGAACTGTCCCGTGACCCGATCTGGGCACAAATTAGAGTTTGACCACCCTAGCTCTTGCCGGTTTCTCAACCGTGCACGTCCGACGCTTCCCTCGCTTAGGGATGAACAACGAGCTTGCTAGAGTCCAAGGTCGGTCTTCAACTTGGAGTCGAGTCCGCCGTGGTCCATCCCACATCAATTACACTCGAGCTATGCCTATCACCTGGATAGGAGCTGGCATCCTCCATGCTTGGGTCGACCGACGGGTGCTTATCCATGTTGCCATTGAGAGCCTTTTATGAGCAGGAGTTTATGAGGATAAGGGAGGCCAAGAGTCCTCAAGGCTATAAAGAGCCCACGTCGAGGATGTAACGAGCCCACGTCGAGGACGTAACGAGCCCACGTCGAGGACGTAACCCCCGCCCGAACTCCTTCGCTTACGGGACTCATGAAGTTGGCGCACTATTTAAACCTAGGACTCCCTCCTGTGGAAGGTAAGGCATAACATGCTTAAATCGCTGAGCAGGAACTTCCTCACCATCTTGGTGGAGAGGAATCTTACGCAACCTCTTCCTCCTCCCCTTACAGCTTCCACCACCGCCCTACTGACTTAGGCATTCGAGAATTTTTCCCCAGGGAACCATCCCTGGGCCCCCTAATCCATTTCCCTTCCTTACAGGTCTCAACACGGTGATCACTTACTCCAGCTCAGGACCAGTGCGAGATCGACCCTCTTCATCTGGCGCCGTCTGTGGGAAACGATCAAAGAGCCAGTATGGTGTAAAAGAGTACAAGGAGGAGGTCCACCGGTGATAAGGGCAAAGCCATTGGGGCAGCAGGAGAGGCCCTCTCTCAGGCCACACAGAATCCCCCCTCTAACACCAGCACCCCAGTCGACGAGCCACCTCTGTCTGCGGCCATGGGGCTACCACCCACCGGGAACGCTGACACTTTCCAAACCCTCAACGCCAAACTAGACGTCCTCGTGGAGCTCTTGAGGACTCAGGCAGCCAGGGAGAAGAGATCGCGTGTCCCCCAGGTAAGCCCCCCCCCATGGCAATGCGTCCCAGCAAACTACCGGAGGCTGCTTCACCCTCCAAGGGCAGTGGCTTATCCGTAACAGGTCAGGAGGACCTTCGCAAGCCCCTCCTCCAGAGCAAGAGGCCTCCTCCACACCAAGAAGGGTGAAACTTGGGGGGCGTCGTCTGCCACTGGAGACTGAAGTCCTCGGGAAACATCAGGACAACCCATCGGCACGCCCCAATAGCCCTTCAACACTGTGACAACCAGAGTTGTCCCTCCGATGGCAAGAGTTTGAGAGGGCTTCGCAGAGCAGGAGCGTGCCCTACGGGCCCCGCAGAAGACCCCTTCAATAGAGGATGAGGAGAAATCCCCATTCTCTGACTACATCCTGAAGGCAAAGATTTCTCCCAGAATCTCTATTCTGACCTTCAAGTCTTATGATGGCTAGGGCGACCTAGCTGACCACTTCAATAGCTTTGACGCTCTGATGACCCTACACGAGGCGTCTGATGCCATCAAGTGCAGAGCCTTCATGACCACCCTGGTCCAAGGCACCCAAGCGTGGTTCCGGGCCCTTGCCCCCAGATCCATTTGAGACTTCAAGCAATTCGGGCAAGTGTTCAAGGAGAGTTTCACTGGCAACGGCCCCCCAAGGTCAGTAGCAGGGCTGTTGGCTCTCAAAACAGGCGCAAGGGGAGAGTCTTCGGGCTTATATCAACCGATTTAAGTCGGAAGCCCTGCGGGTCCCCCGCTTGGACGTTGCCTTAGCAACAACTGCACTGACCGGAGGCACCCGAGATGAGAACCTCCGTCGTGAACTTGTCCTTCACCCTCCCTCGACCCTTGCTGAGCTAGTGACTCTGGCTTTACGCCATGCTGAGTGTGAAGAAGTTCTCAGCACGTGCCGAGGCGCAACTGGCTCGGGTCGGGAGGGGGACAAGAAGCGGGCGTCCGAGCCAAGCTCGGGCCCAGGGAAGAGGCAGAACCGGGACAGGGAGCACAAAGAGCCATCCTGGAGGTACGAGGGGTACACCCTATTAACCACTCCAGTGTACGAAATCTACGAAGACATCAAGGGCTCGGGCCTCCTCCGCCAACCCGAGCCAATGAAGTCAAAGAGCCACAATCACAGTAAGCACTGCCTATTCCATAGCGATCGCAGGCATCATACCAGTGATTGCTGCCAGCTCTAGGATGAGATCGAGCGCCTCGTCCGTCAGGGACACCTATCCCGGTTCGTCGCCGAGCACAAGGAAGACCGAGGCACTCCATAAGAGATTGACAACACCCGTCGCGGGGTACACATCAATGTCATCACTGGAGGAGATGCATCAGGGGGAGATAGTAGTCGAGGAAGGAAGCGTCATGCTGAACGGGCGAGTCGAGCCATCGAGCCCCCAAAGGCCCTGCCAAGTGAGCCACAGGTTATCGTCTTTTCAGACCAAGACCTTGAAGGGCTGACCACCCCGCATGACGACACCCTAGTTGTATCGGCTATAATAAATCATTGTAACGTAGATAGGATTCGTGTTGACAATGGTAGTGCCCCTGATGTATTGTCTTACGAATATTTTCTTAAGATGGGGGAGAATCCGTCTAAACTCTGCCCGATCTGAACCACCCTTTGAGGGTTCAATGGCCAAGCCACTTATCCCGAGGGAGCCCTGAGCCTGCCAGTTACTCTTGGCACCCCACCTAAAACCGTTACAGTTATGGTGAACTTCATAGTGATCAAAGGTATGACAGCATACAATGCAATCTTCGGCCAGGGAATCCTTAGCCGAACGAAAGCGGTGCCCTCTACCTATCACCAGAAAATGAAGTTCCCCACTAAGCATGGGGTGGGGGAAGTCCGGGGCAACCAGGCATTGGCCAGAAGGTGCTACAATATAGATCGTGTCAGTCGGTTAGCATAACGGACTCCTCCCCGTGCGTTATGGTCAATATAACACCCAAGTGCAGATCCGTTATGGTCTGTTGACCGATGTTTGACTGGGTATGGCGGTTGATATAACGTGCCTCACCCTGTGCGTTTTGTGACTATGACGGATTGGTCTTGGTCCGTTATGGGCCCTTGGTCTGTGATTCATATTTTTTTGTGTCTGTGGGGTATAACGCACCCATCTTTGTACGTTATACTAGTATAACGTGCATATTGTGGTCCGTTATACTTCGTTTTATTAGTGTATTTATTTGTTGGGCATAATGCACATGTTTTGGTGCGTTATGTCGATATAACGCCCTCAGCTTGGTGCGTTATGTCATCTGTATGTGGTTTCAGGTCTAGTTGGCATAACGCCCCTCCCTTGGTGCGTTATGTAGGTATAATGCCCCTACGCTGGTGCATTATAGTCCTGATTGCCGTGATGACCGTTGGTTGATTCTATGTTGTGCGTCCGTCTGTCTTAGGTCCTTGTTTAGGGCGGTGTCTGTCTGTAGGTGGTTCTCTGGATTGGTCAGTATAGGTGACTGGCTGTGGCCTTTTCCTAGACTACAATAGTATCCTAACGACTCAATCTAGAAACTGCCATTATCCTTGTCTCTGGTCACGTAGCGGCGATCTCTTGACTGCTGGGTTTCCCCTAGCAGTTGACTGATAGGTTGCTCTGCCTAGAGTGTCATCATCGTCCGCCGCTCTTGTTCCTATTGGTTCTGTTTGTTTGTGTTGCTGTGGCAGTGGATGTGTTGGTGTATCGGTGTCGTGTCTAGTTCCGGTCAACCCGGGGTTACCTAGTGGTTGACACGAAGTCTTATTTTGTCTCGGCGGCCTTGTCCAATTTGGGACATTAGTTCTGGATGCCTTGAGGTACCATTTTACCTCGCTTTACGTGTCCAGATGTGCTGAGAGTTCTCAGTGTCCCCTCAGGTCTCCATGTTTTGGTTCTCGCAGAGCGTTGTTTTCCCAGGCTTAGGATTGGACCGATTGGCAATTTTGTTCCACAATGTGTGACGATCCTGACTCAGAGTCGTAGGACTCAGGGACCGTTGTAGTTGTAGGTCTAGTGTGCCTTGCCCTGAGTGGTCGGCAGTTTCCTGTACTGCCGTGGTGTGCGTAGTACGGCCTGTCTGTACTCCGGCACTTGTGTTTCAGAGTCTTCGGGTTTTGTGGCTCCTCTTTGGTTGGTGCCAGGGCATTGTCATCAAAAGTAAATATTTGGATAAGTTGTCCATCTGAGAGATGAAACTGCACCAGATACTAGGCAACGGAGATATGATCCAAGTATTTAACACAGATATCCACTTGCTGTCATTTCACAAGAAATCTCACCAAGATTAGAAAGTTAATGGAAGTATTGTGATCTTTGCTTAAGCAGTTGTTGCATTCATTAACCAGATTGCTTCATCCCCCATTTTTTAATCTCAAAAGGAATATTTTTAATGGCTCATATCCTTGAACATAATTTGCATCATTACATGGCGATGATAACATTGAGTCCACAAAAAATTACTGGTTTGCTCAGTCCCAAAAAAGGGGCATAAATTTACCAAAGGATTTGAGATCTTCCATGGGTTTACTTGTTTCTTATTCCATTCACTAAGCTGGTGAGGTTAATAGAAATCTCTATGGCAGGAACGAGATGGATTTGTCATGGGAGAAGGGGCTGGTGTTCTTTTATTAGAAGAACTGGAGCATGCAAAGGTTCATATCTTAGTGCCTTCTTGAGTATTTAAGCATCTAAATTACATTTTTCCTGTCTTTTTGGACCAACACCTTGTTCATAAGATCAGATTTTTTTCATGTCTAAGTCTTCATTTGTGTTCTACAGCAAAGAGGTGCAACTATCTATGCTGAATTTCTTGGCGGAAGCTTTACGTGTGATGCTTACCATGTGACTGAGCCTCATCCTGATGGTATAGGGTCAAATCTATGTAACATCTTTGCAAGTGTTATACTTTTACTCCTGAATTTTTGCATGCTTATAATCTGACTTTCAAAAACTAGGTACTGGAATTGCTCTTTGCATAGAAAAAGCCCTATCTCAATCAGGAGTGGCAAGAGAAGATGTTAACTATGTCAATGCTCATGCTACCTCAACACCATCTGGTGATGTGAAAGAGTACCAAGCTCTTGTTCGCTGTTTTGGTGACAACCCTGAGGTACCACATGAGCATAAGAATCTTGCGTTGATGTAAATGCCATAAATCTAAGTTTACTCTTCTGCAGCTGAGAGTGAACTCTACAAAATCAATGATTGGTCACCTTCTGGGAGCTGCTGGGGCTGTGGAAGCTGTTGCAGCAATACAGGTTATAGATCACATACTTATACAATGACAAAAAATTAGTGATTTTCTTAATTCATTAATCTTTTGATACATATCTAACAGTGTTTAGGGACTAACAGATGAATCTGGAGCTTATCTGCGCCGGAAATCCGGATGCCTGATTACGTACCCACAGATTTGTGGTATTAGGGGAGACGAAGCAGACCCAACAAAATACTATAATTAACAAACAGGTTGTGCATACAAGACGACGCACGGCTACAGGGAAGTGCTACAACGTACATATACAGAACCTGTAGAGAGATCCGGATGAGATGGTACATTACATACGTTAGGATTGATGTAGACGTGGATATGATGCTACTTTCATCAGATACGTAGACATGACGCTATATTGAAATTATTGGGAAGGGAAAAGGACGGTAGATCTTCATGTTATTACCCAGCTGGTTAGAACTGCAACTATATATTCGGAAAGGAAAAAGAAGTAGCGTCTTTTATGATCTTGGGTACACACTTGTGTGCATGCGAATGAGGAAAACTAACTTAGAGCTCATCACCTAGGGTTTCATGCATGCATGTGGCGTCATCCCACACAGATCAGTGAGTCCACCACTAATCTTCGGACATTATTCTGCATATATATTTAAGAGCTCATGGTCGTCCCAATTGATCTCTATATATTGATCCGCACTCTATTTATATATTGGGGGACATAAGATCAGATCCGTGCGCTTCCTTCGATAAATTAACGTTGACAGCTGCATGCATGTGTCGTTAAGACCGTTCTCTTCTTCCGTCTCTTGCGTGCATGTAATTAGGGTGATATTCTACATGGATATTATGCATGATATATACCTTGCCGACACATGCAAGGACCAAACGTTGATTATTCTTTGTGCTTCCTTCCCCACCATTTTGTATGAACTAATTTAAAAAAAGAGATAAATACTTTAGTTATTAGAGTTGAGAGTTCACTTGAAATATATTAATTTGAGTTAATCGATCAGGTGTTCAAAGCTGAACTAAATTCAAGCTAGCTAAAAGACTACTGTAACGAGGCGACGTTGGAGTCTTCGGAAGTACTTATATGTGGTGGATTTGTGCATGCCATAGCATCTTCGCCAATTTGATCGATCCCACTCCCGTGGGAGCTTACCTCCCGAAAACCCCAGCCTTTAAACTTGACAAACAAGAAACATCGATCTAGGGAAACAAGGGAAGCAGAGAGTTTTAACATTGGAAACATCGATCATGAGATCTATTTAGGACAACGGTATGATTAATGGCATTCCCGGAGTTAGACTATTGACACAATGTGGTCCCATATACGTACTACTTAAATTATATATAAAAAACCAAAAAAAACATAAGCCCGACCCCTAATAAAAATTGGATTAGGCTGAATTAAGGAATTAATGGCTAAAATTTGTTGTTTTAAATGGTTCAAACTAGATCAACCTTAAACGACCAAATTCGATCCCATTTCTCAACCAAACGAGCCCAAACCAGGCCCATTAGATAGATAAACTCTAGAGGATCATTTCCCCTCTCTAACCCTAGCCTCTAGAGTCTCCTTCTGGCAGTGGCGACATGGATTAAGAGAACCTGTGTTTTTCATCAAAATTCTCCCTTTGGACTCTTGAGTCCAATTCGACCTGTAAAAGCCTCCATATACTCTATAAGTAGAGGGCTTTCATAGTCCTGGAACCCTATCTGCTTCTCCAACCAGTGGCGCGACCTAAGGTGGCCGAACGAGAGTGAATTAGGGCGGTGACGTGTTCGTGGTTTAGGGTTTCCACGTCACCCCCCCTTTCTTCTCTGATTGAGGTAAGTTTCTCTCAGGCTAAACCCACAAATAATATATCATCTTGTTCGTCTCTGAGTCCTCTTTCCAATGATATATAAAGCCCTAAATTTCATGTAGTATCCTACGTGAATTTATCATTTTAGTGGAAGCATGTCAGAATTAGGGTTTCCTTATTTCCCCATGATTTATGCAGGGATTTACAGGCTTAAACAGTAAATTGACCATACCATGTTAGGCATCGTCATGTTCTCGTTATATTGCATGCAAAACCCCCAATTTTCATGTCCCCTCCAGTGTGTATTTCATCGTTTTGCTAACCCTAGCTAGATTCGTCGGAGGTGGGCAAGGCGAGGGTAGCCGAGAACATTCTGGGATGAGCGGTCATTCGATAGACCGCACGTCTATATGAACGGCCAGACTGTGACCGCCTATGTTTAATTGCGTTATTATGTTTTCATGGGATGAGCGGCCAGACCAGAACCACTCAAAGACCCATGCGGCCCTCTACCGACCGCTCATCTCCTACCGGGCATGAATGGCTTGTGGATGACTGTAGAGGCCTCTTGAAAGGTTCTGGACGAACCGTTTATCTTTCTAGAATTATGTTGATTTCGAATTTAGCATGTTTCATCTCTACTTACTTAATGTTAATGATTAGCTAGCAACCAACATGAAAATAGATCATATGGAAGATTAAAGGTTATAATTGTTAGTTTATTTTTCATCATGACCTTAGTATATTATTTCAATAAAGTTAATTTCAAACATGATTATATGAAACATGTTACTAGGATTGTTTGATAAGGGATGTACAAGTATGGTCAAGCAGCTCTCAAAAAATCTCTATACAAAGAGATCACACCAAGACGGTGCGGACCTTACTAGCCCCCCAACAAAACTAAAAGAGGGGAGTTAGGAATTCACATTACAAAGTAACTTTGCCTATTCCCTCACTCTAGCACAAATAAAAGAAACAAGAGATTCGTCAACTCTAGCCTTCCTTCTAAAAATTCTATTGTTCTGTTCACCTCACAAGGACCAAAGAGTGGCATGAAGAATCAGTCACCACACAATCGCATCTCCTCTGAGAGGCGAAGTCTTACCCCAAGTACAGATGAAATGATACACCTCCATATGGCTGGCAATATGGCAGTCGGCCCTCGAAGCCAACGCATCCCACACTTCTTGTGAGTACGAGCAACCTACGAACAGGTGGTCCAAGTTCTCATTGTCTTGTCGGCACAAGTAGCAAGTCGACTAGATACCGGGGACGAAGCGAACCAGCCGGTCATAGGTGGGGCGTCTCATGTGGAAAATCCTCCAAGTGATGATGTTCCCCTTTAGTAGACTCCTCGACTTTCAAATCTTCTAGACAAGACTGTGGTGCATCCCTCTGCCCGAGATAAAGGTGTAGGCAGATCGAATCAAGAAAGACTCCTCCCTACTCCACATCCAAGTCCATGCATCCTCCCTGAGAGAATGCAGGGCAAAGCCAAGGAGGCAAAAAATGAGGTCCTGGAACTCCTCCATCTCTGTCGGCCTGAGATCCCTCTTGAAAGTTAGTGTCCAATTGCCCCTTGAAAGTTGGGGGGCAAAAGTCCGGTCCACTCTTCCCAAAGGGTTAGTAGCGACATCAAAGAGATTGGGGAAAGACACCTCCAAAGAGTGCTCACCACACAATCTGCCCTTCTAGAAAAGGCACATGTTGTCTTTTCCTAGTCGGACTCGAACGCTAGAGGAAATGATATCTCTGCAAGTCAAAATGTCGTTTCAGATGGGGGAGGTTTGGGACATGGGTGGAGTGTCCAAGTCCCAAACCCTCCTCCTATCAAGGTATTCAATACCCGTACCAGAATTGGTATCGGTCAGGGCTAGTACCAATACTGATACCAATACATGCCGCCTGGAACTGGTTCGGTATTGGGTGGATCCAGTTATCGAATGTTTAATGGCCCCACCCCCCCCCCCCCCCCCCCCCCCCGGGGGGGGGGGGGGGCGGGGGGGCCCCCCCGCGGGGGGCGGGGGGGGGGGGGGGGGGACTGGGTCATGCTTCGTGTCCGGTACCGACGGCTCGCTGAGTCGATCCGTATTCTGGCTCGGGTGTCCTCACCAACGGCTCTCACAGGGTGCTTGAGGCATCCATCGAGCCAGACGCCACAAGGGACTAGAAGCCAGCTCATTTGGAGGCTCGATAGAAACCCGATCAATGCAGAAACAAGGTGGCGGTCCTCCCCGAGCCATCACCACAGGTGGGGACCCACTCTAGGCCACTACCTACATCTAGCGGTCTCCCCGACACCGCAACCACGAGGATGCAGTCATCCCATGGCCGCAACATGAAGGACCTCGGGGGCCAGGTGGCAGTCAACACCTGACCGCTACCACCATAAAGCGGTCACTCCCTGACTGCATCCGCCAAAAAATGGTCATGCCTTGAACGCAAAATGGCAAGGACCCCCCAATGGCTGCATCGACACATCCCGAGGGTGCGTCGACCTGCCTCAAGTAGTGATCGACAGTCGGCCGCTAACAACAAGTGGCGGTCGATCGTGAGACCGCTACCGTAAACCGACCCTCATTGGGCCAGAATGTGGTCCCCAGCAGATCGCCTCACCCAGAGGGCGGCCTCTAGTACGACCGCAACTACATTCCAAGTTTGAAAATGGTGAATCCAGCCGAACAATCCATTCCACACCCCATTCACCCCCAGATGATGTGGAAAACATGGGGAAATCCTTCCCCTGCCCCTCTAGCATCACATAATGCCCATCAATCACCCAAAAATCTCGAAAAACTCTAGATCCAGCACTCACACCCCAAGCATGCAATTTCTCTTCCGGATGACAAATTGACCCCTCTCGATCTCTCCTTGGCCTAGAAATCGTGGGGAAAGCAACTAAGGAGGTAAGGGTCCATCCCCCTACCTCAAAGAACCTCAAAAATCACCGGGTCACCGTCGATCACAAATCCAACCTCAAACCACGATCTCCATGACCTCACCGTGAAAATACCACCTTCACGATCACTTTGCCACCGTCGTCATCACTGTGGCCTCCCCTTGGCTCGCCATCTACAGTCGGAGATGAAGAGGACGACGCGTGCTCTCGGATGGGGGAGAGGAAGGGCACAACGGTCGGCCGTGGCTCACGGGAGGGGAGAAGAAAAAGAGAGTTAGGGATTTCTCCCTAACCCTCCTAGAAGTAAAATTGTATATACACCTAATCATTCCCTATAAAATCTATTTATTCATATAAAAATTTCAAAAAAGTTGTACTATCCTTCCTATCATGCCTTTTGATATACTGATTGGTTGATGAGGCACTCAGATCATTAGACTGTAATTACATTCAGATTTGAATACTAATCAACAGCGGTCCTAATCATCCATCTAGCGGAGCAATACTCAGACAGACAATCACATCAAAAGACAAAGGGTTTTTAGGCGGTTTAGTCTCAACCTTGAGACCTACATCCACCCCACATTCAAACCTGAGTGTGACTTCTGCTGACTCACAGCTTGACCACTGATCCACAGCTTTGGGGATGAATCCCTACACCCACTGACTAACAGCTTGAACCGCTGAGCCTCACAGCTTGCTAACAGCTGAGTATCATAGCTTGCTATCTGAGGAACTAATCCTCGCTGTTGAGCGTCACAGCTTGCTCCACTGACTAATAGCTTAAAGGACAATGAAGAAAGAAAAATACAAAACGACTGAAAATGAGAAACATATATAGTAATAAAAATAATGTAGCTCAAAGATGAGCAAACGAATCTAGATTTGATCTAGAAATCGTGACTACAGTAACTCTCCCTTCTTCTCCTTTTTCGATGCTCTATTTTGAATCTTCTTCACCAATCCACAACTAACTCTCACACTCTTCACTTTTCTCTTAGACACTTCTCACTACACTCAATTTTGGCTCCACTACTTTTCACTTCTTCTCTCGTTTCTTTTCTTCTATCTGTCTCGATTGCTATCGACTTCTTAGAGATCCCCCCTTTTATATCAGCGAGCCAGATGACGTGGGCCCTACATAGTTTTGCTCCGACACATGGAGGGAGAATTCTCGCCAATGACTTTCTCAGAAAAGTATCTTTAGTAGGTCCAAGTGTCAGATGTTGAGGATAGGGTGAGACAACGTGGCTGATCAATCTTGGAGATCAAGCCACCTTGGATCACGTGTTTCATTAACTTGAATCTTGGATCATGTGCCCACGTGAGTCTCTACTACTCTCAGTCCATTAGGTGTTTAACTAAATTCTGTCAGTAAGAGATAAGACATTACATCAAACACCATTTTCATTATCATTGTTTAGGAGAGTGCATACTTAGACAATTTTAGAGAAATCAGATGCTCAGACCAAAGTGGTGTATGATTATGCAAATCCCTTAAAGTAGGGACTTGATGCACAGACTTGGTGACCTGAATCTACATGTGCATCGACCCTGGTCTCTACATGTGCACAGACCTAGATGCTTCATGTGCACAGACCCTAGATATGCACAGATCTAGTTGCTGAGAAAATGAAGCCCGAAGAGGACTTCATGCAGTTTGCTGACCGTTGGAGGTCAATGGCTGAAAAATTGAAAGACACATTATCAGAACCTGAGCAAGTCAAGATGATAATTTCTAACGCTACTCTCCAGTTCCGTCACATTCTGGCTATGAATAAATTAAACACCATGGAGGAACTTTATGAAAGGGCCAGGTACATTTAGACCCAAATGAAAGATTCACCCATCATGTGCATGTTTGAGCAAAGGCCAAGGATGGTGAGGAAGAGCAATAATGTCAGCACCAATGGTGGAATGACCGAAGGCACTGTTACCAATGAGCAAGTGGGAGCGATTGGCCATCCCTCATCTTTCCGCAATTCCTCCAACCCAAGACCCCCGCAACCACAACCACAACAACAACAACCACCACAACCCTCCTTCCTCAACCAACCCCCGCCCCAAGCAAATAACCCTCTCTAGACATTCCGGCCACCTCCATAGAACCAAGCTCTAGTACAAAACCCTCCAGTTTCCCAACAATATCATCAGGTGCCTCCACCAGCCAATTTTGACCCTCAACAGCCGAGAAGACCCGTGGGCCCCAAGAGAGCCCAGTACCCTCCATTACCTGAGAGTCTCCCTGATATATTCAATGCCCTCATGGCCGCCAACCTACTCATCTTGCCAAAAGAAAGGACAGCCTGGCCTCCTAATGTGGATACCTCGTGGTACTATGTCTTCCATCAACAGCCCAGTCACAACATAGATCATTGCTTTTATTTCAAGGATTACATATATGATTTAAATGATCAGGGTGGTATCGACTGGGATGAAATGAGAAAATTTGTTGCTACATTGAAAGCATGAAGACCTCCCCGACAGCAACAGGCTCAGTAGCCACCTCAGCAGCAAGTTCAACAACCTTCCTCCAGTCCAGCTAGCTCCTGCGCCACAACCGAACATGGGGATTGTCAACAATCCGCAACCAGAGCATCCATCAGCCAATCATCAAGTAAACCTTGTCACCTCTTTCCAGGAAGTGGAGAGAGGGAAAGGGTGGCATGAAGAAGTGCCTCTGTCGGGGCCATAAACCAAATGCCAGGTCAACCTCCACGTTTATTAAGAACAACCCCCTAGCCTACACCCTCCCCTCAACCTTCACGTCCTCTCTTACGCACCACCACTCAGGTCCCTTCCACCATCAACCCCATGCCGCAAAGGCCACTCCTCATGTGTACACCCGAACCCCTCGGTATGAAAACCTGTAAGGGCATATTGAAAAAAACTAAAGAGGGCCAGCTGTGGCACAAACCTGAAAGGGCGGTAGAGCTGGTAAAGAGAAAAATAAAATACTTCTCTTTCTCTACTCCTCACCGATAGGGGCCGTCGATTTCAACATTCTATCGGCGGCTATCTCCAGATCACTCCACAGTGAGGGTGACCACTGCTCCCTCAACGACCGGACAAGGCCCAGTTCTAGTCCTCAGTTCCAGCAATGTGGCCTCAACGCCTCCATAGGCCGACCACCTAGCTCCAGTTCCAGTCCTCAGTGCCAACCTCGTGGCCTCAATGCCTTCACAGGCCGGCCACCCAGCTCCAGTTCCAGTCCTCAGTTCTAGCAATGTGGCCTCAACGTCTCCATAGGCCAGCCACCCAGCTCCAGTTCCAGTCCTCAGTCCCAACCTCATGGCCTCAATGCCTCCACAGGTCGGCCACTCGGCACCAGTCCCAGTCCTCTAGTCACATCCTTGTGGCCTCAGCGCCTCCACAGGCCGGCCACCCAGCTCCGGTTCCAGTCCTCAGTTCCAACCCTGTGGCTTCAACGCCTTTCCAGGCCAGCCACCTAGCTCTAGTATCAATTGCCAGTCCCAGCCTCGTGGCCTTAACGCCTTCCCAGGCCAGCCACCCAGCTCCAGTTCCAGTCCTCAGTTCCAGTCTTGTGGCTTCAACGCCTTTCCAGGCCGGCCACCCTGCTCTAGTATCAATTGTTAGTCCCAGCAATGTGGCTTCAATGCCTCCATAGGTCGGCCACCCAGCTCCAGTTCCAATCCTCAGTTCCAGCCCCGTGACTTCAATGCCTTCCCAGCCCAGCCACCCAGCTCCAGTACCGATTGCCAGTTCCAACAACGTGGCTTCAACTCCTTCACGGGCCAGCCACCCCGTTCCAGTACCAGCCTCCAGTCCCAACACCGTGGCTTCAACGCCTCTATAGGCCAGCCCCCCAGTTCCAGTCTCAGCTTCCAATTCCAGTATCACGGCTACAACACCTCTATAGGCTAGCCACTCAACACCAATTCCAGTGCCAATTCAGCAATCCGGTCGTCTCGCTTCCGTGAGCCAATCACCCAGACCCAGCATCAACATCTAACTCCCGCATTTCAGCTACCATCTCCTCACAAAGTAGTTGGCCAGTCCTAGCCCCAATTCTAGGCTTTGGCCGTCATGTCTCTCAAGGCCATTCAACCATCACAACCTCAGCTCCTCAGCCTAATGTAAACCACATTTTCGGCTAACAACATGAAGACAACCAACACCCCACGCGTCGGCCTATGACCAACGCCTCCCAAAACCAGCCCCCAGTCTTTACCTCGTAGGTCACCATATCTCGGTGAACCTACGCTAACCCTATACAACATGGGCTTTTCTCTCTTAGAGACTAGCCCCCAGCACTTGGTCTCTTTCCAGTACCCAGTCCCCAGTTCCCAGCATCCCAAGTCTAGTCACATTGTCCCTCAAGCCCAGTTCTCTAGATCAATGCCCCTCAAACTGGGTGAACTTGGCCCGTTACACCCTGTACCAGTACGTGGTAGGGAAGAATCAAACAGACCAACAGTAACTGGTCGTCATTCCCTGCATTCAACACTGTTCCATGGAACAAGAAGTGGGACAACTCATCAAGTAACAATATCAAATTCTAGAATTTGTCATTAGTACTCTATAAAAGGGAGCCCAAGACATGCCCTTGGGGTAACAAAAAATGTACAATCTAGATAACAAAAAAAGGGGGAGGGGAAATGATACAATCGTAGCCCAGCCTCACTCACCTCCAGCTCCACTGAGCGGGACTCCGTGGCAGCCAGCTCCGCCTTCAGGGTCGACGCAAGCTATACGCTCGCCTCGGCCCCCGTCTCGGCAGTCCACCACTCAACCCTAGCGAGCTCCGCCTCTCACTGCTGCTCCTCCAGGGCCTTCTCCAAGGCCTCAGCTCTTCTCTCCGCGTCTCTGATGTGACACCACTAGGGAGCATGCAGAGAATATGCAGAAGTTCCTTGGACCTACTTTGCAAACACACGCACAAGAGTAAGGAAACCTCGTGAGTTGCCGAACCACCATAGCGCACACGCTTCCAAGGGTGACTTGGTGATGCCGAGTGGAGGTAATGGAACAAGACCCTTGCTGGTAGAGGGCCAGCAGGGCCAAGGTTGCCCTCCTGAGGATCTGGTGCCCACACTCAAGGGGCTGGCCGGGTGCCAAGTGGGGCACTGGGTCACTCTCTCTCACAAGACCACGGTGACCACACGGGAGTGGAGGACTCCAGGGTCGGGCGCTCTCTCACTACCAATAGAGTAATCCCACAGATATTAAAAGAACAAGTACTGATAATGGGAGCAAGGTTTAGAGTTTACCCGGTTGGTTTGAAGAAACCAACCCCGTTCGGAGACGTGGGCGAGCGGGGGAGTGTGGGTCCCCGCACACTGCGTCGGTGTAGCTTCCCATGTTCAAATATTACATGCACTACTCCCCACGTAGGAGGGTTGGACTAGGGGTGGGAAATTTAAGGGTACAATCAAACACTACCTCCACACAGGGAGGGGCGCTAAGCCGACCAGGCGAGGTGGGGAGATTAGCTAAACTAGTGCCGATTAGGCACTTCCCCGGGTCTGTCCAGGTCTGGAATGATAGGACAGGAAGTCACTGTAGACGCCGCCACGCACTCCACCAAACTCGAAAGTCATCGAAGTAGGTTCTGAAACATCACTGACGGACCCAGGTACACTTGTGAATTTCTATGGGCGATCCCGACGTCGTCACTGGCCAGGGCAGACTCAGGATTTGGTCCTCAGCGCTCTGGCTCGGACTGGTTCCAGGGTACAGCAGCAAATGAATGCAGTCGCCACAGCCGCTCCTGAAGTCCAAATGTGGCATGACCAAGATGAGTGCAACCGTGGTCGAGTCTTCCTCGAGCAGCCACCAGGAAGAGCACCAGGCGACGTCAGGACAGAGAGAGGGAACTTGTTGCGTGAGGGGGGGTTAGTTCAGGTCCTGAGTGGCCTGATCAACGCACCTGGTGGGAGAAAATTGGAACAGGAACCCCCAGACTCCAAACGTGGCCCCACCTACTATGTTGGTTAGGGAAATGGTGGAATCTCGACCCGATCAAATGACTCACCCAGAAGAGCAAAGATGAAGTCGAGATAGCTTCTGCACTACAGTTCTATCCTCTGGTCAGAGCAACCATGCACAGTCGGGGAAGAATAGATGTTCCAGGCAGCAAGGATGTCAGATGCCGGCGGGACCACCACGATTGTGGAGCCTTCTCGACGAGCTTTCCGGTGATGTATCGTACGCCTCCAGATGATGCCGAACGACTCCAGGGCAGGTTCTGCAAGTCAAGCTCCTACTGCTACCTACGAGCTGGGCAGTGCAAAGGGGGTTGTTAATGGAGATGGAGTGGTAAGGGGTGGAGGGATAACAAGGGGAGTGAAAGGTTGCTGGTAGTAGTTGTAGGAGGGGTGGCGACCTTGTATGTGCTTCGACCTTCATGAGCGGATGTGCTTCGACCTTCATGAACAGATGTGCTTCGACCTTGATTCGATGCTAACGAAATATGCATCGACCTTCATGAACAGATGTGCTTCGACCTTGATTTGATGCTAACGAAATATGCGTCGACCTTGGTTGTTGTATCTAGTCGATGTGCATAGACCTTGTATGTGCTTCGACCTTCATGAACAGATGTGCTTCGACTTTGGATGACACATGCTTAGACTTCACAGACAAAAGGTCTGCATGAGCGTCGACCTTAGTGACATGTGCACCGACCTCTCTTCATAGTTAACCGATGTGCACCGACCTTCCTATTGAGGTTGCTCAAATGTGCACTGACCTTTCATCTGCGTTGCCAAGATGTGCCTCGACCTTTGTCCCGTGTAGACTGAAGTAGCACCGACCTTGATATGCAACTGTGAGCATGTGCGTCGACCTTTGTCCTATGTTGGTCATGATGTGCATCGACCTAGATATGGCATAAACCAAATGTGCATTGACCTTATAAGAGACTAGTGTAGATGTGCACCGACCTAGGTCCTGCGCAGACTAGATGTGCATCGACCTTGGTCTTGCACCAGCTAAATTGACATCGACCTTGGTCTTACACAAGCTAAATGTGCATCGACCTTGGTCTTGCACAGACTGTATGTGCATCGACCTTGGTCTTGCACAGACTGGATGCGCATCGACCTTGTGATCGTAATGAACACTATATGCACCAACCTATTAACAATAGTCTAGCAATTTCAACATAGCAACCAGATGATTTTCACGCAAGTGCACAAACTCCAATGCACATATCTTGCAAATGATTATGATGACATCATTAAATCCAATGCACAAAAATCACTGCATAGTAATCAATCCTCATTAATACACAGTGTAATGGCTAAGTGCATAATCAAATACATATTGCATCATCATTCAATTTTCACGCAAACACATGATGACTTATAGTGTTTGCTATCATCAAAACCACTGGGACACAACAACCCTATCGAAGACTGCTATATCTTCAAGGACATTATTGAGTCCTTGATCAAGATGGGAGAATTGCAAATGAGGGAACACAAAGTTGATCCCCCACGCCCGCATGAAATGCCCACTCTGGGGGTAATAATTAACATGATATCTCTTTATCGGCAGCTACTCGAAGAAGTGGCAGAGACCTACACTCAACATACCTATGAGGCCTATATCCTAGCGTCGACAGAAGATCAAGGGAATTGGCACACCGTGTCATCAAAAACAAGAAGAAGGACAGTGCTTCGTTGCGGCCCAGGAATTCATATACGAGGTGTCACACCTCAACCAGAACTCCCAGTCGTGACCCCGGTCTGGCATGAGACGGCTCCTCAGCTGGTCATTAGAGGATTCACCAGCAATAAGAAGAAATACATCCCTATGCGGGTGCACAAAGAGGCTAATCCGGTGGTGACACGGCTTTAAGAAATCATCAATGGACTAGATGAATACAAGCAGCCCGAAATTCAGTCGGTCCAGCTGAAAGAATATGTCCCGTGGGAGCAGCTTGAATCCCTGAAATTAACAGAAGAGGCCAAAGCTAAAGCTGAAGAATCAGGCATATGGGATGTGCCTCCAAAAGAGCAGCCGCTGACTCTGAAGAAAAAGAAGAAGAAGTCCAAGAACAAAAGAAAAGGCCTCGCCATATCTTGCAACACCCTTGCGGCCCTATTTGAAACAGTCCGAATCTCTGACGAAGAAGATGAAGACATATGCCTCGCACCAGTAGAGGCAAATCAAGCTGAAGCTTCCACCTCCCAATATGCTACTTGGTCGGGAAGAAAATGGGGGCATCCTCCTGAAGCCAGCCACAACATCATGTTACGTGGTGAACCACCATACCAGGTTCCCCAGTCTGAAGTCAAAGGGGCAGAGATTCCTCCTCCACCAGGGCTCTACCCCGAGCATGCAAGTAGCAAGGACGTTCCCTCCTTCACTGAATTTCTGGCATCTTGAGAGGGTAGGCGGCCGCACCCATAGCCACAATGGAGGGTCAAGGTCACTCCTACCTTACCCTCAGGAGCATCTCCTCCAGCAGACAAAGACCGAGTAGGCATTCCAAGCTTCATCAAATTTATACAAGGAAAAGAGCTAGCCGAACCAGCGTAACGAGTTCAGGGGGAACCTGAAGAAAAAGAAGAATCACCTCTTGAGTCAGCTCCTCAAGAGCACGATGAAGGCAGGTGTAAAAGGTCTGAAGAATTGAGGTTGTCTAACGTCAGAAGCACCGGTAAAATAGTGAAGTAGCTGAAGAGAATCCCTACACACTTCTATGTCTGGGATATACTTTCCCTCGATGAAGAAACAAGACAAGCTATCATCATGGCCCTGCAAACCCTGGCATACTTTGAAAGCTATTTTGCTGAAGCACAGCCAGGGGTGGCTATGACATTTATAGAGGAAGATATGCTCCTACCTTCTGTCAATCACAACAGACCCCTTCATATGAAGGGGCAACTGAACAAGCAACCAATAAACAGAATACTGATTGACCGAGGAGTAGCAGTCAATATACTCCCCTATCGAGTATATCAGAAATAGTACTTCAATGTGCACCTGATCAAGGTTAGGGATATGAGAATTGCTGACTTCAACCAAAAATTTGAAGTCCCCATGGGTATGGTAGAGTTTGAACTCTCACTCGGTGACTTCACTACTAAAGTACAGTTTCATGTAATAAACTCTGACACATCATACAAGGCGCTACTGGGCCGGTCGTGGCTACATCAGAATCGGGCGGTGGCCTCTACCCTCCACCAGTACATACAATACCCTCAAAATGGGAAAGAAGAAAGAGTGTTCGCTGATTTACACCCTTTTGAGGTGTTTGAATGCTACTTGCTAGATGCATCTCTGTATCTAGAAAAGCTGAAGAAGCCCAACCCTCCAGCCCAGGACAAGGGGAAGAAGAAACTAGAAGCTGGCGACTAGTTCCCTCCGCCACTGCCAGGCTATGTGGCTCCCCCAGAGGTGTTACTTATATCCGAAGAAGAAGGAGTTCTCAGGGCAATTCAGCTCAGCATTTACCCTAAACCAGGGGCATTTAAACTTGAAGAAATACTCCGGGATGTCTGGGTCCCGCTGGGGATCATCAAGCCTGCAACTTATATAGACTGTCAGATAGTCGAAATATTGAAAACCATGGAGGTCCCCAAATCCTGATGGTCAGCTTACCATATTTTATGTGGCCAAGGAGCAGCCTGCAAAAGGAGATGATGATTGCAGATTCTCCAAAGAGATGCAAGATCCACATGTCCCAATCACGGGACTCCCATACATAACTAGCCGTACGGTCAAGCTGGCTAGGAAGCAGTAAATTCCCTTCTGTCAACCCTCCAATCAGAATAAAATGTTCAAAGAACTATGGTATCCACCAAATATGGACAGAAGACTGCTACAGATTACTCAGCACCCGAGGCTAGGTTTCTCTGTTGAAGATTGCCAAGAAGTCGACATGTTTTCCACCTGCACTGCAACAAGTGAAGACCCCCTAGAAGCAATTTATGATGAATACATAGGTGACTATGAACTAACCAAGCCATCGGCTGAATTAAAAGGCTCCGGCCCTCCCTGGCCATGGGCACACAATGATTTGCAAGGGCCAGAAGCTGAAGAAAACCATCCTGCCCCTAAGGGCATCCCACCTACAAGTCGGCACTTAAGCTGCATAGAATCTGCATCATTAGCATCAGGGCTATTTTCCCAGCCTAATAAACAGCCAACTGGCACAAAAGATGATAAAGTTCAGGGCGCGCCGCTAGTCGAGTGAGGGCAAGAGCATATTTGCGAAGCCCTTGAAGTTGAAGAGAATGATGAATGCTTCGTTGACTTATAGCTGACTCCTTCGGAAATAAAAGATGGCGGTTAAGCCACCTTCGACGAATTAGTAGAAGTAAACCTCGGCACAGGAGATGATCCTAGGCCAACCTTTCTTAGTGCCCTTTTGCTACCTGAGGAAAGGAGGGAATATACAAAGCTGTTGCAAGAATTCCGAGATTGCTTCGATTGGAATTATAAAGAAATGCCAGGCCTAAGCCCTACAGTCGCTCAACATATCTTGACTATTAACCCAGATGTCGAGCCCGTGAAGCAGTCACCTCGGTGAATGAGGCCAAAATTAATAATCCAAGTGTGCAAGGAGGTCCACTCACTAATAGATGTCGACTTCGTGGTCGAAAATGAATATACTACATGGCTGGCAAATATTGTGCCTGTCAAGAAGAAAAATGGTCAAATCTGGATCTGCATAGATTTCCACGATCTGAATAAAGCTTCTCTGAAGGTCAATTTTTTGGTGCCCATCACCGAAGTAAAGATCGACGCTACTACTGGCCATGAAGCATTGTCCTTTATGGATGGTTCATCTGGCTATAATCAAATCTGGATTGCGGAGCATGACCGGATCCACACGGCTTTCCGTTCGCCCAAAGGGATATTCCACTACAAATGGATACCTTTCAGTCTGAAGAATACTGGCGCCACTTACCAGAGGGTGATGACAAAGATTTTTGGCGAGTTTCTCTACAACAAAGTTGAATGCTACATTGACGACTTAGTCATCAAAACAAAGAAAAGGGAGGACCACCTGGCGGATCTCAGAATAATATTTGAAAGGTTGTGGCTGCATGAACTGAAAATGAACCCGATGAAGTATGCTTTTGGCATCTCCAGCAGAAAGTTCCTGGGCTTCATCGTCAAATATAGGGGAATTGAAATAGACCCCGCAAAAATCAAAGCTATTCAGGAGCTGCCTCCTCTGAGAAACCTGACAGAATTACTGTCATTGCAAGGCCGGCTAGCCTACATTCGTAGGTTCATTTCCAACTTGTCTGGGTGGTGCCAGCCGTTCCACAAATTAATGAAGAAGGATATGTTGAATCTCTACTATTTTGATGATGTCATATAGTAACTGTCAACTATTTATTTGATATGTCATTTAATTACTCTTGTTTAATGTGCTTAATTTGAGGGTGATTTGCATTAAAATCTAATATTTTGTTCATCAATGTGCATATCATTTCTGGGTATTTGGTCTTTGCAATTGCTCTTATACTTACTTGTATTTCCAAGTATTTCTCTGTTGCAAAGTCCGTGCATATTCATGCATTTGCTGTGTCCATGCATACATTAACCCCGTGCATACTGAGTCAGTGCATGTTGTTCTTTAAAGTCCGTGGACAATGTCCATAGTCAGTGCACTTTCTGGACTTAGTCAGTTTGCTGTTGTGTTTCATCAAGTCCATGCACGTTTTAACCCCGTGCAAATTCTTCCTTGGGTTCAACCCCGTGCATGTTTTGGACTCCACTTCACAAAGCCCATGCATACTGTGCATCTGTGTTACATGAAGTCCATGCATTGTTTGCCATCTTGCACACTTGCCTTTAGCTTAAGCCAAAGTCTGTGCAAACTTTCGAGTCCATGCATGTTTGTCACCAAGGCATTCTGCAATGCATTTTTCACTCCAAGTCCGTACACATCTCTTTATCAAAGTCCATGCATGTTTCACCCAAGCAATGAAGTCCATGCATATGTCAAGTCTGCAAAGTCCATGCATATGTCTTGGTTGTTTGAAAATCAAGTCTGTGCACGTTTCTACAAAGTCCTTGCACACTCTAGTCTGTGCATGTTTCAACTAAGTCTGTGCATTTCTTCAGCAATGAAGTCCGTGCATATTTCTTTGAAACTAAGTCTGTGTAACTTTTGTATCTGAAGTCTGCACAAATTGTTGCAAGGTCCGAGCATACAGAAGTCTTTGCACATCTCATGTCAGCGCACATGAAACCCGAGCACATCATGCCCATGCACATGATACCCCGTGCACATTTCTTCTTATCTTCAAAGTCCTTGCACGTCTTTATAAACCCCATGGACAAGATACCCCGTGCAAGTTTCTCATTGACACAAACCCTTTGCATTTATTCATAGAGTCCATGCACGTCAAACCCCATGTAGACTCTTCACTTAGAAACAAGTCCATGCTCAATATAAGTCCGAGCTCATTTAAAAGTCCTTGCACTTTCTGCTTGTAAACAAGTCTGTGCACCTTGTGCACATTTCAAAATGTTAACTCCGTGCATATTTCTCCTCTCTGTGTATGAACCTTATATTAATTCTATGATGGTTAAATTTGACAGGGATTCGATTATTTCTGAACAGGGGCTAGGGCACATGATCCGAGAGCCCTTGTCCTTGACACGTGGCAGAGAGACCTATTTTCCTCTGGAAGAATCCTAGGGCAAGAAGCATGGTCTCCACACTCCATCCTTCCTGGAAGCTCATATATATACTGCTGAAGCTCGTACCAAGCGAGAGGAGAAGGACTGAAGAAAAAGTACACTATCGATTGTCCTTCATCCTTGCTGAAGAAAAGTCTTCCATCTGAGAAAGAGAGAGAAGAGTTCAAAAAGAGAAGAGAGAGCCAGATTGAAGAGTTTGATCTGCTGTGGTCTCTGCTTCTATAGAAGCTACATTATTTTAGTTTTGAGAACTCGATTGATGTTTTTCTGTTTCTTCGTCTTCGAATTTTTCCTGTCATATAGTCTTGTTACCCTCTGAGTGTGTTCAGAGGAAGGGAGAAGATCTTCAGTTTTTCCCTCCATCGAGTTGGAGGAAGAGAGGATTGTTCCTCTGATCTGTAAGCTGTTGGGAGCAGTTTACTGGGTTTCCCTTTGCGATGTGCAAAGGAAGGGAGGTAGTTCCTCCTGTTAGTGTTCTACTTCTGGTAGCCAGAAGTTTGAGGAGGGTGTTCCTCGAGGGAAAGCTGTTCATCAGCATTTGTTAGCAGATTGAGTCTGCTGTGATCTTGTTGCATCAGCAAGGAAGCCTTACTCCGAGGAGTAAGGGGTGGACGTAGATTGCGGGTTGCAATCGAACCACCTAAAAAATCCTCTGTCTCATGTGGTTTGTTCTCTCCGATCTGTTATTTGATTGCTTGCACACCCATCGCTCGATCAACCTCTTCCCTGATAGTGCTTCTGTTCTTGAGTGTTGGCTCCTATTGCCTGCGTCGTGTTGAATAGTTTAAGTTAAACCAAATTGGGGGTGATCTATTCAACCCCTCCCCTTCTAGCTCACATTCTGCTTAGTTTGTCAATTGGTATTAGAGAGGGTTCCCTGAAATGTGGTCCAACGACCAGGGAAATTCTAGAATTAACTGTCCTCGCAGCTTTTTGGCTAAAGGACAATCTATCAGTCGTCCTCCATTTTTCGATGGAACTAACTATTTCTTCTGGAAGAACGGCATGGAGGTTTTTATACGAGCGTAGAGCCATAGATTGTGGAGAGTTATCACCACTGGACCTTATGAGCTACCTCCGAATGAGGATGCGTGGTCAGAAGAACAGGTAAAGCTTTCAGCTCTCAACTGGACCGCGCTAAACATTATTCAGTGTGCAGTTCACCCGGAGGAGTATGCCCAGATCTCGGCCTGCAAGACGGCGAAGAAGATGTGGGATGAACTGGCCTTGATCTACGAAGGTACCTCTCAAGTGAAGGCTACAAAGGTAAATCTCCTGACAAATATCTACTTTTTTATAGAATTTTGAAATATCTGATTTTTTAGATTTTTAAAATGGCTAGCCGCATTCTGGCAACGGGAGCCCTACCTAACCCACTAGGAATCCCCCAAGGTTGGCGTGCATTAAGGGTGATGATCCCTAGCCGAGCCTACCTCATTCACATGACAGTGTCTCTCCTAGGGTCATACCTTGGGTATGCTCCAGTCTTTAGAGAGAGGAACATAAGGAATCTTGGGGGTAAGCCTAGCGTAGGGACAGTTGCTTTAGGGCTCGAATCCCTGCCATGACAACCTAGTTGGAGATTCGGTCGATTACGCCAGGACTTTGTGTCCATCATCGAACCTTTATTCACTCTAGGCATGCATATGACCAGGCTCATAACGTCCCACGGGGAAACTATACTACCACTCTTGCCATGCCTAGTTTGATATTTACTTTTCTTGGAGTAATTTTCCCTCGCATTTTGTGCTTTAATGGACATTCTGGCTTTTTCCTTGATTTTTACGCCTTTTCTTTGGTTGATCTTTCTTTTCTTTTCCTTTTCTTTGTAGAATCAGGTCATAATGGACTACCCCTTTTTGAGACCTCTTCTTGTTGGAGTGACTAGGTTGGTCATCTCCCCCTTATTCACCCATTGCCTCTATACCTGGCCAAAGAGAGGAAACCAGGGACCTTGACCTTTCCTAGGCATGGCCAAAACAGAGACGGTGTCATATAGCAGAGGGAAAACCTGACTAGAGTCATCGTGTAGTGTGTGGATGTCGGGCTTGGGGTCCTCCTTTGTAATCAAGGGGAGGGACACCTTGCTACCAGGTTGTCATTAGCCTGACTCTAAGGATAAAAGCCATTCCACGTGTGAGATAGCTCCTCACCTTCCGCATTGACCAGATGACACGTGTTCCCTAGGTAAGCTTCTCTAACGACAAACAGCCCTTCCCAGTTAGCTTGTAACTTAGACCTAGGAGCTCCAGACCTAATGAATTTTCATTTCAAAATCATATCACCTACTTGGAATTTGCGTTCAATTATCTTCTTTTGAAAATAGCATGAGACTCTCTTTTGATAAATGGACACGTGATCGGCTGCATTTAGCCTCTTCTCATCCAAGAGCTCTAGTTGGACTAGCAATGCCTCCTGATGTTCATTGAGAATAAGTTCCTTATCGAGCTACACCCTTAGGGAATGGATTAAGATCTCATATGGGAGTACTGCCTCCATCCCGTAAGTGAGAGCATGGTGCACGTTCTACCTCATACATAAGGTTTGTGCATGAATGCTCCACAAGGTCTGTGCCTGTTTACATGCCAGCTGTTGCAAGGTCCGTGCACATCTCCTTTGAGCACACCAAAAGTCCATGTAATTGACGATTGCACAGCAACGTAGGTCAGTGCATGTTTCATTCCTGCATATGCAAGGTCCGTGCAAACTAGGTTCATGGCATATAGGGTCCGTGCATCTTTTGTATCATGTGCACACAAAGTCTGTGCATCTCTCAACCCTATAGCCATATTAAGTGTGTGCATGGTTTCATGTCTAAGTATACTTGCCATACAACACTATAAAGTCTGACCAAGTTTACCTTGTGGACATGTTAAGTCCGTGCACATCTATTATATCGCTCTCTCAAGTCCGTGCAATTCTCATATCTGTCTGACTATCTTATGCTAACTAAGTGTTTGACATAATGACAGGGACTTTTCTTAAAAGGCACCAGAGAAGAACCAGGAGATATGCTTGTGAACCTTAAGAAGGGCACGTGATCCGAGGCAGAAAGCTAAGTGCTGCTCGTGACACGTGGAAAGTCATTAAGCTCAGAAGCTATCACGTGTCCAATGGAACTCAGATCTGGATGGAAGTTTGGGTGGGAAATGTGGTTTTCACACGCCCATCTCACTGCTGCCTATAAGTAGAGGAATATTCGTAGAGAGAAGCAGCTGATCGCAACGGAGAGCAGAAACAACTTCTAGCTAGAGAGCAAGTTCGATCCAATAGAGCTAGCATCAGAAAAATTAAGAGAGAAGATCAGAGAGCTGTGAGCGCTGTGTGAGAAGAGGACTTGATAGTCTATTTTCGGTCTCGCGATTCATAACCATAGCCGATTCGCTCTTTGCTAAGAGCTACATTTGCATTTCGATTTTATGTTTTTCTTCATTTTGCTTTGAAACCTCATCGTTCAAGCTATGAGTCAGTGGCAGAGGAGCATTCCTCTGGTGGCAAAGCTGTAAGGCTCAGTGGTCTGGGATTGTGTTCCCCAAGCTGTGGATCAACTGTTGTAGGGAAGCCTTCCCCGAAGTTATAGATCAGTAGTATTGAAGCTGTGTATCAGCAGTGAAGCCACACTTGCGTAGTGTGGGGTAGACGTAGATCTCTAGATAGAGATCGAACCACCTAAAAACCTACTGTCTCGTGATTGCTTGATTCACGATGGTTTGATCGCGTAGATGGTTGCATAGGACTGATTGAGAATCGATCAAGAGCATATGCCTGCCACCAAACTGCATTCAACTCGTGTGTGCCTCAGACGAGCACAGGGTCGAGCAGCTCACGACGTTCATCGTAACTTATAGACTACAACACCGGTCCAAGAAATGGGCTAGAAGGGACAAGTCCATCATTTTTCACAAAGGAGACATGGTCCCTCCAGCCCCACTAGAAGATGATTTTGGCTGGTCCAGGTGAGCCGACAACACCCTTGAATCCATCCAAATTCTGGATGACCTGTCCCCTTGCATCCGAGAGATGTGCCTCAAGTAGCATATTTCCCAGTGGCAGGGCTCTGCGTAGCGGAGATATTTCCACGATCTCTGGACACCCTCACAAGTCTGGGGGCAACCTCCATTCTGCCAAAAGGATACCAGAGGTCTTCTTTATGACCAAGACCCAGACTTCTATGTCTACCATGCTGTCCATGTTGTGGGACCGATGCAGCCAGCCATTGACCCAGTTGTCTCCAACACCAAGTTTGACAGCTCGGGAGATGAGGGGGAGGAGATTTTAATCCCACTCCTGCCAAAACTAGTGCCCCAGTTCCAGCACCTGATGAGGCTCCCTCATCTGTCCACGAGGATATTGAGACGGAGAAGACCCCCGCGGCCTCCCAACTAATTGAAGAACCTAGTTCGCCACACTTTCCCCATGAGGAAGGTCTCCAGGACAAAGACCGTGAGGCACCGGCATTGGCGGACAACTCCGGCCAAGCCTTCGGGATGCCAGCCGATAGCTGTTAGTCTGACAAGGATGACCTAGGACAACTTCAATCCGAGTCTAGCAGCGATAATCACCCAGCCCCATCGGCTTCAACGGTCGACTCCGAGGACCCACGAGTGTACAAAGCCGACACTGAGGATGAAAATTTCATTGACTTCCAGCCAGCACCTCCCGAGCTAGAGGACGGTGGCCAGGCGACCATCGACGAACTTGCCAAAATTAATCTGGGCGAAGATAAAGCCTCTCCGCCAACATTCCTCAGTGCTCTCCTCATTGAGGCAGAGAGGCGGGACTACAAGCAACTTCTGCTCGAATACAAAGACTTCTTCGCCTGGACATACAAAGAGATGCCAAGGTTAAGTCCCTCCGCAGCAGAGCACAACCTGGCCATATCGCCCACAGCCATGCCAGTCAAACAACCCCAGCGGTGCATGCACCACGAGCTGGAACTCCAAGTTTCGACCGAGGTCAAAAAGATGGCGGAGGTCGTGTAATACCCTAATTAGACGAAAGGATAAGGAGGAAACTTACAACACAACACACCCTACCGACAGAAAAAGCAACTGAGCGAAACAAAAATAGATACCTTGGAAATAGAAGGCTGACTTTTCCCGTGGCATAAAATTGACTCGCTTGAGATGGCAGTCAACCACGGCGCCATAAAGTTCCAGCCAATCCATGCCTAGAATCGTATCGTACTCGGCCAACTGTAATACGTAAAGCATCGCTAGCAGTTTCTGACAACTGACGAGAATAGAATAATTTTTCAGGCACAGAGGAGTGGACATGTAATTGCCAGACGGCAACTCCACAAGCATCTCATGGGAAACTTCATCCATCAGCTCTTCGACACAAGCAATAAAATCCACAGAGACAAAAGAATTGGTCACACCCGAATCAAAAAGAACACGTGCTAAACGACCATAAATTGAAACCATACCTTTGACCAGATTTGACGCCAGCGCCTCCGCACGAGTGATGTGAGTAACCCTGGCTCTCAGCGGACGGCTAGCTACAGACGACTGCTGGGAAGGAGTGAGAACTGGTAAGTAGAACGGCTGAGGTTGAGGCGGCGGAGGAAGATGAAACTACAGCTGCTACGGTTGGGAAACCTGTGAGAACTGCACTGTCTTTGGCCTCAACGGATAGTCTCGGGAGATGTGCCCCAGCTGATCACAGTGGAAGCAAATAGTCGGTAGAGAACATGGCACGCCCGGATGGCTGCCACCACACTTGGAACACAACCTCGGCTGAGAAGTAGCAAAATCCTGACGCGGTTGAACAGAAGAAATGGACTGCTGACTCGGATCAGAAAACGTCGACTGATCGAACTTCTTTTTCTTGGACTTCATAAATCGGAATCCCTTGCCCTGGGATTACGGGAAGGAAATACCACCGGTAGCAGAGAAAGCGGGAGGAGCTCCTGGAATAGACGGCTGGTAGGGCGATTGATGCTACACGGCCGGCTGAACCATCCCAGCTTGAGGAAGTCCCTGGGTCCTCGCCAAGTCCAACTCTAACGCAACGGCTGCCTGGTACGTAGAATCTAACTCAGCTACAGGGCTCGTGAACAACGGCAAGCTCTACTCTACTTTTAGTCAGCATAGAAACTGCTGAGTCCTCACGGCTTCATCAGTAAAAATGTAGGGCGCATACCGACCCAACTCAATGAACTTGTCTTGGTATTGTAGCACTGACATCTCACCCTGCGTCAGCTCCAGAAACTGGTACATCTTTTGTCTTGGACCTATCAGATAATAGACCTAAAAAGGGGTACTCTCTTGACAAAATAGCATCTAGACAAAGATCTTCTTTTTATCAAGGACCAATCAGATTTTTGTTAGGAAAAATACCTTTTTACTTCATGCTCTACCTATAAATACAAGGGGCTACTTGCAAGGTAGAAGTTGCACTTTACAAGAGAAGAAAAGGGAGGGAAAGGCTGAAGGAGTGAACGTAGCTCCTGAAGAGAAGAAAGAGAGTTTGAGCAGAGAAAGAAGAAGAGAGAAAGAGAATAACTGAGAGAGATCTGTTCTTGTTGAAAAGTAGACTAAAGTTGTCTGCCTAAAACTACTATGCTTGCATCTTAAAATGCTTCCAGACTTTGAATCTGAAGGTACATTATGTTTTCTTGACTTCGTCTCTTGTGTATTTTCTTTTGCTTTTCATTTTCTCTTTTCCCCTCTAAAGATTTTTGTGTAGCAAAGCCCTTGCGGCATGGTAGGGTGTTTTCAAATCCCTGTTTTGGGATTGTGTGTGTTCTTGCTGGTTTCCAACATGTGTGCGTGTGAGGGGGATGTTCCTCATTGTCAAGCTGTGTGACAGCTAATGTATGCAATGGAATTCGCATGTATGTGTAGTGTTTTGCTTGCACAAGAGTGAAGCCTCACTGTGTTGGTGAGGGGTGGACGTAGGCTTGAAAGGTTACAGCCGAACCACCTTAAAAACTCCTTGAGCAGTTGTACGCTTGTGTGGTTGATCCATTTCCTCTACCTCCATTCATAGGCATTTAAGCTATTTCCATCTTTGCTCTGCATGAGAACAAACTGTAGTGTCATTGATCAACGGTTTTTGCACACACCCACTTAAAAGTAGTTTTCTACACAATCAACCGAAAGCACTTGTTCACAATCCTGAGTAGGGACAATTGTTAGTTCTTTACGCCAGCTCGCTTCCTACTTGTAAAATATTTTTTTGTGGGTAACATTTTAGAACTGATCTATTCACCCCCCTCTAGATCCATTCACATCATCAAATAGTTGGTATCAGAGTAGGTTCCCTAGCGATGTGGTCCAACAACCAGGGAAGATTTGATGGGAATGCCCCTCTCATCTTTATAGCTAAGGGACACTCTATCAATCGACCCCCATTCTTTGATGGGCAAAATTATACATAGTGGAAGAACCAGATGGAAGCCTTTCTTCGCGCCCAGGATCATCTGATCTAGCTGGTAGTAAGTGGGGGTCCTTTTGGATTATTAATTTGTGTATGTGTGGGTATAATTTCTCCATAGTTATCTCAATTTTCTCCCATTTGTTTTGATCGCGACTGTATCCAGAACCGCGTCCATGGATGCGACCATGGTTAAGACCGCGTTATCTGTCTTCTCATTTGATGTCACTGCATTATGTGGTCATGCTTGTCCTGTGTTATTTTGTGATCATTTTGATCTCTTGAGGATGTGGTATCAATTATGACTGTGATCTTTATCGCTCTCCCTATGTGCATCGTGTTCAGGTAAGTCCCTACCTGAGAGATCTTTTGTCATATCATTCATCAGGTTTCTGCTTGTTATCTTCTCTATTGGCATATCATGCACTTCTTGTATGTTATTCTACATTCATTTTGCCATGTTCTTCTTCCTATCTTCTTGATTTAGCTTAGATTTTTACATTAGCCTGCATTCTAGGGTATTTGGTTGAGAGACCTCCTCTCTCTACACTTTTAGGATCACGTATAGTCTCTTGGAATTGGAAAGACCCTCCAATTGAGCACTCTATCTCATTGAATCAAAATCTCCTTTTCTAAGACCTCCAAAAGTCTCTGCACCCATGGATTCCCTCGCAGACGCTGGGTACGTTCTACCTTGAAGTTTCCTGGGATTAGTTGGCCTAAAACATGGTGAGAGAGAGCTTACCTAATTGACACCGAAGTGAACTACATTGAAACTAGGTTCCCACCTTGAGTGAATCATATCAAACTTTGTTAAAATTCATTTAATTCACCTCAAGGAAGAAATAAAAATCAAGCATAAATATCACACATTGTGTGATATCTTTGCAACATTGCTTTGTTTGAAGTATTGTTTGCTTGCATAATATTTGACTTGAGTAATCAAATTAGCATGACCAATTCAACATATAATCATGAGGGTGAGCAATCAAGCACATCTTATAATCCTCAATCTCATAGTTCCAACGACAATCTTCCTAAGGGATCATGCCTTTATTCTCATGGTCTTGCCTGACCTATGGGCAATTCTCAATCTTATGGTCCTTTACACCAATCTCGAACAACTATTCCTCTGGAACCATCTCCTCCACCTAGAGAGACGGTCTCCCAAGATTTGCAACTCACCCCTCAACAAGCCCAAGCTCTTAAGGCTATTATTGAGGGTCTACCTTCATCATTACATCCTCCTTCTATTCCTTCACGGGTGGCCCATCACCCACATCCTTTTATCCATCATCCTCCTCGGGTGGCCCATCACTTTTCAATCTCAGAACATGCTTGTTGATGCACTGGCATCCCTCACCTCCTCTTTATCTTTCCCTCTCAGTCAGAGCACTGAAACTATCATCGTTCAAAGACTAGACGCACCCTCTCTTCAGCATCCTTGGTATGCCAACCTTAGGAAAACTGTAGAAGTGAGGCTAAGAAGGAAGAATTAAAGGAAGTGTCTTTGACAGAATTAGAAGAGATCCTGGAGGAAGAAGAATTACCCTGGTACCACGAGATCGAACTGTATTGCAAAGATGGATCATTCCCAGAAGGGGCGAATGCCGAGCAGCGTAAGGCAATCAGAAGAGCCACCTCAAAGTACACTATCATTGCTGGAGAACTGTACATGCGTGCTACTAATGGAATGCTCATGAGATGCTTAGATGATGATGAAGCTTGGAAGGTGACCGAAGCAGTCCATTCTAGTGAGTGTAGAGGTCATGTCAATGGCCAGGCTTTAGCAAAAAAAATCCTTAGGCAGGGTTATTACTAGCCCACTCTAGAGGAAGATTGCTCCCTCTATGTCCGACGGTGTCTTAAATGCCAACTCCATACTGATGAAATCCATGCTCTTGCTTCATCTCTTCATCCTCTTGCTGCTCCTTGGCCATTCTCCATGTGGGCTTTCGACGTTGTCGGCCCGCTTGGTGATCCCAACTCTCAGACCAAGCAAAAATCCTTCATCCTTACCGCCACTGAGTACTTCACCAAGTGGGCTGAAGTTGAAGCGTACACGGAGATTAAAGCAACGACGGTGTGTCGCTTCATCATGAAGAACATCATTTCGCAGTTCGGAGTGCCGAGCAGCATCATCACCGACAATGGGCCCCAGTTCATCTCTCAAGAGCTCAAGGACCTATGTAAGAAGTTCAATATTGCATTGCATCATTCATCTCCATATTATCCTCAAGGTAACGGCCAAGTCGAAGTCACTAATAAAACCCTTCTTAAAATCATAAAGAAAACGTGTGAATCTTACAAATTCTCCAATTAGCCAGAAAGGTTAGTGGAAGCTCTATGGGCTTACCGTACCTTCGTCTGTACTCCTATGGGGCAAACTCCCTATGCTCTCACATACGAAATGGAGGCGGTGCTCCCATACGGGATCCTGATCCCTTCTCTAAGAGTCCACCTTGATAAGGAACTTAATCTCAATGAACGTCGAGAGGCGCTGCTCATCCAGTTGGAACTCTTAGATGAGAAGAGGATGAACGTGGCCGATCGACAAACAATGTGCTAACTTCTTCTGGGGAGGCAGCGAGGATTCTATGAAATGGCATTGGGTGGCTTGGTGTAATCTGGAAAAGCCTTTTAACAAAGGCGGGCTTGGATTCTGGAGCTTGGATCATGTCCAAGTGGCACTATTAGTCAAGCACATTTGGCATATATTGTATGGTTCCTCTTTCTGGGTTATGTATGCGAGGCAAAGGTACTTGAAAATACACTTTCATGATGTCCCTTGTACCTTCCCGGCAGGAATTTCCAAGAGTTCATTCAGCTTAGCTAGGACAATGATACTGAATAATTCAAGGTTGATTGCGGGGAAAGGTAATAGCATTGATTTTCTTAGAGATGTGTGGATTGGGGATCAGGCTCTAACCAATTTCCTCACACCAGACACTAGTGGGGCCAGTGCACAGGGTCCCATGGTATCAGTTGGAGATATGTTATTGAATGAATCTCATCCTTTGTGGAGCAGGTTGAAAGTTAGTCGATAGGAAATCAAAGTTCAGCTGGGTTCTAAGGAGGACGTATGCATTTGGGCACCTTCTCCCTCTGGGGACTTCAGTGTTAAATCGACATATGAGCTGGCTCGATCTATCGGTGTAAAAAGAAATGGATTTTTGAAGCTATGGCTTTTGTCGATCTCACCCAGGGCGACAATATTCACCTGGAGGCTGTTATATAGGGCAGTGCCGGTGGATAGCAGAATTAGCGATTGTGGGGTGTTGATCGCTTCCAAGTGTGAGTGCTGCAGGAGTCCCGAGCAAGAAGACTTGGATCATCTATTCATCTTGGGGGAACTGGCAACGAACATGTAGCGTTGGTTAGTGCTTTTGTTAGGGAGCAAGAGGATGTTTAGCCACCATATCACTAGTCGCTTCTGGGATATCATCACCAACGCTAATATAAACTCAGCTTTCCAGTTTGTAGGGTTGTATGCGTTTATGCTCATGGTGTGGGAGATATGGAAGGTGAGGTGTTCGGTCAGGTTTGAAGGGAGGAGGGTCAGCACTGAGCAGTTTCAATGGAGTATTAGCATGCAGATCCAACAAGCCTTAGAGAGAATGTCATTCTCGAGACCTATGTCAGCAGAGGAAGCTAAGATTTTATAGAGATACAATTTCAAGCCAAGGGTGAAGATTAAATTGCTGGTCACAATGGTGCGATCCCTGGCCAAGGTCAATTACACTTTGCATGTGGATGGGGCTACCAAAGGGAGCCGTGGTATATGCGGTAGCAATTGTAGAAGGAGAAAAGGGGATTATAGCTAAGAAATTGGGAGACTTATAGGGCAGGTCATGGTTGAAACCTTGGCACCGGCTGAGAAACCCACGTAGGAATGTATGTAAAGAAGGGGACCTAGGAAGATCATCAGACAACAGTCTGACCCAGGAAGGAGTCAGCAGCAAAGGCTGAGAAGAATGAATGGAGAAAATGACAGAAAGGGATCCATCAATGACAACGTCCTCTTGGTGAGGATTGCTCGGAGTTCTAGCACCGGCTATGGCATTTTCTGGCACATTGGAGATCACAAGCGGCCCTTCTAGGTGCTAAGGTGAGAACATTCGCTACAGTGCGATGAAAATATCATGTATGTCAAACCATTTGTTCCATTCACAATCTGGGTCATCAAACTTTCCCTTCTTGAGAGCCCTTAACCAACCTCCAGCTAAGTAGGCAATCTTTGAACCCCCATGTGATTCTTGTGGATAGCCTCCCAATTGTACAACATGCCCCTTCTTGAAATGAGAATATAAGGACCATGTAAGGGGTTTTCCATCTACTTCTATTGGCCCTTGAAAGCCCAGGCCAGCCCTGAGGACTAACCTTATTTTCTTTGGTGGTCTCAGTCTCCCCTGTAATTATTCCCCTAAACCTTTGCCCTGCTGGTAGCCTAAGTTCTACATGATCTCCCATTCTTTGGAATGAGAAGGGAGATGTGACATTGGTGTAGCGGGCGGCTTTTCTTGCGTTGGTGGGGCACGACAGGGGTCACATACATCTAGTAGTGAAAGAATAGGACTATGGGTCGGTCAGACAGAGGGCAAGGAAGTGGTAATAGCATCCATCATAGGGAGAAGGGGCATGCTAAACACTTTAACAATCCGTCCCTTGTATGGAAAGTTCAAGCATTGGTGGTTGGTAGAAGGGATGACATTCATTGCTTCTATATAAGAACGACCCAATATGCCTTTAAATGTGGGCCCATGTCGAAGATGTGAAACTCTGTAGGAACGATGACAGGACCCACTTCTACATTCAGTGTAATCATTCCCTGTGGTGGCTTTTTGCTATTATCATATGCCGTGACTGTGATCGCCGAAGGCCTTATCTGTTCTGTGTCAACCCCACATAATACGAAGGAGTTCATGGAAATCACATTGATTGATGCACCTATATCCACCAGGCACGAGTTCACAGACACCCCATTGATCTTCACCGTAATGCACAACACATACTTTCGAGCTTCCACAGAGATATAACAGTAAGCAATTAAATTTCATTAGATCGGTTTGCTAAAGTAGTAGAAATAAAATTACTTTTTAATCAACAGTTTAAATTTAACAATTATATACCAGAGTCTAGTCCAAAGGAAAGACAACAAGCCTAACAGTACAGTCGACAGAACAGAAAAGACGTACTAGAAAGTCAGGGGAAGCCCAACGAAGGTACCAGCTGGCAACTACGAACTCGCACACCAGGAACCGTAGAAGCAGCATGAACAACGACCCACCTGAAAAGCAAAGGTGAGTCTCGTGTCACTGGATCAGTAGGGGTCACGTGGATCCCCACTGGAAAACACGCAGTAACACGCTAAAACAGCAGGTAAACAACAGGTGTAGTAAAGCAGGAAAACTAAACTACAAAGCTGTAAAAAAAGGGTAGTAGGAGTAGGGAGCAACTAAGTATAGGGAAGTTAAAAGGAAAGGGAAGAAGTCGTACTAGATGAGCACGACTATCGAACTAACCTCGGCCCCCGAAACTACTCTAAGCAAACGCTACACCAAACAAAGATAGAAGGGTGAACTCTGAACTAGGAAAAGCCAGAAGCTTACCGAACTGTCGACACGACGCCAGGCTCTAAACGAAGACCTGCAAGAACAACAAGAAAGCATAGGAAAATCTAGACAGACTCAGACCCAGATGACACGACTAACACGTCGTGCACACTGCCCCATACAAGATCAGAATGTCGTGCAGGCGACAGACACTGACCTCGAGTACAGCCACGAGAGGGCTGACCCGGGAGGTCACGATGCACAAGAAACGCGAGGAGAACCGCGAAGAGCCATGTGCCACGTGACAAAGCAACCCCTCACTATAAGAAAGGCCAAACGCGTCTACTGAGCCAGTGCCTAGGAAGATGAAATCTCAGCTACGCTCTGGAAAGAACCAGAAATAGAACTATCGTATCGAGAACTAGTCAAGGTCACGCCTGTCGACGTGAGTCTAAAGCCCCTAACCACGTGTGCACACACTAGCCGTAGACCACTAAGCTAGGCCTATAGCTAGTTTTCTCCCTCCGCAGACGCTGCGGTCAAGGGCAATAGTACTGCCAAATCGGGAGCCCACGAAAACTAGCTTAAAAACTGCATATCGGGAAAGTACCCCATAACAAGAGCCGTCACGCCGAAGCGTGCCGTAAGGCGACAACTAGTGAAGGCTTGCAAGACACAGAGACTCAAAGCACGAGTGCAGAAGTACAGACATGCAAGAGAGCACTATCGCACGTACTTTGAAGCACCAATGGCAGCACAAGAAACTACCGATAGACTCAGGACAAGGCAACTATACCTGCTCACGTAACGATCCTTGAGTCAGATGACTCGGAGGCAAGATCGTCACAGATAGCGGAACAAGCTGTCAATCGGTCTACTCCTAAGCCAGAGGAAATGACGCTCTGCCGAAAATGACTCACGGAGAGCCGAGGGAACACCGACGACCCTCAGTACACCTGGACACGTAAACTGTGGTAAGACGATACCTCGAGGCATCCAGAAACACAGTCTCGAATTGGACAAAGCCGTCGAGACACATACAAGGTCACATGTCAACCCCTGGTCTCACCGGGTTGACCGGAACCCGACATGACACAAATACACAGAGACATACATAGCATGCACAAGCACTCCTGGCCGTCCCATCATGGTCACTGCCCTCATAGGATGTCAACAGACACCCACGGGTCACGGGCAAACCACGAGATCAAGCCAAGACAAGCAGAAATCAGAGCGGTGGACAACGACAACACTCTAGGCAAAGCGAACCATCACTCAACCACAAAGTGAACCCGGCAGTCAAGGAATAGCTACTATGAAAGCAGTGATAACGACACTGGAAGTTCTAGATTGAGTCGTTAGGGTACTGTTGTAGTCAAGAAAAAGACCACACCCAGTCACCTAAACCGACCGATCTAGAAACTACCGACACACAGACACCGCCCTAAAACACCACTTAAGAGAGACAGACATACAGAGCAGACATAGAACCAAGCAATGGCCATTACGGCCACAACAGGACTATAACACACCTCTATAGGGGCGTTACCTGCTCTAACGCACCAGAGTGGGGGCGCCAGGGCAAACAGACTTGAAATCCAATACAGACCATGTAACGCACCAAGATAGGCACGTCACATTAGCATAACGCACTAGGACGAGGACGTTATGGCCAACAGACCAGAACTCAAACCAAGGGGAATATAACGGACCTCCGTAGGCGCGCTATACTAGTATAACGTGCTAGGACATGGGCGTTATATCCAATAGACCCAAAACACTAACACGGGCAAGAGACATATAACGGACCAGGTTGAGTCCGCCACAGCCACATGGCGCATGGGGGTAGGTGCGTTACACCAACCACCATAGCCAGACAAATGCCAGTCAGGCACAATATAACGGTCTCACACTGGTGCGTTACCTAAACTATAACGCATAGGGACAGACCCGTTAAATGAACTGACTGACCCAGTCTTCAAGAAAGCACAGTCGTCAAGGGTCTGACGCAGCAGTAGGCCTCAAAAATCACAGCATGTAATGCACCAAGCCAAGCACGTTACAGGAATGTGGTGGTCCCACTATGGTCCATCACACCCCAAACATAATACACCAACACGGGTGCGTTACAGTCATGTAACGGTCCAGTACTGGTCCGTCACACGACCCCAACCTCGAAGAACGCAAAATGACCACGGTTGTGGCAGTCTATCGAGGCACCGTCACATAGTGTGATGGTCTCTGGAGGGACCGTCACACAAATCCGGCAAGCAAAACAAGGGAACGGTCGAATCGGCCCATTCCACGCCCCATCCACGCCGAAGCGTAGGGGAAACAATGCCACGCGATGAAAAATAACCCGTGGAGGCTAAAAATACCACATGCATCCACTAAAACGCGAGATTGGGACGATTCCAACGAATTGACCCAAATCTAGTCACTGGAGTTCCCGGACTCCTATCGGCCCCAAATGATAACCGATCGACACAAAACTGGTGGACTTGGGATCCTAACATCCCAGCGGTCAATTTGACACTAACTACATCGAGAAAGGTTGCCATTTTTTGACAAACCCTAGAAACCCCAAAGACATCGATTTGCACTAAACTGGCCCGATCTCCCCTGATCAAGCACCAATCTACGCAAAATTACAGGAAAAATATAGAGGATGAAGTGACGATCCATCTCCCCACCTCCACCGATGAAACCATGCATCGAGGCGACTAAACCATGTCGAAAACCACCATGTGAACCGAACCATCGGCTTTGAATCCACCATTCAGGATCGCGCCAGAACCGCACTGATTCTCACTCCACCACGTGTCTCAGCAACCTCCCGGCGTCGTCACCTTGCCCATGATCCCCTCAGTCTACAACCGAAGGCGAAGAGGCGAGAGAACGAGAGAGAACGGGAGAGAGAGAGTGAGATGGCGTGAGAGAAGAGAGAGGCTGTGTTTAGACTCTGGTGACTAAACCAGGGCCCTTTGGATTTTATCTTCCCAGCCGTGGCTTTCTTGAAAGCTGGGAGACTGCCCGAGACACCAACTCTTCGCCGTTTGGTTCAGATGCTGAACATTGCCATTGCCACCTGGTTTTCCGTAGTTGCCGTCCTGGGTTGCATAGGCGCAATCAGGTTTATCATCGTGGACATCAAGACTTACAGATTTTTCCATGATATGTAAACCCAAGGAAAGCAACTCCTAAATTTGTGCGGATGATGGCAGGTGGTTTTGTGAGTCAAAGCAGCATGAGATTTCAAGGATGTCCTGGGCAGAAGAGAATTTCACAATGCTTGACAATAAAATAGCTGTTTCCTCGCCTCTAAAAGTTAAGAGCTATTTTTTTATGTGTAGATTTCTAGAGATTGCTCGGAATATTTTATCGAACAATCTGAAAACAGGAATGTCTGAGACGTTGACATCAAATCAAAATTAGGAGACCTTTCACTCCAACGTCTAAACATGGTTGGTTGATTTGTGCCGGATCGACGCAAATCGGTGGACTCACATGGTACTGTGGCGAACTCGGGTAGTGGTGCGGCACGAGATTGTTCGGGTCATCTAAAAGGCTAAATTAGATGAGTCGATCCGAGTCAAATAGACATGTGTGGTACTAGAACAGCTCCAAATCAGCTACTCCTAACGAGTAGACAAACCTTGAGTTTGAGACATCAGGTGGGAATTCTCCATGATCCCGGTGCAAGTTACAGGGCCGATGGGATGTGTAAATGTGTCACTTGCTTTACAATCTTGACCCACTAACGAATGATATGTAAAGGCACATTCGGATTGTACGTGCCAATCGGGTTGGGCTAAGTTAGCGGGAGGCCCAGTTTAAATACGGCCCGGGCCGGGGCCGTGACCGTGAGTAATCTACTTCGGTCATCGAGTTCGACGAGAACCAGGAGGAATAGTGGGAGGGAGTGAAGGGAAAAAGGGACGCGGAGGGGCAGAGGCGGGCGCGGTCAGGGAGGTCCGCGGGGGTGGGGAAAGTCCTCTTGCGGCGGTCGCGGTCACGACCGCTCCCCCCCCGCCCCCCCGGCTCATAACCTCCACCCACGACCCGAGAAAGAACCGCCGGCGGCCCCCACCTTCCATCTCCCTCCGCGACTGCCCCGCCTCGATATTTGTGGGTTGGTGATCCTGTTTGCCAGCCTAAAAGCCCATTCATCAACGTACTTTTACAAGGACTGAGCACTGAGCGACCGAACCACCTTAAAATCTTGTGGCTCCCGTGGTTTGTATGCTTGCTTGTCTCTGCACTAGATGTTTGTTTAGGCGTGTTGTCTCATTCTTGTACTCGCATTCAACTTCACAAGGTTACTTAATCCTTCTCCATAGCTGCATAGTTTTTTATCTTTAGATTGTTTGCGAAAGAAAGGGACTGATCTATTCACCCCTCCCCTTTAGATCCGCCTATCACATTCTAGCACGTGGTATCAGAGCTAGTCTCTCTGTATGTGGTCTAACGACCTTGAAAGAAACGGTGAAATGGCGGCTAAGGGTCACATGCTCGAAGGGCATTCCATTAATAGACCACCCTTTTTCACTGGGTCAAATTATCCTTACTGGAAAAACCGTATGCAGGTATTTATCCGGGCCCAGGATCATGAAATATGGCGAGTGGTGAGCAAAGGTCCTTATGAGCTGCCCGACAATGAAGATACATGGACCAAAGAGCAAATCAGAAGATCTACATTGAACTGGGGTGCCAAGCACATAATGCAGTGCTCCCTTCATCCGGTGGAATTTTCAAGAGTATCGACGTGTGCCACGGCCAAAGAGATGTGGGACTGTCTTGACGTAATTTATGAAGGAACATTCCAGGTACGTGAAACTAAGGCAAACACGTTAATTTCAGAATATGAGAAATTTAGAATGAAGTCTGATGAGTCAATTTCAGATATGTATGCTAGGTTAACAATGCTTACTAACAGCTTGACATAATTAGGAAAAAGCTACTCCGAGCAAGAGATTGTGAGGAAGATTCTCAGATCATTGACTCCTGCATGGCATACCAAGGCTACAGTAGTTGAAGAGTCCAAGGATCTGGCAACTACTAAAGTGGAAGAGCTCATAGGGTCTCTGATGACCTATGAGATGAACTTGAAGAACAATGAAGCAGAGGTAAGTAAGAAAAAGTTTCTAGCTTTAAAGGTTGGACCAAGCAACCAGGATACCTCTGATGAAGGTGAGTCTTCAAGTAGCAACCAAGACGAGGACGAAGTAGCCATGCTTACTCGAAAATTCAGAAGATTCCTAAGAAAGGAACATAAGGGCTTCACAAAAAGGAAGTCTCAGGTAAAGAAAGATTTTAGGTCAAAACCTAAGAATTTTAAGAAGATTGAAAAGCTCATTTGTTACTCATGCAGGAAACCCAGACACATCAAGTCCGAATGTCCAGAAGGAGTAAAGAAAACAATGCCAAAATAGAAGGGCCCCTCAAGTTGAGCATAAATATCACACATGCTCAGCTTGCATAAAGTCAAAGTAAATTGAGCTTTAGTCAGAACTTTGGTGAAGAGGTCTGTGGCTTGATGTTAAGCTTCAAATGGCAAACACAACTCTCCAGAATCTAACTTTTCTAGAATAAAATGCCAATCAATCTCGATATGTTTGGCCTGGTCATGTTGCACTACATTGTTAGCAATGTTAATTGGTGCTTTATTGTCACACTAAAGCTTCATAGGTAACTCTACTTGAACTCCTAGATCACTCAGGAGAAGCCTCAACCAATGCAACTCAGTAAGACCAGGTGTTATTGCTCTGTACTCTGCTTCAGCACACTAGACCTGCACAAACAGTTTGTTTCTTGCTCCTCCATATAAGTACCAAGCAAAGTGCAATACCCAATAGTAGACCTTCTATCATCCTTAGAACCTGCCTAGTCTACACATCAGCATAGCCGTCAATCTTCAGATGGTTTGTCTTCTTGAAAAGAATACCTTCGACGGACAAGACTTTAGCTATCATAGAATGTGTTTCACAGCTTTCATGTGAGACGTCCGACGAACATGCATATGCTGACCCACAACATATGATTAGCCAGGCTGGGTCAAAAATAGATACAGAAGCTTGCCAACCAAATGCTGATACAAACCATAATCCTCTAGAGTCGTTGACCATCTTGTTCTGTCAACCCGTGATTGAGTTCAATTGGAGTAGTTACAAGCTTGCATCCCAATTTCCCTTTCTCAGCCAGTACGTCAAGAATAACTTTTCTCTGACAAATATAAATTCCTTCCTGCAACCTAGCCACCTCTATTCCTAGGAAGTATTTTAAATCTCCTAGATCTTTCCACCTTTAAACTTTGGACTTCAACCGTATCATCTTCTATGACGATCATATCATCGACCTACACAAAAAGGACCGTTGTTATATAACCATCCTTCCATCTAACAAACAATGTATGATCAGCATTTGACTATTTCATGGCATGACAGAGTTGATCAAACCAGGCCCAAAGTGACTGTTTCAACTCATACAGAGCTTTGTTGAGTCTATAGACCTTCCGTTGTGTGTCAACACCAGGAGAAAACAATCTATAGACTTCTTCCTACAGATCACCATTCAAAAAAGTATTTTTCACATCCACCTGACAAAGAGCCCAAGAATGTTCCACAACAAGGGACAAAATCACCCGACAAATTTTATCTTTGCCACAGGGACAAAGGTCAAAATACACAAGATAACCATGGTCAATATGATGTTGCCCAAGTCAACATTCTTAGTCAACCTGGTCAACTCCACTATTGCCAATCATTCAAAACACACTTCAAAATACACATTCAAAACACCTTCAGCTCACAGCAGTCTACATACTGCTGAACAAACTAGAGGAGATCCAACATCTCGGGTTGTTTGGAGGCCTAGGTTTGTTCTGCCTTCTCATGCAGTAGTTTCTTTAGAAGCTCTATCTCATGTCGATACTTCTATAGTAGCATTAACACTAATGGATCCTGTGTTGCCGTGCTAGGGATGTCTTCAATTGTTTCCCCTGAAGCACCTTCAGGCGAAGTGGTTAGTAGCACTTCATCTTCTTTAGTTACCACTACATTAGCAATCAGCGTAGTGACCTCTTCACAAGCTAGTTATTTTTCCTTCACTACCCCGAGCATTTCTTTTGCGGCTTCGCTTCTTTTGGTATTTGGCCCTAGCCTTTCGAATAATCAGGCCAGTTCCTGGGACTCCTGAGGCAGACTCCCATATTTGCTGGCCACTCCGACCATGTTGCAAGCAAAAACATGCATCTCTTTCTTCTATCTGTAGAGCTTCCTCTTTGTTTGGCCGGGGAAGGTCAATCTCTCAAACTCAGATATTCTTCTTTTCTCCTCCACCTATGGAGGGGCTTCATCGGCCTTGCAATCTAGGCCGTCTTCATATCCATTGTCATCAACAGATGATGTCATACCTTTTTCTTCTTCTTCTTCTTCAGTAGACATCGATAAACGGTCTTCTTCTTTAGCCATAGCCACTTGGAGTAGTCGCTGCTGGCCTAATGATGGGTTTCCCAGACCTCTAAAGTAACTTCGGAGCATATTGGTCATTTCTTCTTGACCACGTCCTTTGTGGAGGAAGGGGGATACTTGCTACCCTCGCATCGGAGGGATGTAAGCTAGCCGGGCTCTCCCAACAGGTTGATCAAATCTTCTCCCTACTGTAGGGATGTTGGCCTGTCGGGCGTAGGCCCTAAAGGTGGCACAGCGTGGAGGGTCCATAGCCATTTCTTCTCTTCTCGAGGCCAAGCCCCTCTCATTCCTCTTCCTTGCCTCCATGGGCTTGGGTTTGTAACAGACATGTGCACTTTGACAGACAGGTTGGATCTTCTGGGGGACCCACATTTGCTTAAATATCTTCGGCCTTGGGGCCAGCTCTCTTCGGCCTTGACGGCCAGCTTCTTCCTTTTCAGCTATATAGCGTCTCATTTGCGTCTTATGTATCGGCCGTCTCGACCTTTGGCTAGGACGGTCTGCGACGGACGGCTCGACCCGTCCCAGAATGATTTGTCAAACCCTACATAACAGGTGATGGTGTCATCACCTGGTGTCACAGTGATAACATTCTACCCATATATAAAAGTGACGCAAACAAACATATGTCCTCCACGCTCGATACTGCAGCAAGGAATGAGTAATGCTGGCTGCACACCAACCCCTAATTATGCCCCTGTGAGGGGTGCAGCGGGTCTTTTTGTGAAAACTTTAAGGTGTAGTGAGCCTTAATGGCAGGGAATGGATCCCCCCCTTGCACGTAGGGTATAATCTCTAGCAAAATTGAAAGGTAGAGTCTTGTTTGATGGTTTGTGCCTGACTGATTAGGCCAATTGGTAATTAAGATTTTATGAGATAATCAATAGAATAGTATAATCTCTAGCAAAAATAAAAGCTTATGTAACAGAGTAGTAAGAGATATAAGATCATTTCCTATATATGATATACCAATTGGCCTCGATCGGTCAAGCACAAACCATCAAGCAAGACTCTTGCTTTAGCAACAAAATTGGGACTAGGTCCTCAGAAGATGAACAAAGGAAGTTTCCTCAGACCAACGTGATGGGTCGACCGGGTAGAGCAAACTACAACGCGGTGATATAATGTGGTTGTGTGGCGGAACTCCGATCCTCTCAGGACAGATGAGCAGTAGAGCGCTGCAACAAGCGTGCCTCAACGGCGATGTGGCCGCACTCCACGATTTACTAGGGGAGGACAAGCTATACTCCTCGGACCTCTTTGATTGGAGAATAGATTAATAGGGATATTATAACCCGAGTTAGAGTGTACTAAAAAATAAACAATATTACTTCTATTGTATCCGAGTTAACTTATTCCACTCTTTGTTAAAATATGCTTAACCCATTTTTTTGACCCTTAACCCACCTTTTTGTCGAAATATCTTGTATACGCAACCAAATCAATTAGGATAAATAAGGATGGAGTATCCACCCTTATTCTCCAATCAAAGAGTACCTTCGAGAATGCACTACAATAAATCAGATCAATCGTCACAAATTTTACCTACGGCTAAGTCAAACATAAGTATTTGTCACTTTTTCCCTACGTCTTAGAATTCGGGTCCTTCCTTCCTCAGTCCTCTACTTAAGTTGCTCGCCAAATTTGACCCGATCACGGGTGGGGATAACTCTGTGCATTGGGTGGAATTCCTATCAGCTTCCCAGTAATTATTTTAGATCACCTATGCACAAGCATCAAACATAAGAATAGGACTCTCCCGTATGCAACAGCCTTATCTACTATTTTTGAGTACATGGAGATTAATCTTTCCAAAGAACCTTCATAAATAATCCGAGATGCTGACATCTACACCATTCACACCATATGTCACAACATGGGCTATGAAATGAGAGATGGGATCTTTGTTCGCCAATTGAAAAGTGTTACACAGGCCGTCAGTTCTGGAGAGGATGAAGATGATGATGAAGCATAGTCCAGTGAGCCACAACCACATGTTCCTGCTGAGGGGATCCCTCCAGCGGCGGTTTAGCTGATCATGGACTGGCTGGACACTATTGATGGACATTTAGACAGGTATGGGGAGACAATGGATGGTCTGGCCAAAGATCTTTCTGATCTGAAACTTTTGCACATGGAATGCACGTAGTCCTTCACTAATGCTTTGGCCACTCAAGCCAAAATGTTTGAAGAAATTTTGGATTATGTTAGGCATCCACCCAATCCACCCACTCCGGATGCTGATTAGTTGGTTGGGCTCTCGCGGAATAGCACACTTCTTATCCTGTATCACTCCCCCCTTTTTGATGATGCCAAAGGGGGAGAATTTGTAATATGTGTGTGCCCGACTATTTAAACCTTATGTGTGATGTGTGCTTGCATGTATGCGTGTTTTCATTAATCATCCTTAGTTAGCGAGATTGCATATCATGGCATTGCATTGTAGTTGCTTTTCATCACATGAACTCAAATTGTGTTTATTCTTAAACCTTGTTGTCGGCAAGATTTTTGGAAAATGCCTTTGATTGGTCAATCTTACATGTATGGATGAGGCTTTGAGTTTCATGGTATGTTTCATGTGATGATGCTTCTTAAATGGTTCATGGTGGTGTTTGGAAGGTTGATCAATGTTAAGTGTGGTTGTGGCTCGATATTGTGCTGTGCAATTTTTATTCTCGATGTGGAGCTTGAATTCACTACGTTTACTAAATCAATTTGAGGTCACATGTTCATGTAAGGCATATAGTATTTTGTCATCATCAAAAAAGGGGAGATTGTTGAACCCCCTTTTCTTGTGGATGTTTAAATGTGATGGCTTTTGATAATGACCAAATAGTATATTTGAATAAACTGTCTTTGAACTATTCTAGCATAAACATTCTTGGAAATGTTCAACATCTTTCATGAAGTCATCTATTACAGTGGGCGTTATGAGGTGAATACTGTCTTTACTTTCTACCCTACAGAAGACAACTCACTGGAGGAAACTTTCAATGAGTACCCAGTAGGAGCCGAACATGTTAAACTGGCTCGACCAAGAGACTCAGAAACAGAGGCCATGACTCCTTGCCGATGCTGGGAGCAAGTCTATTCTGAAGAAGCGACCCTTCAAGCCAGATTTGATACGGCCAGCAGTAGCGAAGCTGAAGATGTTGAAGAAACAGGGACGTCTTCCTCTGGTGGACCTCTACTGATGATGATCTCAACACCTCTCATACCAATCGGGGAGGCTTCTACCAAAACCGGTCAAGAGATGCATGTTGCTAAAAAGGAAAAGGCCACCTCCACCAAGGATATCATGATCCAAGAGGGCGAGACCTTCTCACCTTCTGCTACAAAGCTGCAATGCTGCTCCAGCCCAGCAATAATCAACCACCAGTCTTCCATGACTGCAAGCCTATCTGTAGGGGATGAAGCTGTCAACTCACCCCTCGAAACTACAATGGCGGTGGATTTGCTGATAGAACAATCCACACAACTGCTGCTGGCTGGGGCGGAGATCCCTATTGAAGCCCAAATGAGACCAAATGAAGAGAGCGAGGTTCTCGACCTTGAAGATGATATTCCAGACTTTGTCGACCTTCAGCCTGCGTCCCCGAAAATAGAGGACGGAGGCCAAGCCACGGTCGATGAGCTGATAGAAGTAAACCTGGGAAACGAGGATGACCCTAGGCCGACCTTCCTCAGTGCCCAGCTATCTGCTGAAGAACAAAAGTTGTATATCCAACTGCTACAAGAATACCAGGATTGCGTTGCCTGGACCTACAAGGAAATGTCAAGACTGAGCCCCGTAGTCTCCCAACATGAGCTAGCAATAAGCCTCGAAGCCGAGCCGGTGAAGCAGCCACCGCGGCACATGAGGCCAGAGCTCATTACCTAAATATGCAAAGAAGTCGACAAGCTCATTGATGTGAGTTTTGTCGAAGAAAATCAATACACCATGTGACTGGCCAACATTGTGCCCGTGAAGAAGAAGAATGGGTAGATCCGAATATGTGTCGACTTCCGAGATCTTTACAAAGCCTGCCCTAAGGATGACTTTCCGGTACCAATAACGGAGGTCATGATTGATGCCACAACTGGTCACGAAGCCCTGTCATTTATGGATGGGTCATCCAGCTACAACCAAATATGAATCGCGGAGCATGACAGCCCCCACATCCTCCACTCGGCATCGCCGAGTCACCCACGGGTTTGGGGTGAGTGTCGTGTGAGTTGGCCGCCGAATTCTGCCCATTCAGTTCGCAATTGTGCTTGCTTGCTTAGGTCCGAGGTTGTGTCACATCATTACTACTAGCTGGCACTCCGCTTGATGGCAAGGTTCTACTTCATCAAAGTCAAGCATTTCAATCGGGGACAGAATGCTCAGGCGGATGCCCTTGCAAAGCTGGCTAGCTCTTTGGCGATCCCGCTAGACACAAGCCTAAATATAATGATAATTAACAAACGACAGCCCCCCAACATGACAGAGGTCTTGGTCAATGAATAAGAGAATGAAGCGATAGCTGTAGAGGAGGTTCAACAGCCTGATTGGCGGGAGCATCTCCTATGTTGGTTCCAGCGCCAACAGCTCTGGAAAGAAAAAGAACAAAGAATGAAACTCCTGAGAATCAAAGACTCCTATGAGATGAGGAACGAAACCTTGTTCCGGATAATGGCGAATGCCCAAAAGAAGGTTTTGCACTGTTGCTTCTCTTCAGTAGAAGCTGGGCAAGTAATGCAAGAAGTCCATGCTAGGTCAGCTACAGCGCACCAGGCCGACCCAAAAATGAAGATTGAAATAAAAAAATTGGGGTATTATTGGCCCTTCATGTTCGATGATTTTTTCAAGTTTGCTAAAGCTTGCCAAAAATGTCAAGAGCACGGCAACGTGTCGAGGAGACTGCCGGTGCCATTACATCCCACCATACAAAGTTGGTCATTTGCTCAATGGGGCACGGACGTGGTGGGGCCGCTACCAACATCTTCATCAGGGTGTAGATATATCTTAACAGCCACAGATTTCTTCTCAAGATGGGCAGAAGCAATAGAGCTAAGAGAAGTGACGGGAGACTGGTCGCCAGATTCTTCCGACAGAATATAATATCCCGGTTCGGGGTCCCCAACCGAATTATCTCTGATAATGGTAGCCATTTCAGAAATTAGAAGGCTTATCGACTGGCCGATAAGTACAAGATTGACTGGAGGATGTCATCCCCCTACAACCCCCAAGCTAATGGAGTTGCAGAAGCCTTCAACAAGATGCTATGCACGCTGCTGGCAAAGACTATCAAGTCTAATAAAAAAGACTGGGAAGAAAAGATGTATGAAGCACTTTGGGCCTACCGTACAGTCTATAAAACCCCAACCGGTTGTTCACCATTCTCCCTCGTATATGGGTCGGAGCTCTGGCACTTCTTCAAGCAGTTGTTGGCATATAAATATCATGTTAATTGATGCCCCCTAAGTAAGCATTTCATGTGGGCGTAGGGGATTGACCTTATGCTCCCTCATTTGTAGCTCCCCCTTTTTAATTAAGCCTTGGACGTTGTCCTTAAATATTTGGCAATCTTTAATAGAATGTCCCAGGATTTGGTGCTAGGGGAAGAAGCAAGGGTCATCTCTTCTCTTGATGCCATCAGGCTTCTTTGGCTTTGGAAGAATAATCTTGTCATATTTGACAGCCCACTCAAATAATGCTCGGGTCCTGTCTCTGGGGAAGGCGTAGAGCTTCTTTGTCTTGTTCTACAGGGGAGGCCTTTCCTGACATCTAGTAGGTTCATTGGGAGGAGGTTTGTGCACCCCTATGTACCTTTTCACCTTAATGCCAACAGCATGGACTGCCTTAAGTATTGGTCGTTTATTAGCCTGCTTGGATTGATGACTTGGGTCAGTAGAGGTGGAGGGATACTTCGCGAAGAAATCTTCAACTTCTGTCACAACATCATTTAATCAGTCAAAAGACCTGATTTCTATTCTGATAATTTTCTCCAAGATTTCTCTTCTTAGATTCTGTTTCCATATTTGTATCGCATCTTCTTGATGCGGAGGACACCGACACTTCATACTGAGATCCCTCCATCTCATGATATATTCTGTAGTTGTTTCATTATTTCTTTGTTTAGTTGCATATAGCTCAGCCACGGTTGCCTCTACCTCAGTAACGTGGAATCTTTCATTGAACTTTCACTACATGTATAGCCAATCATCGATAGACCTGGCCAGTAGATTAGAATACCATACAAATGTAGGTCCCACTACAAGACAAGGCGGAGTCTGCGACGGCCAGATGCCATCGCAAATCTATCACAAATTCCATCGGAAACCCCTTTTGAGACGGATTACAGACGGATTTGGGATGGAATATGACCATCTTATATTCCTTGTCACAAATTTTAGACAGATGAAATTCCATCTGAAATTTCATCTGAAAGTTCAGACGGAAACGTTTCTGTCTGCAATGCTGTCACAAATATTCTGTCTAAAATAGCATCCCAAAGTCCATCTAAAATTTCAGACAGAATTATTCCATCCTTAGTTCCGTCTCAAACTTTAGATGTGCAATTTCAGACGAAAAAAGTGCGTCACTTTTTCCGTCGCAAATTTCTGATGGATCTGTCATAAATCCATCTAAAACTTTTTGGCGCTTGAGCAACTGGGGGCATGAGATGAGCCATCACGGGAAGGTTCCAACCCCGGGGGTGCTCGTTCACCGATCGTTCTACAAACTATAGCTCAGAACCAGGCTATTCCCCAACATTATTCCCAGCGACTCCAGCCAATGCTGCCAATGCCCCTTCAAATGCAGTGGAAGGCTCCTATGTAAGAGCCTTTGCCACCCCATACTATGACTCCGGCCGCATCGTTGATGCAACCTACCTATCTCTACCCTCAACCAGCAGATCCAGTTATGATGGACAAGTTGATGGTGGAGCAGATGATTGAAGCAAGATTAGCAAAGAGGAGTGGTGATGATTATGTCACCTTCGACACATATGAAGTGCCATATCCAGCCCACCATACTGCCAAAAGCTTGTCACGGGGTGTCAATAAAGCCCTAAAATTCGACAAATACAACAGGCAGGGCTCCCCGAAAGAGCATATTGCACATTATATAACAATCATGGGTGACTTGGTGGCGGACAAGTCGTACCTGCTGAAATTCTTTAGATCTTCATTGACAGGACCTGCCTTTAAATGGTACTCTGACCTACTGGTCTGGTCTATCCACGACTGGCCAAACATGCAGTAGAAATTCAGTGAAAGATTTCACTCGCCGAGGCAGAGGTGACCATGGCTGAGCTAGTTCCAGTCAAACAAAAAGATGATGAGCCAGTTGCGGAATATATTAACAGATGGAGGGGTCTTAGCATGAGGTGCTCGCATCCTCTGCATTCAGAAGATGCAATATCGATATGTAAGCAAAATCTGAAGAAGAAAACTCTAGAAAAGATGATCGGGATAGAGATCCGGTCTTTTGACCGATTATTTTATGTTGCCACGAAGGTTGAAGGCTTCTTCACAAGATATCCCGCCGTTTTTGTCGACTCAAGTCACCAAGCCAAGCAGGTTAATAAATGGCCGATGCTGAAAGTGGTCCATGCTATTAGCCTCAGGGCGAAAAGGCACAAATGGGTGCGCAATCCTCCTCCCAATGAACCCGCTAAATGTCATCCTCCACAGAATAAAATAAAGAAGCTCTATGCCTTCCCCAGGGACAGGACTCGAGCATTATTTGAGTGGGCTATCAAGTACAAAAAGATCACTCTTTCAAAGCCAAAGAGGCCTGACGATGTCAGGAGAAGAGATAATCCTTACTTCTACCCTAATCATTAAATCCTTGGACATCTTATTGAGTATTGCCAAATATTTAAGGACGTTGATATTGTATTTGGACATGGGACTATAAAGGCTTGTATTTTTTTATTTTTTGAAATTAATGAATCATTTGGTGAAAGAAAAATCTTGAAAAGCCCTTGGGCGCCCCCCTCGCTCCCTCCTCTCTCCCCCATTGCAGCTGGGAAGGCTATATTATGAGGTGTGAAGCCTCAACTATTGGTCTGACGATCACCGCCGCCGCCCGCGTGTCGCCACCGCGCCGCCATCTCCACCTCACCGGAGCTCTGCCACCAGCCACAGCAAGGTCATCCCCGATTTTTAGCTCCCAAGTCTGAGCTCTTCTTGAGCTGAATTTTTTTTTGTAAGTTCATGAGGTCTCCCCCACGTCCCACAAAAAATTACACCCCATCCACCTTTCATTTTCTATTTTTTAAGTTTCGTCCAAATCCCTCCACCAAATCTGTCTGGTTTTTGTCACCTATGGCAGAACCCAAGAAGTTCCCCCACTCAACCCATCTCTTGATTTTTCCTGGAACCCCCAAATTTACTGGGAGCTCCACCAACCAAACCCTCATTCCACAAATTTTCTTAGGATTTAAAACACCCATTTCATATTTTCTAAAAATCCCCTTCCAGATCTCAGCCCACCTTGTCAGCCACAGACCAGATCAGACCACCCGTCAGTATAAAATCCATAGAAAATCCAATTCTAAACATATCCGTCCACAAAAACCATCACCATCTTCCTTGTTTAAATCCCCACACTTTTTATGAAGAGCTCAAGACCTGAATCGGAGGTCTACCTCACGGTCAATGGAAGTTCTCAGGAAACCTTTCTACAGATCTGAGGTTTTAGGCACAGTCCCCCAGTAGGTTCAAAAATTGATAAAAGATAGATCCGCCCAGATCCATCTCTGATCTCTAGCCCTGTCTTGAAGCCCTTCAAGAGAGCTTTCCAACGGTACCTTGTGGGCATCGATCCGACGTCCGGAGTGGTCACAGCGGCAATTCTCACCGAGTCACACGCCCTAAAATAGAACTTTCAACTCCGAGGGCAGCAACTTCAGAACGCGGAGTTCGGGTCTGATCGATCCCCGATCGGCGCTTCCGACCGACCGCCGTCCAGGGAGGCATACCACCAGGGGTCCCCATCACAGCGGGTCCCAACCCACCAGAGCTAGAGGATAGAGTGGTCCGTGGGCCCCACGGACCCAAAGATCGCGCCAACCGGACAGCACGTTACGCGGGCTCGACAGCGCCAGGACGTCAACAAGAGTCTCCGATTATGAAGCTCTCATCTCTAGAGCCAGGATGGCACGACGCCTGGAAGCCAAATGAGTCAGAATTCACACCGACTCCTAATTGATCACTAGCCAGGTCAACGGGGACTACAAAGCTCAGGAAATGCAAATGATTAAGTACCTCCAGCTGGTGAATGAAATAGATCGACTATTCGAGAGTTTTCAGGTAATCCAGATAGCTCGGGAAGAAAATTTCTCAATGGATGCTCTCTCTCGCTTGACCTCCTCCATTAGCCTAGAGGGTACCCGGTCGGTCCTCGTTGAGAAATTAGAATGACCGAGCATAGAAATTGAGCTCCTGGCCATTGTACAAGTACCTTCTGGCAATTGGCGGACTCCATATTTATCCTAGCTCCGGGACTCCCAAGAGCCTCTCAACCCTTGGGAAGCTTAGAGACTGAAGTATCAAGCTCGACGTTTTGTCATCCTAGACGAGACCCTATACCGAAGATCCTTTGTAAGTCCCCTCCTTAAGTGCCTCGATACTCCAGAAGCTTACTGAGCAATTGAAGAAGTCCACGAAGGCATCTGTGGCGCACACCAGGGGGGGAGGTCGATTGCAATGATTCTGCTGCGACAAGGCTATTGGTGGCCCACTCTCCAGCGTGATTTCTCGACTTACGTTCGGAGATGTGATATTTATCAGTGGTTCGACCACCTAGTCCACCATCTGACCTCGAATCTCGTGACCCTAATAGAGCCTTATCCCTTTGCTCAGTGGGGAATCGACATCCTGGGCCTCTTTCTCATGGCGCAGGCTCAAAACAAGTTCATCATCATTGCCATCGACTACTTTTCCAAGTGGATCGAGACCGAGGCCACTGCCAAAATCACCGAAGGAGTCATCTGGAGTTTCATTTGGAGGTCAATCATCTGTCGATTTGGTGTCCCCCGAGTGATCGTGAGCGATAACGGTCAGCAATTTGAATTCACTTATTTTCAGATAGGAGTTAATAAAGGAGAGCTCCCTGTTCCATATCTTGGCCTTCCACTCCTTTCAAACTCTGTCAGAAATATCGACTGTTATCCTATTGTGGAAAAAATCAAGAGGAAGATTGATGCCTGAAAAAATAGATTGCTTTCCAGATCTGGCCGATTGGAACTCATAAGATATGTTCTCTCTTCTTATTCCAACTATTGGAGTACTACTTTTCTTCCGCCATCAGGACTTATCCAGTACATTGAAAGATTGCTACGGAACTTCTACTGGTAATTTTAAAAATTCTGGGTCACTACACCCCAGCACATTGATCTGGTAGCCTGTTTGTCCCATTGAACTGGTGGCATCACCTTTCAAGCGATCCGATGGCGATGCCAAGCAATCAGTCCGGTGGCACCCTGATCCCCCTGAACCTGTGGCTCGTTCAGGCTGATGAACTGGTGACTCTTGCGGCCTTCTTCATCTGGTGGATCCGACGGCGTTAGACAGAAATGGCAGATCCCCTTTTCCCATGGACCGTTGGGGATTTCCTCTATCCAGAAGGATTCGCCTTGGAGCGCAACGGACGCAAATTGAGCTAGCACATAGGGGGCAGCCTTCTACGGTGTCATCTTCCCCCACCAACCTCCTGCAACCTCCATATCCTACAAGGCAATGGCAAACACGACAGAGAGAAGAGACAGGAGAGAAGATTCGATGCGATCGCGTTGGCCCACCTCTCTCTACCAACTGGGTCATCTTTCCCATATAAATATGACACAGAACAGAGAGAGAAGATCTCTGGAACCCCTGGCTTCTGGATGGACTCTAGAGGAAGAAGTATACAGAGAGTGCCCGAAGAGAAGAAGGTAAAGAGAAGAGAGAGAGGTAAGAAGAAGAGAAAAAAGAGATATAGAAGATACATAGAGGGAGAGGTTCTAGAGCCTAGCCCCCTGCAACTTCCTCTCTCGTTCTAATCCAGCTCTGCGTGAGGTGAAGAGGAGAAGAAGAAGGTAAGAGGAGGAGAAGAGGGTCATATAGAACAGAGAAAAAGAGAGAGGGAGAGCATAGAGGATAGGTCTGTGAGGGGGGAGGAGCTGATGCTCTGTTCCCCCTCCCCACTGTTCTGTCTCTTTGTTTCCCGCACCATATTTTCCATTTTATCTCCCACTGTATTTTATCTTGGGCTTTCCATGAATTCTCTATAGTCTATCTTTGGCTTTTGCCTCCCTTCCACATTATATTAGCCCCTGTGCTTACTCTTTGTAAGGAGTAAAAGTGTGCAAGTTTCTTGGCTTGAATGTATGTTTTCTTTGTGTCTCGTAGAAGATTAGTTTGAGGGCCTATTCCATGTAATGAGTTAGGCTTGAGACTAATGTCTCAGAGACCACCTCATCCTAGAGCTACCTTTGCTCGCTCCCCTCTTGCCCCATGAGTCTTGGTGGGCATCTTTCCTCCTTTGCTCACCCATTGTTCTTCTGGCAGCCTCTAGTTTCTCTCCGGTTAGGAGGAAGGGAGGAACGATCCTGAATGAACCCATTTTGCCTCAGCATCCCACCTAATGTTGATGAATACACTAGCCTTGGTCTTCATCATCATCGGCAAAATCAGTGAAAGAAGCTTTGACTTGGACCTTCTGTCCTCATTAACGAAAGAAAAATCTACCCTTTGCTTCTGCATATTACTCAATGCTGACGAATGAATTAGCCCCCAGGTCTTTGTCATCATCGGCAAGACTAGTGAATACACGATCACTCGTGTCTTCCACCCTTGATCACTACCCCCTTTTCACTGCCTCGGCACATGTTTCAATGTCGATGAATACAATGACCTTTTGACATTTGTCCCTAAATATCCTCTACTCGAGCTAGCATAGCCTGACCTCGGGGTAAATTTGCATTGCGGTGGAGCCTACTCCTCATACCTTCTTTGAAGGTGTGTGTGCTCTCTTGCCCTAGCAATTAACATACCCCAGGTTGGTTGAATTGGCATCATACCTCTACCCAAATCTATGAGGGAAAGAAAAGAAATATGCAACTATAGCTTGGCACCAAGATTGCAAGGCAAAGCTGAAGAAATTTCATGGCATAAGAAGAAAGATACATGGAGTCTAGCAGCGTGCTCTAATGCACATGAAGTTACCAAAAAAAATAAAAAAAGGGGAAAAATGTATATAATGCATCATTGGCTAGGCGACGAAAAATATCTTCAAGTTTTATAAGCCCGATAGAAGGATGTTCGACCAGGTCTTGCAATCGACGCTCTTCGGCTTCCAGCTTTAGCAGCTCATCTTGGATGGAGCTAGCACGCCCTTCTGCCAGTGCAGCTTCATCTAAACTCTATATGTGTAATCGCTCGGCGCATGCCAGATGCTCCTCAGCCTGGGCCAGTTCAGCATGAAGTTGAGAAGTCTGCTCCTTCAGCATCGAAATCTAGTCAGTGGCTCCCTCAGCCAGGAACCTCTGTTGGCTGGCGGTTTCTATGTTGGCTTGCAATGCAGCAAGGCCCTCCTTCCTCTGAAGCTTCAAGTCGGTCAATTGATCCCTCAAGCCATGATCCATAAATTCTCGTCGGTTCACAGACCAGAGTAGCAAGATCACCCGAGGTGTCCAATTTTGCATAGGACAGCCAAAAGCCATGACGGTCCGCGACATGGGCACTACCAGCTCCCTCAGCTGTGCATAGGACAAGTCCTGACGGGCCAACACTGCAATGACCCAGAGCCCATGGCACCGATAACCCGATACAAGTACTGAATTACCAAATTGCACAAGATGCAACCAGCGGGGTTTATATGTCAAATCTACCAAAAAAACATCGAGTTTTCACATGTTCATGACTCTTGATAGGGCGTTATATATGTATGCAGTGGTAATTAAAAGAATATTGTCCGTCTTACCAGAGACCTGTAGTTCCACTTGAGCGCTGAACCGATCGAGTCTCGCACTTTCACACCTGCTGGCCAGCAGGCAAAATAGAAAGGGTAATTCTTATTATCCGTCCCGGACGAGTAATCGTAGTTTCCGAGGACGGGTATACTATCCGGGGACGGGTATCTAACATCATTCAAATTGCGCCCACCTCATGCGAGTCAATCCCCACGTAGGGGTACCTAACAGATATCACTCAAATAGAAATAAGGGAATTAGAAAACATTAACAGTGAACAACTAGAGAAGTCTAGGATATAAATGTCGTACATCGCAGCCACTGGACTGAGAGCCAGGCATGACATCCGCCCATGTTCACAGAATAACAACCATGTATTTTTTTTTTTTTTTGACGAGGAATCCTGGGTCATGCACCCCTCGAGGATCGACCATGTTTCTCATTCTATAGGGCAACACTGAAAAAGAGAAGAAACGCAAATGATAATACTGATCCGTACATTGTGGCAATACATTCACACTATTGTGGAATATTGATGAAACTTGGCCCAGGCTTAATAGGCAACAGGAACACGGTGGAGCACAATTTCATGAAGAATTGTGCAAGGAGTACTCAGGCAGCATATTTTTCCAATGAGCTCTTAAAAGTTTCGGTGACAAGGTAGATGATGCAGATCCTATTAATTTGTGAGCAACGGCGCCAGTGATTTAATCCAATTGTCACTTCAACTATGCTAAGATACTTACCAAGGAGAAATCAAGAACCCTAAACTGTTAGGTTAAGCACTATGTATAACAGAACAGGCAATGCATGACCAAAGCATGTAAGCATAGTAAAACAAAGATAAGCAACAATAATAACAACGATAACCAACGTCTGATGCAAGAGATTAAAATCTAATAGGGTGTGTTTTCTCTCAGACGTCCAAGAAAAAAAACAAAAAAACATGAATAGACAAGGGCCATGCACTAACCTTAATTAACCTGAGATTTAATATAATAAAGCTTGTGCATAGGCTTTTCAATCTGTATGGCATCAGATGGAAGTAAAATATGAAAAAGAATGGCAAAATCTGAAAGTACGCGTGCAATTTTTCAGTTCATATATAGATGCGGATTGAGTCAGGGAGGGAGGTACCCATATAATAAGCCCAAAGACATGCCTGAAAATTGCCCAATGAGTAATGGACAACTCGAGCATCAACAAATGGTGGTAAGAGGAATGACTCAACTTATCGGTAAAAAATGGGTGTCAACACATAGGTGGCGGGTGGCTGACATGTGGGAGATTCAAAAGGGGTATATGTGGCTGGCAAGGTGTAAGTGGCGGTAGACAGTGAAAGTGACTCGGAGTCAAGGGAATTGTGGAGTTGTTGCTGGATGAAGTGGGCATGACTGTAAAGCTACTGCCAGGAGGTAATATCATTCAAGGATAAAATGAAGCGATACTTGGGCATTGGGTTAGATATTAGCATCTTGATTTGCTCTCCCTCCAGAATGTGCCCTGGGACTTGCGCGGCCAGGCGACGCCAGCGGTCAGCAAAGGCAGAGAAATCCTCATCAGGCTTCATCTTCTCATGAGCCAGATCCACCGTAGAATACCTGGGCCCAACTTGGTCTTGATATTACTGGATGAACTTCTCTTGAACCACATGAAAATTCACAATTTGCTCTTGCGGGAGGGAAAAGAACCAATCTCGAGCTGGGCCTTCCAAAGACAGACCAAATAGGTAAGCCATCAAGCGCTGGTCATGTCGAAATTGGGCGGACTCATAAACAAACTACTTTAAGTGCACAAAGTGATCACTGACTCCACCATAATGATGATATGCGGGAATTTGTAAAGGTGGCAAAAGTCGAAGATCTTGGAAAGCGAATGGAACACTTAAAGATGACTTGGGATCAATTTGACGTTGAAGTTCATCAAGCTGGCGTTGGGTTTGAGCAATCATCTCCTAGGTAGGGAGAGATCGAGAGGAATACGGGCCAGCCTGAGGATGAGATTGTGAACTTGAGCCAGGGTGATAATGGGCCAGATAAGAGGATCCAAGCTAAGAAGAAGAAAAGCCCATTTCGAGAGTGGAAGGATATGTGGGCCCAGAAGAAGCATAAGCATGAGGACCCATTGGGCTAACAGCATAAGCAGAAGAGAAATGAGGCCCATTATGAGAACAAGTGTAACACTCGTAGTTTAGTGAATCCTTAATGGTGCGGATCTAGGATTCGTCCGGTGAATTTTGACTATTTTTAGGAATTTTTTAGATATTTTCAGGTAATTATTTGAATTTGTTAAAGTATATATATAATGATTTTGGGCATTTACACAGTTTTGATAGTTTGAGGGGCTAGTCTTTTGTATTATCTTCGCATCCATATGTCATTGGCATGCATTGTATTCTATTTAGATAGTTAAATATTGCCTTGCTTTTTACATTTTATGCACAAAATCCACTTTGTAGGTCTGGGGGCAAACACAAAGGTACGTTGTTCTTTTATGGTTTCTCCTATCTTTTAGTTCCTAATTTTCCCTGTTTTTGGTCTTTCATTATTGTTATTCATTTTGTCTGACGTTTTTCACGCTTTCCGTTATGTTTGCATAATTCTATTATTATCTTACTTTTTTAGTTTTAGGCTAGAAATTACATACACTCCGGTGCGCATAGGATCATGCATATTGTCATATTGTAATTACATTCCCCCTTGGTAAGTGATACTCTTGCTCTCATATTCCTTGAGCTCGACTAGGTGATCTTATCTGGGACCTCTGTAAGTCCTCGCGAGCTGTGGATTCCCACACGGACGTCGGGCCAATTGTACCTTTCCACCCCTTAAGCTTACATTTTACATACGTTGTGAGGGAGTTAACCATAGTCAACCCAAAGTTTAGACCTTATTACTTATAGGATACCTATCTTGAGATAATTAATCTTAATTTAAAACATTTAAAGGCCCATCAAAACTTGGACAATAAAATATTTCCCATCATATCAACCTTGTTTGACTTGGGTGAAATCATTCATATTGTTTGTGTTGTTTGGGCTTGTCTAAGCCCATTTGTGGTGTTTTGTGTTGCATCCCCCATCATCCAAATAGGTTTTGTTGTTAGGCTCATTTAGGCTAGTCCATTTTGTGTGTCTATTGCCTAGTCTCATTGTCTTAGGTCCCTTTTTTCCCTTTGCATTATTGAGTCAGTCCCCCTCCTTGATCTTCGAGCCCTTACTTCTCTCATTGTATTTCTCTGATTTTTCTTGTATTAAGTCTCCATTTGCCCTCATGGAGCACCACCCTAATCCCTTGTACCCTCCTTCTTCATCTTCTTATTCCCGTGTGGATTCCTCTTCCCATGCGGACCCATCTCCTCGTGGTCCTTCCGACCCACAAGTAAATCTCATGGCCCACTTATCATCTCTTGTTTGCCAAATGGACCCGACCCAGGCTCAAAATGTAACGACCTAAAGCTCAGGGTACCGATAACCTGATAATATCGAATTACCGCTACCAAGAACTGGGACGCCACCCAAGAGGCTGATGAGGCCCCTGAAGGGTTAGTGGAGTTTGTCGAGGAGTTGTATAACGAATTGGGAGGAGAAGAGAACTCCTGTCTGGTGAGAGTTGAACAAAGCCTGGAATCTCCTCTTCTTCTTTCTAGGTCTTCATCGCGAACGCGAGAGGAACGAAAGACTAGCTTCGCAGCTTTCACAGGCACCTGATGATGCTATCTTCCTTGCCGTGAGAACGCCAGAAGTTGAAGAAGACGATCTACTCCGTTGCAGTCATGCCAGCGGTAAGAGGAAGATCAAATCTCTCCCAGAAGGTTTCTTCGCAGCTCTTGCTCTCCTTCTCTTGTTTCCCTTTTTCTTCACTACTTCCTTGAGAGCTCTAACTGTCTTCTTGTTCCTCAAGATATCTCTAACCTTATCTTCTCCAAAAGAACCATGCACAGGACATCACACTCCCCATTCCTCATTTGCTTCAACACTTCCTTGTCCTTTTTTGCCATGCGCGCCATGTACGTGGGTAGGTAGGGAACCAAATCTGCAAAAGGGACCCACTCTTGGAAGATTCTTCTGACATTCGATCAGTTCCTCTGAAAAGGTGGGCTTCTATAAGGATTTTCAAGTGCGATCGGATCCTCCATGACCAGTTGCAGATCTTGAAAAGCAGACGCCTCCGGTTTCAGATCCTTTCTTGCGCGAATGAGTTCGGGTCGACACTTCCAAATGACGTGTCGACACTTCACATTGAAGACTTGACGAAGCATGACTTGCAACATCAACAGGTCGACACTTCCAGGGCCGCAAGTCACGCGGGCGCCACACTCGTGTGCGGCTTGAGCCTCCGTGTCGAGACATCAGGCTGAAGTGTTGAGGCAGCGCGCCAGATAGAGATGAAAAATTTACTGCTCAGAATCAAAGTGTCGACACATTATACATAGGGTGTCGACGCTGCGAGCCAAACAGAAACCAACCAGAAGTGGCTCAAAGATGAGTTTCTTCTTGACATGTCGACACGTCCAGATGACAGGTCGACACTTTGAGTGAGCTTCTCCTGTACTTATCCGAACTAGAAATTAAACACGTTTGTTAGTCATACCACAAAGACCTAGTAGGCCATCTTTGATTCTCAGATAGGATACCTTGTTTAACCCTCCAGGGTCGAACGAGGTCGATTAAGGGATTATGTGTGAGGGGGGGTGTGGGCCCGCCTCTGGGGTTTCCCGACAGGGACCCGACAATTTCGTTATCAAAGATGGCCTTAATGAATTATGATTTGTCATTATCAAAACTAGGGGACACAACAACAACAGCTAATAACTCTTTTTCTGTGGTGGTGTAATTAAGTTGAGTATCGACAAGGGTGCGGCTCGCATAATAAATCACCACCGGACACTTATCAATCATTTGACCTAGAACTACCCCTATAGCATAGTCAGAGACATCACACATGATTTTGAAGGGCAGAGATCAATTGGGAGAATGGAGAATGGGTGCCTTGGTCAAGGCCTCTTTAAGGATATTGAAAGCCTCAAGGCAGGCAGCATCTAATTGGAATGGAATGTCTTTGGCCAAGGGAAGAGTTAATGGGAGAACAATCTTGGAGGAGTTGCTTATGAACCGGTGGTAGAAGCCAACGTGGCCAAGGAATGAATGGATTTATCTCACAGAGGTCGGAGGAGGGAGATTAGAAATGAGGTCAATTTTGGCCTTATCCACCTCTATACCCCATTCGGACACAATGTGGCCCAAGACTATGCCCTCTTGAACCATGAAGTGGCTCTTTTCCCAACTAAGAACAAGATTAGTTTCAATACATCTTGCAAGAACTTTCTTCAAATTTTCCAAGCAGTTTTCAAATGACTCCCCAAACACAGAAAAATCATCCATGAAGATTTCCAAGAATTCTCCTACCATATCGGAGAAAATGGCCATCATGCACCTTTGAAAAGTGGCCGGTGCGTTGCAAAGACCGAATGGCATTCTCCGAAAGGCAAATGTTCCATATGGACAAGTGAAGGTGGTCTTCTCTTGGTCTTCCAGATAAATGATCACTTGATTGTACCTGGAATATCCATCTAGGAAACAAAATATCTTTGGCCCGTCAATTTCTCCAGAATTTGGTCAATAAAGGGGAGTGAAAAATGATCCTTTTTGATCATGACATTGAGTTTCCTATAATTGATACACACTCTCCATCCCGTTGTGGGCCTAGCGGGCACATCTTCTCCTTGTTCATTTTGGACCACGGTGAGGCCCGATTTCTTAGGAACCACTTGTGTGGGACTCACCCATTGGCTATTCGAGATAGGATAAATAATTTCCGCATCAAGCCATTTGACAACCTCCTTCTTCACTACCTCCTTCATGTTCGAATTCATCCTCCTTTACATTTCCGGACTTGGTTTGGCATCCTCCTCCATGTAAATGTGATGCATGTAAATGGATAGACTTATCCCCTTAAGATCTACCACCATCCAACCTATGGCTCCCTTATAAGTCCTAAGAACGTCTAGCAGAAAGGTTTCTTTGGTAGGGGTAAGGTTGGAGGCCAATATAACCAGTAGAGTTTGATTGGGGCCTAAGAATGCATATTTGAGGGAGTCTAGAAGAGGCTTAAGCGCAAGTGTAGGTGGACTTTCAAATGATTAAAGGGTCAGTTCATCTTGCAAAGTCGGAAGAGGTTCAACCTTAGGCCAAATGGTACTATGATGAGGAGAATCTTGTAGAGCATTTGCCTCCCTTATTTGATCCATGTCGGGACCATTCTCCAGAAATTTATCGTAGATGTCTATGAAATGACATTCCTCATCAAGGCCCAGATATTGGGAGGCTTTGAACACGTTGAGAGAGACTTTTTGACCTCCAAATGAGATGTCCATAGTTCCCATAGCACAGTTGATGCTGGCTTTGGTAGTGGCAAGGAATAGGCGTCTGAGGATGATTGGAGTGTGGTTTAGCTCCGAGGAGGAGGCAACGTCAAGAATGAGGAAATCAACGAGGAAGTAGTAATCATGGGCTTTGACAATCACATCTTCTATCAAACCTTGAGGGGTCTTGACTGAGCGATCCGCCAGTTGAAAAATGACGGGGGCTGTCTTGAGTTCCCCTATGTCAAATTGCTCATAAATAAAGGTGGATAAATGGTTAACACTAGCTCCTAAGTCGAGGAGGGCATGGTCAAAGGTTACACCACCTCTATCACATGAGATAAGGGGAGCACCAGGATCCTTCAACTTTCTAGGGAGATTGTTCATCAAAATCACACTAACATCCTCAGAGAGCCAAATTTTATTAGGGGTCGACTTGGGTCCTCTTCTTGCAGTGCAAACCTCTTTGAGGAATTTGGCGTAGGTTGGAACATGTTTTATGACATCTAGGAGTGAAATATTGATGTGAAATTGTGAAAAGAGCTCCATTAATTCTTCATTTTGGGCCAGCCTAGTCTTAGTGGGCTTGGCTTCTAAGGCACTAGGGAAGGGGACCTTAGGTTGATAGGAATTTAGATCTTCATGGGCCTTTCTTTTCCCTTTAGGATCTCCCCCCAACTTATCTTGAGTGCATTCCTCCTTGTTGACATCCTCCATTCCACATCCAACAACAGCAAGTGAAACTCTAGAAAAAAAAGTCAACACAATTAACACAATATCTTGAAGAGTCAATGCAATATCTTGAAGTGTCAACATAGTATAATGAATAGTCAATGTAATTAAGTCCAGAGTCAACTCAGTTTCCTGAAGGAGTCAACACACTCAAGCAATGCTGCCAAAACATCACAAGGTAAATAGTTTAGCACAATGAAGAAGTTGAAGAAGAAGAGAAGCTCGCAAGGCAGAGAAATGAAAAAGAACAAAGGTGATGGCTTGTGTAAATATGGGTGACAAATAGCTAGTTAAAGGTGACAAATGTGTAATAGAGGTGACAAAAACCTTCCTAAGGGTGAAAAATAGATCACCTGACTAATGAGTGACAAATGAGACTCTGTTACGTTGACGTAGCATACTTGTGCATCAACGCAGCCTTCCTAAAAGAAAAAAAAATAGATCAACCAACTGATGAGAAACATTGTTACGTCGATGCAGCATCCTTGTGCGTCAACGCAGCCAAGTTGAATTACCAAGCTAATCAAGTTGAAGAACAATGATGAAAGAAGTAGCAGTGGCGATGGCTTTAGGAGATTAAGGGTGAAAAATAAGTCAGTAAGGCTGATAAATATGCTATAGGGGTGAAAAATGGCCTCATAAGGGTGTAAAATAGGCAGCAAGGCTAAAAGCGTGAAAAGAGAAGAAGCATCGTCGACTCCATCTTCACTAATATTCTCAAGTGTGAAAGAAAGGAAACAATGACAGTTCAACAAGCTTAAGGGTGAATAATATATGCCTAAGGGTGACAAATCGCTGAGTAGGGTAAAAAATACCTCACTAAGGCTGACAAATAGCTCGTATGGCTAAACTTCGTGTCTGCTATGAAAGCTTCACACCTAGATTTGAAGATCAAGCTCTTGACACGTGATCCAAGGTCATCTGACATGACCTCTGAAGAGAATATTCTCCTGCCACCTGGTCAAATGAGAAATTAGTAAAATAAAGCTTATTTTATTCAGAAGATTTTTGGAGCCCATGTTCCATATAAATTGGGGACTTCTTTCTCTGATATAGAGGAGGCTGCAATATAGAAGAAATGAGTTGTGAAGTTCAAAGAGAATTTGTGAGAGAACCTGTGAGAAGAATCAGAGAGAAGATCTGAGAGAGAAGTTTATGAAAAGAAGAAGAAGAGAAAGAGAAAGAGAGAGTTCGAGAGATTCTAGATCTAAAGGCCAGCTGCTGTACCGGTTCCTGCCCAGGCTGCACCTATTCCTATTCCGCCTGTGGAGTTGCCCGATGGTCATGGACGGGCACTGAAAGAATTTCTGTTATTCCATCCACCAACATTCGAGGGTCAATCAGACCCGGAGGCAGCGAGGGAGTGGTTGGATGCCACTGAGCGTGTCTTCCAATATATGGAGTGCGTCGACGAAGAAAGGGTTATGCTGGCTTCTTTTTAGCTTCAAGGTACTGCACGCACGTGGTGGACTACGGAGTGGAAAGTTGCCTTCCTTCCCGTCCACTTCGACAAATCACATGGGCGGAGTTCGTTGCTGCATTCGAACGTGTCTACACTCCAGCCTGCCTGAAGTTAGCTAAGATGTACCTGTTTCTGGAGCTGACGTAGGGCGAGATGTCAGTGCTGCAATACCGAGACAAGTTAATTGAGTTGGGCCGGTATGCACCCCACATCTTTGCTGATGAGACCATGAGGACTCAGCAATTTCTACGTAGACTAAGAGCAGAGTTGAGCCTGCCGTTGTTCACTACCCATGTAGTTGAGTTGGATTCTGCATACCAAGCTGCCGTCGCGCTAGAGTTAGAGTTGGCGAGGACTCGAGGACTTCCTCAAACTGGGATGGTTCAGTCGGCCGTGCGGCATCAGCCGCTCCACCAGTCATCTGTTTCAGGAGCTTCTCCCGCTTTCTCTACTGCTGATGGTACTTCCTTCCCGCAATCTCAAGGCAAGGGAATCCGGTTTAAGAAATCCAAGAAAAAGAGGTTCAATCAGTCGGTGTTTTCTGATCTGAGTCAGCAGTCTATTCCCTCTGTTCGACCGCGTCTGGATTTTGTTGCTTCTCAGCCGAGGTTGTGTTCCAAGTGTGGTGGTAGTCATCCGGGTGTGCCGTGCTCTCTTCTGGTTGTCTGCTATCGCTGCGATCAGGCAGGGCACATCTCCCGAAACTGTCCATTGAGGTCGCAGACGGTGCAGTTCTCATAGACTTCTCAGCCGCAGCAGCCATAGTTTCGTCTTCCTTTGCAACCTCAACCTCAACCATTTCACCTACCAACTTTCGCTCCTTCCCAGCAGTCATCTGTAGCTAGCCGTCCGCCATGAGCCAAGGTTACTCACATCACTCGTGCGAAGGCATTGGCGTCTAATCTGATCGAAGGTACTATTTCGATTTATGATCGCTCAGCGCATGTTCTATTCGATTTGGGTGCAACCCATTCTTTTGTCTCCGAGGATTTCCTAGACCTTTGCCTTGCTGGTAGCCCAAGTTCTTCATGATTTTCTATCCCTTAGAACGGAGAGGGGAATGTGGCATTGGCCCGGGAAGTGGCTTCTTTTGTGTTGGTGAGGCACGGCTAGGGTCGCACACATCTAGCAGCGAAAGAATAGACCTATGGGTCAGCTAGACAAAGGGCAATGAAAAGATGATAGCATCCACCATAGGGAGCAGGGGCATGCTAAACACTTTGACGATCCGTCCCTTGTACCGAAATTTTAGGCATTGGTGGTTGGTGGAAGGGACGGCATTCAGTCTCTCTATATAAGGACGACCCAGTATGTCCTTGAATGTAGGGTCCATGTCGAGAATATGAAACTCCGTAGGAACGGCAATAGGACCCACTTCTACATTAAGAGTAGTCATTCCTTGCGGCGGCCTTTTACTGTTATCATATGATGTGACTGTGATAGTCGACGGCCTTATCTGCTCTATGTCAACCCCACATAGCAAGAGAGTGTTCATGGAGATCACATTGATTGAGCCACATGTATCCACCAGGCACGGGTCCACGGACACCCCGTTGATATTCACAGTAATGCACAAAGCATACTTCCGAGCTTCCTGGGAGGCAAGCTCGTAGTCCTGGATTGTGATGGCTAGTTGTGTGCTTGTCGGTGTTAGCACCGACGATATCTTCTCTACTGGGAGATCCTCGTTTACCATGACCTTTTGGAGATATTTCATTAGTGCCTCCTGATGAGACGTGGACCTCTTAATCAACTCCAGGATGGAGTTTCGGGCAAGCATCTTGTCCAAATATTTTAGAAGATCATATTGCGTCCCGGGGATGGATTCCTCTGGCTGCTCTTCGATCTCTTTTTCCTGTTGAGACTGTTCTAGGCTCTGACTGTTCTGGGGAAAAACTCGGTGGAAGATCCTTCCACTCTGGAGTACCATGGCTTGCGGTTTTACCTGCACCTCGACGGGGTTAGGTATAGGTTTTAGCAGGGATTTATGTGGGGAGGGACGGTTGGTGGAGTAGGGGTGATGACGGGTGTAGGGATCCTGATGAGGGGTTTGTTTGGGAGAGGGGGAGGTGGGGTGGACGGTGCCTGGGATAGAGGGTGAATGATAAGAGGTTTGGAAGGTAGAGGTGGAGGTGTGGAGGTAGATGGGACCTCAGACGGGCGATGGATAATGAGAGGTTTCGAGGGAAGAGATGGAGGTGTGGAGGTAGATGGGGTCTCGGACGGGTACGTATTTTAATTTTTTTGAATTAAATATTTTTGATTTTTTTGGCCAACGCCTGACAACTGCCCATGAGCCATCACAACAATGAAGATAGGATAGATTCTTTCTACAATCTCCCAGGTATCCTGAGTGAACATCTGGGTTGATTTGGGCCTCTAGACTTCTCGAATGATTGTCTCGTCGGTTAAGACTTATCCTGATGACAATGTCGTCATGCCAAGCTTAGGCTCCTAGTTACTTCCGACCGTAGGGATACACCCAAAAAGTGTTCGAGGTAAATGATTTACCCGACCCGGGTCTGTTTCCTCACAACTCTAGACGGTGTATGATGGAACACCTTGGAACCCTAATGGCCAACCACGTAGCGTTGACCCAGAATCAGACGTCGTCGCACCCATAGGTGATGCGCTTGCATTGACCTAAGTCCGAGGTAATGTAAGAAAGACATAAAGGGGGTAAATAGGAGTCTTGATCGGTCAGAAACACAGAGACTCCTTCGCAGCAAAGGCTTTTGCTTTTCGAAATAGACAACCATATGTGTGTTTTGTTAAATGGTGTTGCAACCTTGACAAGATTCACCCCTCGGGACCTCCATTGAGCTTTGTCTTTCGAAGGGAGCAGGAAGACGAAAGGGGGTAAACCTCATGGGAGGACCGGCAAAGCCGTTAACCAGGCGCACTAGCTGAGAGCCTACTCGACTTTCTCCTTTCGAGCAATTTTGGGCCGTCCCTGAGCACTTGGACGTTTGGATGCCCCTTTTGTAGGATTTTCTCTTTTGTTTTGGATAAGGGGTTTTATTTGCTAAAGGTCAGGCACGGTCACGACCAGACCTTTTATGTGACTTTGTCACACATCATACTTTTTTCATTTCTTTTTTTTTCTTTTTTTGGGGGAGAGAATATCATTCATTTTGAGTTTGGAATCTCCTTTCTTTTTCTGCCTGCGGGGACACTGCCCTCTTCTCGTGCTCTGACTTGGGCTCGAGGGAATGGCTCTGATGGGAATCGACTCTAGTCATTAGTATTTTTTTTTTACATTTGTGTCTTTTTATTTATTTTTATATCCTTGGGAAAAGTATATGCGCAATTGTAAGGCTCTATAAGCCAATGCGTCATTCCCTAGGATTGTGGGGGTTTTTGTGCAAATGTGTAGTAGGTCCAGTTAGGGGGCCCTCCCTTCATTTCCATTGGTCCACCTAAGCTATATGGGGCTGGTCAACCATCCTAGGTGACTATCTAGATTCTTTTTGCATCATATTACACAGGAGTAAAATATTTTACACTTAAATGAAATGTCACGCACGGGACAGAAATGGTTTGCACTATATTGAAAATGCGTTGCACTGGACTAAAACGTATTGCACTCGACTGAAACTTAATATCCCAGAGCAACTTGCTTGGTCGGCCCTCTTTGTGAAGGCCAACTTGGAGACTTAGACGATTACACATAGACGATGATGCTTTGAGTGTTTGGAGAATCGGACTATGCTCAATGAGTGATTGTCCTTTTTGCATCATATTATATAGGAGTGAAACATTTTACACTAAAATAAAATGTTACGTGCTGGATTGAAATAGTTTGTACTGGATTGAATTAGTTTGCACTATATTAAAAATACGTTGCATTGGACTGAAACGTAGTACACTCGACTGAAACTTATTATTCCAGAACAACTTGCTTGGTCGGCCCTCTTTGCGAAGGCCAACTTGGAGACTTGGATGATCACACATAGATGATGACACTTTGAGCATTTGGAGAATTGGACTATGTTCAACAAGTGATCGTCCTTTTTGCATTATGTTACACAAGAGTGAAGTATTTTACACTTAAATGAAATGTTACGCACTGGACTGAAATAGTTTGTATTGGACTGAATTAGTTTGCACTGTATTAAAAATATGTTGCATTGGACTAAAACGTATTGCACTCGACTGAAACTTATTATCTCAGGATAGCTTGCTTGGCTAGTCCTCTTTGCGAAGGCTAACTTGGGGACTTAGACGATTGCACATAGACAATGAGACTTTGAGCGTTTGGAGAATTGGACTATGATCAACGAGCAATCATCCTTTTTGCATCATATTACATAGGATTGAAACATTTTACATTTAAATAAAATGTTACGCAATGGACTGAAATAGTTTGAACTATAATGAAGTACAATGCACTGCATGGAATTGTATTACATTGGACTGAAAATGTGCTCACTGTAATGAAGCTCATTGCACTGGACTGAAATATTTTGCATTGCAATACAACACATTGTAGTGGACTGAATAGTATTACACTGGACTGAAAACATGTGCACTATAATGAAACTCATTGCAGTGGACTGAAATATTTTGCACTGTAATGAAATGAATTACACTGGAAAAACATATTCCATATCAAAAGACAATATTACACATTACCCTATATTAACCAATCTCCTATGTAGGAATCAAATTAATTGTATGTGAATGAAACATATAAGCTTTCTAACACAAGGGCCAAGAATGTTGCACAGCACGAGATAGGATTACTTTGATGGATTTGAGTTTTGCCACAGATGTAAAAGTCTCGTAAGTCAATTCCGTAGCTTTGAGTGAACCCCTTTGCCACTAGTCTTGCTTTATATCTCTGTATTATCCCTTCTAGATTGTACTTGATGGTGTAGATCCATTTATATCCAACTAGAGTCATGTCTCTGGGCAAATCACCTAGCTCCAATGTCTCATTCTTGCTCAGTGCACTTAGCTTTTCTTCCATTGCTTGTTGTCAATTGGGATATTTAATAGCCTCCGAAAAAAAGTTAGGAATGGAACAGAAGAAAAGGCAAACAAGAAGGTATGATAATGGAAAGAAATACGGTGAGTAATTCACGAATTTGGAAATGGGATACTTGGCACAACCATGGACTCCCTTGTGAACAACAATATGTAGATCTAGGTCAGTCTCTGGAGTTGACTGATCAGGATCCAGGGAGGTAGCAACCTCTGAAGTTGACTGATCAGTAGCTGGTCTATTTTTTAAAATTTTCCTCCTACATGTGATTAGAGGCTTTTCAAAACAATGTGTCATCAGTAGGAACATGGGACAGACGACCCTGTATGGCAAAAGTAGAGGGCATGGAAAAAGGCTAGGGAGGCACAACAGGAGCAACAACATCAACAGCACCCTTCACCACTAACGTCTCCCCCTGAGGGTGAGCCCGGGGAGAACAATAGGAATCAAACTCAAAGAAGGTGTCGTCTTTACGAATAATAATGCGACTAGTAGAAAGATCTTAACAGTGCGATAACCCTTTTAAGTAGTAGAGTAACCGAGGAAGACACCACGAACAGTACGGAGTTCAAGCTTGGAGTCATCAAGTCCAAGGGTAACCGAGAGAACAAGGGTTTATCTGGATAAAGAATAGAGATGGGGGAGCAATTCTGCAAGTTCCTAGATGGCATCCGATTTATGAGGTAGTTGGCAGTCAATCAAGACAGCATGAGCTCAAATATTTTTGGAAGATGACACAGGAACAAAAGTGCCCTGACTGTCTCAAGGAGGTGACGATTCTTACAAACGACAACACTGTTCTACTGTGGAGAATGGGCACAAGTGGACTCATGGATAATGCCCTCATCTTGAAGAAAGACATTAATGCTCCAAACAAAGTGTTCCCAAGCATTGTCCAAATGAATGACCTTAATATGCTTACCAAATTGAGTTTTTATCAAGTTGTAAAGAGGAACCACTAGAGAGGAAGGCTTCGATCTCTGCCCTGAATTTTTTAATCGGTCAAAAGGCCTTATTTCAATTCCGATCATCTTTTCGAGGATCTCCCGCCTCCAGTTTTGTTTTCATATTTGCACCGCATCTTCCTGATCTAGCAGCCGCCTACACCTCATACTGAGATTCTGCCATCTTTTAATATACTCCAAGGCTATTTCATCGCTCTTTTACTTGGAGGCATACAGTTTGGCCATGGTGAGCTCTCTTTCAGCAATGTGGAACCATTCCAGGAACTTCTGTTGCATATTTGGCCAATCACTAATAGATCTGGCCAGTAAATTTGAATACCATTCGATGGCGAGGCCCGTAAGGGAGCCCCCGAAGAACTTCAGTAGGTAAGATTCTTCCATGGCTAGGTTACCCATCACGTTGATATAGTGTGCTATATGTTCTTTGGGTGAGCCTTGCCCATTAAATTTATCGAACTTCGGTGGCTTACTGACACCAGCGGGTAGTTTCTTGAAAGCATGGTGAACCAGATACGGTACCTTGTAAACATTGAATGAGGCGTGATCACCATCACCTCTATTAGTCAGCTTCTCTTCAATCATTTATTCTATCATTAATTTGTTCATCATCACTGGGTCAACCGGCCTTGGACATAGCCAAGCTTGCTGCATCTACGGGATCGTTGGCACTATTGCTTGAGGTGCATCCACAATCCCCTGATGATGAGAAGTGGGCTGTAGTAGTGGGGTCATGCCCCCAATGTAATTAGGTGCCAGTTGAGAGGCCGTCATTGGAGGAGAAACCTCGAATTCATTAGCACCTCATTGCGAGGTTTCAGGGGGAGCTTCAGTCTGTCTCGAGGCTGTGGGATTTGTGCTCAGCTCGCTGAGCTGCCTTCTTAGCATCTCAGCTTCTTGTTGATATCTTTGCAGCAACATCATTATAGTAGCCGGATCGAGCATAGAGGAGCCAGAGGCATGACCCTACCATTCCGATGGCATATCTGAAGCAGGCGCTAGTCTCTCACCGTCATCTTCGGCGACGATCACATTTGTAGTCATTGCGATCAGGTCTGCACCAATTTCTTCATCGTGAGCTTATCTCGGCTGTGGCCTTCATAGATGAATTCCCGTAGCTGTTGGTCACTCCGGCTGTGTTACAAGTGAATATCTGGAATGCCCGCTTCCCCGAATTATCATGGATTTCAAGGATCGCCGCGTCGCGAGAGAGGTGTCTCGAAACAACTCACCCGCGGTGGCACTCAACTTGATGAGAATTCAGGACTGGGTACTCACCTCACCGCCGACTAGCAACTTAGAAGCAATACTAAGCTAAGCAGAGTTAAACCAGCAAGGAGAGGGGGCCAGAAGCTCACCTGATCAGCATGAAGATGCCAATCCTGGCCGGAGATGAAGGCGAGCGGTGGGGCGTGGGTATGCACCCACACGCCACGTCGATGTTGCTTCGAACGGCGACCTACTGTTATATGCACTACACCTCGTGCAAGAGAGTGATCGTAGGGTAGGAAAATTAGGCTACACCCAAAACTACCTCCACGTAGGGAGGGGCGCTAAGCCGGCCAGGCGAGGAAGGGGAAAGCCTAAGTGAGATCGAATGGGTGGACGTTGTTGGTTCTGTCTGCTCTCTAGAATAGGGGATGAACAGTCGAAGTTGATGCTACTGCAGCTGCTCCCGAATTTTACTGATGCTCAGACCAGTTGAAGAATCACTGTAATTGGATCAGGGTGACGTCAGAATTTTGCTGAATTCCCTGGCCGCCGGTGCTGGTCAGGGACACGCCGTACACAGGGTCCCTGAGTACTGGTTCTGTCAGCAAAGGTACCTCAGCAGCAGGAAGAAGAGGCCGCCACAACTGCTCCTGACCTATGAATCGAGCGTGGCTAGAGTCATTGGAACCATTGACGAGTCTTCTTCGAAACGTGGCCAAAAAGAACACCAGAGGATGTCGGAGTAGACATGTATAGCTCATTGAGTGATAGGGTGTCAGTTCAGGCCCTAACTGGACTGATCTGTGCACCTGGGGGAGAAAATTTGGAACTCTTGATGACGGAGTCCAAATCCCATTATTCTTCTTGGGGATGACAGAGGACTGGCAATTCTTTGCTCCAGCCAAATGGCGCACCAAGATCCTCACTGATCCGATCGTGAGAGCTGCTATAAGTCGTCTCTGGCTGTCTGCTAGAGACAGTCAGTGTAGTCTGGCGAGGACACCTCCACCGAACAAGACGGACGTCGAATGAAGGCGGGACCACCTCACCTACGAAGCTGACTCAAAGAACATTATAGCGATGTTGGATAAAGCACCAGAAGATGTGTGTTGACTCTGGAGCAGGCACTGCAACTCATGCCTCTGCTGCTACCTGCGAACTAGACTGAGTAGAATGAAGTTGGGTGTTGATAGTGGAGGGAGGGGGTGAGGGACTGCAATGGGGTGAGGGATAATGGCTATGGAAGGGGCTGACCACCGTGACGTTCTCCAGGTGGAGACGTCTCTCAACAGCAACTCACTCTAGCCCGACGATCGTCCCTTGCTAGGGAAACGTGGGATCGCAGCGGTTAAGGAACCACTGTCGCCTAGGGGTGCCCAGTTCGGGCTCGGTGCTCGACTGGAGCTAAGGAACGGGCGCTCACAACTCACAATTGCAGTAATTTGTATTTGGATACGGCTCTAATCTCACAAACGCAGCATGATAGATAATATACTAAATAAAGTAGATGCTGGGATAGGAACGTCGCGCGTACCTCCACGACTAGTGCGTGGGGAAGAAAACCCCGGCCGGATCCGACAACCCCGATACACGCTAGTGAAAGAATAGTTACAACCCAAATTTTATCGCCCACTCCTCGCAGGGAGATAACAGGCTACAATGCTGATTTCAGGGCTGCTGGATAACGGGCTGACAGGCAGCACTCTATGGAGCCGAGGGAGGCGAGTCGGGGCCGATCCGGGTGACGATCGGGTACCGGTCCGGTTCTGCCCACGCTGGTCACCCTGCGCAGCAAACTTGCGGAGGCCGGTACGCCACGATCCGACGTCCAATCGGAGTGCCGTTTGTTGGAGAACGTCGGCGACAGGACGAAGATTCTCTACTTCGAAAGGCGCGATCAGATCTTACCAGACCGCGGCGCAGTAGCGACTGTTCTCAGCCTCAGGTTCGGCGCACACAGAACTGCACAGGAAGACAAATAATTACTGAAAAAATGGTTCCCGGTGTCGGAACGAGGCCCCGTTTGTTGCAGATCGTCGGCGACGTCTAGAGGAAGGATCTGACCAAGGGTTTGGTCAGATCTGCACAGAGGATGGCGGGGCAGCTTCTGGAAGTGGCCTCTGCTTCTGGGTCGGATCTGCACAGAGTGGTCTGCACAGTCCCACGAGAATCCTCACCACGATCAGCACCGACCTCCAAATGACTCGAGACCGGCGGCAACGCGAAGAGGACAGAAAGTCCTACGATCACTCAGAAGATCAGATCCAGAGAGCTTGGGAGTAGATCTGGAGAAATTCGGGATCAGGAAACTGAGGATCTGGACTGTAGGCTCGGGCAGATTTGCGCGACTTCACGAGGAGAATTGTTGCCGGCGATCCAGAGCTCTGATCGACGCGAAACCACCGCCAAATTCTTCCTGACTTGCAGAAGCTTCACTGAGAATTTTCTTGGAACCAGATGCGAAGAGGATAGGGAGGATAGAGGGGGCGAGTCACACGCCCAAAAGAATCTCATCACAGGATTTGATCAAGGGCATCACACCCAAGAGGAGGAAGAGAATCACTTTCTTAACATAATCTTCTCTCATAAAAACTTCATTAGCTTTTCAAATAACACTATACATGTGATTATATAGGGAATGGCAAGGGGTAGGGGGGCTGGGAATCTCATGTGAGAGAGGGGAGGGAGAGGGGGTGCGCCCCCTTGATTTAGGTGGGGGAGGGAGACAAAAGGGGAGGGAAGGAAGCTTCCTTCCTTTGAATTTTCAAAGGAGGAGAGTAGGTGGCGGCCACCCTCTTGGACCAAGAAGGGGGGCGCCCCCTTCCACTAGCCACCAAGCCCACCTTCCTTTAATCCCATTCACACCTAGCATGCTAACCCTTTAGACTTGTTCACATTGAAGCCCTTTTGGCCCATTTAAGGCCCAAAACCCATTAACTCTAGCCCATTAGCTATCCTAGCCCATTTGCCATATAATAACACAAGTGTCCAACATGGAATACAATAGGGCTCAACATGGCCTAGAAATGTGAAATAAAGATGATGGCTCGGCCGATGCGTCCACATCCTCCGCGAGCTAACTGGGCCCCGGCGTGTCCTCGTCCACCGGCGCGTATTGCGGCATGTGTCCGCACCAGGTCACAGAATGCGTTTACGAGGATCAACAAGAGGGTATGCAATCTATGACTTGCATGAACATTTGACTGATAGGTCCCTTAACATGATATGCATTGGAGTGCATGAGACCACAAGATAATGCTTAATGGTTCACAACACATGCAGGCTAAGCTGAGGTGCAGACTCTCAGACTCCCCCTTAGTCTAATGCTCATGGAAGTTAGGACAATTAAGCAGAAGGTTAAAAGTCCCTATGGATGATGAGTGGTATTGAATGCAACCATGACAGACACCACCAAAACGAATGGTCAACAATGATAATCAGGAAACACAGATGGCTGCTAACAATGGGAGTAGCCAGAGGCTAAACCACACACATGCAAGTTACTAACAGAAACTCATCACCATATTAATTCCGTTAGCATAACATTCAAGAAGCTGTGTAAATGCATAGAATGCCATCCACTACTCACAGCACGTGCAGACTCAAGATGATTACAATGCATTCTAAACTGGAAAGCAAACTCTCAGACTCCCCCTCAGTTAATACACCCAAAGGTGTTCTTTCATGTAGCCAAATCAGACAACATCAAGTGATTGTTAGCAGTGATGAACCAAAGACTTATATGGCTACTAAGAAGAACAATATCACGCTGAGCCATAGGCCTTTCAAAACATCAGCTGTAAGGTGATTAGCACATCAAATTCAGCTATGTTATAGATTTTTCATGATTTGAGCAATGAAGTATCTACCTTTTGGTACGAGACGGAGAACGTAGATTTGAAGATCACCTCACGCAAAGTGCTATCTTTCTGATAGGCTTAGCCCATAATTCCAACATACACATTTTGACATACCAGAAGACTCACATATGATATTAGTCAAGAGACCCAGTTCAGACATTCAAATTTCACCATGGAGAGTTTCAGCAATACAGAGAGGAGGTTTCAGACTTGAGTAGGATTTATTGTAAGCAAGAAAAGACCTAGGCTGAATTAACTACAAGGAAAACCTAAGATGCAAGAATTAATCATAAGTTGAAAGATTTATTCACAAACCTATGCCTTAAGCTTTTATTTCCTGCTAAACCTTATCCAGCTCTAAGGCACTTCTGCAATGAAAAGGCTCATTTGGAGTTTTTAGGTACCCAAGTTTTCTTGGGTCCTTGATGGTTAGCAGCACTGTTGACATGTGCGTTTCTTATCTTTGTTGCATTCAAATCATCATTCTTCATGCGAAAGTAATCATCTAGCACATGTCTATGTTTACCATAGTAAAAAAAGCACACAAATGATTTGACATTCTTTTTATGTGCATGTGCATTGATCCTTTGTTAGTGAGCATGGATGCCAACCTGTAGAGCATGCGAGTGGGTCTTCCCCTTTAGATGCCAACATTCTTTGACTGTGCGGCCAACTTTACCACAGTGAAAGCAGCAAGAAAGGGGATTTCTTCTGATGGCCTTGGGATGCGTCGACCTTCCCTAGGTAGTGTGTTGACGCATTGGGCGGTTCCTGGGCTTTTGAACTGGAGTGTGTTGACACCCATTTTTTACCAATGATTCGGATCAATTCCTTCGCATCATTTATCGATGTCCCAAGCAGCCGGTCGTATGAAGGTTTGTCTTAAAATTTGTAAACACCCAATTCACCCCCCTCGCAGGTGTCATTGTTCGCGGGACTTCACCTTCATCGGGGGGCCCTTCAGCCCCCCCCCCCCCTGATACGATGGCTCAACCACCCGCTCTGTTGATCCGGTGGTTTGCCCACCTTCTCTTGTGATCCGGTAGCCCACCACCTCTCTGCTGATCCGGTGGCTCAACTGCTTTTGCCCTTGATCCGGTGGCCCTCGCCACCCCTCCAGATCCGGTGGCCCTGTCACCCTCTCTACACGATCCGGTGGAGTCCTCCTCCTTGCTTTGTGTCTTAACCATTGATCAGGGTCTTCTGTTCGTCCGTTTGTGGGCTTTCTCTGGGTGTTGCCGCTTCTGTGCGCACTGTGACTTTTTGGGGCCATCACTCCTTGTGGACGTGCACCCGCTTTACCTCTCCCGCATCCGGGTCCAGGGGAGATGCTGTCGAATTTTTGTCAAAATAATACATTTTAAAAGATAAAAGGATGCAACAAACAAATGAAATAAACAGCAACTAGACACCTCGGCTGAGATAAAAGAACTGTGGAAACTACGAAGGACTGAGCACGAACACTGCTGTGACATTCTGACAAGCACGAACATGGGCATCAGCAGCATGAACAAAGAAGGGAACTAATTGAAATTTCTCACATGCATGTCATGAATAAAAGAGAACACTTCCCCCACATACAATCGCACCATTGCATTCCATGTGTGCTTGCATGCCATGACCCCACGGTATATAAAATGACGATGTGTGACATATCGGATTACGTTTGGTCAGAAACTGTTCCTATGCATGAGAACATACCTCCGCCTCCTACCGAGGATCGGTTCCCTAACTCAATTTCATCTCATGCGTGCTTGAACCCATGTGTGACTTTCCAAGTAAACCCTTTCACATGCATTAAACACACACCTGGGCTCCGACCATCCCGAAGAAATTAAGAGAAGAGATTGAAAATATACCAAACAACTCATCAGCAGACCCCCGGTCCGTAAGGACGGGAGCTACGTCAACGCAGCTCACAGCTGCGCCGACACAGCGAGTGGCCGCGTCGATGCAGCCCACTATTGCGTCGACCTGCTCAGGGGTCTTCATCCCTTTGAGACTCGGTCGGCCGAACTTTCCCTCGTTTCATAAGAAAGGGAAGTATTGATGAAAAAGGGGGGCTTTGAGGACTTAACCTAAATAAAATAATAATAATAATGAATAATAAACAGGACGTCTTGGGTGGCGATCACAGGTTCTCTTTCTGCTTTCCTTTTCTGGTTCTTAGTAGCTTTTCATCGTTCTCCTGGTTATTTTCATTGCCGGTACATTCAAGAAAGAGAGGGAAAGGCCATCTTTTCCAGTCTACAACGACACTCACTGTTTTGGGAGAGCATGCTGTGATTTGTTAAGATTGTGTCCTGTGGCTCGGTAGCAAGAGTGGAGCCGAGGATTGGAAGGTATCCATTTGGAATAATTATGATGAAGCTGCGATGAGATTGCATAATGGACGAAACCTATGTACGGAAGTCCCTAGAGGGATGTTGTCAAATGGAGAGCCTTGGTGTTTGACCAGCATGGGAAGATTTTCCTAGAAGCCTGAGTCTAGAGTTGTTGTGGACCAAAGATGGTGGAGTCTTGCCATGTGGTTTTGTTGTGCTACCCAGAGAGGGTAGAGTTGGCATGAGGGTCAACATTGGATGTGTTGTCCGAGTGAGGTTCAGCTCAAGATGCAGTAATGGTCAATGTAAGAGTCAACGGATGGTGTGTCAACATTTGGAATCTCTTTATCGATTTTGGTGAAGGAGTAGGAAAGAGGAAGTTGAGCAAGTGAGGGTTTCCCATTGACGAGTAGCTGGTGACTGACGAATGGATTTTCAAAGACAAAAGATGTCGATTTTCATGAATGGAGAAAGGCAAGAGCCATGTGCAAATGAGGCCTTCGGTGGCTGATTATGAGATAGGCCTTTTTCCTCGATTAGATCTTTGATTTGTTGAAGGTTTGTGTTCAGACTAGAGTTGGTCAATTCCTGTTATTGGCATTCGGCTTGCTAGTTGTAAGATGGTTCATAGTGTAGAGTCGGCGAATTTGTGCCAGTCAGGTGAGATGACTGTGTGAGCTGGTTGAGGCTTAGTGATGGTTGTCCCTTGTGAAGGGCGTGAGGATAGTCAGCATGTAGAGAAGCTCATGTTAATTGATCCACCGAGCATGGGATTTAATCGGTGGAAGTTTCTCGTGATGAGGATTACGTCTCCTAGGTAGGCATGGTGGTGGTAGCGATGCCATGATTGGAATTTTGTTGTGGAAGAGGTAGGGCCAGACTCGTATCCCTTGCGTGTGCTATGCTCACTCTGAGAATCAGTGTGTATTGGGTTTGGAGCGAGGTGTTTCTAACCATGATCATAGTCTGGCTATATCCCTTGAGAGAAGTGGTTTTGGGAGAATCGAGGTTTTGGTTGGAGCTCTGGGATTCAGGTTAAGCATATTCCACCAAAAAGGTGGAACAAGTTAACCCGAATACAATCAAAGTGATATTGTGTACTTTTTAGTACACCCTAACCCGGGTTAAGGTATTCTCCCTAACTTATTCCCCAATCAAAGAGACCGTAAAGGAATAGAGTAGAACTAACTTAAGGTTAAGGGTAAGGGGATGCCTCCAACTACTCCTACTAGGCTTGGGCTCTCTCAAAGCTTGAAGCTTTCCATGACGCCTCGATCCGTTATTAGCTTGCGGGGGTTAGTCTTTCGGAAGGGGGCAACTTGCAATCTTATGATTTTTGCTCCCGCAACGAAAACACTCTCCCAATTTCTACCGACACTTCTCAGATCGATGACTATCATTACCGCAATGCTTACACTTTTCCTCCTTGAGCTTCTTACCATTTGAAGATCCATCACTACCATTGGGCCTTTTCTTGCCATTCTCGGAACTAACTGCTTGCTTCTTCTTCTTCAACCGAACTTTAACTTTCTCGGTTATCTCCATGGCATTCTCTAACAATTGCGCTCTCTTAACCATCTCGGCATATGCTTGAATGTCCATTGGTGTCAGTTGAGATATAAATTGGAGCCTTAACCCGTTCATAAATCTTTTAGCCTTCATCTTCCCCGTCATGATCCAATGAGATGCATATCGAGACAACCTTGAAAATTGGGTCTCATACTCGGCCACCGACATGCTCCTTTGTTTAAGCGAGGCGAATTCCCAGTCTTTCTTTCTCGAATCCTGTCCGAAAAGTACTTATCGTTAAAATACTCTAAGAATTCGGCCCATGTTACTTGATTACAGGGCAAAGTTGCTTCTATCGACTCCCACCATACCCTAGCATCTTTTTCTAATTGAAACGTAGCCAAAAGGACCTTATTTTGGTCCGAATATTGCATTACCCGAAATATTCTTTCTATCTCCTTCACCCAATGTTCAACCTTGTCGGGATCAGTAGATCCATTAAATCTTGGGGGATTCAAACTCTAAAAATTCCTATGCAGACCCCCAACTCTATGATTCGCTCCACTTTGAACCACTTGTTCGAGAGCTTGAGTCAAACCTTGAACCGTCCTTTACATATCTCTCTATTGAGCACGCTCGTCTGCCTTTGCTATCTAATTCCTACAAGACAATTTCAAGAGTTAATCATTAATTCTTTTTAGAATTCAAACAAATTTAGCACTTAGCCCAAGGTTCTATCCAATCTTACCGGGTAACGTAGACTAATGGGTTTGAAATCCCAAAAATATTGAGCTCGTTTTTTCGGGATCAAGACTAAGAGGGTTCTATTGATCCCCCCCCCCCCCAGGTGAACGCTTCCCTCCTGAAATTCCCTTACTGTTGTCAAAAGTTCTATCTTGATGATGCCCTAACACTTCTGGAAGAAGGCCAGCAGAAGCCATCTGGCCATGTAGTTTTGTCCCCTGCAAGGGAGAATACTGTTTGGTGAACCTCCTTAGAAAAACTATGAAACAACCTCCCTTTCCTCGAGAGATAGCCGGGGAAGGAGATCATCTGCAATCCTCGGCCTGAACTGATCTTCATTTGCGAATTGCCTAGAGTAGTAGCCCCTCGCTAGTATCCTGATCTGCTCCTCTGAAGAAATAGAGAGTTCACCCACCCTGATCCAAGTGATGGCGTTAACTCCTCTCTGAGGCAATGCGTTGGAAATAAGCAATATTCTTGTACCTTTCTTTGATCCATCTGTCCATTGATCTCTACCTCTAATAGATTTCCTCTCTAGAGAGGATCTCATCAAACTAGCTCCTCAATTCATTCCTAAGGCTTCTGTCCTCTACATCCTTAAGTCTTGCTTCCTACAAAAAGTCCAGGCTTTCAATTTGTTGAAGGATTCTATCTTTTTCTGCCCTCCCTGGGAGGGTTTTGTCTGCCCCCAAGTCTTTAAGACCTGAGCAGTGTGCCTCAGCTTCAACACTAGAGTGACCATAGTAGATCTACCAGCAACCTGTGCATTCCATGCCTGCCTGACCGTGTTCAAGAAATTTGCCTCCCCAAACCAAAACTTCTCAAGTCTGAAATTGAACCTCCTATCTTACTGACGACTGGTCTTCAAAAGGATGGGCTTGCGGTCCGACATTGTCTTACCCAAAGGTAGCACTTGTACATGAGGATTGTGATCCTTCCAATCTACAGAGACCAAAAATTTGTCCAACTTGGAGCATGAGACATCGGCTCTCAAGTTGGATCAAAGGAAGTGCCTATGTGTCATGTCGATATCCACCAAAGTCGCCTCCTCAATGAAGGCAATGAAATCCTCCATGTAACCTGCGTGGACACTCCCCCGTCCTCTCCGAAGGGACAACCATTGTATTGAAGTCCCCACCAACACACCAAGTCCTTCCAGAAGAAAGGTGAAGTTGGACCAAGTCCTCTTATAAAAGATGCTTCTCTTTCTTGTCTTACAGTCCATACACCACAATGAAATCCCACGAGGATTAGAAGAGTACCACAAGAAAGATAAGTTACCGAGCAGCAGTTTATCACATTTGAACAAATTGCTTACGAGAAAAGGGTGAGGAAACGTCACGAAAAAGAAAGAAATAGATAAAGAGAGTAATGCAACTAGGGAAAACCATGATAAAAGTGTCTTGTACCTTCCTCCCACTAAGATTTTCTGGAATCAAGCATGATGGCCTTTTCCCAAGAATTCTTATGCGATCCATTAGGATGCCATTTGAATCAGCAATCGTATTCAAATATGTAGCACCCATATCCCGCAGACCAGGAAACATTGACAATACAAGTGAGTCTTCTGAAAGACAGGCAACTGCAACTGTCAGGAAAACACTATCATCAGCAACCACGCACACTGGGCAAGATTTTCCCTGGAGCTGCAAGAATTTAGATGAAACTATGTTAAAAGTCTTAAATGGGATTCATAGAGGGAAATCTGCAAATCAATCGATTCCATTTATAAAGCTGATGCTCAGATATCACATAGGCAGTGCAGATAGACCTCATCAGCAACAAAGTAGAAACTTTGTCTTACAAAGTATGAAAAATCTATAGCCTCAGCAACAATTGAAACATTGTGTCATGGATGCTCTCAGAATGGATGCTCTCAGATTTATTCAAAAGAACCTACTACTGCATATTCAGGAACTTGGCTGAATATGGTGTCATCAACATTTTGTCACCATTCATTTTAGTAACATTTTATCTCTAGTCATAGGATTACAATGTACAATCACTTGAGAACACCTTCAATGGTTCAAAGCATCAACAGTCCCCCCCAACAACCACCCAACAATGTATATAATATATATATATAAGAGGAGAGTTCATAGACATGACTCTGTTAACTAACTTGTATAGACTCCACAGTTGGGAATCAATAATAATTTATGAGACTGGTCTGACTCAGAAAGACTCTCATCAATGATTGAACCAATGATGGAACACATGTGGCATCCAAGGATGTTACTTACAGCATTTCTGGCAGCAGTTAAAAATGACAATCTAAATTCCTTGTCTCCATATATTCCAATCCTTTCAGGGGACAATATAAGCTGGTTATCTACAGCTTTACAACCATGGCTGGTAAGCTCTGTGGCTTGGCTCTTGCTTCTGAGACTATATGATATGCTTGTTTCATCATGCATGGCTTGAAAAGAAATCTCCTTCCGTGAATGTGAAGGGAAGAAGGAGAAAATCAAGTATCATTCAAGCGGCCAACCCGGTCTTGGAATCTATGAATAAATTTCTCTTTGACAACTTTGAAACTCTCAACATCTTCTAGTGGCAAGGCATAAAACCACTCCAGTGGAACTCCATCCAATGATCGATAGAACAAATACGCCATGAGGTGGTCATCATATTAAAGCTGCGTTGATTCGTACATGAAATCCCTCACATGAATGTACGGGTTGCTATTCCCATCATATTTGTGGTACGTGGGGAGCTCGGATTGAGGAGGGAAACAAATGTTGTGAAAGCTAGGAACAGGGACATCTGCCAAGGATTGCCGGTTGATCGACTTTTGAAGGAAATTGAGTTGTTACTACATGGTAGCCCACTTGTCAAGGAGTTCTTGCTCTCGAGATGGAGTAGGTGGGGTGAAAGGAGCAGGCTCATAGTGAGGAGCCGAAGGATAGACAGAAGGAGGGGGAGGCCCATAAGAACAATATTGGGCCAGAGGATGACCCAAACTGGAATAAGGCGGGGCTACCCCTTGCTGAGGGCGAGTAAAGTCAGCCGGAGCCACAAGGGTTTGTGGTGCCGAGGGACTGGACCTGTAAGGATCAATATGGGTAAATGAGGGAAGAGCGGTCTTCCCTTTATCAAGAGGTTAAGGGGCCGAACTAGAGGACTGGCCTACCTCCAGATTGGAGAAACGAAGGATCTTGGGCGGGATCGGGGTATGATCAATAGGAGCAGGTGGAGCCCCGAGCCCATCAACCCTAGACTAAGAGATGGAAGTAGCAGATAGACCCTGTGAAATTGTGGGAGACGGGGCACCTAACCCCTGCAAGGTCTAATAATGGGCTTGAAGTTGGGCCGGATCCAACTGGGCCATCATTTGAAGGATGTGGCTTGTAGGATTATTGGTGGATGGATTTCAAACAGAGGGTTGACCGCCCTCCATGGGAGAAGAGGATGGAGGAGGGGCGGACCCTTCCTAAGACTAAAGTGGCATGACCCTAGGTGGGTCCTCTAAGAGTCCTTGAGGAAGAGATTCCTCATGAGAACGGGGGAAATCATAGGAAGACATGGTGGAGTCGAACAAGGGATTTAGATAGTAAGTGAAGGAAGAATTGTCCCTAGGAGATGAACCTATGGATTTGAAGCAACTCCACATGCAATGTGGCACCTATAAATGAAAACAACACAAACAAGAACCAATAAGTAACTAGACAAGATGACCCCAATAAAGGGCATATGCAAACAAAAAGAGGGGATGAGAAGAACTCCATGTTTTGAATCACAGAAAAAACTCATTTACTGATTTTTCTTCGAGCTTTTATAAATCTGAATGATCAGTTGCTAGTAGACGCATCTATACTGAATCCAAATTTATCATGAAAGGGTGTGATGTTTACGCTTGCAGACGGTTGATCCAGACAAAGGCTAAATGTGCCCCAGCCTCTCTTCTCGTGGCTTTGGATTGTCGCCTTTGATCGATGCTGCCTGGAGATCAACGAGATAGACAACCCCCACGAAGTAGGATGTCAACTTGGACAGGCTCTCACTGATAAGGTGAGAAGGGGGAAACTCAGCGGGCCATAATTAGGCCCAATAAGGATCGGCCTGGAATTCAAAACGTTGCCTGCTAGGGTCCGACAAAAATTGGCCCAAGATCTAAGCCCATGCTCTGCACATGTCTTTACCTCACGTCTCACGTGACGCACTACCAGGTGGTTATTACTGCAATAATGGTGAGAATATTCTCAGAGATTAATGGGCGTCGAGTTATGACTCCAAGATGACTCCGTCCTCTCATCTCCTGTAAGACGAGCAGACAGGTTAGGGATGACTCCACGATCAGGGCAACCATAACTCCACGACCCTATTAAGTCTGTAGGCGAAGGAAGTGAGACAAGCTCGAGGAAGACTCTATAAATAGGACCCTAGTAAGATGGCCAAGAAGATACGCTTCTGACGCTCGCGATGTCTCTCACACTCAATTCAACCTTCACTCTATCACTACAAGGGAAGGCGGTCATACCGACGGACATTTCCAATGGAAAAGTAGTGTCCGTCGGAATATTGGTCTGTATTTCCGATGGAAGACGTCCGCCGCTTTTCCTTGTCGTGTATTTGTCTCCCACTCTCCACGATGCTCCAGAGCGCTTGCTACCTCCACTAAATTGTTCGACCACTCTCTACCTCCTTTCACTCACACTCTCTCCCTGTCTGAGCACTCTGGCTCTACGTCTAAACAGTCTTCCTCTTACTCAAGCACTTGTCTGACTTAAGTATCGAAGAGTTATCCCCTGTCGTCTTCCCAAAAACTTTTCTGACGTGATTCGATGTTTGTATGTTCTCTCTTGGGTGGCTTCCTCCTTCTTCATCAAATAAATCCTAAAGGTGTAACACTTAGTTTGAGATATCATATTTCGACCTCTACAGTGGACATCATTCCTGATCTTTTCATGTAGAGGAGATCGTGTGTTGGAGGGGGAAGTCACCTCTCTCTCTCTCGTAGGTGGAGTTTGCTATTCTCCGAGCGGAGCTGTAGCGACTCCGCACCACGAATGCGGAGCTGGTGCATTTCTGGCAGGAGGCATTCGATCGTGGTGAGGTGCGAGCTTACCGGCCGATGAGTCGGTCCCGCAGTGTGAGTCATGCAGCTCCGAGCGGGAGTCGTGCCACCCATGGCTCGGTCAGACAGTCCCTCGCGACTTCCTCTCAGCGGTAGAGGAACGAGGAGGAGGAGCGGCGCCGACGTCGGGAGATAGAGGAGGGAGTGACCTCTACGATGGCCCCGCCATCGAAGAGACAGGAGGGTGGTGGGGATAGCGACAGGCCAGAGGGTGCGGCCTGATCTGCTTGGTACTCTCTACATGCTTTGTACAGGACATGACATGATAGTGGTTTAGTTTCTCTTTTTTGTGTTGATTTTCTTATATGTATGCATGTATGACAAAATGATCAGAGAGTGCAAATTCACAGGGGATACACGAGCGGGGATGTTACGGGAGAGATGAGGGAGGGACAGAGAGGCACGTCGGCTTTACGAGAGAGACGACGCGAGTGGAGAGGGGCACACCGACTCTACGAGAGAGACGATGCAAGTGGAGTGAGGGGCACGCCGACTCTACGAGAGAGACGACCCGAGTGGAGTGAGGCACGCCGACTCTACGAGAGAGACGACGTGAGTGAAGTGAGGCACGTCGACTCTACGAGAGAGATGATGCGAGTGGAGTGAGAGGCACGTCAACTCTATGAGAGAGATGACGCGAGAAAAGTGAGGGGCACGCCGACTCTACGAGAGAGACGGCGCGAGAGTGAGGGGCACGCCGACTCTACGAGAGAGATGACACGAGTGGAGTGAGGGGTACGCCGACTCTACGAGAGAGACGGCTCGAGAGTGAGTGAGGTGTATGAGAGACGAGCCTCAAATAACACAGCAAAGGATTTGTGCGGTTGCATGTTAGCCGCACAAGCCTTATGCGGCTAGATCTGTACCGCATGTAGTGTTGTGCGGCCATAAACAGGACGCATGACGTGAAGCCCTTTTTAACACATGTGCGGTCAATATAGGACCGCATAAGATTATGTGCGGTCTATCGCTAGACTGCACAACTCATTACGTAGGGAACCCGATCGGGACTCTATTGGAGAGTCCCAATCTGGGATGCTCCTATCCATCTTGACCCAAATCCCATCTGAACTTGTTTGACATTATCTCAACTTGATTTCCAATGGGTTTAGGACGAGATAGAGGGTAAATGAATGGGAGGGGAGAGGGAGACAGAGTGAGGGACTGGGAGACAGAGGGGCTCGACCCCTCCATCTCTATGAGTTTGTGTGTTAGAGAGAGAGTTAGAGAGTGGAGGCAGAGTGAGGGAGAGGGACACAAAGGGGATCACCCCGCTCTATGAGTGTGTGTGTGTGTTAGAGAGAGAGAGGGAGAGGAAGATAGAGGGGCTCGGCCCCTCCATCTCTGTGGGTGCAGAGACAACTAGATAGTGGAGACAAAGTGAGGGAGTGGGAGAAGGAGGGGATCACCTGTCCCCCTCTGTGAGTGTGTCCTTGTGTTAGAGAGAGAGGGAGAGGGAAAGGGAGACAAGACTGTGAGAGAGGGAGATGGTGAGAGTGGGAGAGGGAGATGGTGAGAGAGGGAGATAGAGGGGATCACCCCTCCCCCTCTATGAGTGCGTCAGTGTGTTAGAGAGGGTGGGAAAGGGAGAGGGAGACAAGACTATGAGAGAGGGAGATGGTGAGAGTGGGAGAGGGAGATGGTGAGATTGGGAGAGAGGAGACAGAGTGAGGGAGACAGAGATGGAGGGGATCACCCCTCCCGCTCTGTGAGTGCATCCGTGTGTTCGAGAGAAAGGGAGAGGAAGAGGGAGGCAGGACTGTGAGAGAGGGAGATGGTAAGAGTGGGAGAGGGAGATGGTGAGAGAGGAGATAGAGTGAGAGAGAGGGAGACGGAGGGAATCAGCCCTCCCCCTTTGTGAGTGCTCCGTGTCTTAGAGAGACAGGGAGAGGGAGATATGATCGTGAGAGAGGGATATAGTGAGAGAGGGAGAGGGTGACGGTAAGAGGGGGAGAGGGTTCAGGTGAGGGACGTTGAAAGAGATGGGGACTTACCAGAGGGAGCTACCGCCATCACTCGCTTGAGAGGGAGAGAGGGGGATATGCCACCGCCACTCACTGGAGGAGACCGCAGTGGGGAAGATGCCACAGCATCTCACTGGAGAGATAGAGGAGGAGACGTTGCTGCTGCACGCCAGAGGGAGGGAGAGAGGGGGAGACACCACCAATCTCACTGGGGAGAGAGAGGAAAAGGAAGACGTCGTCATGAGAGAGATGAGAGTCAAGCATGGGGTGGGGCATGGGACGAATGGGAAGGAAAATGAAATAAATTTCGACGGTGTGCTGCGCAGCAGTAAGCCACTCTTGGGTTAAGAGTGGGGTGGATGTAGGCCGGAGTGCTGAACCACCTAACTCGACCCTAGATGATGGCATATGACAGTTGGCTGGGGCATGGGGCCTTGCACCAATAAACGGGTTTATTCGTTAGCAAGAAGGTAATGCTAACGTAAAGAAGAGTTTTTGCCAATTCGGGCGTAAGGCCCATAATGGCACTATTGTGTAAAAGTCAGCTGGGGCACGAAGCCTCGTGCCGAGAAAGTGGTTTATTCATTAGCAAGAAGATAATGTCAACGCAAATGAAGAATTTCTGTGTCGATTCGGATGTAAGGCTTGTAATGGCGATATTGTGTAAATTCTGACTAGGGCACGAAGCTTTGCGTCGAGCGAAGGGTTTATTTCTTAGCAAGAAGATAATGCTAATGTAAAGGATGAGTTTCTGCGTCGATTTAGACATAAGGCCCGTAATGGCGATATTGCATAAATGCATCAGCTAGGGCATAAAAACTTGCGCTGAAGAAGGGTTTATTCATTAGCAAGACGGTAATGCTAACGCAAGGGAAGAATTTCTATGCCAATTTGGACGTAAGGCCCGTAATGGTGATATTGCGTAAGTGCATTGGCTAGGGCATGAAGCCTTATGCCGAGAGAAGAGTTTATTCGTTAGCAAGAAGATAATGCTAATGCAAAGAAGAGCTTTTGCCAATTCGGGCGCAAGGCCCGTAATGGCACTATTGTGTAAAAGTCGACTGGGGCACGAAGCCTTGCGCCGAGAAAGTGATTTATTCGTTCGCAAGAAGATAATGCCAATGTAAATGAAGAATTTCTGCGCCGACTCGAACATAAGGCCCGTAATGGCGATATCATGTAAATTCTGGATAGGGCACAGAGCCTTGCGCCGAGAGAAGGGTTTATTCGTTAGCAAGAAGATAATACTAACGCAAAGGAAGAGTTTCTACGTCGATTCGAACGTAAGGCCCGTAATGGCGATATTGCGTAAGTGCATTGGCTAGGGCATAAAGCCTTGCACCGAAGAAGGGTTTATTTGTTAGCAATGAGGTAATCCTAATGCAAGGAGGGGTTTTTGCCGCTTCGGACATAAGGTCTGTAATGCCAGTAATGTGTAAATGCATCGGCTAGGGCATAAAGCCTTGCGTCGAGAAAGTGGTTTATTCGTTAGCGAGGAGGTAATGCTAACGCGAGGAAGAATTTTTGCCACTTCTTATGTAAGGTCCATAATGGCAGTAATGTATAGGAGTGGCAACCCAGTGGGACCGTGCGGGGTTCTCGAAGGATCCCAAGATTAGTGCACAAATTTCTGATTCAGGTCTGTTTTCTGTGATTTACATCTTTGTTTCATAGGTCAGCAACCATCAAGCACGAGGCCCATCCTTTCTAGCCGGCCAGAAAGGGTGGAGGTTGAGAACCACAACTTGGAAGGCGGCGTAATAGAATGGTCGTTACTAGTCCGTTTGTTGCTTTGGGCGGTTCAACCAGGACTGTTCAATTGACTAGGCGGCTCTTTGAAGACCGTTTTTTGAAGCCAGAGTCCTTTTCCCGCGTTCACTCTAGCATGGTGGACGGCCCCTCGATGGACCGTTCAATAATAGAGCGGCCCTGTTGAAATCGTCCCATTCCCTGTGCTATTTGGCGAGTTCCTCTCAACTTTTCTCAGGCGTAGGCGTGTCTTTTCACACCCCGACGTCTGGGTGGCGATCACGGTCAGTGTTCCTTTTCGATCCTATTCACTTGCTGTCTTTCCTTTCCATATTTTGATTGCTTAAGTAAGTGGATTGAAGAGGAGAGACATCAAAAAGAGAGAGGTAAAGAAGTAAAGAAAGGAGGCAATTTTTCCTGCCTACAAAAATTTCTGGCGATCACGGTGGGACGCCTAGTGCCCATCGTGCTAAAGGTTTTGTTGACCCCCCCCTCTGTTTTTGTTGGTAGTACTATCTTGGTTGAGTGTTGCAGGGTTGCTGTGATCGAACGTTGAGCGGTCATCTGTGAACCGTCTACATCAGTAAGCGGTACCCTCTAGACCGTTCTGTTTCCAGTATTTCGTTGCTTATTCATATACTGTCGGTCACACGGCTTATACAGGACCGTTTACTGTTTAGCCGTCTATCGGGCGACCGTCTTTTATTCCATTCACGATTGTTCTCCTGCTCCCTGCCATTGAGCGGTCTGTTCCAGACCGTCTCACCTCTTGAGCGGTCTCACAGAGACCATTTTCACTGCTACAGTGTTCCCGTCCCCCCTACATTTCTTGCCTTATTACATCTTGGTTACTTGCTGATTGATAATTGCTTGTTGAGATCTCCCCAGTTGTTTTGTCAGTTTTTGCTTCATTTGCATGATTTCATGTTTACTTGATTTTGCCATTTGATTGCTAGATCTAGGTTAGACTTTGCATGCACTCCGGTGCGCATAGGATCATTTCATTTCATCAGTAGTTGCATTCCTACCGAAGAGGGTTTCCTCTCGTCTCCATATTCCTTGGAGCCGACTAGGGGACCTTGCCGAGGACCTCCGTAAGTCCCCGTGAGCATGCCAGCGAACTAGATCATGTGGTCCCCGCACGGTTTCAGTCCAGTGCGTGGAGGGAGGATTCCCACCAGTAGCTTTTCCAGAAAAGTGACCTGAAGAGGTCCACATGTAAGATCTTGAAGATGAGGCGAATCCATGTGGCTGATCATTTTGGTGAACTGACAGCCTTGGATCATGTGCATGTTAACTCAATTCTAGGTCCACGTGACCACTTACATCTCTGATACCTTCAACTCTTTAAGTGTTCAATCAAGTCCCTGTTAATAAGATATAGAATATTTCATCAAACACGTTATCATCATAATTGCTTAGGAGAATGCATACTTAGCGAATTTCATAACATTCAAACACTCAGATTATAAAAATCTAAGATGAAGTATCTGGTTCGATGCAGACACACAATGCACCGACCTGTGTGAGAAAACTTATGCACGAATGTAGTAAGTTAATTGCAACAGCACTGACCTGTGTAAGACACAGGTAAACCTTATATGCAATGAGATATGGATGAAGACAATAATATATGAAGATGCATTGACCTATGTGAAACATAGGTTGACCTGTCGAGCTAAACCATGTAAGGTTACACAGACCAGTTAAGATGATGGCTAGAGCTTAAGCATCGACTTGATGCCTTAAGCAGACATGAAAGCTTAGACCAGAGTCTAATGAATAACAACGGTGCATCGACCTGTTAGACATAGACTCTACATGTGCATCGACCTTATAAATCATGTTGTAACATGTGCATCGACTTTGTAGACTGAATAGATGCATATGCAGCGACCTTGCTAAAGACAGGATCCGATAAGCATAGACCTTGCTGAGTCTAAGGTGCAATGTGCATCAACCTTGCTGAACATAAGGTGTAATGTGCATCGACCTTGCTAAACACTAGGTGCAATGTGCATCGACCTTGCTGAACGCAAAGTCATCTAGTGCACTGACCTGTGTGACCACATACAAATATGTGCATTGACCTGATGGACTATAGGCAAGTATATGCATCGACCTATCAAGCTGCTTGCACAAACATGCATCGACCTTATGATCAATGTGGTACATGGATGCATCGACCTGACAGGCTTCAGACTAAAATGTGCATTGACCTGTATACTTCAACCATGAGTATGCATTGACCTTACAAGCTTCAATTATAAATATGCATCGATCTTATTTGACTTACGCATGAATGTGCATCAACCTCATATGACTAGGACATGCACGTGCATCAACGCAATAGATCATCTAAGGGTGAAGGTTTTTCTTTGGAGAGCCTAAGGAATTTTCTCAATTAAACACATGGGATTTTCTAACGGGACTTCTTTGGTACAAGCTGCCTAGTGACCGTGTGGGAATCCACGGTTTGCAGAGACTTATAGAGGTTCCCAACTGGAAAAGACTAGTTGCATCTGAGTGGGAATCCCCCAGGTGAAGAGTCTGCTCTAATGGGAGGGGTTTTCCTAACAAAATGTGATGGCGTCTCTTCCTAAACCCAACCCTGAGCTCATACTTGCAATAGAACAGCAAGCGGCAAGCAAAACAATGCAAACAGAAGAGCAAAATAGAACCGAAATCTAGAAAAAAAGGCAGCCAAAGAGCTAGAAGTCTAGGGACTAAATGGCCAGGGTGTTATCTGTTCTTAGAAGTCTAGGCAGCCAAGGGATTGGCCGCTTACTTGGCAGACGACTAGGGTTCTGGCCATTCAGAGCTACAGACAACCAAATGTTTAGCCATTTATAGAGGGCAGAGGTGGCCAGGAGTTTGGTCGCTTATAAGGTCAGATAGACAGAAGTTGGGCCGTCTTCTATCTAAAATCGCCATGCTAATGGACAACTGAAACAAATAGAAACAAAGAGCTCCTACGCTAAAATATAAATAGAACTTCTGTAGCCTTGGACTTCGCGTACAATAAACTCACAGTGAGCAATAGCGGGTCCAACCTTGATCGCCAAAGGGTTTGTAGGCACCGGAGATTCAACTTCGTGTTCCTTCCTTCCAGGGGCGAGGCCGAACTCTAACACTACAATGCAGTGAAATCGAAAGGTGATCGCCAGGAAAGTTTACCTGATTCCTATAGGAAGATGATCGCATAATATGCCTCAAGGTGGGAGCTTACGGGGTCTTGAGTTCTCCATTCTCGACTGGCCAAGGAGGGAGAGCCTTACAGTTTGTTGCACCAAAGTCCTGAAAATAAAAGCAAAACACTCGAAAAAAATAGAAAGACACCGGTTAGAGTTGGGTTTATGCAACAAATGTTCAAAAGAAGCAACAAACTGAAAAGAAATGGTGGTGGATTTACCTGGAGGGTGTTAGGAAGGGGGGGTGGCTGAGGCTTTCGACCACTCGCCTCCCTTTTTGTTTAGATTTGAAAACCTCTATAAAAGGGACACTAACGAAAAATTTCTAGTATGCAAGAAGTAATATGAAATGCATAAATGTGCAAAGTGAAGCAAGGAAAGGAAGAATGGAAGCTGAGAGCCCACGGTACTAGCTTAAACCGTTTGACGGGACTGTCCCTCCACCTCTCCCAGGTGGGTCGACCATCCATGGAGTCTAGGGCTACGTCTAGTGGTTCGATCACATGGAAAGTCCAAGCACTCCATTGTGATACTAGGAGAGAGTCAATAATCATAAAATAATGCTATTATAATATAGACGTAGCATGAAATGTATTAGATGGGAATTAAACATACTTTCCCTAAATTACTAAAACAGCAGAGTGTAACGGACCATGGACGGGGCATTATGCGACTATAACGCGCCTCCCCCAGGCCGTTATGCTCACACGTGCACATGACAAAACTCAGATATGCAGACCATAACGCACCACCTCTGGGACGTTATGCAACGTATGATGCGCCTCAACCCGCGCGTTATACTCACCAGGGAATCATCCAAAACCACACAGACCATAACATACCATGACAGGTGCGACATGGGACTATAACGCACTGGGACTGGGCCGTTAAAGTCACCCAAACGTATGAAACTCAGAAAAGTCCACAGTTTAATCCACCATATAACGCACTACAAGAAGAGCATTATATTGGCTATGGCAGACTGGGACTAGTCCATCATGCCCCACAACCTACAGACCTACAAAAAACCATGGTTACATAACGGTCCACGAGCGGTCTGCCATGCATTGCATAATGCACCCCCTAGGGTCCGTTAAGCATATAATGGCCTTTGGCAGGTGCGTTACATCCACTGGGAAACGAGAGGGACGAGTTCGGAACCGAACTCCCCTCCGGTCAAGCCGGATCGACGTGAAACAAAAGAAAAGGGGTAGGAGAAGCTAAATAACAACATTTCTACAACTACAGCATGCATCAAAATGCAAATATAATGGCCTTAATGAATTTTACAAGTAATTTAGCCTAAAAATCTCAAAAATACATATTGCACGAAAAATAATGAAAATGCCTATGCATGGACATGCATGTGGTACCAAAATGATCTTAGTGAAGTAAGGAGTCTATCCCCCTACCTCGATCGCGACGATACCCTCAAAAAATGCGCATGCGGACGACGAAGCTCCGCGACCTTCCCCAACTCGTCCCAGTCCCACGCCCCTCGAACCGCGGAATGGAAGGCACCGGTGCGATCCTCGCGACGAGTCGAGTCCAACGGTACCTCCTGCATCTCGATCCAGGGTCGACACAGCCCAGAACAAGCAAGAAGGGGGGCAGAGGAGAGAGAAAGTCATTAGATCGATTTGCTAAAGTAGCAGAAATAAAATTACTTTTTAATCAACAGTTTAAATTTAACAATTATATACCAGAGTCCAGTCCAAAGGAAAGACAAGTAGTCTAACAGTACAGTCGACAGAAAAGACAAGACTTACCAAGAAAGTCGGGGGAAGCCCGACATAGGTACCAGCTGGCAGCTACAAACTCGCACACTAGGAACCACGGAAGCAGAACAAACAACGGCCCACCTGAAAAGCAGGGGTGAGCCTTCTGTCACTGGCTCAGTAGGGGTCGCGCGGATCCCCACTGGAAAACACGCAGTAACACAGAGAAATAAAACAGCAGGTGTAGCAAAGCTGGAAAACTACACTAGAAAGCTGTAAACTACCGCTAGAAAGTAATAAAAGAATAGACAGGGAGCAAGAGTAGGGAACAAGCAAAGGAAGAGGGGGAGAACCCATACCAAACAAGCGGCTGTCGAACTAACCTCGGCACCCCAAACTACTCCAAGCAGCAACAGGAAGGCGACTCCGAGCTGACGAAGTTAGGAGTTGCCCATCTGTCGACACTGCAAGGGATTTGCAAAACAGACAAAGAAACGTAGGAAAAACCTAGACAGACGTAGACCCAAATGACACAACTAGGATGTCGTGCACACTGTCCCATACATGACTAGAACGTCATGGGCCTAATGAATTCCTAGACCGACGTGGCATGCACGAGCTCAGACCTAGATGATGCAATCCTGGGATCAAAAATTAGCAAACTGTGGACCCAGCTGATATGCAAAGAGTCAATTTGAAGGGACCAGTCAAGGAAAGCTACTCACCCGTAGGCGAAGTAGTTGTGGAACTACCTCCTGACAGTTACGAGGCCCTAATGTGACAGTTCTAGGGTTGAAGGATAGGTGCATACAAGCTCTCTCTTGCCGTCCACAACGATGCACTCAGGAGGCTGGCTGCATGGATCGGGCTCTCTCTTACTTCATCGTGCGACAATCGAAAAGATACTAAATGAGCAAGTGATTGGAGCACGTACCTAGCTAGACTGAAAAGTCTAACTCCGACCGGAGATGAAGGCGAGCGGGGACGTACGTGCCCGCACGGCGTCGACGAAGCTTCGTGGTTACAATGAATTCACTCCGCGCAGGGAGGTTTTAAATTTATTACAAAACCACTCAAATTTAAAAATTTCTCTCACAGGGGAACAAATCAATCCAAAATCTCTCCGCACAGGGAGACTCACAGTCATTTCATTGCGTCCAACAAGTTGGCACGCCCGGTGGGACTGGACCACCTTTCATCTCTTCGCCAAGATTTGGGGCCTTATGGCCTCTTCTTAAAATTGTAACTCCCTCGGTTTGAATTTGCAGGGTTGAATTTCAACGAATGCAATGGCAGTCGCCTTTGGTCTGCCCGTCATCGCCAGCCATGCCAAGCATGGCTACCTCACTGTGCCGGTTCAATTCAGCAGCTTCCCACCTATTGTTGGCTTCCCCAACTTTTTGGGGGTGGCCTTTGTGGATCTCCGGGATGTCGAGGAGAACAACTCCATTGCCATTGCAACGATGACACTGAAGAAGACCGAAGCGGTGGGCAACCATGCCCACCACACTCACCACCTCGCCTCAAGCAATGGGAGGCACACCCCTGTTGCCAGGCGGGCGGCCAAGAAGAACGCCAGCACATTGCGAAGTGGGCTCTCTACCTCAGGCAAGTCCATACTCATCGGTGGCGTCCGGGTCTTCCTAAACAGCTGACAGGCCAAGATCATGCCCGATAGGGCAATTCCAACCGTGTCGGTGCACAACTCTTTTCAAGCATTGACCCGAGAGAAGCCGAAGCACTATAGGTCCGAATCAAGGGTGGGGTTGGCCCCAAAGTGAACCAAATTCAAGCATATTCGGGTGCCCAAGCGGATTCGACTCAGGGCTCCAGCTCAGCCAGGCGAGGCGCTGTAGACCCTTGCTGAAGAAACCAGCCTAGATAAGGGTATGGCGGTCACCACCGTCAATGTAATCACAGTTGAAGATGACGGTGGGAGGCCGTCCTCATCATCTGAAGAAGCCCCAACTGAAGAAAGAGGTGTCACCCTCAATCCATCTATACATGACCCTACGATACTGATGCTGTTGCAAGAATACCGACAGTAGATTAAAACATTGAAGAAACAACTAAATGAAAAGAATGCACATGCGTCTACCTCCAGGCAGGCCGAAGTCCCTCTTGAGACACCGGAAAACAATGGCCAAATCCTCGAAGCTTCGGCACAGGCGGCCGCATCTCAACCGGCACCTAGCTACACAGGAGGCACTCCCTTCCAGCAGCAACATACCACTTCAAAGCAACCCCTAGTTATTCCATACCAGGGGATTGCCACTGCACCTCAGGCAATAGTGGCGACTCCGCAAATGCAGCAGGCCTACTTCTGCCCAGGCCTGATCGACCAGGTGATGGCGAATAAGATAATCATAGAACAGGTGATTAAAGATCCGCTAAGGAGACGGGCCTTACATCAGTGCTAACCAGATGAGGGACATACGGTGCTAGACGAGAAAATTAGAGCTCATACTCTACCACGGACATCATGCCTTGACGACTATTAGGTCATCGACCGTGGCTTGGCCTTCGTCTTCAATGTTCGAGGGCGTCGACTGAAGGTCAATGAAGTCTGGAATATCATCCTTGAGTTCGAGCACCTCGACCTTCTCATTTTGTTGCCCCCAGACCTCGTCAGGAGCTTCTAATTCAGCCAGTTATGGCAGTATGAGCTGTTTTATCAGCGGGCCTTCTGTAGCTTTGTCTTCAACAGATGTGCAGGCAGTTTTGACTTCTGCTAGTGTATTGGCAGCCTCAAAGGGCTGGCAGTTGTTTATTGCTGATTCGGAGGAACAACAATCCAACCCCGTAGCACATGATGGTGATTCTACCTTCATGCGGCCTTGAATCACGATGTCTTTAGTGGAGGTGGCTTGTTCTTTCCTGGCAACGGGCATTTCCCGATCGGTCTTAGCAGAAACTTCCTCGATCGGTATAAGGGGTGCTGGCAACATCGCCAAGGGAGGACTACAGGAGGGGGAAGCCCCCGCTTCTTCAGTGTCTTCAGCTTCACTGCTGCTGGCTATGTCAAATCTGGCTTGCAAAGCTGTTTCTTCACAATAGACCTATTCCCAGCATCTGCAGGAGGTCGCTGTTTCTGATCCCTGATCCTTTGGTTGAGGTGATCGGGTATATTCAGCTTCGGTCGGGTACACATCATAAGTTTCCCCCATCGGACTATCTTTTGTTGGAAAGAAAGTGGAGATGGTGTCCACTTCATAGCGGCTGCTATAATAGTATTCTTCAAGGGTGAAGCCCAACCCCGGGTGCTGGGAGACGCACCTTAGCTCCATGTCCAAGCTGTGAGGATACCATAGCTTATTGAATGCTTCTTTCTCTTTACGAGGCTGGCCAGAAGGGATGTGCTACTTTCTGAACATTTTCGCCATCCTCTTTGATGTAAATGTCAGCCCCTGAATAGGGACTATTGGATTTTCTAAGTCTTCAGGAAGGTGACAGTCATTATCCTCCTACACTACATGATCTTCAGCCGCATAGAATAAGCTGCTAGGGCCTTCAGACTATGCCACCTCCAGTGTCTAGAGAGGCTTGACAGTGAGATGGTCGAGGCCAATGATAGGCTTGATGAGACCCCCCGGATTTTGATATGGCCGTAATGCTCAATGTAATTTATTTTTTTGTATTTTTTCACATTTTTTATTCTTGATTTTTGTATTGGATGATATATATTTTAGATTTTTTACTTAGTGACCGAAGTGCCGCCTAGGCGACGCCTAAGAGGACGCCTTGTCGCCTAAACGCTTAGAGACCCCGTGAACGTCTTGGGTCGCCTTGTCGCCTTGACAACTATGGGTAAGTTCAGTGTTGAGGGAGCTGCACTTAATGCTACATCTCAACCAACCGATACATCAAGGATCATTGATTCTGGAGCTACTGATCATATGACCGATAACCCTAGTCTCTTCTCTACCTATTCTCTTTCTTTTGGCCAAGAAAAGGTGATGGTAGCCGATGGTACTCAAGCCACAATTGCGGGCAAAGGAACCATCAGATGATCATCTTTTCTTGTCATCTACCTTACATGTTCCATCCCTTCCGATAAATCTCCTATCTGTTAGCAACCTCACCAAATCCCTTAATTGTTCCATAACCTTCTTCCCAACTCATTGTGTGTTTCAGGATTTGAAGACCAAGCAAACGATTGCGAGTGGTCTTGAGGACAAGGGCCTTTACCAACTGAACGTCAAAGGGAAGACAGCTCTTCAGTCTAAGAAAATCATTCATAATTCCATTCAAATTCAACAGCTCAAGTTATGACATTGTCATCTAGGACATCTTTCTTTCAAGTCTTTGAAACTCTTATTTCTCATATTGTTTAAGTCCATTAAACCAGAGTCCCCAGGTCTTGTATTTATGTCCCTGCGGGGTATATTTATAATTATGCCCCTCAACGGGCCATGTTTATAAACTCCTATGTCCCAGGGCGGCAAAATTGTGAGATTCTATCACTATGACGGAGGAATTGCATAAATGTCCCCCCTCTGGGGTCATGAAAAAAAGTCATGTTGTTTGCAATTCTACCATGTAATCTTTTGTAATTGGGACTACGTCTCTACTTACCACGTTAGTGCGGATCTTTGTACAGTCGACAATTCGCTGACAACCCTGGTACCCACTCGGGCCATAAATGAACTCAGTGTATTTTGTAAACCTCCCATGTATATCGTTCGGGGAAAATTATAAGAAAACTCGCCGACTTGTGAAATTTGTATACATGCCCCTCCTCTGGCCAAATTGACAAACGCGTGTCATCTATGAAGCCCCTTGTCATCCCTTCAATCTGAAAATGTTGTCAGCCCAGCCCGATGCTTGGACGTCGTCCGAACCTAGGTCTATATAAGATGAAATCTTGCAAAGGGTGATGGACATCAAAGTTGAAACCTTCGAATAGCTAAGTGAGCTGGCAGCTGATGCCGAGGTTTTCCTGGCAAAGTATCGCCCAGCCACTACTACCCCGGGCTGGGAGAACAAACCAGCCAGCAAGCATCTAGCACGAAAGGGACCATACACCTCAAGCTCTGGAGCTTTCGAGCCACAACTAAAGCAAATAAAAGAAGCAGCTAGGGCTCCTTCCTTGGGGTGGCCTTTGTCAACATCCTAGACGTGGAAGCATCTGACAAGCCCAGGACCAACACTCCCCTCCGGGAAGCCATTGAAGTTGTTGTTGGCCGAGCCCCGGCCAAGAATGACAATCGCGTCCCAGCCAAGACGCTGAGCTGCAACGTGCATCACATGCACCAGGCTATTGACCCACCGAACCAGGGATCAACATCCCACCTGAGAAGGCTCCGAAGGGGCAATGTTGGCGCCACCTCGGGGCGCCGAATCTCCAGCTCCGGGAAATCCATGACCGTGGGGAGCATCCGGGCCCACCTCAATGGGCGAAAGTCTGAAGTAATTTTAGACCGCATCGTACCAACTGTTCCAGTCTGCAACTCCTTTCAGGGGCTAGAGAAGATGAAGGAGAAGGTGATGCCTGCCCTCCCGGCCGCAGCACCAAAGAACACGCCAGTTCACAAGCCGACTAAGCTCAAACAAGTCTGGATTCCCAGGGAAGCCCAGACTGTTGCACCCACCCAAGCTCGGCCCGGCTGCATCCGCCCGAGGAGGGCCCGACGAGATGATAGGGTCGAGATGACGACCCCAACCTACCAGCCAGCAGTCGCTGTACTGGCCCTGCCAGAAAATTCTCATCGCCAGCACCGCAGGCGTCGGCACCAAGCTACCTGCCCGGAGCCTACAGTCTACATCCCTGCTGTCGTCAGCACAAGGTCACCGGCTGCTCTCCCTGACCAGGAGTGGAAAGGGATTGAGGAAGCCATGAGAAACTACCTCCGAGGCCCGGGGAGTACTCTGTTGGGTCGTCAAAGACTACTGGGGGCAGTGGCCTCTGCCTTCCAGGAAAAAGAACGGACCCGGTCGGTGCCCAGCGTGGAGTCAAGGAACCAGTTGGAAGAGCTGCGCCAGTCCCCTTTACGGGAGGGAGCGGAGCCCCGACGGTCGGTCTTTGATAGGCTGGTGTTCCCGAGCAGGCCATCAAGGAGGATGGCAAGAAGAAACAGGAGCCGAAGAGTTTTCAAGTCCATTTTCTCTCCATTTTTTTTCGTCTATTTCCTGCAAAACACAAGAAAAGACCACTAGTGAGAGTATATATATAAGAAACATAAAATTTTGAACTCAAAATTCATACAACTCCTCGGCAATGGCACCAAAAATTGATCAGACCGAAATGTGCGTTGTTAAACATAATGACTGTCAATCTAAAATTTATTTACCAAACTTACAATAAAAATAAATGACGTAGTATTAAAGTAAGTCTGGGTCGATCCCACGAGGAGGTTAGAATTTTAAAATTAAACACTTTGTATTTTGAGAATAGAAAATTTATGGAATGATTTGTCTCATATTGAAATTTAAGATTGCGCAATTGTAAATTTACCTAAAGAAATTTAGACGATCTAAAGAGAGAAATATAGAGATAGAAAGGAAGAAGAAATAGATGGTGAAGACAGAGAAAATACTAGAGAGAGAAAATAACACTGGACTGATTTTATTACTCACAAATTAAATATTTACAAATTGATAAAATAAAAATTGTAATCTTAAATAAAATCTAGTTAAATTAAAAATATAGAAATAAGGTGAAAGGATAGGCAAGAGAAATGTAAAAACATCGTTGCCCACTCCTTTGAGCCTTGGAGAGTCGCCCGACCTGGTGTGGATGATGCCGTGAGAGAGAGAACCTTAGAGAGAGAAATAAGGAGAGATGTAGAGAGAAAGAAATACAGGTTGAGAAGTTGTGAATAAAATAAATGTGGAAAAAGAAGAAAAAAATTAACAACAGAAAATGGGTGTGTGAGAGTGCTAGAGAGAGAAAGAGAGAGGAAACAGAGAGGGGGGAGTCGACTCCGTGGGTGTAGGGGTCGACCCTTACGGTGTGGGTGTGTGTGTTGTAAGAAAGAGAGAGGGTGAGGGAGGCAAGAAGGGGGAGTTGATCACGGCGGTGGGCATGCAGAGAGACACCAAAGGCGGTGCGGTGGTTAGCAGGTGAAGGGGGGAGGTGCTGTGGAGGTGGTGTAAGTAGGGAGAGATGGTGATGGAGAGAGGGAACAGCCAGGTGGTGGTGCGTGCATGTGATGGAGGGGAAGTGGAGGTGGCTGCCGATGAGAAGGCTGGGCAGGAGAAGGGGTATAGGGTGCTGCGGTGATACTACTGGCGGTGTGTGTGCATGCAGGGAGGCGGCGGGGCTACAGGGGGAGACAAAGGTGGGTAGTGGTCACGGAGCTGTTGCAAAGGGGAGACGAGGCAGATGGAGAAGTGAGGGAGGTTGGTAGATCAGTGAGGGGAGGGAGAAGAGATGCGGATGGTGCTGTGGCGGAGGAAGATGGAGGGAGACGGTGTAAGGGAGAGGGTCGATGAGGAGGGGGGTCGACAGAGACCGTTAGCAGGTGGAGCAGGGTAAAGGGAGACGGAGGTGAGAAGGAGGTGTAGACAGGAACATGGTCACCGCGATGGTGTGTGGTGCAGGAGAGAGACGCCATTAGTGTTTAGTAGAGAGAGGAAAGAGGAGCCACTGGACCCCATCGGAAGGGGTGCATGGGCTGTGATCGTAGACGGGAGGAGCAGAGAGAGAGAGAAGGGAGACCAGTGGAGCAGGGGCTCCGGTGCGGTGTTGTGTAGGGTGAGAAAGAGAGAGGTAACGGGGAGAGAGGGAGTGTGTGTGGGAAGAGGTGGAGACGGGGCAAAAGGGCCACGAGTTTGTCTGAGAGAGGGATGAGAACAGTGAGAGGGATCGCGAGGGAGATGAGAGAGCTCGCAGGGGAGGGGAAGAGGTGGAGGACGCAGGCATGTGGGGTGTGTTTACGTGGTAGAAATGGTGGTGGGAAGGGAAGGTTAGGAGAGAGAGAGAGATGGTCGAGGGGGAGAGAGGAGGAGAGGGTTTGGTGGTATATGTGGGAGGTGATGGCAGCGACGGTGGGAAGTGGGTGAGAGGGTTAGAGTGAGAGAGAGAGGGAGCCATGGCGGAGGAGGGTGTGTACAGAGGTGTTGCAATGGTGTCGATGCGGTGTGTGGAAGAGGATGAGGGCAATGGTGAGGGTGAAGATGGTGAAACAACGGTGGTGAAGAAGGGTGATGGTGTTGTGCGTGTGGGTGAGAGTGAGAAAGAAGGTGAGACGATGCTACAGGGCCGTGGATGGTGGAGCGTGGTGGTTTAAAGGGAGAGACGGAAAGAGTAGAGAAGAGAGAGGTGGTGAGGAAGGTGACGGCCACGGTTAGAAAAAGAGAGGGAGAGGCGATGTGAACACGAGCGAAGAGAGTGAGAGAGATAGAGGGAAGAGAGATGGCGGGTGATGGCCCGCGGTGCTGTCGTGAGAGAGAGAAGAGAGATGGGGTGAGGGGGACGGCTATGTTTACGGGTGGTGGTGGGTGGGATGTGCAGAGGGAGAGAGGAGGGAGGCACTGTGGAGGCATGCATGGCAAGAGGATGGTGGGGTTGTCAGAGGGAAAGGAAGAGAGGGGGAAGGAGAGGGGGTGTGCGGCTGGTATATGTGTATGTAGGGAGGGGAGAGATGAGAGACGGAGAGAGTGGGAGGCGAGAGAAAGAGAGAGAGAGAAGATACGAAGGGAGTGCGAGTGATAGTGGGAATGTGATGAAAAGGGAGAGAGAGTGCCTACAGGGGGCGGTCCGACCACGGTGAGCAGACTCTAGTGTAGTTGGAGAGGAGACAAGGCCGCGGCCGGTGGTTGCGCGGAGGTTGGAAGAGAGAGAGCGATGTGGGTGCAAGGATAGGGAGAGAGAAAGAAGAAAGAAGCAGTGGAGGAGAAGAGAAGAGGAAGGAGAGGGGCTACTATGGTGGTGGTTAATAGGGAGAGAAAAGAGTTCTAAGAGAGCCTATGGGAGAGTGATGTTTGCAGGGAGAGAAGAAGAGGATGTCTTCTTCCAAGGGGGAGAGGGTGTCGGCAGTGATAGATTGTATAGACGCCTAGAGACCAGATCTCTACAGATCGAGTGTCTATAGAAGATCCAGAGGGGGGTGAATGGATCGGTCACACTCTAAAAACTATACTGCAGCACTTCAAATGTGGAATATAAACTAACAGCTGCAAGACAGATTAAGCACACTCAAACACAGGCAAACCAGAACAAATCAGACAAATCGTCTTACAGATGATCCTAAGCAAACATCTACTACACAATGAATGAAAGAAGGAGAAAATGCAAACCACAAAGACAATCACACAGTAGACAGGATTTTTAAGGTGGTTCGTTCTTAAACCCGACATCTACGTCCACCCCACACTCCAAACTTGAATGTGGCTTCAACCGCTGATACACAGCTTCGCTAATCCATAGCTTCGGGGTCAAAACCCTAGAGACCGCTGGGCATTACAGCTTATGTCGTCTAGAGGAATCCTCCTCTGCAAACTGCTGGGGATTTACAGCTTAACTCCTCCAGAGGAATCCACCTCTGCCCGCTGAGCCTCACAGCTTGCTCTGCTGACACACAGCTTGATAACATGTTTCAGAAAGCAAAGAAAACAAACAAGAAAACACAAAATCCCAATGGTGAGAGAACAAACCAGCCAGCAAGCATCTAGCGCAAAAGGGACAATGCATCTCAAATTCTGGGGCTTTCGAACCACAACAGAAGCAAATAAAGGGGGCAATCAGGGTTCCTCCCATTTAGCCGGCTGAATAAGCACCCTCGCTGAGGGACAAGATGAAGAAACCTTATTCCTTCCCTGAGGAGAAAACTCAAATGCTGTTCGAATGGGCACGTGCATGTGGCAAGGTTGTCCTCCCGGAGCCCAAGAGGTCGAGCGATGCCAGATGGAAAGATGACCCTCAATTTTGCCCTTATCACAAATACAGGGGGCACCCGATTGAGGATTGTTATATGTCCAAAGATATCATTGAAAGCCTGATTCAGAAGGGCAAACTACATATAGGCAAGCATAGAGTGGACCCGCCGCGTCCTCACCAAATGCTAAGCCTCAAGAGGACGGTCAGCATGGCTTCACTATGCCAACTGAAGAGTGATGTACTCTGAGGGACATCTCAAGCTCCCTGGATTACGGTAGAAGCTGAAAAAGAACCAGAATACATGTGGTGCCCTATTCTGGGGACACATGCTGAAGCAGATAGAGACAAAGCTGATCGCGGCTCATCGAAGATGATGTGCTCTTGCCCATCATGACCCCTCGTAGGTCATTTCATGCGAAAAAGAGACAGCAGAATGTGCAACAATTCCGAAGCTCTTGGGTTGTCAGCCTCTGGGGTCGACAGCTCCTCAACCAACATCCTAACCGTCGGTGATCAAATCGATAGTCGTTTGAGGGTTTTCAAGAATGTTCAGGGTTTGTAATTATCGACATTTAAGTCGACAGCTTCCTAATCATTGGCTTTTGAGCCGACAGCTTTCTAATTATCGACGCCTAGGACAATAGCTTTTAACTATAGATATTAATCCGACAACTTTTCAATTATTGGTTTCCAAGCCGACAACTATCCGTTTATTGGCTCCTGAGCCAATAGCTTTCTGATCATCGACATCCCATCCGACAGCTATCCAATTATTGGCTGCCATGCCAACAGCTTTTCAATCATCGGCCCCTAAGCCGACAGCATCTCAGCCATCGACATTCGAGTCGACAGGTGTCGAACCAATAAACAATCCCACCTTCGGCCTTTGGCCACCAAAAAAAACAAACAATAATAAAAAAAACCCTTTACTTTGGTCTGGATCCTTCCCCCGGTGAGAGAACAAAAAAAGGAAAACAACACCCTCTGTAAAGTTAGTGTCTGGGAGCATTCCCAACCTCTGGTTGAGGGGTGCACTCTCCCATGACGCACTTGGTGACTTTGACTTTAAAAAAAAAAAAAGAGTCTACCTCACCAATATGATGGTGTCTCTCCTAGGGCCATACCCTAGGTATGTTCCAGTCCTTTGAGGGAGAAGTGGAAGAAGTCTTGGGGATACGTCTAGCATAGGGATAGAAGCATTTAGGGCTCGAATCCCTCCCATGACGACCTGGTTAGAGATTTGGTCTATTGTACTAGGGCTTTGTGTCTATCATTGAACATTTATCCACTCTAGGCACGCATACGACCGGGCTCATGATGTCCCGTGGAAAAACTGTACTGTCACTCTTGCCATGCCTAGTTTGATTTTTTTTCATTTCTTTTGGAGCAACCTGAGATTGTACTTTATGCTTTGATTGACGTTGATTCATGCTCCTTTTCTTTGATTGATTTTTCTTTTCTTTTCTTTTCTTGTAGAATTAGGTCATAATGGACTGTCCCTATTTGAGACCTCCTCTCGTCGGGGTGTCTAGGTTGGTCATCTTCTCCTTATTCACCCATTGCCCCTATGCTTGGCCGAAGAGAGAAAAGTAGGGACCTTTACTTCCCCTAGGTATGGCCAGAGGAGAGACAGTGTTGCATAGTAGAGGGAAAACTTGACCAGAGCTGTCGTGTAGTGTGTGTTTGTCGTGCTCGGGGTCCTCCTTCATGATCAAGGGGAGGGACACATTGCTACTAGGTTGGCACTAGCCTGACTCTAAGGGAAAAAATACTTAAGATACAACCCATTCCAAGTGTGAGATAGCTCCTCACCTCTGTGTTGACCAGACGGTACGTGTTCCCTGGATAAGCCTCTAACGACAAACGGCCCTTCCCAGTTAGGTTGCAACTTAGACCTAGGACCTCCAGACCTGATGAATTTATGTTTCAAAATCATATCACCTACTTGAAATTTACGTTCAATTACCTTCTTTTAGAAATAACGTGAGATTCTCTTTTGATAAACAGACACGTGATCGACTGCATTTAGCCTTTTCTCATCCAAGAGTTCCAGCTAGACGAGCAATGCCTCCCGACGCTTGTTGAGATTAAGTTCCTTATCGAGTTGTACCCTTAGGGAAGGGATCAAGATTTAAAATGGGAGCACCGCCTCCATCCCGTAGGTAAGTGCATAGGGGGTTTGTCCCGTAGGAGTATGGATGGAGGTACGGTAAGCCCATAGAGCTTCCACTAATCTAGTGGTGGTGGCAGCCTTGTTGGTGGTGGTTTTGGTGGGAATTGAAGGTGGGGGTCTTGGGTATGCCAAGGGTTGTCTTGGGAAGGGGAGGGGGTGCCTAGGATAGTGAAGAGTTGTCTTGGGAAGGGGAAGGGGTGTGTTGGGGAGTGGAGGGGTGTTTAGGGGGCTGTGGTGTCTTAATGGGGGACTTGAATGGGTGTTGGTGGATTTGAAGAGTCACGATGAGGTGGCGGTCAAATGGGTAACATGGTAGGTGAGGTGACGGGCTAGGGCTGATGTGAAGGGACTGTAGAGGTGTTGGGAAGGGGGAGGATGGGTTAGAGAGAGAGTGGGGGTGAGCTAGAGAGAGAAAGTAGAGAGAGTAAGTGAGATAGAGAGAGATAGGTGGGAGAATCCACTCCCAACTAGGGAATCCACCCTAGGTTTATTGGCATCCACCAATAAAAAAAGGAAACACAAGAGACTTAAATTCTAACTTTTTTCATTCATCAGTTCTTAAGAATGGGATGAGGTCCTATTTATAGGCCCTCATCTTTTACAAGACAAAACTACCCTTACTTTAACACAAAATGACTCAAGCTGTCCTATAGAGTAGACTATGAGCCTAACTAATGGACTAAGGCCCAAATGATATAGAACTTAGATAAATAACTCCCTAACTTAGGTACTTGTGTCACGTCCCGTACTCTATACCATCGAGATATTGTCAGCTTTGGCATACCGGCCTCACGATTTTGTCCCTTTCTAAGAGCGATCAGCTCCAGAATGAGGGACTTTTCGGGAGGTCACCTGTAACACCCTCAAATATAGCTAAGTTGTACTCTATATCACCGAGGTACCTTTTAGAGTATCGGCTCAGTTCTTGAAAAGAACTCCGAAGTTAAGCATGCTTAATGAGGAGTAGTACTGGGATGGGTGACCTGCCCGGGAAGTCCCCCATTCTGGAGTCGATCACTGTCAGAAAGGGACAAAATCATGAGGCCGGTAGCACAAAGTGCTACATAGTGGGAGCCACCTCTTGAGCCTGTAGGGGCCACCTCTAGAATCCTACTTGCCTAGGGGTTTGTGCTATATATGCCCAACGATGAGGATGTCACCTATATAAGAGGGGTAGATTGTAATACCATCAAATATAGCTAAGTTGTACTCTATATCACCGAGATGCCTTTTGAAATATCGACTCAGTTCTTATTAAGAACTTCGAAGTTAAGCATGCTTAATAGGGAGTAGTACTGGGTCACGTCTCATGCATCATTCTCCTCTTATCTTCTAAGCTCAACCACGTTGAGCCATTCCACAGTGCAACACTTGCAGACACATACACACTCACCTTTTTATCATTCATCAATTCTTTCCACACCCATTGCATTGGGGTTTAAAGGGCCAACGCCCAGCAGGTGTGTTTGCCTTCATATCATTCTTACACAGCATATTTTATTTGAATTGGATGCTACACACGATGATTCTAATCCATTCTTTATTGAGTGTTTATTTTTTTTTGCAAGGGTAATCAAGCACAAGAAGACTCTCTGCGTCGGCCGACCGATCGGAAGAGAAGAAAGTCAACCCGCATCTCCCCACATATTTTTTTGAGGTAATCCCTCTGGCGATCACCCTCTGTATTAGCACCACGTGCATGCTTTTCTTGTATTATTATTTTTAGTGGATTTTAAATATATCCACACACACCTCTCACGCAGTAGAACCTCTCTCCCACAACCCACTTCTCTCCTATGGATCTCTCGCCCTCTCTCCCTTTTCTCCTAACACATAACACATCTCACCACCCCCCAGCACATACGTCTCTGACCCCCTCTCCCTTCTCTCTCCCACGCCTTCGCACCAGCTGTGGCAACCCCTCCGCCTGCGTCGCCTATTCCTTGTCCCCTCCCCCTTCTTCTCATCGCAGCAACCCACCTCCGCTCTCTCCCATCGCATGCACCACTGTCGCGGGTCGCCACCTCTCTCTAGACACACCGGCCACCTCTCTCTCGGCCGCTCCCTTTCCCTCTCCCATTTCTCCCAACACACAACACATCTCATCCCGTCCCCTCCTCCATGCGCCCATACGCGGCTACTACGGCAACCCCTCACCATGCACAAGTGACCCCCCTCCATCCCACTCTCTCTCCCTTCTCTCTCTAACCTACCTTCACCGTCCGCCTGTACCACTCCCAACCTTCTCCCACCATCATCACTGTCTTCTTTGCAGCAACCTTCTTGGTAGCACCTTCCCACCGTCTCTCCGCCTCTCCATTCCCACCCACCAACGCCAAGCACGACAACACTAGCCGCTCCCTCTTTCTCTCTAACTAACTCACACACACACGTAGCCCCTCACCGGCCGCTCCCCCTCCCTTCTCCTAACACACACACACACACACACACACACACACACACACACACACCCACACACACACACACACACACACCACCCCAGCCCCCACACTGGACAAGCGCTCGCACGACCGCATTGGTTACCAAAAAAAATGAACTATAAAAGTTAAGTAAGAAACACCCCTTTAAAAATAGAGCCAGAGAAGCAAGTAGTAACGATGAACAAGCTCTCACACTCACCGGTATATGAATCACACTCGTTGAAGCAACAATGACGATAGTAATTAATTTTTGATCATGAAAAGGAATTCACTCAAACTTTTCGTAAAGCCCACACGAGATCGACAGATAAGGTAAACCATAGAGTGGACGTATGGATTTTTAGGTGGTTCAGGTCCACAATCGTGTCCCCTACATCCACCCCTCACAGTGTGAGGATTAAGCTCCACTATAGAGTGAGGCGCACACACACACATGCCGAAGATGGCACAACTACACGAGTGGCTAAACCTGGCCGCACAAACACACACAGACGCAGGCAGCCTTGGCCGACGCAGTCGACTTTGGTGACACAACCACACACAGACGTAGCCGACCTTGGCCGCACAACCACACACAGAATATTCTCAAGAGTTGATGGATGTAAAATAGATATTGAAGAATATAAGAGCAACATGTGTAGAAATTAAGATCTGAAAGATTCTAAATATATCTAGCTCCCCCTTTCAACATTTCTGACGGAGTTCGAGCTCCCATTCTTGAAGTCAGAGATGGTGGGTCGGATGGAGTCGGAGATGGTGGGTCGGATGAAGAGCTCTAGCCACGTCCCCTTGACAAAACAAGCTGCAGGTATCACTGAAGGGTACTGGACAACGACATCTTCCTCTGTCGAATGATCTTCAGCTCACAAGGTGAGGAGGAGAGGCTAGTTCACCGTCGCGCTCTCCCTGCAAAACCAAAACGAGATAAACATGAATGCCCTTTTTCTTATCTTCAATCACCCTAATCTCAAAGCATATATATGCCCCAATGAAAGGAGGGACACATGGAGGGGACATTCGCCCATGGACCAATTATAGAGGGGCACAAAAAGCGTGGAATGTCTTTAGGGCGTCGAGCCCGCACGAACCGATGAAAAACTCGGTTGCCAGAAAGTGTCGACTCCTTGAGTTGACACTCGCAGACGGCCTATACTGGAAAGCCATGAAACAGAACACATGGTAGAAAGTGTTGACTCTTAGAGTCGACACTTTCTGCCTGTAGCATTTAGAAATGCCTAGACAGAATGTAGGGGAAAAAGTGTTGACTCCTTAAGTCGACACTTCCAGCCTGCAACCCTGTAAAAATGGTTCAGACAGAACCCAGGGGAATTGGATTGACATTATGCATGACTATGCACGGACCTCATAATCAGCCTAAGCCAACTAGCACAGACCTTACGTATGAACGAGAGTGAATATGTTATGCACAGCCTTGTCTAAGGTGGCTAGCATGAAGTGCACGGACCTTGTATGCAGTTGAGAAAAATGTGCACAGACTTTGAATGTTGAAGAGCAAAATGTGTATGGACTTGTCTAGCCTAAGTGCAAGTGTGCACAGACAAGTAGCAAGGCATGCACAGACTATACGTGCAGTTGTCACATGAGATTGCATAGACCTATAAGACTCTGAACAAAGATATGCATGGGCCTAGACTCTCAAAGGCTGAGATGTGCACGGACTCAGAATTTGAGAAATGCACGGACCTAGCCTCTCAAAGGTTGAGATATGCACAGACTCAGATTTGAGAAGTGCACAGACTTTCTATTGCATGAGTGAGATGTGCACAGAATTTAGTCGTGCTTAAACAGACTTTGCACTGACTTAGAATGTGCACAGACTTAACATGGCACAAGACGAACCTTGCACAGACCTTAATCGTGCAATGCAAAAGATGCATTTAGTCATGCTTAAACAGACTTTGCACTGACTTAATAATGCATGAAGGACAATGTCGACTCATGGTGTTGACTCTTACCACATGCATATGAACAGTAAATATGCATGGACCTTCACCGCAAGCAATCCTCATTAATGCAGAATCATTCAATCTTTCATATGCAAACACATGGTGACTTGACTTCTAATGTATGCTATCATCAAAACCATAGAGGCACAACATGTTGAGTGCTAGACTCTGCCACTCCCTTTGGTAGTGCCTGGTAAAGAGACACCATATTAGCAACTGCTCGGTTTATCTGTACCTCATGAGGTTGCAGGGGATCAACTTTGTATTCCCCCATATCCAGCTTACCTTTTCTTATCATGCCCTCAATGATGTCCTTGAAGATGTAGCAGTTTTCAATTGGATGTCCCAGCATCCGGTGATAGGGACAAAACCTTGGGCTGTCTTTCTTCTTTAAGTCTTCGGGCCTCTTTGGCTCGGGCAGAGTGATTTTATCGTACTGGGTGACCCAGTCAAACAGCACTTTTATCTTTTCCTTAGGGAAGGAGTAGGCTTTCTTCATCTTGTCCCCGAGCGAGGGACCATCTTTTTTCTATTCTGCCTTATCGGGCAGAGGCATAACTACCTTTTCGTCCTTGTCTCTTTGCCACTCAAATGCCTTGGTCGTAGAATCAGCAGTGGTCTCTTGTTTGGAACTCTTCCAACTCACTGCCCCACCATTCAGGGTAAACACATACCCTGAAGTTGACTTGCTGTCATTTTTATCGGATTGAAAACTCGAGTCAGTGTAACCTCGAAGCTTCAAATCCTCTCCTCCATCAACCAGAAACATATCCTTAGTCCTTCGCAAGTACTTAAGGATATGTTTCATAGCTATCCAGTGTTGCTCACCTGGATCTGCCTAAAAACTGCTCGTAACATTTAGAGCATATGCAACATCAGGCCTTGTACGTAGCTTGGCATACATGATGGGTCGATCTCGTCGCCATAGCGCGGGCCACTGCCGGTCACCTGCGCAAAGTTGTGGTAGGTGAGCAGCCAGCTCAGGTTGTGCCAAGGCAAGTCGCCGTAGACGCCGCCGTAGCGATCCTGCAGGCCGTGGGAAGGAATGCTGAAGACGCCGACCCAGCCGTCGAAACTGTGGCCCGAGCCGTAGGCGATGTTGAATGCGGTATGGCCGTTGCCGCCGAGCGACTCCTCGCCCAGCCGCGCCGAGAATGCCGGCGCCGACGCCGATGGCGATCCAGCGGCCGCGGCCGGTCACGCCTTGCGTGGCGGCCATGACGATACCGACGATGAGGCCTGCTTCCAGAACCTCGCGGAAAACGATGATCAATGCGCCGAGCATGTCAGCCTATTCCACTGTCCGTTATTCGGCGACGATCGTGCCCTTGGCCGTGTCTTCGTGGTATTCGCCGACGAAAGGATAGGTGCCGGCCTTGAGCGGGCCGATGCGCACCACGCCCTTCGCATTGCCGACCACGACCTTCTCGATCTTGAGCGCGTGGCTATCGAATTCCTCCGGCGTCGCGTCTTTGTTGATGACCGTGATGGTGTGGCGTTTGCCGGCCGCGACCTTGAGCTCGGACGGCGTGAACTTGTGGTCCTTGATCGTCAGCGTGAAATCGTCGGCCTGCGCGACCGCGGGAACGAGCAGGGCGAGGCTGAAACCGGCGGCAATGAGCGTCTTCATGGTTCGACCTTTCGGGGCGTGATCAGGCCCCTTACCGTGCCGAATTCTCCTTGCGCAACAGATATTTCCTTCCCTTTAATTATTCCAATCTGAGAAGGTCCGCCAATCGTCTGGCGCCGCACGGATTGTCCTTTTCACCTACGGCAAAAAATCTTCGTGAAGCTTGCGCCGCGCGCACCCCCGGTTGGCAGTTCGGGGCCAAGCGGCGCAAGTAAGGTCCGACCAGTGACCTGTGCACCTTCCAGAAGTTGCTCCGGCCTCATCCCCCATCTTTTGATCAAGCCCCTTGGATAATCCCCACTAGGTTCATCCAGATTTCATACAAAACTGGCCCCGACCCATTTGGAGTTCCTGTTCGAGAGCACCGGCGATGACAAGTTGAACCAGTCCTGCAGTCTAAATTATTGGCGGCCAGAACAAGTAGTCCACCACAGGAAGCACCACAGTCTATGCTATCATCTTCTGCCAGAGCCCTCTGGAGAAGTTCATCAGAGGTCAGTCAGCTTTCAGTCAAGCTTGGTCTTGCCTCATTCTGATTTTCCCACTGGGAGTTACAGCCCCGACAAGTCTCCCCGGTCTGGCCGGCATCCTACGCAACGCGACTTCACTAGAATCATCAGTACCGACATCTCCCACCTCAGAAAGGGGCCATTCCAGCTCTGAAAGATCCCTGGGTCGGCCCTCTTCGCGACGACTCTGGCCCCGCCGTGTTCTGACCTTGGATCAGATAGCTACACCATCGGAGAATCGAGTCTAGAATTCTGTCCCTGTAATCAGCTCGACCCAGTCAACATCCAGGAGCCACCACTGGCGTGATTGGCTGATTGAGGAAGAGAATTTTGGTGTAAGAGCACTAGAATGAGTCCTCTTTCAGTGGGCCCTGGTCCCGCCTCGATCTGATACTCCAGCTGGGAGTACGGCCTCATCCAAGCCCTCTCTGGCCTGCAGCAGAGAAGCCCGACGCAGTTCTACCGAATCTGTCGTACTCAGTGCATCCGAGATCAGAACGAGACGACGTTTCTTCCTGGAGCAAGCTAAAATGTCAAGCTTTCCAACGCCTCTGGTCCCATCCCTTGAAGACATTCCAGCCGGAAGCTCTGTCCCTGACAAGTCGCTGGTGGCAGACAGCAAGGGCAGCAGGCCAGCTTGTCCGAGTGAGATCGTTCGGCTTCCGACCCCCTCTGTTCCCCACCCCGCCTGGCCGGCTTACAGCCTCTCCCTATGTGGAGGTTGTTTTGGGTGTAATTCAAGTTAACCCCCACCTCGAGATCCCCCTCCTGCAAGAGATGTAGGGGTGTACTATTCTAAATTTTCAGGTTAGAGCTACACCGGCACAGCGTGCGGTATACCCACGTTTCCCCATTCGCCCCGTCTCTGGTCGAGATCGGCATCTTCATGCCGACCAGGTGAGATTCAGGCCCCTTCCGCTGCTGGTTTTATCGCCGCTTCACTGGCGGCTCCATGGCATTGCTCTCCTCCTCTCGGTGATGTCGTCGCTCCTCCTCCTCGTTCCTCCTGTAGCCAGAGGAGCTGGTGAACTAGCCTCGGAACCCGCTGCTCGGCGCAGCGCTCTGGCTCCTGCTGGCATCTGACCTCTTCCCCAGAAGTCGGAGGGCATCCTTCAGTGCCACTATCGCTCCTCTCATCTCGAAAACCTACACTCACGACTGATCTCGCTCGCTCCTCAGCCGCATAACATCTGCTCTCAGTCGCTCTGTCTCCTCCCCGGCACCACGGTGAGCTACTCCTGAGCTCAATCACGCCACCTCTGCGCGAAGGTGGGTCACCTCCGCCGCCTCTGCCCGGAGACGCTCTGCCTCCACTCTGGCATGCTCTGCCTCCGCTCTAGCATGCTCTACCTCTGCTCTAGAGTGCTTCGCCTCGGCCAGTGCTGTGGTCAACTCTCTCACCTACATGAGCATTCAACATAGTTAGGCATCATCACCATAAGGCATTTAAGTCTAAGGAACTCGGTTTGGTTTTTGCTTACCCTCTCCGCAAGAGTAGCCTCGGCCTCCTCAGCCCGAGCAACCACCCGAGCAAAGTCTGCATCTCGCTCAGCTCTGCCTCCCGCAGGCTGTGACAAGGAGGATGGGGTGTCTGGTGCATGTCGTTGTACCCCCTCAGCTCGCTGCATTTAGAAAGTCACGGTCAGTTGCAAGCATAAGCATAAATTAAGTCTAAGGTTCAAGAAAGCTTACCAGAAAGTCCAACGTGCGCTGGAGGTCATCCCTCTGCTGCACGATAGCGTGGAGGAGGCCCTGGAGCTCCGCAATGCGTCCCTGAGGATCTAGCTGTATATAGCAAATCATGATGCCGGTGCATTTAGGAATAATTAAGTAATTTAATTAAAAGAGCGTGAGTTTAGAAGTTCATACTGACTGTCGGACGCTGCGGAACACCTGATCATCGTACCTTTGTGCGTAGGCCTTCAAGTAGGCCTCATCACTGGTCGCTCGAGCCTTTACCACCTGACCCCTCCGCATCTAATCTCGAACCTGGTCAGGCACCCGAGTGGTCCAGTTGATGTCGCCACTAAGTCCCTTCGAGGACCGCCCGTAGCGCTCATCGTCTCAAGCTGGGAACTCCACGTCTGGCTTGTGAACTCCCCTCGTCCTCATGATCAGTCGATGATGCAAAGGCTCGATGATGTTCAGGCAGTGTGGCCAGATCTCTCGTACCAGTGTACCACCATATATATATAAAAGGACAAGAAATTACAAGTTGAGGTGGGAGAAGGCCAAAAACTCCCCTATACAAAAAGTTACACGAGGACAAATATCTACCCTCCCAACAAAGGAAAAATATAGGAGTTAACAGCTGTCCATCCGTTTCAGAAAAAAAGTACCCTACTCCCTAAGGGCAGCTTTGGTAATTGGTTAGAATACCCGGACTAGAATAAGCCTGGGTAATGTATTCCGGGAATTTGCCTTTTCTATTTTGATAAACATTTCCTTATTCTAGGTACAATAAGGGCCTTAACTCTGTTCTACCCAGAATAGCTAATTCGAGGGAAAGGCGTAAATCGACTCTTTGTTAGAATAAGGGCCTTAACCTTGTTCGACCCAGAATAGCATAACCGCTGAATCAAAGCAAAATTAGTGAATAAGGGTCAAACAAGCCATCCTAACCAGGCTTATTTGGTTATCAAAGCTTCCCTAACATGATTGAAAACTAACTCCACTATCTTGTCCTGGCCATGTATTTCATTCCTAAAAAATCTTCCATTCCTTTCCCTCCAAAGGTTTCATATTGTGGCGTGGAGAATGAGCGCCATAACTTTTGGTCATCCTTATGTCCACTTCGCGTGTCAATTCTTGACGAATGTCTCCACCAGGCCCAAAATGTCTCTGCTGCAATGAGTTTTGAGAAAAATCTGCTGCCAAACTTCGCGAGCAAAAGCACACTCGACGAACACATGATCCATAGAATTGTCAAGTACCCCACACAAGCTACACGTGGAAGCAATACCATCAATGAACTGAGCATGCTGATCACAATTAGGGAGTCTGCCAAATGAAACTCTCCAAACCCAAATTTTAACCTCAAGGGGCACTTGCAGGCCTCCATGCTTGCGAGGCAAGTGGGTGACGGACCCCGCCATTAGCAATGAAGTTATAAGTCGTCTTCACTGACAAAGCTCCCTTAGGATTCCACCTCCAAGCCCAGCCATCTTTCTTAGAGATATCCACACTGAGGTGTTGGCACAGAGATGAGGTCAACCAATTCAGAAATCTCCTCATCCCTCAAGTGCTGCCTGAAGGTAGGACATAGTTGCCAAGGCGGGGACCTAGGCACCCAGGCGCCTTTGAAATGACCAGGCGGTCCAGCGCCTTGTTGACAGTGGAAAAGGTGAGCTAGGCGGTTGCCAAGGCAGGCAAACTGTGACTCGTCCGAACCGGATCTGACCCGGAACACAGACTTTTTCGTGGTACCAGCCCAACCATCACACATAACAGTGGATCCTCTCTCCATCTATATATGCTTGAAGCTTTCAACCCAGTCATGGAGCTCCTCAGCCTCTTCCTCAAGCCCACGTCCGTATATGTCTCGACGTGACAGGGCCTTCAAGCCAGGGCCAGCATCAGCTATGGCATCCAACAAGGTTGGAAATATTCACGTTCAGCAACATGTGCAGGGCCACCTGCATGGAAAAACCATTTACAGATGCTTTTAAATGCAAGCCTTGCAACTTCAACTGATTTCTTTACCCCTCTCATTGTAGACTTGATTTTAGGTTGTGTAGCATGGGGCCTTCTGTGGAGATAGCTGTCCATGGGGCCTGTTCTCTGCGTCTGCAGGGCAACACCAATGTCAAGACGTCGTGCAGCTGTACTGGCGTAGGTCTCTCCTGAACCCATGGGTGCCTTTCTTTTCCTTCGAGCGGCTGCTTCATGCTCTCTTGCTTCAGTCAGCTCGGGATCAGAATCCTCAGTGCCTTCCTCCTCATCATCCCTCCTAACCCTTCTGTCAGAAATCTCCTCAATAATTTCCTCCTCATCCTCAGCCCTTTGTTGCATCCTATCCTTTTTGCCCAGAAGGCACAGGCGCATCTCTTCTTGCACCTCTCGGGGAGAGTGGTCACATTGGCTCACCTCTCCTCTTACCCCTGTCAAATGTTGCTTTCCCCTAGTAATTCCACCATATATCTCCTTACCACATTAATTGCATCTAACATTTCTTCTCTTAGCATCAACTAAGGAGAGGTGGAGCCACCCCGGATCCTCCTGCCCTTGCTACTCCTGATTTTGTTGACGTCTAGGCATGATGCTGCATTAAAACATTCAAAGAGAAAACGTTGTAAGTACAATGAAAAAAGTAGGACTTAATTAATAATTAACCCTTAATCACCCTTGCAAAAACTTAATTACCCCCATGATCCCACCCCAAAATCTTCAATGAAGCTTAATTGAGGTTCAATTAAGCCTAACCAAACCGAATTAGACAAAACCCCCAATTTTTATGAACTAATTAGGGTTTAATTAACAATTAACTATTAATCACCCTTGTAAAAATGCAATTACCCGCATGCTCCCGCCCCAAAATCTTCAATGAAGCTTAATTGAGTTTCAATTAAGTCTAACCAAACCGAATTAGACAAAACCCCCAATTTTTATAGACTAATTAGGGTTTAATTAACAATTAACCCGATTGGGGTAGGGACCTACCTTGCTTCGTTCGGGCACCATGAATCCTTCCTGGAGTAGTTGTCCGGGAGGGGGGGCTTCTTCATCTTCTTCCTCATCCTCATCTTCATCATCTCCTTCATCTTCCTCATCTTCCCCTTAGTTCCTTTCTCTTCTATCCTCTTCGGTTGCTTCTCCCCCGTCACCGCCGTGCTCTATCAGTGGAGCATCTTTGGTTGCCACCGGAGGGACTTCCTCCCCCGCGAGTTGATCATCGCCGAGGTCGACGATGTCGAGGGCCATGACCCGTTGTCGCTTGCTAGGGCCCGCCATGGAATAAAGATGAAAATCAGATAGAGGGAGATGGGAATAGGAGAGATGAGAGTGGGGAGAAATGGAAGAGGGCTGCGGTTAGGGTTTGTCACAGAGAAGGGAGAGGAAGAAAATGAGGCAATGAGAGAATAAGGAAGGAAAGGAAAGAAAAGAGGGAGTTAGTGTTCGAAACTAATTGACGCCACCAGTGGCGTTGTCTTTTAAGGAATTGATGGCTGGGACTAAGGCACTATTTATCTTCGTGCATGGGGAATTGAAACGGTTGTCAGAATGTTAATGGGATTTTAATTGATGCGATGGGAATAATCATTACTATTTTTGATTGACGATCGATGTAGGAGGCGTCAGTTTATTAAGGCACGACATTTGTTAAGGCGTTATTTGAGGAACTTATCGAAATATCTAACAGGAAATTTGTAATGAATCAACGCCTTATTTCGGGGCGCTAATTAATCAATGCCAAATGGAGAGGGCATCAATCATGGTTTTTATTTTATTTTAAGAAAATTGATTTAGCGATTGACGACGTGGCTGAAGTCGTTGTTCAAGGAATTGACGGCGTGATAACAGTCGCGGCTCAAAACAGAGAGACATAAGCTAAGTGATTGGAAGATTTGATCATTCTGAAATGTTTTTTTGGCTCAATTAAGGAAAAATCCTTTATTTCATCAAAAGGAAGCATTATTACATCAATGAGCCACTTTGGGTCTCAATCCCCTAACAGCTATTACATAAGATTTCCATCGCTCCTTGTCTTCTTCAATGCTCTCTGCAGGTTGTTGTAGCTTGCTGATCCTCCATAGGGCTTGGATAGTCTTGACCTCTTCCCTATCTTCATTAGAGCCAATGTCCCTCCTCTTGATAGGTGGAAGATGGGATGCTTCTTCAAAGTGATGTCGTGGGAGCCCAAGTTGAGGGAGACACCGACTCTGGATTGAGTGTGGGGTGGACGTAGATCTCGGGTCTGAGATCGAACCACCTAAAAACTCTTTTGTCCACTGTGTGATTTTGTGGTTTGCAATTGTATTTCACTTCTGTTCACTGTCCAATAGGTGAATGCTTAGGATATCCCAAGCACTGATCATCTAGATCTATTCCTGTTTGATTGTGATTGAGTGTTCATCATTCGTCCTGCAGCAGATTGTCACAATTCCACACTTAAGTTTACTGTAGTAAGTTTTAGTGGGTGACCGATCCATTCACCCCCCTCTAGATCGTCTACTGTGTCTCATCAATTGGTATTAGAGCGCCCATATTTTCTTACAGTTTTAAGTATGTCTTCATCCTTGATTCTGAGCTGATGAAAATCTGACCTGAGGTCTATCTTAGAAGAGTATTCTGCTCCTGAAATCTGATCAAAGAGCTCATCAATACGCGACAAGGGATATTTGTTCTTAATTGTAAGTTGATTCAGTTGCCGGTAGTCGATGCATACCCTGAGAGAGCCATCCTTCTTCTTGATAAATAGAACCAGCGCACCCCAAGGGGATGTGCTAGGTCGTATGAAACCCTTGTTTAATAACTCCTGAAGTTGTCTCTTCAATTTCTTAAGTTCTGTGGGGGATATCTTGTAGGGAGCTATTGAAACAGGTGCTGCTCCGGGAATGAGTTCAATGGAGAAGTTTACTTCCCTTTCGGGTGGTAAATTAGGTAAATCTGATGGGAACACATCTGAAAATTCATTCACGATGTAGATGTCTTCTAGGATGATCTCCTTGGATTCGGTAACGATCACGGAAGCTAGAAAAGCTTCACAACCTTAGGATATAAGTTTGCAAGCATGTAGGGAGGAAATGATGGTAGGATGTTTCCTATACTTGATACCAAGGAAGAAAAATATTAGAAGACCTAGTTTTCGAAAGGATATTATCCTATTCTGACAATTGATATAGGCATCATGGTCTACCAGCCAATCCACACCTAAGATAGCAACGTATCCTTCCATATCAAGGCACACAAGGTTTGCAGGGAGATTATAGCCTTCTATTATTACCTCACTATCGGGATAGTAATTTGTAACTTTTGTTCCAGGGCCTAAGGGTGTAGTGATAGCAAGGTCCGAAGGTAAGGGAATTGATGAAACTGGCAAGATTTTTGCAAAAGTGGTAAATATAAAGGAATGAGAAGCACTAGTATCAAATAGTACAAATGCAGGATAGGAAGCGACGTCACTTACGAGACACGACTGCCATGGTGACAGATCACGAAAAATGAAATAATAACACAGCAAGCTTTAGCTTAAACAAGGAAACATAGTCCTCTTAGCTGACAGCTCGACGACATCATCGGCTCCAGTGCCAAAGGTAACAGGGAACACCTGGCACACAGGACACCAATGATAAATTCACAGAGAAACAACAGCAACATGGTAGCATCAAACCACGAGCATAATCAAGTCAGTCCTTACTTAGATATTACATCTGATCGAGTCACTAGCTAACTCTACTCGAGAAGAGGAGTACAGCAATGCTAACTGACAAGACATTGGACTGAGACAGAAATACAAAATCATATAGAAACAACACTCTAAATCACAACACGACAGCACCTGCAGGATTCCAGCTCCGTACAGCACACAGAACCACGGAACACAACTGCAAGCAGGGTCACATCAAGGCACAAGAGCAATTGATCACGTGACCACAAGGAACAGGTCATGCATTAAACAGCTCACCAAGAAAGACCCACAACAACAAGAAACGATAGGAAACCGACGATCTCAAGGGACGCATCTTAAGGCCTACAAGCATGGCTCGAGAGCACGACACCTAAGAGAAAAAATAGAGGAGTAGAGGGTACTCAATCAGCAGGAATGCTGACAAATTCCCCAACACTCGTAAGTGCCACTGCCAACACCAGAAAAATTACCAGCAACAACACGACAATAGACGACATCAAGGCACAGCAAGCCAAGATGAAGCCACATCAAGAAGAAGCAATCCTCTCAACCAGTGGGTTATTAGCCCACATGCTTCCATTGCACACTTACACACGCACACAGGCATCGAAAAATAGCTCTGTATCTGCATCTCAGCACACACATGGTGCCTATCACAATTCATAAGAATCACAATGTAACACGCTACGAGTACCGATTCAGTGAACAACCGGTCACAAATAACCTAAGTGCAAGGAAAGAGAGCACCAACATCAGCACAAAGCCCAAGGAAAAAATGCAAATCTCAGCTTACCTTTACGTCCTGAAATAATAAATGAGCCTTCACAACACATCGGTCGTTGGACACGGCACGACGAATATAGTACACAACAACTTTCGACACAGAAATTAGGTCCAAAGCCAAGCAATCGCAAAACAAGTAAAAGATCAGGCTCAGAATAAAGCTGTCCGCACTTAAGATGACACTGGACAATGGCATCACTAAGACAGCAATTCTAAGGAAATAACCTCCACACAGGGAGGGGAAACTCGGGGAGGGGCTTACGATATAGCACTACCCTCACGCAGGAGGTGGGCACACGGGGGAGGGAATGCTCGAGTGAATCATCGCTTGCTGTCTTGCAGGGTAGAATGGAAGAACCTGGACTGGTACGCTGGGCATAGGACTCCAAGAGTGGTGCCGCTTGTGCCAAAACATCGCTGGAGGAGTGCTGTAGTGCTCTGCAAATCTCGGTGATGATTTGAGGTCGCTGGTGGGTAGGGCGGGGCTGACAAGCCAACCTGCGCAACGCTGTCTCGCTGGAAAGGTTGGCGCAGTCACCGTGTAGGAGGGAGAACTCCCACCGGGGACCTCATAATGAGGAGGGCCCAGTGTGGTTGGTTGGATAACTGGAAGCTCTATGCACCAGCCAAGTTTGACGGCTGTCAGAGCTCGGGGCTGGTCGCGGTTGCTTCTGGGACTCGTCTCTATTTTCTGGGCAAGCAGGCGGACAGGGGCAGGATGCCCGGGGTGGTACGCTCAGCACGGAGATTAGATCATGACAAAACCACTTGGGATGGTTTTAGGACATTGAGGGGTAAGACTCTGATGAAGATGGCTCAGCCAGAAGATCAACAGGGAAGGCGTGACATGTTCAGCTAGTCAGTTGCACACTCTGGGCGGACTGGTTCACACTAGCTCTATGCTATCGTACGAGATCGGGCACCACTAACTGTGCCGACGTCAGAATGGGGAGAAACCACCTCTGGAATGTAGAGTGCTCAGATAAGAACCAACCCTCAGAAGAGAGTTTAGGCTGAATCATGCCGTGGAAGTTGGTGCAACCTCTGCCAATCGGACCACAGGTTCTGGCTCTAATCTAGCACAGCCGCACAAGAATGGGTGACGTGATCAGTGCCAAGGTCAAAACGGGGCGGGACCACTTCTGGAGCGAAACCGACTTGAAGCAGGACAACTCCACAGAAGCGAGTTTGCACTGATTCGTGCCGTGGTAGTCGTGGTAGATTCTGCAAGCTGGGCCTCAGAACTAGACTCAAATTTGTAAGCAGCAGATCAATGATTCCACTATGCCGAGGGGTGGGCGACATTGTGGAACCTCATGTTGTGCCCCTGCAGTCATTAGTATATCATTATTTTGATAATGGCTAACAGTATAAGTCATTGTTGTTTTTCACTCTCATATGACAGACATACGTAATGCTTTGCTCATGACAGGTAAGCCAATGAATGGAATGGCCCTTTCACGCTCTTTGTATCACCAAGAATCGGCCTAATCTCTGATTACTGTCTAGTTTATCCCATGAGGTAGGGCTCATGATCCCCTCCATCTTGTCCAAAAGGGAGATCCTTTGAACTACCGGACAATCGGATATAGATGAAAAGGTGAGTGTTAAGGAATAGAAACCTTAACTATTCATTTTTGGCCCATTAAGAGCTATAATTTGTTAATTTTGTCGTCGTTGCGATTCTAGGATCCAGAACAAGTTCTTTTCACTGCCCTTGTGACCCTCGACCACTGGGCTTTACTCCGTGTTGTACTGTCCTAGTCGGAACCCCTGGTCAAGCCCTTTTGCGATCGTTGAGCTCGATCGGGTCCATTAAATCATGAATAAAATGGATACAAATAGAGCCGATCGTGAGTTAGGTTTACATCTATGGGCTTGCCCCACCGTGGCTACGACTTGATCTCACTTCGAGGCCAATAACCCTTCGGGTCGGACCCACTCTAGCTAGGTTTCGTCCCCTTCCTGAATATTAAATTACATAAAATCATCACCGAACATACGTCCAACGAATTACCCTTGGCGCTGCTACGCTATCAGCATAAATCAATCCTAGATTTGTGTCCAAACAAGTTTTCTATGATGCTTTAGGTCTCAGACTCGATGACCCGGGGCTACGCCGGTTCACCTTTGAACTTGCAGGCATATGTGACTGTGTCAACGACGAGTCAAAAGATTTGTGCAGACCTGATCGAAATGCCCCTCAGGTAATTTGAACCTCCTAGTAGGCTAGTCCTCGAGGGTGCTACACTCGATATGGGCACGGGTGCTGCCACTCCATGCACACCTGGGCGATTAAGGAGGGGTCTCATACTTCTATAGATGAGCACCCACTACATTCCCCGCGACATACTTCGAGTCAAGGGAGAATGCTGTTGAAATTTTGATTTCTCATTGCTCAAGTGGCAACACAAATAAAGGGTTTATAAATGATGCCTATTACAGGTCAAATTCGTGCCCCCGAGATCGTCCCGCCATGGCCGGAATCTGACCTTGCCCCGGGGTCGACAACCTTCTAGAGATCTATTCTGTTTTCCAACCACTAAACATTAAACTATGTCGTCTCCTTGGCAAACATTTATTCGAAGGATGATTCATGACTTTGCTGTGCTTTTGACCCGAACCGATCTCTAAATAGTGTAAATAATAATAAGATAATAATAATAACAATAACAATAACAATAATAATGTGATATCAGAGCCTAAGTCTTCTGCAAGGACTTACATCCTGAAGAGGTAGGAAACATGGATGCTAGAGGGCTGATAGCAGAGGGACACTCCACCACCAAGCCCCCGTACTTCAATGGATCTAATTATACCTACTAGAAGAACCGGATGCAAGTTTTCCTGAGGGCGAAGGACTTTGAGATTTGGAGAGTGGTTAGCAAAGGTCCGTATAATGTGTCTAAAAATGAGCATCTATGGACGAAAGAAGAGGATCGCAAGTCAACACTGAATTGGAGTGCGATTAATGTCATTCAATGTGCCCTTCATCCCACTGAGTTCTCCAGAATATCATCTTGTTCTACAGCTAAAGAAATGTGGGATAAGTTAGAAGTGATATACGAAGGGATTTCACAAGTGAGGGAGAATGAGGTGAATTTGCTTGTATCAGAATATGAGGCATTCAGAATGAAGCCAAATGAGACAATCACAGAGATGTATGCTCGCCTCACAATTATCACCAATGGTCTGAGAAGTCTTGGGAAGACTTATTCTGATTATGAGATTATAAGGAAGATTCTGCGCTCCCTTACTCTAGTTTGGCACACCAAGGCTATAGTGATCGAGGAGTCTAGGGACCTGAAGAACACCAAGGTAGATGAGCTGATTGGTTTGCTCATAACCTATGAAATGAACCTGCCAAAGACCGAGGAGCTGGAGAAGAATAAGAAACCTATTGTGCTAAAGGCAAGTTCCAGTCGATCCAGTCACAGTGGATCATCTAGTGATCAGAGTCTATCTGGATCTGAATTTGAAGCAGATCAGCTAGCTATGCTGACTAAAGAATTAAGAAGAATCCTTAGAAAAGAAGGAAGATACTTTGGAAGAGGACAACGGAGAGGCAGGAGACAAACCGGGTACAAATTGAATCCTGCTAAAAAATTGACACTAATGTTTGTTATCATTGCAGGAAGGCTAGTCATATGAAAGCAGACTGCCCGGAGATCCAAAAGTTGAAGGAGAAATCAAAGAAGAAGAATACCAAAGGGAAAGCTATGGTGAGTACCTGGAGTGATGAGGACGAGGGAAATTTCAGTTGCACGTCTGAAAGTGAGGAAGAAGGAAAACAAATCTGTCTGATGGCCAAGGATGGCAATAAAGAAGAAGAATTTGATGAAGTATCTTCTCCCTTCGAACACTATACTATTGCTGATTGGGAGGATGCTTATGGTGACTTGTTAGATAAAGTAGATGACATCAGACAAAGTTGACTGTTTATTATGCCGGTGGGGCTAGGGGATAGCATCCCAAAGTCCTAGCCAAAATAGGGTGCCTCAAGCTGGAAAGAAGGGGGTTGATAGGCCCAGTTCCCCGAGGCTAGGAATAGTTTTCAAGCTCGGCGTGGGCAGAGTGCCTCAAGCCAAGAAAAGGCTCTATGAACCTAGCCTAGTGGGGCAAAGGGTAACTTTGGGGCTCGGCGAGGGCAGAGTGCCTTGGGCCAAAGGAAAAGAGTTTTATGAACCCTACCCAGTGGGACAAAGGATATTTTTGAGCTCGACGAGGGCGGCGCATCTCAAGCCAAGGAAAAGATTTTGTGGACCCAATCCGATGGGACAAAAGGTAATTTTTGTGTTCGGCTAGGGCAGAGCGCCTCCAGCCAAGGAAAATATTTTATGGACACAACCCAACGGGACTGATGGGTAAAATATTGAGCTTGACAGGGGCAGAGTGCGTTATGTCAAGGAGATGGAGATTTTATTGGGTCGATAATGGGCAAAGGGTCCAAGCTGGCAATGGTAGGAAAGTCTTGTGAGAGAAATATGGCGTCTCTTGGTGTATTTGAATTGTTGTTGGTTGAAAGTCAGAAGACAATGAGAATGTGTTGGCCGGGGACATAGGTCCCAGCTTAAGGGTAGAGGGTCAGTCCCGGTGGGACAAGTGGGGACTACCCCAGTAGGATGGGAGGGTGGCAAGGCACCATGAGTTCTTGTGTAACCAGGGATGCTAAGACGGGTCATTAGAAGTCGAAAGGCACTTATTTGTTGGCTTGATGAGGAGAATAGAGCCGAGGGTGTAGATAACTCGACAGGACTTGTTCTTTTCATTCCCTAGCAGGGTTTGGACCCGTATTTGACACGAGAGGCCTAGTGGCCAATGAAGGCTCTTTAGCACCAATGGGACTATTGATTATATAGTTCACCTTGGATATTTAGTGATAGCTATGCATTAGATCAACAACTATCTTCTTTCATCATTGATTTCTTTAGGAGGCGCTTCAAACAGCTTCGGCTCGAGCTTCTGGTGCTTATGCCAAGTGTCATCCTCTTGACGCTTGTTCTTAAAAGCTGTAGTTGCAGGGTCTTCCTACCTCTGGAGATGGCATAGTCATTTTATTTTCCCTTGGGCATTCACCATGCAATGCTACTAGGGAGCCCTCTACTTATGGGGGCAGATGGGGAGGCCTTTTTGGGAGGACGAGATGAAGAGGGAGGCGGATTCCAACATGGGCAGATCCGGATATGTGTAGACTTCCGAGATCTGAATAAGGCATGTCCCAAGGATGACTTTTCGATACCAATAACGGAAGTCATGGTTGATGCTACAACCGATCATGAAGCTCTGTCATTTATGGATGGGTCATCCAGTTGTAATCAGATATGGATCGTGGAGCATGACCGGGTCCACACTGCCTTCTGAACCCCCAAGAGCATCTACCACTACAAAAGAATGTTGTTCAGATTGAAGAACATCGGTGCAACCTACCAGCGAGCAATGACCAGAATCTTTGATGGGCTCCTCTACTATAAGGTCGAGTGCTACATAGACAATCTGGTGGTCACGACCAGAAGAAAAGAAGATCATCTACAGGACCTCCAGGTTGTATTCCAGAGGCTCAGGTAGTATGAACTGAAAATAAACCCCATGAAGTGTGCCTTTGAAGTGTCGAGCGACAAATTCTTGGGCTTTATTGTTAGGTATCAGGGGATTGAAATAGGCCCCGCAAAGATCAAGGTAATCCAAGAGCTACCTTCGCCAAGGAACCTCTCCGAGCTGAGATCTCTACAAGGCTGCCTGGCCTATATCCGATAGCTCATATCTAATTTGTCAGGGTGATGTCACCCATTTCACAAATTGATGATGAAGGATGTCCCCTTTTACTGGGATGAAGAATGTTAAACAGCTTTCCACAGGTTGAAAGACTATCTAAAAACTCCTCCAATGCTTGCTGCGCCAGTAAAAGGACGGCCGTTGATTCTGAGCACGAATGGGGCGTGGGAAGGCCAAGATTGGGCCAGCCCCATGGTTTGCTCGCCATCACGGTTTGACGGTCAAACCAGGCGCTATTCATGGCATGGGCGGCCAGCCTTGGACCATTTATCTTTGTGGGTTTTGGGGCTTGTGCGGCCACATGATAGATCGCAAATGGTATGGGCGGCCAGGTGTGGACCGCCTATCCCCACTTGGGTGGCCAGCCTTCAGCCGCCTGTCTTTCCGTTGGATTGAGCGGCCAGCATCTGACCACCCATCCCAGTTGACCCTTGGTCAACAGTTGAGTGTCGATCGCGTTAGGCGGTCCGGTCAAAACCACTTTGACTGACACTGTAGTAAGTCGGTTCTGTTCAGCGGCCCGGTCAACACCGTTTTAACCAGGAACTAGATTGGGTCGTGGGCTTAAGCGGCCAAGACTTGACCGGTCATCCACTTGGGCGATTCTATCCTGACCACCCATCCCCCGTTGGATTTTAGGCGTCTGACCCTTGAGCAGCCCTCTCTGGACTGTTTATGCCCTTGGGCGGCCCTATTGTAACCTCCCATCCTCTTGAGCCTTTAGGGGTCTATCTGTTGTGCGGTTGGTCCCCAACCGTTCATCCCCCTTTAAGCGGCCCAGGATGGACCATTCATCTCCTTGAGCGGCCACTATATGACTGCCCAACTTGTTGAGTCCGTCGTGTTATCCAATTGTGTGTCGGTCTGTCGTTGGTTTGTGTTATAGGGGGGTGTTTGTGTGTCAGTAGTCTCTGGATAGGTCGGTTCAGGTAACTAGGTGTAGTCTCTTCCCTGACTGCGACAATTCCCTAACGACTCAATCTAGAACTACCAACGTCCTTGTCTCTGGTCACGTGGCGTCCATTCCTTGATTCACGGGTTTACCTAGCGGTTGAGTGATGGTACGCTTTGCCCAGAGTATCATCCTCCGGTGTTTTCATTTCTGTTTATCTTGGCTTATCATTGTGGTCCACCCATTTTCCCGTGGGTGCCTCCCGACATCCTATGAGGGCTAAGACTACGTTATGAGGTAGCCATAAGTGTTCTTGCTTGTGGTAGGATTCTCTTTCCTACTAATTGAGTCGTTATTGTCTAGTTCCCGTCAACCCAGGGTTACCCAGTGGTAGACAGGTAGCCATGTGTGTGTCTCGACGATTTTAGCCAGTTCAAGACCTGGTTCTAGATGCCTTGAGGTATCATCCTACCTCGATCTACATGTCTAGGTGTACTGAGGGTTCTCGATGTTCCCTCAGGTCACCGCACGTCATTTCTTTCGACAATGCCATTTTCTCTGGCTTAGGATTAGACCGATTGGCGGCTTGTTTCGCTGTCTGTGACGATCTTGCCTCCGAGTCGTTCGACTTAAGGATCATTACATGAGTAGGTCTAGTTGCCTTGCCTTGAGTCTATCGATAGTGGCTATACTGCCATTAGTGCTTTAAAGTACGTGCGACAGTGCTCTCTTGCATGTCGGTACTTCCGCACTTATGTTTTGAGTCTCTGTGTCTTGTGAGCCTCCACTAGTCATAACCTTACGGCATGCTTCGGCGTGATGACTTTTACAGCGGGGCACTTTCTGGTTTACAGTTTGTAACCTAGTTTCCATCGGCTCCTGTAGTTACCGTAGCATCTTTCGGGGGGAGAAAACTAGCAAGAGGCTTGGCTTAGGCAAGAGCCAGTGTGTGCATACGTGGTCAGGGGCTTTGGACTTGTGTCGTCAGATGTGACCCTGACTAGTCACTCGTGACTATTGTACTATTCTGGTTCTGATAGTGTCTTGGTCTCGGCCTAGTCCTTGCGGTAGGTAACGTGGATAAGACACTAGTAGGCACAGCATAAGACGTCAGTGGATGCAGCTGGTTGTTCTTCTGGTGAGGGGTACCCTAGTCACGTGGCACGTGGCTCTTCGCAGTTCTCTTCACGCTTCTCGTGCGTCGTGACCTCCTAGGTTAGCCCTCTCGTGGCTGCACTCGAGGTCGATTTCTTGTCGTATGCATGACGTTCTAGTCATGTGAGGGACAGTGTGCACGACATTCTAGTCGTGTCGTCTGGGTCTGCGTCGGTCTAGGTTTTTCTTAGGTTTCTTTCTCTATTTTGTAGGTCCCTTGCAGCGTCAAAAAATCGGCAACTCCTGACTTTGTTAGCCTAGAGTTGCCTTCCTGTTGCTGCTTGGAGTAGTTTGGGGTGCGAAGGTTAGTTTGGCAGCCACTTGTCTGGTACGGCTTCCTCCCCCTCTTCCTTAGCTTGTTCCCTACTCCTGCTCCCTATCTCTTCTTTTACTACTTTTTTTAGCATAGTGTTACAGCTTTGTAGGTTAGTTTTCCTGTTTTACTACCTGTTATTTTACTTATTTCGTGTTACTACGTGTTTTCTAGTGGAGATCCGCGTGACCCCTACAGAGCCCGTGACACGAGGCACACCCCTGCTTTTTAGGTGGGTCACTGTTCGTTCTGCTTCCGCGGGTCCTAGTGTGCCAGTTCGAAACTGCCAGCTGGTACCTTCGTCGAGTTTTCCCTGACTTTTTTGGTACGTCTTTTCTTTTCTGTCGACTATACTGTTAGACTACTTATCTTTCATTTGGACTGGACTCTGGTATATAATAGTCAAATTTGAACTATTAATTAAAAAGTAATTTTATTTCTGCTACTTTAGTAAATTGATGTAATAAAATTTAATTACTTACTGTTATATCTCTGTGACTTCAATGTACTACACGACAATCTTTAGTATTTTTTTCAAAACTCTTTCTATCTCAAAAATTATGTTTTGTTAATTTTTAATTTAAATTTTAAAATTGATAAAAATTGATAACATTCGTTTGATAAAAGTGATATAATTTTTAAAATCTATATAGACTTATTTGACATACACTTCTCTGTTTTTCTTGTCAAAGTGACAATAACAAGACATTTGATCCTCCATGACGTCGTGGTAAACTTATTGATCATCAGGCGGGACACCACCTCCTCGACGCTCACTTGGTTGTTCTGGGTCCTGTCGTCGCCGCCGGACGTGGAGAGAAGATCCTGGAAGAGGTGGCCTCCATCGGAGCTGCTCACGGTGGGGACGTCTGCGGCGTCCAGCGGAGTCTCTGAGGTGGCCTCCATCGGATATATAGGCCATCCACTCACGATAGGGAAACAGGTGGTCCAAGATTGCCGAGCACCTGCTCGGGAGGATCGACAACGAGATCAAGAACTACTGGCGGACGCGGGTGCAAAGGCACGCCAAGCAGCTCAAGTGCGACGTTAACAGCCAACAATTCAAGGAACCCGTGCGACGCCTCTCGATCCCCCGGCTCTTGGAGAAGATCCAGACCGCGACCGCCTCCTCGTCCGTAAGCTCCGCCGCCGCTAGTAGTCAACAGAGCTCGTGCGCCGCTTACCCCTATGCCGTTGACTCGGCGCTGCCCATGGCTGCAGAGGAGCCCATGCATCACACGGACGCCGGAACAGTCGCCCGTGTGATGATGAGGCTCAGCCCCGAGCACTCCAGCATGGCGGCGACGTCGTCGGACTCGTCGGCGGAGACTTGGCCATTGTCGGCGCCGATGTCCAACCTTGGGGATAGCTACCACGTCGCCGGCCTGGGGGAGTGTAATAACGGTAGTGAGTGGAGCGAGGAGTTCCCCAGGGGGGAGCTGATTGGAGGCAATGTCTGCGGCGACTACTACTCGGAGACTCCACTGAGCCTGAGTAAGTACCTCAACCTGCAAGGGTTCCCGGACTTGGAGCAGAGCGAGTGGGGGGTCGCGGGGGGCTTCTCGTCCGAGAGCTTTTGGGCCGACGACACCTGCTGGGTCCTCCAGCAGCAACGGTAGCCGTAGCTTGGCGTCTCTCTCCCAGTCGGCAGGAGGGAGAGAGAAGGGAGGGAAGGGGGAGACGCGGGGGAGGGGAGGGGAGGTGACGCGGCGGCGACGTGGAAGACGGATCGACGGCAGCTCCGGGGTCGCGAACGGAACCACCCCCTCAAGCCAACCCACGTAAACCCCTTGTGACCCATCAACTTCCCCTATAAAACCCCCCTTTGGGAGCCCAAGAGGCATCAACGAACATCAAGCCAGCCAGCCAGCATCAAGCATCAAGGAAGAAAGGCACGCTAAGGAGATTTGTGTATGTTTGCTTGGCCCACGCCGAGGGTATGCCGCATGGCCATCCCTCACGCGGCGCCTAGCCCAAATACCCACCTCCGGGAGATTTGTCTGTGTGTTTGCTAGGCTCACGCCGAGGGCATGCCGCATGGGCACCCCTCACACGGCTTCTAGCCTAAACGCCCACCTTCGAAAAGACGGCCCCCAGTTGTGATGGACGTATATCGTCTCGATAATCATGCGCGACCCCAGATCTCGCTTGGTGAAAGCACTCTGCCCGAGCCCTACCTCGATAGTCATGCACCCCCAGATGCCACTGTATGGGAACACCCGACTCGATTGCCTTGTCATTCGTGCATGACCCAGATGTCGCTTCATGAGAGCTCCCTGCCCAGTCCCTGCCTCAACGAGTGCGCACTATCCAACGTTGCTCAATCAAGGCACCCTGCCTTATCTCTACCTCGACATTCGTGCGTGACATAGTCATTGCTTGATGAGAGCCCCTACCCAGTCTCTGTCTCAATGATCGTGTGCCGTCGTACGCGGCTCAATCGAAGTGCCCAGCCTGGTTCTCTATCTCAATTAGCGTGCCCTCAACACTGTTATTCGGACAATGGGCATACTTCACAAGTCCCGATGCAAGATGAAGCGCCAGGCCCCTGCCTCTATCAACGGGCCCTGAGCACGACCATCAAGATTCAGCGGCGCCCATCTACTCAGTCACACCAGTGCCCCTGGCACTAGATTGCCAGCCACTCCAGTCACAACGGTGCCCCCGGCACCCGACTGCCAGCCACTACAGTCACAACGGTGCCCCCGGCACCCGACTGTCATCAACTACAGTCACAACAGTGCGCCTGACACCCGACTGCCAGCCACTACAGTCACAATGGTGCCCCTAGCACCTGACTGCTAGCCACTCTAGTCACAATGGTGCCCCCGGCACCCGACTGTCATCAACTATAGTCACAACGGTGCCCCCGGCACCCGACTGCTGGCCACTCGAGTCACAATGGTGCTCTCGGCACCCAACTGCTAGTCACTCCAGTCACAACGGTGCCCCCGGCACCCGACCGCCAGTCACTCCAGTCACAACGGTGCCCCTGGGGAATGAGGCTAGTGTTTCACCTGCTCCTGCTGTACCGATTCCTGCCCAGGCTGCACCTGTTCCTATTCCGCCTGCGGAGTTGCCCGGTGGTCGTGGACGGGCACTGAAAGAATTTTTGTTGTTCCATCCACCGACATTCGAGGGTCAATCAGACCCAGAGACAGCGAGGGAGTGGTTGGATGCCACTGAGCGCGTCTTCCAATGCATGGAGTGCATCGAGGATGAAAGGGTTATGTTGGCTTCTTTTCAACTTCAAGGTACTGCACGCACGTGGTGGACCACGGAGTGGGAAGTTGCCTTTTGTTCCTGTCCACTTCGATAGATCACATGGGCTGAGTTCGTTGCCGCATTCGAACGTGTCTATACTCTAGCCTACCTAAAGTTAGCCAAGATGTATCAATTTCTGGAGCTGACCCAGGGCGAGATGTCAGTGCTGCAATACCGAGATAAATTCATTGAGTTGGGCCGGTATGCACCCCACATCTTTGCCGATGAGACTGTGAGGACTCGGTAGTTTTTGTGCAGACTGAAAGCAGAATTGAGCCTGTCACTGTTCGCTACCCGTGTGACTGAGTTGGATTCTGCATATCAAGCCGCCGTCGCGCTAGAGTTGGAGTTGGTGAGGACTCGAAGACTTTCTCAGACTGGGATGGTTCCATCGGCCGTGCAGCATCAGCCGCCCCACCAGTCGTCTATTTCAGGAGCTTCTCCCGCTTTCTCTCCTACCGATAGTGCTTCCTTGTCGCAATCTCAGGGCAGAGGTTTTCGATTTAAGAAGAAGAAGAGGAGGTTCGATCAGTCGACGTTTTCTGATTCGAGTCAGCAGTCCGGTTCTTCAGTTCGGCCGCGCCAAGATTTTGTTACTTTTCAGCCGAGATTGTGTTCCAGGTATGGTGGCAGTCATCCGGGTGTGCCGTGCTCTCTGTCGGTTGTCTGTTATCGTTGCGATCAGCCGGGGCACATCTCCCGAAACTGTCCATTGAGGCAGCAGGCAGTGCAATTCTCGCAGACTTCCCAGTCGCAGCAGCCGCAGTTCTATCTTCCTCCGTCGCCTCAACCTCAACCAGTTCAACTACCAGTTCCTGCTCCTTCTCAGCAGTTGTTTGCAGCTAGCCGTCCGCCGAGAGCCAGAGTTACTCACATCACTCGTGCGGAAGCGTTGGTGTCTAATCTGATCGAAGGTACGGTTTCGATTTATGATCGCTCAGCGCGTGTTCTTTTCGATTCAGGTGCAACCAGGACCAGACTGAGCCCTTATGATGTGTTGACATTAATTTAATGGATCCAAGATCCCAAGTTATGTCTAGACATTAATCAAGTCAAATGGCCAATTATATCAAGGAATAAACTTACCTCGAAAAATCCAAGGATAAGTTAAAGAAATACTTTATCTAGAAAGAACAAGTTATATGGACCAACGGGTCCTTGGATTCAATATCATAAAACACCGAATAAAACCAGTTCTGGAGGACACGCGGTTTGGACTGGGCCACTCAAGGCATGTACGGTTCTATATGGGCCGTACCAGGAAGAACTGGGTCGAGGATCAGCCTCAACGAAATCAAGGATGCACGGACCAGTATGGGCCGTTCTTCAACGAGGACGGTAAGTAATGGGCCGCACAAGGCCAGAAAGATCTGGGGCCCAAGAACAAGATGAATGGGTCAAATTGGGCTGCTCAATGGATGTGCGGTCCAATAATATCCACATAAATGATGGATGGTGCAAGACAGTCTGCTCAAACTGGGCCTAACTCGATAGCTAAGAATCCACCCAAATGGGCTCCGGGCTGCCATAAGTGGGGCAGAACTGAACCGGGGTCCAGCCCACTATCCACTGGCCAGCCTAGGGCTTATTGGGCCGATCAGAACATGGTTTTGGTCGAAGATAGAACAAGGTTAATCGACCAAAGTAAATGGCACTTGGCCAGGGATGCACGGTTCATAATGGGCCGCCCACTGAGACATACGATCCGTTTCCAGCCGCACAAGACTCAGTCGGTCCCAACTGATCTGTGGCTCACAACATGACAATCAAGTGGTTCGATCACGTGAACAGGTTCAGGTCTTGGTGGTACAACCTGTCCGACGTCCTAGTGGGAATTCCAGGCTCACGAGGACTTACGGAGGTCCCGTAATGGAGGTCCTAATCCAACGGAAGGAATATCCGGCAGAGAGTCCCAACCATTACAAGAAAATGAGGCTAAAAATCAACGGAAACCAATATAACGGTCAGTCCATTCTACCGGAGTAGAACGACTGTCAAACAACCCTAATAACAAATTTCAATTATTAATGAACCATATTTAAGATTAACATTCATTGAAAAAGAAGGTTCAAGATCAAGTGAATAAACAAGAATTAGAAATGTTTACTTCCATACATGCCAGTTTAGTATGTGTGTTGCTAACTAATCTACTAACATGAATCATGCTAAAATAATAATCATAACGCAGTACTGTAAGGATGGACCTCTTGAAAGGCTCTTGACGAATCATTTTTCTCCCCAAAACTGTGTAAATTCTAAAATCTAGCCTGTTTCATCCCTAGTCATTTAATCTTCATGTTAGGCTAGCAACCAACATGTAAATAGAACATATGAAAGATTAATTTTTTAATTACTGGTTTATTTTTCATCATGACCTTGGTTTATTATTTCAAATATGAATACATGAACCATGTTACTAGGATTGTTTGACAGTCGTTCTACTCCGGTAGGATTGACTGATCGCTACACTGGTTTTCGATGTATTACTAGCCTCTATTCCTTGTAATGGTTGGGACTCTCCGCCGGATACTCCTTCTGTCAGACTAGGACCTCCATTACGGGACCTCTGTAAGTCCCCACGAGCCTAGGATTCTCACTAGGACACTAGGCAGGTTGTACAACCAAGACCTGAACCTGTCACGTGATCGAACCGCTTGGATTATTGTGTTGTGAGTCACAGCTTAATTAGGATCAACTGAGTCTTGAACGGTCAGAATCGGACCGTTTGTCTCAGTGGGGGGCCCATTAGGAACCGTGCTTCCCTAGCTAATTGCCATTTAATGTTGGTCGATTAACCTTGTTCTTTCTTCGACTAAGCCATGGTTTGATCGACCCAAAGGCCCTACGCTGACTAGTGGAAAGTGGGTTGAACCCTGGTTCAGTTCTGCCCCACTTATGGCAGCCCAGAGCCCATTTTTGGTGAATTTATAGTTTGCTAGCTAGGCCCAGTTGAGCGGACTGATGAGGCCCGTCCATGTGTTTGAGCGAATCTCACTGGACTGTTCATCCCCCGAGCGGCCCTATCAGGCCTGTTTATCTTGTTCTTGGGCTTCAAGACCTCTTGGACATGTGCTGCCCATTCTTGACTGTCCATACTAGTTGAAAGGCCCATTTATGACCGTTCTTATTTAAGAGCAGCCCATATTAATCTGTTTATCCTTGACTTCGGTAAGGCTGATCGTCAGCCCATTTCTTTCCTGAACGGTCCAGTTGAGACCGTATGTCCTTTGAGCGGCCCAGGTTAGACCGCATATCCTCCAGAATCGATTTTCGTGTTTTGTGATATTGAATCCAAGGACCTGTTGGCTCTTGATAACTTAAACTTTTTGGACAAAGTATCTCTTCAACTTATCCTTGGTTTTTCCGAGGTAAGTTCATACCTTGATATTATTGGTCATTTAATTTGATCAATGTCTAGACATAACTTGGGATCTTGGATCGAGCTCCATGTGTCTCCTCACTCAAAAGGAATTATTTAACCTAATCATTCATTAAAAAGATTCTGCACTTAGAGGAAAAATTGATGCTCGAACTTGGAGAGGTAGAGCGTAGCTCCAATACACTGTTCTCAAATAATTGAAATGCAGTCCGCGTAATCTTTCATTGTGTTGATTTGAAAAATTGAATATCCATATGGCTATAATCACTTTTCATGCTACTCACTTACACATTTGAAAATTTGATTTACTATGTATTCAGAAAATTGGTTGACTGTATTGACTATTGCATAACTATTCCTATATGATTGCACAACCTCTTAGGTGTCATATGTAATTATTCCAAGTGCTATGACCCTCATGCACCCCTCTTATACCCCTCCCCTCTTTAATAAGTACGGGGGAGCTGTGTTGCATGTCTATATACATATTTGTCTGTTTGCTTGTTTATGCATCTCACATGTCATCACATGCATTTGTTGCATATCATGCATTTCAAATCATAAATCAAAAATTAAAAAATCAGAAAATCATGAAAACCCAAAAATTGAATGGATCTCGCGTGCTACACACTTGCAAAATAAGCCTTGGATTTTGATTGACCAAGGGGAGAAGCGTGAAATCAGCTTTACTCATCCTAGCACGTCCAAATAATCAACAATTGGTATCCTCTAATGTCAACCATTAGTATCACAAAACACATAAAAATCTACAAACATGAAAATCAACTAAAACATGATTTGGAGCTTCATCAGGATTTCAATTGTGGGTCATTGTTCCCTGCTCATTGATCATGCTACTCTTTGGACCTCTGTGGTTTCTTCTCTTCATCTTGATGGTGTTCATATTGGAGAATGATTGGCATTACCTTGCTGTTGATAATGTCAAAGGTGGAGCAAGTTATGTTGTTAACAGAGAACGCTTTGCCTTAACCCACTTTTTGATATTATCATAGGGGGAGAAAAAGATGATTCATGATTACCTTTGTCAGGAGAAAAAGATTCATGATTACCTATGTTAAGGGGAGCAGAACATGTTGTATCTTCATTTAGTTTGTCATCATCACTAAGTTTGTCCTCATTCATCACTAAGTTTATCATCATCAAAAAGGGGGAGATTGTTGAGCTATGATTTTGATGATAACTAAACTTAGTGTGTAATACTATGATTTTGATGCTAACTACACTTCATGTGTGATTAAGTGAATGATGATAACTAAACTAAATGGTTGATTGTTCCGGGCTTTCCATGAATTCTCTGTAGTCTATCTTTGGCTTTTGCCTACCTTCCACATTGTATTAGCCCCTGTGCTTATTCTTTGTAATGAATAAAAGTGTGCAAGTTTTTTCGCTTGAATGTATGTTTTCTCTATGTCTCGTAGAAGATTAGTCTGAGGGCTTGAATGAGTTAGGCTTGAGAACAATGTCACGGAGACCACCTCATCCTAGAGCTGCCTTGCTTGCTCCCCTCTTACCCCCATGCGTCCTAGTGGGCATCTTTCCTCCTTTGCTCACCCATTGTTCTTCTGGCAGAGGAAGCTCCCATGGCACCTTGGTTTAGGGCCCATTTAACTTAATCGATGGTGTCCCTGAACCGACCTTGCAGGATAAAACCCTCTCTTCGGTTGTCAAGGCACCTCCTACTCCTCGCGTCCACCTCTGGTTCATCCAAGCTTGGTCCAGTGGGGTTGCTTAGCCCTCATCCAATAGCTCCTCTCCCGACCTTGATCCTGTGACGTCCCTAACATCCTTATATCCCCTTTGTTCCGGTGGGCTAGCCCATTCCTTCATCCGGTGGCCCTTTCCCCCTGATCCGATGGCTTAGCAGCCTTCCTTGCTGATCTAGTGGCATGGTCCACCACTTGATCCGATGGCTTGCCACCATCCTTGATCCGGTGGCCCTGCCCGCTGCGTGACTTGGTGGCTCAAGCCACACTTGATCCGGTGGCTCACCACCATCCTTGATCAGGTGACCCTGTCCACCGTGTGATCTGGTGGCACCCCTCACCCGTGTGATCTGGCGGTGCCCCCACCTCCTTGACCCGTTGGCATCCCTACCTTCTTGATCCGGTGGCATCACCACCGATCCGGTGGCCTTGCCACCTCCCTCATCCGGTGGCGTCACCACTGATCCGATGGCCTCGCCACCTTCCCCCTGATTCCATAGCTCGCCCGCCTCCGCTCCTGATCAGGTGGCCCTGCCACCCTCCTAATTCGGTGGCCTTGGCACCCTTCCTTCTTGATCTGGTGGAGACCTCTTCCTAGCTCTGTGTCTTAACCGTGGGGTAGTGTCTTCTGTTCACTGGTTTGTGGGCTTTCTCAAGGTGTTGTCGCTTCCGTGTGCACCTCCAACTTTGGGACACGTCACTCCTTGTGGACATGTATCTGCTTTAACCCTCTTGCATCTAGGTCTAGGGGAGATGCTATCAAATTTTTTCTAGAATAATATATTTTTAAAAAAATAAAAGGAAGTGACTTACCGCTACCAGGAACTGGGGAAGTCACCCAAAAGGCTAATGAGGCCCCTGGAGGGTTGGGGGAGTTTATCGAGGGAGCGTATAATGAATTGGAATTACACCACATGCAAATTAAATTAGAATAGTATTTTAAACTGAAATACGGAAGCAATTAAAATATATCAGAGTGTTAGTCAAAATACATTAGTCTAGAATTGCCAAAAGAATAAGTCCACAGCTATACAAAGTCTGAATGTACAGCTACACAGGGCATACCCCAGTCAAAAGTACAGAAAAGATGCCGCCGACACTAGCTGACTGGCTAAACATGGTCAAGAAAAGCACAGGGACTTCCAGTCGAAGGCTGCGGTTGCTCACCTGAAAAGGAAAAGGGTGAGTCACATCTAGACTCAGTAAGGGTCACGCGGAACCGTACCACGCTACTAAGCAAGCAGGCATGTAAATATAAAGTAATTAGAGCATGCATTTATGCAATAAACAAGCATTGGCATAATTTGAATACATGGATTATAAAGGTGTAAAACCTAACTAAGCAGTTTAAACAGCTATTTGTATGCTAATTTAATATAATTTAATAGCGACAGAGGCAAAATCTACCAATCGAATAAACCTCAACTAACCAGGTGAAGTGAGAGATGAAGAACTCACTAGAAGGTAGAAACCAGAAGCGTCCATTGACGACTTACACTACGTTTCAGGCAACTCGCAAGTCAGACAAACACAACGAGCGAGAGGCATAGAAAGTACCAAAATAAGAACTAGTCAGAGTAACACTCATCAGTGTCAGTCCAAGCCTCTGACCACGTGTGCACACACTGACCCCTGCCTAGGGTCAGGTCTCTAGCTAGTTCCCCCTCCCCCCCGTAAGATGCTACAGTAACCGCGGGGGCCCATGGTAACTAGCCTAAAAATCGTTAGATGGGAACACCCCTCCACCTCTCCCGGGTGGACCGACACTAAGGTCGCTGGGTTACGACTAGTGGCTCCATCACGAGGAAAGAGAAAGTAACTCTAATAGAGCATAAAGATATATTTTAATTCATAAAATAACTTAAACATGGCAAAGAATGTATTAGAACAACGATTCATTACTCTTAGCATAGCAGAGATTATAACGGATCAGTGCTACCCTGTTACAAGACATAACGGATCAGCTCTGTGTTGTGTGGGGGAGAAATGTTGTGTCCCCTGGGCACAAGTATATAAATGCTGTCTTGTTTTGATGATAGCAACTACCAACCATAAAGAAGCCGGAGTCGCTCGAGTCGTGCTGCGGGTCTGATAACGGCGACTGGCTCTCGTGTCCTCACCACCTCCCCGACCTTGGTCACCAATTGTTCCATCTGTGACAAAATATATTGGTGACTGTGGACTTGGCCTGACGCATCCACTGATCTGTGAAAGAAAACATGTCTGTCACAATAAATAAGGAAGTTGATCAGGCTACTTTTTATCGTACATGACCATCCGTCACACATCAGTGTGACCCCATACTTTCTCTATTTTTGTTTGAATGAGTCAATATAACTCTTGATCTCAGCAACTTATTCAACAAGATATATGTCGGTCAACTCTCTCGCTGTAGGTGGTTGCACGTGTAACCCAAGAATTTATGCTTCCTGAAACATTGGCTTGTAGTAAGGACTGTTGGCCACATTGAAAGGTAGACCTGCATGGTGCTACCATTTTGCAACTGCCTGACCAAGTTTCCATTTAGGCCCCTTCTGGCCATATGCATCATCCATCCTCGTTTGCCTGCCATGCTCTCGGGGTAGTGCACTGGGCTCCACATCTTCAATGTTGATTGATTGTGTCCTTTTTCTTTGTGAACTCGAGTCACTAGTGAAGAAACTCCTCATGCCCCGTAATTGTCGAGTCATAGATGAACCACCACTCCTTGATGCTCCGGTCCTTGTCGTCTCGTGACTTCTCACTCTCGTCTCCTCGGGATGTCTTATCTCTTCCCTACTCTGACGTGCTGCCTCACGAAATTGTGCTTCGTATGAATCATTCACCGTGACATACACATTAGGATGGTCAGTACGCGCTTGCTGGCCTTCATCACTGAGTGTCCATGAGTATTCATCCTCGTCGCTGCCGCTTGCTCTTCCGCTAACTGTCACTCATCCCTTCTCTTCTTTTTTCCTTTTCTTGCATCTCAACTCTCTTCTCCCGCAGGTGCCTAGCCATTACAAGTTTCACATCTCTAGGCACATGGGTACACCCAGTAACCTCAGAGTATCTCGCACCGGCTCCTCCTGCCAAGTGCTTCTTCAACCGAGACACACCTCCTCCCCGGTGCTCTATTTTACAGTAGTTGCAACGCCAACACCTACGGTTGCCATCCAACATAACTCCGTGGGACCATCTAATGTCATTTGGACATTCCTTAGGTGCTATAGCGTGCTTAAATGTATCTCCTAAATTTAAGAAATGTATATTATAAATATCACAAAATTTGATAATGAACTGCAGCAGCAGTAACCCTAGAAAGTGCAACCCCAGCAACAGTAGTAGCCTGCACTAGAACTCGGGATTCACCAAAATCCCATGCCTAACCACCCGCCCTCTCCACAACGGCAACCGCCGGCACCGGCCCAGGTGAATATTATTCACTGCCTATTTCCCAATGCTTGGTGGATGAGACTCCCACACATTTGTTGGCCCTCCACCATAGATACACCAACTCCCCTTTACCTTCTACCCCCACCATCATTCGGCACACCATTCTGACCTCCACTCCACCCACCATTCCCTCCGAATCCCCCACAATACCCACCACTTTACCCACCATCCCACCAATCCTTGCACCTTCGCCCATTGCACCCTCCATCGTCACCCCTCTACCTAACCCTTCACCTATACTCCACCCAACAGGGCCTATCAGACCCACCTCCGCCATTACCACCCTCACTTCTCTTCCTTACGCTCACCCCATTAGGCCGGTCGGGAGTCTATCTAGTGCAGTGCTAGCACAGAACCTTGCCCTTTAGAGCGGATGACTATTCCAAAGAAATTACCCCTCCGCTGGTGCACCTACACCCAACCCTCCAGTTCTTTTACCCACAGTTGAGCAAGAAGAAGTTGACCCCCTTCTTAGCATAAGATATGATTTGTTGCAGCACTTGGACCGGCCGTCGGCCAAGATTTCAATTTTGGAGTTGATTAAGCACTCCACGCTGCACCAGGATGCTCTAAAGACTTTTCTTCAAAAAGTCATGGTCAACGAGGATATGGCGGTGGATAGCCTTCCAATGGCCCTAGCAATAGTGACGAAAGGGCTCGCCATCACATTTTCTGAAACTGAATTGGCACCCCCTGAACTTCGCCAAATGTCGCTCTGCATATCCATAACCTTGAATAAGGTGTCTATAGATGTGACTTTGGTTGATACTGGGGCTTCCATAAATGTTTGTCTGCTTAGCACTCTCTGTGCTTGTAACATTCCTGAAGATATGCTAAGGTGAACTCCAATGACCCTCGCCGCCTACGATAACTCTAGGAGAGCATGCCATGGGGTGGTGACCGTTCAGGCGGAGTTAGGGCCTCTTACTATGGCCGTGTAATTTTATGTATTGGGCATAGATCCAATGTTTAAGGCTATTCTAGGTCGTTTGTGGATTGATAGTCTTCATGCTGTACCTTCGACCGCTCACCAATGCCTCAAATTCTTATTTTAGGGGCGGGTGGTCAAGGTGAAGAGTATGGCTGAAGAGAACTCTGTATAGCGGGCACCCCATCCTATGGCCGTATCTTTCTCAGGGCGGTACCATACACTCGCCTTTTACAGAAAGTCGAGGGAGGACTGAATGGCACAAGAGGTTTCCTGGTTTTGGGAGTAACATGACTGGGGTGCGGGCGTGCCAGTCGATTTCTCAACAATCACCTATGGAACCAAGGATTGACCGGGAAGCGTCTCCAGGACGCAACACGTGGGCTCGGGAGACGGGCGACACGTGGATAGAAGGGAGGTTCCACAGGTGCGAGTGCGTAGGCGATTGTAGGGAATCATGTACTAGACATCTTTCCCCACCGACTGCCAGCAGTCAATGTTTATTTACATCGGATTGAATCCGAATACCATCGTTCTATGCTGAAGAGAACTCTGTATATATCTGGAGCCGTGGGTGGAGAGCAAAGGGACACTTCACAGCTATAGGTTCGTGTTTAACTGGGGGGTGTTTGTTGGGGTGGGAGGTACTGGACACCTGTACCAAGTGGTGCATGGGAAGGCTAGGACCTGAACATTGATGCGAGAACATTCATTCAGGTGATGATATAATTTATGAGAGCCACGTGGGCATACAGGTGGGCCGTAGCAGCCGAGGTACAATGGGCGCAAGCTGCGGGACACTTCCGACAAGGTGGTCGGTCCCCGGGTCAATGCGTGATAAGGCGGATATCCACGTGTTTTACAGAGGCTCTCCTTGAGGCAGGGGCAACCCCCGATTCGCCGAGGGAGAACTAGACTGGGTGATCGGAGGAGGCATAAACCGATGACTGGGCAAGGATCGAACACGGCTCAGGTCGAGCAGTCAGGTATGACCTCGTGACAGCGAGAGGTACGACGTCATGGTGTGTGCGTACTATGGCCACATGTGGGCAATCTTGAAATAAGGGAGTATTTACCGTTGTCATAATGTCGCCCGTGTAGTGGGGATAGACTTACGTGTCATGGCTAAACGTCGTGTAAGGGGAGTACAAGCGACATACCCTCGACATGTGTAAGTCGATTCATAAGTCACCCGCCCACACAAATCTCCTTTCTTGCTGCGACTGTTGCTTGTGCTGATGCCTTTGACGATTCTGGATTGCATGCCCTACCCCTTGAACTTCTAAGGGACTTTTATAGGGGAAGTTGAAGGGCCATGGAAGGGTTTAGGCGGACCAGGTTGAGGGGTTGGACTTGGTCCGCATAAACCTTAGAAACTATATATTTTTTTTGCTGGGAAGTAGAGGCTTCGACCTGATTTGCTTCAGTCGATGTGAAGCGTGACTTCTCATCCTCCTCTTTGGAGATTTGGGCCATGTTGAACAGGGTCGACAAAGTGTTGCATGACACAATGTTGCATTTTCTTTTATTCTTTGACTTCTTATTTTTCTCATTCACATCTCCCATTTACTCGCCCAGAGCTTCTTCCAGGGCAGTTTCCCCCCAGATTTCATTGGCATCTTCTTTGTCGAGTCTAAGGGACTCTAGTTGTTCCCAAGGAACATACTCTTTCAACTACACTGGCTGGATTTCGGGTTGTTAATAGGTCGCCTATAGTCGTTTGAATACCAGGCTAACTTCTTTATGCATTCGCAAGAACATTTGCTTCTTCTTAATGTCGGTTGGCCTTTGGATGACCATGTGAGGAGCCATCTCATGCCAAACTGGGGTCACAGCAGGCGGCTCTGGCTGAGGCGTGACACCATGGATTCGCACTCCTTGAGCGGGGTGGGATGTAGGCTTTCATCTTGTCTTCTTCGGCACTGTGTGCCAACTTCTTTGATCTTCCACAGGGTCCAGGATAAATGCCTCATAAGTATGCTCGGTGCAAACTTCTAATGATTCTTCAGGCAATTATTAATATAGGGATATCAAGTTAACTGTTGCCCCCATCACGGGCATTTCATGAGGGCGAGGTGGGTCTACCTTGTGCTCGCCGATCTGGAGCTCCCCCTTTTTAATCATGCCTTCAATGATGTCTTTGAAGACATAACAGTCTTCGATGGAGTGCCCGAGCATCTGGTGATACGGGCAATATCAAGGGTCATCTTTGTTCTTGGCATCGTCGAGTCTCTTTGGGTCTGGGAGAGTAATCTTATTATATTTTGTGGCCCATTCGAAGAGGACCCGGGTCTTCTCCTTGGGGAAGGAATATAGTTTCCTCATTCTGGAGCGCAAGGAAGCACTTTCTTATTGTTCGGCCAACCTGGCAGGAGGAGTGCCGACGAGCCTTTCATCTTTATCCTTCTGCTTCTCAAAGTCTTTGAAGTCGACTGCATTGACTTCTTTGGGTGCAGGCCGCTTCTCAGTTGACTTCATTTTCTGGGATGATGCAGCTGGTGTGGCTGAATATCTGGCGAGGAAGGTTTCAATTTTTGCCATCACATTATTCAATCGGTCAAATGACCTGATTTCCATACCAATCATCCTCTCGAGGACTTCTCTTCTCAAGTTTTGTTTACAAATTGACTTTGTCCTTGGCCTCCCTAGGACCCTTCGCAAACATGATTCTATCTTTGTGGTGGTCGATAGGTTCTCCAAAATAGCTCACTTTATCCCATGTTCCAAGACCACAGATGCTTCTAGGGTAGCCCACTTCTTCTTTGATGAGGTAGTCTGACTCCATGGTCTACCTAAAACCATCGTGTCTGACCGGGATGTGAAATTCGCTAGCTACTTCTGGAAAACCCTCTGGCACTTAATGGGCACCCTCCTCAAGTTTTCCACAGTCTATCATCCTCAAATCGATGGCCAAACTAATGTCGTCAACCGAAGCCTTGGGAATCTACTTCGTTGCTTAGTTGGGGACCACCCCAGGAATTGGGATCTTCTCTTACCCCAAGCCGAATTTACCTACAATGATTCCATCAATAGGTCAATCGGCAAGAGTCCATTTGAAGTCGTCCTTGGTTATAGACCTAGGAAGCCCTCTAATCTTATTCCCCTTCCCCCACATGCTATAGTGTCTATCTCTACCGAGTCCTTCGCACAACACATCAAAGAGTTGCAGAATGACATTCGCAAGCACATAGGGAAGAGTAACGAGGCTTACAAAAAGTGGGTGGATGCTCACAAGCGCCACTTAGAATTCCAAGTAGGCGACTCTGTGATGGTGAGAACAGAGCGGCTCTTCCCCGGGGCCGCCTCCAAGCTGAGGGCACGAGGGTCTGGTCCTTTTCGAGTTCTGAGACGATTTGGCAACAATGCTTATGAGCTGGACCTACCGGAGGGCTATGGGATACGTCTTACTTTCAATGTGATGGATCTAGCACCCTATAAGGGCCCCGCGTGGAACCTAGTGACAATCTTGAGCCTATACCTATCCTTGCGATCGAGAGACACCACCGGTGAGAATCCACCTTTTAGCCAGAGGGATCGACGCGAGCAAGTGGAGATGATACTGGTCGAGCAGAGCACTGTCACCAGGAACAGAGTGCACCAACGGTATCTTGTGAGGTGGAAGAATCATCCTCCGACTGAGGATACATGGCTGAGTCGGGAGGACCTATTGCACCTGGACCCGGACATTTTAGAGCGCTACCATTGCCAGGTGGACCCATACTCGATGAGGTCGAGATCTTCTCACCCCGAGGTATTTGATGAGGGCATCTCGTACCACTCCCTATGGCTAGGGTCGCCTGCACATCCTTGAGGAAGATCGACAACAATTGTCTCATGTTATCTTTATTTTTGGGTCTTATTTAGAGGGATAACTCAGTGATTTCCCTATGCAAAGTAAATATAACAAGTTCAAGGGGTTGAGAACATCTCTTGACCACACAAGTGAGAGTAGAAGGATAGTTTGGAAGATAATGACAGACTCAAGATTGTGTGATGAGAAGTGAAGTAGGATGCTGACTCTAGGAATGGAGTGGATGTAATGAGGCACAAGGTTAGCAACCAGACAGAGAGATAGCTTTATATGTGCTGCTCAGACTATCAACCTTAATGCTCCGACCTTCCAGGCTCAAATAAGCAACAGAACATAACCAGCCTAGCTAGATGCATCGAGACATCAAACAGATGCGTCGACCTATCAAGATCAATTGTACGACCAACACCAGCTACATCGAGGCATTGAACTAGTGCATCGACCTATCAAGGTTATATATATTTTCAGCACGCTCTGTAGGTACATCATTTGCATAGCTAATGAAACACAAAGCAGCAATCAGACACACTGACCAGTCATCAGCAACAGACTTCTTACATATTCTTGGACCTCAGATTTTTGGTCTCATGAGTGAATGTTCTGGACTCCCCCCTCAGACAAGGCATAGCTGCTCTCATCAACAGGCAGGTGTTAACTTCCCTTTACTCAATCAATTGACTAATCCATTAGACCATGCGCTGAACAGACCTCCCCCTTACTCAATTCAGTTGTATACCCGTATGACAAGCATGAGATGCATGATTCAACAAACATGTATTCATGAAGGTCTAAATTATACTAAATGCAGTTTGACCCATGGTACTTGACGGAGAACACAGGTCCGAAGACCACCATCACGCATGAGGATAGTTTCTAGATAGGCCTGACTTGACCTTCCACATATCGCCATTTGATATACCATAGGGTCATGCATGGACGTGCAACAATCAATGCAACTTCAGTTGATATGCACAACAATGTTTAAAAGGAAAGGCATAAGTAGCAGGTTTTCAATTTCAGCAACGCATGAAGTTGGCAATTCACAGTGCATTCAAAATCAATAATCAAGACAATCATGCACTAGAAGTAAATAGTATAAAATCAACTTCAAGAAATTAAATGAGGAGTGGGGTTTGCCAAACCAGGTTGTTTTGTTTATTTTTCAACCTCCCCCCTTTTTTTATTTCCTTGCTCCAAGGCACACCAGCAAAACAAAAATTCTCATTTTCTACTTAAAGGTACCCAAAGCCTCTTGGGTCCTAAAGGGTTAGCAACACCTCTCATGAGATGGGCTCCATCTTCCCTCCTTGGAGTTTGGATTTGAATCCATTTGAAATTTAAATTCTATGGGCTCCATCTTCCCTCCTTGGAGTTTGGATTTGACCCATTTGAAATTAGAAATCTATGGGCTCCATTCTCCCTCCTTGGAATTTGAATTCGAACCCATTTGAAATTTAAAATCCTGAAATGATGCAAACCCAAATACATGCCAAAGACACACCAAAGACATACAAAATATAAAATATGACCAAATACGTACAAAATACCAAATACGTACAAAATATAAATTTGTATAAAAATATGTACTAAAGTGTCAAAGCTCCGGTGGAGACTCCAGACTGTCCCCCAGCCACAAAGATGTCGGTGTCGACTGAGTCATGCTTCGTGTCCGGTACCGATGGCTCGCTGAGTCGATCCGTACTCTGGCTCGAGTGCCTTCACCAATCCTCCCCTGGTGGGAGAAACTCGACCCCATCGAGTAAGGGTCTCTATCACTCTGATATTGCTCGAGCAAGTCCAGATCTATCCGCTCAAGCTCTGCCCAGGTGATCCATGCATCATCAGACGTGAGCCATCCTCTCCAACGTACCAAGTAGCGGTGATGCGTGCCACTCCTAGTGGTAGTCACCTGCTCATCTAGTGTAGACTCTATCCACTCACGCTACTGAGGTGACGAGGTTGGAAGTGGACTCTCAAGGGAGGGCTCGCTGACAAGGGGTGGAGCAGGCCCAAACAACTCACTAGGGATCACTGCCGAGTCCCTATATGCGACTAAATCTGAGACGTTGAATGTGGAACTGATACCATAGTCCTCTGGTAAATCTACAACATATGCATTGGACCCAACTCGTCTCAGAACTCTAAAGGGGCCAGCACCACGAGCCTGTAGTTTCTTCACGGTCTCAGAGGAAAGCCGTTTAGGTCTAACCCTGATCATGACATTATCGACCTCTTGGAACTCGCAGGGGTGTCTATGATCGTCGGCCAATTCTTTATATCGTGCGTTGCTGGTCTCTATGTGGTGATAGATGTCATCATGCAAACCCCTAACATGCTCGGCAAAAGACTTGGCAGACTGCGACACTCTAGCATGCATGGGTAAGGGAACTAGATCCATTGGCTTCCTAGGTCTATACCCAGTAACTATCTCAAATGGACTCATACCCGTGGACCTATTGACTGAGTCATTATATGCAAACTCGGCAAGTGGCAAAATGAGATCCCAGTCCCTCTCGCGTTCCCGTGCTCCAGTTCCGCATGTTCGTGTAGTCCGGACATTGTCCAGAAATTGATCCGACAGTGGTAGCAGTAGTATTCGCTGCGCGTGTCCTCTGTGTTCATACCTCTACCCTAACACACCACACAGATCCCCGCAACTACTCCCCAGGCTTCTTCTGGATCGGGATCCCCATGTGGTTCCGCTCTACCTCTTCCGCAGGCGAGTCCGTGGAACTGAGTGCAGCAACCTTCTCCGCAAGCACTCGGTTGTTCTCGATCAGTTCGGTCATGCGCCCGTTGGTCTGGTGAACGGTCTGCTCTGCTGCGTCCGCTGCCTTCTCCGCCTTGGACGCTCCGTAGAACGCGACCACGGTCGGAATGATGGTGGCGCTCGCGAACTGCACAAGCACGGACACGTCCTTCCCTAGTACGAGAAGAACGACTACGGACACGATGAGCAGGGACAGAAGTCCTGTCATCAGTACGGCGATTGTCTTTGTCATGTTCATTCAGGCTTCCTATCAAGAGCAGTGGTCCGACCCTCTAAGCCTAACATGACTAGAGCGCCGGACCGCTGCCCGGAGCGGGTGAAATCTATCGCTTCCAGACCTGGTCGGCAATCCACGCCAGAGCAGAGCGAACCGTGTACTTCTTCTTCACGCCGGGCTTGTCCTCCCAGGGCATATTGATCTTGGGAGCGGTACCCTCGTGGAGTTCCTTGACCCACTCGTAGAGTTCCTTCTGCTGAGCGTCAGAGAGCATAGTGAAGATTCCTTCCTGGATAACGGGGGCAGTGCGAATGAAGTCGAGTTGGTCATAGACGTACCGACCTGGGCACGCTGTGGGCTTCAGGTCTCGGTGTCCGCGCAGGGGAGCGGATTCCGTCCACCACTTTCCCTTACCTTCGTGGTAGATAGCCTGCGCGGTTTCCAGCGCTGCCTGCGTGGGCCGGTTCGTCTCGTAGTTACCAGCGAAACAGATGGAACGTACGGTGGAGTTCCGGCCGTCTGTGTGGGCGCCGCGCCGGTTGAATGACACTCCCTGATAGGCGCGCCCGCTGGGAAAGATGATGACGTTGTAGGAGATGCCGAAGTTTGGAGCCTCTGGAGTGGAGAACCGGGAGTGCCCGATCGCTTCCAGGTTCCGCATCTCGCGGCATTCCTCTTCCATGGACGCATTCGGGGAGAGTTGCGCGCCCACGGTGTGGTGAGCGAAAACCTCAACCGCTTCCCCGGATAGCGAGATGTCTCCGTCCGAGTAACCTCTTGCCCCCCCAGTGTTGCCAGCCTGTATGCTCCTTTGCCGAGAACTTCAGCTACCCTATATGGGCCTTCCCAGTTTGCTGCGAGTTTTTCAGCGACTCCCTTGGGGTCTACCACACTTGCTCACCGTAGTACCAAATCTTCAAGGAAGAAGTGTCGTTCCTTAGCTCGGTCAATGTAGTATTGGGCCAACTTTTGTTGATAAGCTGCGTGCTTTACTTGAGCGCGTGCTCTATCTTCTTCAAGTAGATCCAATTTTTCTCGTATTGCTTGGCTGTTTCTGGCCTCGTCAAAGTGTCTCACTCGTAGTGAGGGGTTGGATATCTCCACTGGAACTACTGCCTCGGTACCGTATGCGAGGTAAAAAGGTGTCTCACCCGTGGTGGCCCTAGCGGTGGTTCAGTGAGCCCACAGAATACTCAGAATTGAGTCTATCCACGAGTCGCCGGCTTGGTCTAGCCGGGTTTTGATACCATGGAGGAGCGTTCTGTTGGCGTTTTCCACCAATCCATTAGCCTGGGGATGTCCTACCGACGTGTAATGGATCCAGATCCCAGCTTTGAGCACTTCTCCTGGAAGGCAATGCTCGCAAACTGTCTACCATTATCGGTTGTGAGAACTCTCGGGATCCCAAACCGGCAGATGATGCTTCTTAGCTCGAACTTCCATGTCGCTTCGCTTGTAATCTTCCCCAATGGTTCAACTTTGACCCATTTGGTGAAATAGACAATGGCGACAATGCAGAATTTCTTCCTCTCTTGTGCTTTGGGGAAGGGGCAAAATATGTCCACCCCCCACCGAGCAAATGGGCACGGCTCCGTCAGGGTGTGTAGTTGCGTAGCCGGTTGGTGGTGTGGGTGAGAGAATTTCTGGCATTGAGGACATCTCCGGACGTACTCGAGGCAATCCTACTGCAAAGTAGGCCACCAGTACCCTTGTCGGATCAGCGTCCGTGTGAGTGCTCGTCCCCCTACGTGGCTTCCACAGAGTCCTTCGTGGACCTCTTGGATGGCTTGGTTGACTTTCGTAGGGAACAAGCACTTTAGCAGCGGGGCCGAGAGGGATCGACGATACAACTGACCATTCACCACTATGAAATGGGCTGCTCGGGCTCGCGTGTGATGGGCTTCGGCGTGGTCGCTTGGCAGTTGTTGCCATAGGAGAAAGTCCAGTAGGGGATCCATCTAGGAAGGCTCATAGTCGATGGCGTTTACCTGAGATGTTGGTTCTTCTATACCGTCGACAGTAAAGAAAGATGTACTCTGAGGTCGGGGGAAGCCCGATGCAAGTACTACTAGCAGCTTTTGACAGGCCACACCAGGAACCGTAGAAGCAAAACGACGCCACCCACTGGAAAAGCAGGGGTGAGCCTCGTGTCATTGGCTCAGTAGGGGTCACATGGATCCCCACTGAAAAATAACGCAGTAACACGCTAAAACAGTAGGTAGTATTAAAGCAAGAAAACTAACTACAAAGCTGTAAAAGAAAGCTGGAACGGAAGGAGTAGAATAGCTAAAATAAAAGGGAAAATCTGACAACCACAGCTGCCAAACTAACCTCGGGTCCCAAGCTACTCCAAACACAATAGAAAGACCAACCCTGAACTCGGAAGGCCAGGAGTCACCTATCTGTCAACAAGCGCGAGGCCTAAGACAAGGCCTACGAGACCAGACAACAAGCCTAGAAGAAGACCTAGAAAGATTGGACAGACTCTACAGCTCACACGACTGCATCACTGTGCACGCTCCCCTAAACATGATCGCATACCACAACAAGCTAGCCCTGGGCAAAGCCAGACACATGCCAACTCAGCAGGGGAAGCTGATCTTGGACAGAACCAAGAATAGGCTAACTCGGAAGGGGACATAGACTCTGAGAAACATGAGAGTCACGCGTCATGTGACGAAGAACCTCCTCACTAGAAGAATAGCCAGCTGGGTTCACTGACGTCTTACACTACATCTCAAGTACCTCTCTACGGATGCCTGGAATGATGGAGATCGAGGTATGCTCTAAACTAGAACAGGAACTACAGTAACGAGTGACTAGTCAGGGTCACGTCCGTCGGCGCAAGTCCTAGCGCCCCTGACTACGTGTGCACACACTGGCTCTCGCCTAAGCTAGGCCCCTAGCTAGTATTCCCCTCCGTAGGATGCTACGGTTGGACTGGGGCCCACGGAACTAGCTTAAAAATCGTATCTCGGGAACTGCCACGCCACCACTCCGAGGTGGGCTGACACACCGAAATGTATTGTCTGGCTACGACTAGTGGAGGCTCACTAGACACAGACTCTAAAACACGAGTGCTGGAGTACAGACAGGTAAGAAAGCACTATCACACGTACTACGAAGCACCAAGTCAGTACACCAACCGCTGACAAACTCAGGACAAGGTGACTAGACCTGAAAGTACAACGATCCCTGAGTCTCATGACTCAAGGTCAAGATCATCACACAAAGCAGAATGAGCATTTAATTACGCATCGTATAATTTCAGTTCGTTATATTTCCCCCTCGACAAACCCTTCCAACCCTTCAGGGGCCTCACCAGCCTCTTGGGTGGCGTCCCCAGTTCTCGGTAACAGTAATTCGGTACTCGTATCGAGTTAGCGGTGCCCTGAGCTCTGGGATGTTACAAGGGAGATCCCTTTCTATCATGATATCCTAAAGTCAGAGTAGCTCTTTGAGGTATGTCTATTTTTCTAGCTTTTATTTGTACAAAAAGTAATTTCATATTTGAATATACATAGCAAAAGAAATAATTTAAGTAGAATGCATTTCTTCCTTTGATTAGACGTTGAAATGTGTCTGTGCAATCTCTGTGTAGACATCTTTCTTTCTATTTGCTTTTACCTAAAATAGCGTAAAGAGATACTCGGCTTTTCTAGGTTGTCAGATGGACGTGATATGAGAAGGGAAGTCTTTACATGACCAGTAATAAATGTACCGAAGTTCTCCCATATCCTTCGATAAATGTCTGTACGTGTACATTAAATGAATTCGAAATTCAAATCCTATTAAGATAGTCAACGGTAGAACTTGAGATAGTAGATGTGTATGCGACTATGTACTACACAATCAATTTGACTATTGAGGCATCAACTAGGTTAACAGACAATCATAGATAATTGTTGAGATAGTCGAATAAATGATCGACTAGATAGTTGAATGATGTAACGACTATGTGAAATATTTTTTTGATAAAAGTTATGTGATAGTAAAATGATAGTATCGACTATGTGAATGTTTCTTGATAATTGTTTTACTGATCGGCTAAGTTCCCAGATAGTCGAATGAATCGGCAATGTGAACGTTTCTAGATAGTCATTGATTTGATCAACTAAGTTCCCAAATAGACAAATGTATCGACTATGTGAATGTTTCTAGATAGTTGTTGATTTGATCAGCTAAGTTCCCAGATAGTCGAATGTATCAACTATGTGAACTTCACTTGATAGTTTAGTTTGAAGATCAGTTAAGTTCCCAGATGGTCAAAGGTATCGACTATGTGAACTTCACACGATTAAGTTACTCTTGGCTTTATATCAACTATAATTCATTAAACAACTGAATCAAACAAGGTTTGTAGACAATTTATAACTAAGTTTTTCATGCAGCGATTTAAGTGAGCCTAGTGTTTATGCTATCTTATCTAAATAATAACTATGTTTTTCATAGATTCAAGTTTATCTATTTTGGTGAAAATTGTTGATTAGTTTTATTCTTTGTTTTGATATCACCAAAATTAGTTAATTTTCAAGGGATGCTTATGATTCAAAAAGATGTCATCCTAACACCTGGGCCCTCATCTAGTCGATAAGGACATCAAGTTTGGCATTGAGGGAAAGGAAGGCCTCAGGATCCACCATGACGGGCTATTCCCTCTGTTTCAATTGCATAGGAGTGACGACAGGTTCGGTGCTCGAGGCGGGGCCGATCGTGGAGTGGGATGGCGCAAGCTCCTTGTCGCCGGCTACTACCGGGGCTTTCTCTTACCACTGTTCACCCTTCTACTATTGCTCTTGCGCACCATATTGGCTTCTTACTTGCTTCCCACAGATGACGCCTGATGAAGAGGCTAGATCTCACACCTGATCACAAACTGTTGGATCCGGGGGGATTGAGTCCACCGGATATATCTCATTGGCCACCTCTGGAAGAAATCTGCATAGCAAAGGTAGAGATCAGAGGGCACCAGGTTGCAGGCTGCGGGTGTTGAAGCTTCCTCGCTTTATCTTTCACTCCGCTTCCTGTCCATATTGTTGATCTGTTCTTATCTCTTCAATCATATCTCTTGATCTGTTCTGAAGCTCATGTCCTTCCCAACTTACTCATTTGATCATATCTCCGTGAGAGGGCATTGCCTCACGATTTTGAACCTTGCGATTCTACTTCATTTGATCTTGGGCTCTGGTTGAAGAGCATGTCTGTCGTGTCTTTGTCCCGACATGTTGGTTCTATCTATGTCCCACTGTGTTTGTGTCATGCGTGTCTAGGTCTCGTTGTGTCCTTGTCCCACATGTCTTTGTCCCTCTGTGTCTTCGCACGTGTTATCTTTCTCCCCTGTGGTGTTGTCATCCCATGTATCTTTTGTCCTTCCATGTCTTTGTCCCACTGCATGTGGTGTCCCACCGCATTATGTCATCTTGTCCCATTGTGCCACACATGCCTATTGTTTGTTCTTGTGATACTTTGTTTCATTTATCTTTGATATGTTATGTTTTGTTCATATTTGTCTTGTTATGTTTGTTGTGTCCCTGTGGTTTTGATGATAGCAACACTATAAGCCACGACATGCGTATGTATGCTTGAATGACTGCATCTGGACAAGCATGTTTGCATGACTGCATCTGGACATGGACATGAGTCTACATGTTTGAATGACTGTAGCTTTGATGATAGCAACACCATAAGTCACCATATGAATATGTGTGATTGAACTTCTGCATCTGTGACTTTAATGATTGAATGATAACGCCTGTGTTTATGAATCCATGCATACATTGTTTCATGCATTAACCTTATTACACTGCGTATAGAGGTCTGTGCACTTTCTTCAAAAGCCAGTGTAGGTTTTATTATCTAAGGCCAAGGTGAAGCATATCTCTTCAAGTGTGCATTTCTAGATTAGTGCAATTATTGCATTAGGCAGCATTATCCAGATTAACCCCATGCACATCATGTGTTAAGGCAAGAAAGTAAAGTCCATGCACCTTTCTCCTTTGGAACGAACTAAAGTCCGTGCATCTTTTTCCTTTGGAACGAACCGAAATCCATGCACATTCTTTGTTACATTGCAAACAAAGTCCTTTCACATTTTTTCAATCCAAGTCCATGCACATTCCTGAAACAAAGTCTGTGCACATTTCTTTAGCAATGGCAAACTAAATCCATGCACATTTTCTCAAACTAAGTCCGTGCACATTTCCTCAATCCAACTCCATGCGCATTTCTTCAAACGAAGTCCATGCACACTCTTTGTACTATTGCATATGAAGTCTGTGCACCTTTTCCTTTGAACGACAGAGTCTATGCATATTTCTTATGTGTTATATGATTTCCATAGAGTCTGTGCAAGTTTCTCACACATGGATATAAGTTCGTGCACTTGGCGACCTCAAGTCCATGCATCTTTTGAGTCCGTGCATGTTTGCCAACGCACTTTGAGTCCGTGCATGTTTTGGCCTTACACGTTTTAAAGTCCATGCACGTTTATATGCCAGGTCCATATAGTGAGTCCATGCATGTCTAAGTTCGTGCATGTTCTTGATGCGTGTCTCCTTGCATTTCAACTTCGTGCATATTTTTAATTTTGTTGGAATAACAAGTCTGTGCACACTTTGCACTTCTCACTTAAAGCCCATGCATGTTCTTGTGAGCCTTAGCACAAACTAAGTCTGTGCATGTCTGTTCCATTACACATGAAGTTCGTGCACCTTCCTCAAACCAAAGCCCGTGCATGTTCTCATCCAATTCGGCCAGTCATATTCTGCATATGATGGCCCAACTTGATCCCACTCAACTCCATCTTCTTAAACAAGCCTTGCAAGGGGCAGATGCCCCGCCTCCAGTGCTTTCTCCTGGCGTGTCTACTGCCACCACTTCTACACCCTCAGCTGTTGGATCAGTTGTTACTTCGACTGCTATTGATCTCACCCCAGTCTATCCCCGGACTCTCCAGTTCCCTAATATGGAAGCGGGCCAGGCCTCTACCTTGGCCCATCAGTCTCAGGACAAGGGGAAGACCTAGATCCCTACGCCCTCCTATTCTGATCCTTACACTACTATCTCTCCAGCGCCGCAGGCCCTTGTGGCCCCGACCGATTTTGCTCGCCTACAGCCAGGGGCATCCCAGCTTTCCTATTATGATATGGGCCCTTCCCGGGCCCAATATTCTTATTATGGGCTCCCCCCTCCATCGGTTTATCCGTCTGCTCCTTATGCAGGTTCTGCTCTTCCTGCTCCATCTCCTTCATCCCGAGAACGAGAAATCCTTGAAAAGTGGGCTGCCATGCAGCAACAGATTGACCTCCTCCATAAGAGGGTCGGCCCACAGTCCCTCACTGATATCCCCGTTCCCAATTTCAGGGACATTCATTTTCCTCCCTAGTCTGAGCTCCCCGTATACTGGAAGTACGACTGGAATGACAACCCGTTCATTCATATCAGGGAGTTTCTTTATGAATCGACACAGTTTCAGCACGATGATTGCCTGATGGCATATCTTTTCTGCCGATCCTTGGACGGGGTTGCACTTGAATGGTTCTACACCTTGCCTCTAGAGGAGGCGGAAAGCTTCAAGATTGTGAATAAGAAATTCATCCAGAGATTCCAGGACCGGGTAGGTCTGGAATATTCATTTACAGACTTGGTGGCAGAAAAGATGAAACCAGATGAGGACTTTGCAACATAAGCCGACTAATGGAGGCAGATGACCTCACGTGTGCCCGGGCAGATCCCGAAGAAGAGAAAGTTAAACTATTGATTTCTAATGCCACTCCGACGTTCCGAAACATATTGGCAATGAACGATATTTCAAATATGCACCAACTGTACAGTCGGGCCCGGTTTATCTAGACCCAATTCAAAGACTCCTCCATCCACTCTCTATTTGAAGCCCAAAAGCCTAAGTCTATTAGGAAAACTCAGGGCCCAGTAATCGAGGGGGTACAGACAAACGAGTAGGTGTAGGCTGTCAACCAGTCCGCACCACCCCATTTTCAGCAGCAACCCCAATGCAATACCCAATTCTCCACCCCGTCAGCTCCACAACCTTCATTTCCAGCACCCCAGCCACCACAACAACCACCACCACCACCACAACAGCCTTAGCAGCCACCCCAATACCATAATGTTCCACCACCTACTGGTTACGCACCTGCTCGGCTGGGTCTGAAGGGAGCCAACTACCCACCACTTCTAGAGACTCTTCCTGACATCTTTTCGGCTCTAATATACACTGGTGACATACAGTTGCCTCTGGAATGTCAGAACTAGAATTCGGTCACCGATCAGTCAAGGTATTGCATATACCATCAGCAGCACGGGCACATGATAGAGAGATGCTATCAGTTCAGGGATCTAGTGTATGATTTGCATGAGGGCCAGAGGATTGATTGGGCCCAAATGCACAAATTGATTTAAGATATAAAAGAAAGAAGAAGACAAGCAAGGCTGCAGCAAGCGGCACCCTAGCAGCAGTAATTCCAGCAACCTCAACAACCCCAATAGTAGCAGTCGCAACAACAAGAACTCGGGATTCATCAAAATCCCATGCTAGAGCATCAACCCACCCCTCAGCAACCATAGCCGCCAGCACCGGCTCAAGTCAATATTGTTCACCGCCCAGCCCCTAACACTGGGTGGTATTTTGATGATGAGACTCCCGCTCATCTTCTGGCCTTCCACCACACCTATACCGATTCTGCCGTACCCTCCATCCCTTCCATCCTTCGGCCTGCCACCTTGACCACCGCTCCACCCTCCATGCTTCCCACCACATTGCCCACCATTCCGCAAACCCTCGCACCATCACCCACCGTGCCCTCCATCATTACCACCCCACCGTTTCACCCTTCACCAATTACCCCTCCGCCAACACCCATCAAGCCTATTACCCCCATCGTCTCCCCCATTTCCACTCCATCCACTCATCCTATCAGGCCAGTCGGGAGTCCGTCAGTCACCGTGCCGACACAGAACCTCACCCTCAGGAGTGGGCATCTGTTTCAGAGAAATTACCCTTCTACTGGTGCGCCTGCACCCATTCCTCCAATTTCCTCATCAATAGTTGAAGCAGAAGAAGCCGACCCCATGCTCGGCTTGAAGTATGATTTACTACAGCACTTGGACAGAATGCCATCAAAGATATTAGTCTTGGAATTGATTAGAAGGTCCACACTCCACCAGGATGCTCTCAAAGCTTTTTTACAAAAGGTAATGGTGAGCGAGCACGTGGTGGCGGGCAGCTTGCCATTAGTGTTGGCTACAATTACTAGGGGGCCTTCCATTTCATTTTTCGAGTCAGAACTTGCACCCCCAGAGGCACGACAGATGCCACTCTGTATTACTATGTCCTTAAACAAAGTGGCAGTTGAGTCAGCCCTAGTGGACACGGGAGCATCAATAAATGTGTGTCCATTAAGTACATTACGTGCCTGTAATATTTCAGAAGACATGTTAAGACCAACACTGACCACAATAGCAGCTTATGATAACTCCAGACGAGCTTGCCATGGGGTTGTGACAGTATAGGCTGACCTAGGGCCTTTGAAGATGGATGTGAAATTTTATGTTCTGGACATAGACCCAATGTTCAATGCGATTCTGGGTCATCCATGGATAGACGGTTTGAAAGTAGTGCCCTTGACCGCCCATTAGTGCCTAAAATTCCCATTTCAGGGCTGGGTAGTCAAGGTGAAAAGTATCTCCATAGTCCAGACTGTTGATGCAATAGCTGACAAGATTCTTCCTACTCTATGGCCGAGTAACATGCCAGTTCTATCTGTTATGGACTTGAATTATCCATGGGCATATGCGTTACGCAAGCCCGCCACTGCACCTGTTGATGTAAAGATCAAGTCCAAGATTCGAGATTCGAAGGGTTGGCAGATGATTTTAAGATTGGGCTATCAGTCGGGCCTGGGTCTCGGTGCACAATTGCAGGGACAGACTAGGCCCATCCCCAAGGGCAGGAAAGCAAGCTGGAGAGGCCTCGACTACTGAGAGTCATCACTGTTAATGTTAGGAGACTCCGGGCCGCTGACATGGAACTATCGCCAGCACTTTGTCAGGGGGCCTTTATAGCCCGACACCTTGAAAACACTGCCGCCCTGCCAGCCCCAGAAGGAAGATATTGCTTGTGTTACACCACCCTTGCTGCTGAAAGGGCTTTTTGGAGATTTTGATGATTACTCTGCAGCTTTTGTCAAGATGTTTGTTGAGAAAGAAAGCCTGAAGAAACCCAAGGTGTGGGTTGTGAAGAAAGTCTGTAAGGAGCCAGCCCAACGACTGCGGGAGATGGAAAGCTCGACTACCACTTGGTCTCTTTCTCGCCTTATTTCTATTCTCCAAAGGCTGACTTTTGTTCCTCGCCCCCCTCCGCTTCTCCTTGATCCGTCCATGTTTCGATCCCCTTTTTGGTCTGAGAGGCTGATTGAATTTCTAATAGTCAATTGTCCATGTGGACAATGCCCACCGATTGATCTAGTATCCAGGTGGTCGCCCGACGCACCTGCTAATTTATCTAGGATGTGGTTTTGGTCTTCCGACCCATTATTTGATGTGATTTTCCCCACACTATGCCCTCGGCCCTTCCTCCTCCTCCTACAGATTCTTCCTCCTATTGCATGTTGACCACCGAGATCGACCAAAAAAATGTCAAATTTGAAACGCTTATCTCAGTGGAAGATTATGCTACGTTCCGTCCATCCTCTCCCCAGGGGCACGTGGTCCCTGATTCTTTCCCAGTAGATTTTCTATCTTCTAGGTTAGATGTACATTCTGCAGAATCTCCTAGGTTAGTTGAGTCAGTTGGGGTAGAAGCTAGTGTTAATGTAGATGGTCCATCCACGTCTGTGACGCATCCCATGATGCGTCATTCGAAATCCATCCCAGATAGGTTCCTCCAAGATTTGGCCAGTAGATGCCATGCCCTCCTTAAGTGCCCTGAGTTTGTAGCCACCGCCATCATCATAGAGGACGATGAGGAAGAGGGCAGGGTGTGGAGCAATGACGGTTTGTGCGTTTATGAGATCGTGGATGAGAAGGACCCAGCCGACAACGAGGAAAGCGATGTGGATGACATTGCTAACCAATATGCACAAGGATTGAAGAGATTTGATAAACCATCGTCAGCAGTGGATGAACCCACTGAGGAAATCAACTTAGGAACCGAAGAGGATCCCAGGCCAATCATTATTGCCGCTAATCTCCCTCCTCAGGTTGAAGAGGAGCTGATTGGAGTCTTGAGGGAGTATAGCAACTCATTCGCCTGGTCCTACGAGGACATGCCGGGTCTTGACCCTACACTGGTTGAACATCGACTCATTTTGAAACTAGGGGCAACGCCCGTAAAATAGAAATTAAGAAGATTCCACCCTCAGATGGCCTTAAAGATGAAGGAAGAGGTTGACAAGTTACATAAGGCTAGGTTTATTAGAGTTGTTTTATATCCACAATGGGTGGCAAACATAGTCTCGGTAATGAAAAAGGATGGTAAAGTTTGAATTTGCATTGATTTTAGGGACTTAAATGAGGCATGTCCAAAAGATGATTTTTCGCTTCCTCACACTGATGTATTAGTGGATAACACGGTTGGGTATGAAGCCCTCTCATTCATGGATGGGTATTCTGCTTACAATCAAATCCGTCTTGCTCCCGAGGACCAAGAGAAGACCTCATTCACCATGCCCTGGGGCACATACTGCTACGTTGTCATGTCATTTGGATTGAAGGATGCAGGTGCCACATATCAGCGGGCAATGATGGCTATCTTCCACGACATGATGCATGTGTACATGGAAGTCTATGTGGATGATATCTTGGTGAAATCAAGGTCCAAAGAAGAACACCCTGCCCTTTTAGCTAAGGTGCTGCAACGGGCTAGGGAGTATCAATTAAAAATGAATCCAAAGAAATGTGTGTTCAGAGTTGCATCAAGGAAGTTGCTTGGGTTTATAGTTAGTAAACGGGGGATTCAGATCGATCCGAACAAGGTAAAGGCCGTAATGGACATGCCCTCGCCCAAGAATATTACTGAACTTTGAGGTTTGATTGGGCGTTTACAATTCATTAGGAGATTCATATCTCAGCATTCTCAGAGATGCCACCCATTCTACGATTTGTTGAAGGCGGGGGCCAAATTTGAATGGAATGAACAGTGCCAAAAGGCCTACGAGGAGCTTAAGATTTATCTATCTAATCCCCCGGTTCTACAACCTCATGGTAAGCCCCTGATCTTGTACATTTCTGTTATTGAGGACTCCCTAGGAGCTGTCCTGGCCCAAGTGGATGACGAAGGAAGAGAAAGGGTAGCATACTATTTATCTAGACTGTTCAATCCTACTGAATCTAAGTATACTGCCATGGAGAAGACCTGCGTAGCACTAGTATGGGTAGCTCAGAAGCTAAAACACTATTTTCTTGCCCTTGAGGTTAAGCTGATCCCTAGGATGGACCCTATTCGTTATCCTTTGGAAAAGCCCGTCCTTTCTAGCAGATTAGCTTACTGGAAGAGCTTTCTCTCTCAATTTTACATCACCTTTGTTATCTTAAAGGCGATCAAGGGGTACGCCATTGCCAAGCATCTTGCTCACTCTTCAATCCCTTGCACTGATTCGATCTAGGACGAGTTTCTTGACGAACACCTTGCTATGATCACTCATCTCCCCTTTTGGTCTTTGCACTTTGATGGTGCATTAAATTCTCAGGGTTGTAGGATCGGCGTCGTTTTCCTTACTCCAGAGGGAGTAACCATCCCTATTGCTTATTAGCTCACATTTCCTACCACAAATAACATAGCCGATTATGAGGCTCTCCTAACTGGTTTGAAGCACGCCTACCTCTTAGGCGCCCGCTATCTCAACATCATAGGAGACTCTCAATTGGTGTTGCGTCAAGTTCTCTCAACCTACTGCACCCGTGACCTTAAACTGAAGCCCTATCAGGATCTGGTCACACTCTGGGCAAGGTAGTTTCACAAGCTTATCTATATTCATACTCATCGCTCCCAGAATATCCTTACTGATACGCTGGCATCGCTAGCTTCCACCCTTTCTTTCCCTCTTAGTCATTCCACCGAGACAATTATGGTCCAGCAGTTAGATGCTCCTTCCCTTCAAGATCCTTGGTTCAATAACCTTAGGAAATCTGTAGAGAAGAAGGCTGAGAAGGAAGAGTTGAAGGAAGTTTCATTGACTGAGCTTGAGGAAATCTTGGAAGAAGAAGAGCTGTCGTGGTATCACGAAATTGAGCAATATTGTAGGGATGGATCCTTTCCAGAGACGGCCAATGCCGAGTAGCGAAAGGCCATTAAAAGAGTCACCTCGAGGTATACAGTCATTGTTGGAGAACTATATAGGTGCGCTCTTAATGGAGTTCTCATGAGGTGTCTGGATGACGACGAGGCTTGGAAGGTGGTAGAAGCAGCTCATGCAAGTGAGTGCGGAGGGCACGTTAATGGGCAGGCATTGGCGAAGAAGATTCTTAGGCATGGCTATTACTGGCCGACCCTAGAAGAAGATTTTTCCACCTATGTCCGTAGGTGTCTTCAATTCTAGCTTCATGCCGATAAAATTCATGCTCCTGCTTCTTCTCTCCATCCTCTCTCTGCTCCTTGCCCATTCTCGATGTGGGCCTTTGATATCGTTGGACCACTTGGCGACCCTAATACTCAGGTTAAACAGAAGTCATTCATCCTCATAGCAACCGAGTATTTCACCAAGTGGGCGGAAGCTGAAGCACATGCAGAAATCAAAGCAACCACAGTGTGCCGCTTTATCATGAAGAACATCATTTCACAGTTCGGTGTGTCAAGCGACATCGTCACCGATAACGGGCCTCTGTTTGTAACGCAAGAACTCCAGGACCTCTATAAGAAGTTCCACATCTCATTGCATCATTCATGACCTTATTACCCCCAAGGCAACAGCCAATCCGAGGCCACAAACAAAACCCTTCTTCAAATTACAGAGAAAATATGCGAGTCACATCGATATGCTGATTGGGCCGACAAAATGATTGAAGCTCTATGGGCCTATCATACCTCTCTCCGCACTCCCACAGGGCAGACCCCGTTTGCCCTCACTTATCGGATGGAGGCGGTACTCCCGTATGAGATTTCGATCCCTTCCCTAAGGGTGCAGCTCGACAAAGAACTTACTCTCAACGAGCGTCAGGAGGTGTTACTAGTCCAGCTGAAACTCTTGGATGAGAAGAGGCCGAACGCGGCCAATCACATTTCTATTTATCAAAAGCGTGTCTCGCATCCTTTACAAAAGAAGGTAATTGAATGAAAATTCCAAGTGAGTAATATTGTTTTGGGGAAGAGGAGGTGAAGAGTCGCTCTACTACCCACCTCTGCTGTCGGGGATGAAGAACAAGGTATCGGCTCGGAGGCTCTCACAGGCAGGGGAGACTAACAGGGGATGGCGGCTCTCAGGCTCTCAAAGGAACCTTTCTTCTCCCCCAATCTTCCTTCTCTCAGGCAATTGGCTTCTCTCTCCATCCTCTCTCTCTTCACTTGGTAGAACCATATGGTGTTATATAGACGGGGCTATTACAGCATGGAGAATGCGCGCTGGGGAAGCTCCATTTAGTATTTGGCGAGCCGAGTAAGAGGGCACCAGTAAGAGGGGCGTGCCGGTGAAAGGGCAGATCGGATAGGTCCCGTTCACTTGACGTAGGTCAAACAGTGGGTCCCAGACTAGTTCCAGGAGTCGTCGTGATCTTTCATCTCGCCGCGATCTTGCAAAACCTTGGCGAGAAGTCTTGACAAAGCTTTTGGGTCGTCATATGACCGTTTCCAGAACCCCGTGCACCTTTAGTTCGGATACACGGGTTTTCCATTGACTCGGCCTTCGGCATTGTGGTTCGTGTTGCTGGCTTGGTTTAATTTATGCTTGTAGCTTTCCCGGAAGGTGAAATACCACCCAAGATGTTTCTGCCTTGACTGGGCGATCATTTGGTCACTAATGGACCCAATTTGCTGAGAAGTCGTACCCACACCAGGTCATCGGGGTCTTCTCCTGACGGAGCCTTCAGTTCCCTTGTCCTGAAGGGCCAATGGAATTTTTTTACCTCAGGAGGATTCTTCATTCAGGTGGCGGGCCACCAGGTCTACCCTCATCCTTGGTCGGACAATGGATGTTGTTTATGCAGCATGACTGAGTCGATGCCGGTTCATTGGGTAGGTTTGTTAACACTGTCAGTTTGTTGTGAATTCTCCTCGATCCTCCTGAGGTGAAGTCCCTGGCGTTCATACCGGGTGACCTGAGGCTCTAGCAGCTTGAGAAGGCTATGGTGTATTGGGTTCCTTCAGCTTGTTTGCTTCGGTGAGCCGCATCATTCTTGTCTTTTAGGCTTGATCACCACCGAGTATATTTTGAGTGCCAATAAATACCCCCCAGCCGTGGGTGCTGTGAGCAAGGCACGAGTGAAGCGAGACTAGCGGATGAGCTCTGCTTGGATAGATTTTCTATCTGGATGACAGAGGCTGAGAATGGATCCTAAACCAGTGTGGTGGCTAATCCGGCGTGCCTGGAGGTTCATCGGCTATTCTCTCTGAGGGGATGTAATTAACGTCATAACCTTTATGGTACGACGGGTTCTCAGTCCCGACACGATACACACAATCGTCTGACTAGTCAGATCGAGCGCACCATGGGCTTCCTTGAAGCCTGAATAAATCGTCACCTAGGCGACTGGCACGCCCTCGCACAAATAAACTAAATAAATGAATGAACAGACGAACAAACGAATGACCAAAATAATGGCCCCGAAAGTTCATCCACAAGTCTAGCACACCCGGTGGGACTGGACTTCCCTTCATCTCCTTGCTAGGATCGGGGGCCCAATGGCCTCTTCTTAAAATTCTAATTGTTTGGCTTAAACCCTGTAGATTACATTCCAACAACTACGATGGCCGTGTCTTTTAGACCCCTTGTTGTCGCTAGCCATGCCACCCATGGCTATTTGGCAGTGGCAATCCAATTCGGTAGTTTCCCACCAGTCGTCGGCTTCCTCAACTTCTTGGGGGTCGCATTCGTGGAGCTCTTGCACATCAGGGAGGTGGAATTGATCACCGTTGCCAAGGCGACCCCGACTGATGCTACTGTAGTGGGCTGCCACGTCTACCACATTGATTCTCGTGCATCCACCAACTGGAAGCACACACCGACCGTCAGGAGGGTACCCAAGAAGAACCCTGACACATTGCAAAGTCGGCTACCTACTTCGGGCAAATCCGTACTCATCGAAAGCATCCGAGTGTTTCTGAACAGCCAAGGAAAACCCAAATCTGCATTAAAAAGATCATGTGTCAGCATATACCACTTAAAAGCATTTAGGAGTATTTAAGGGCATTTTACCTGTAAAAAAGGTGATAAGCCATCTAGCATGGTCACCCGGTCGGTAGCACTGAGCGAATCAAATAGGAAGGCCAGGACAGCCGCTCCCCATGTGTATCTACCCACTCTGCTCAGATCTTGCAGCAATGGTAGGAGCCTGCAGCTGATTACATCGGCTCGGGTCGCAAATAAGAGCTTCCCGAACAACAGCATCAGGAAGTATCGTAGCACTCTATCTCCCTCCGGTCTTGCCTCGGCCGCCACGCTCGGGTGCACCTGCTCGATCACCCGGTCGATATGCTGCTCTGGAAGTTCTCCAACTGCTATCGCCGCCCCCCGAAGTCCCAAGCTTTCTTGCAGCACTGATCATGATAACTGGGATGACGGACACCCCGGCCTCATCAAGTCCAACCCTAGCAGCTCCTGGGCTAGCTCCCTGTAGTCAACGCAAACATTAAGGCAGTAAGTGTCTAGTGGCATCCCATTTTTAATGATTGACAAAAATTTTCTACAAAAAAGTTTCTCTCTGTATACATTTGTTACGAATTTTAGACTTTGATAGCATAATCACGAAGCCAATCAACTTAGCAGTTAATCACCTCTCACAGCTACGATAATCACAAAGCCAATCAAGCTCATGGCGCAAGTGTCTAATGGTATCCCCCTTAATGTTAGCACTAATTATTCACAAAGGCAATCAAGTTAGAATCAAATTCCAACTATGACGACCATGGCTTTCCTCGTGAAATATGGGTAAACATCATCACATGACATCCCTTCACATTCCTTTCAGAAAAAAAAATAATCACGTCAACACATTTGTTTCACAGAAAAACACATGCCCCCTTACTTATTTATATGTAGGCACTTAGTCTTCAGGGATGATCAAGTCGAGGTGGGGGTCACAAGGTGGTAAAATCCTCCCCCCCCCCCCGGGTGTTAGAGGAATAGCTAGAAGTGTGGTGACTCCCAAGCTAGATGGTTGCGCGCATGAAGGCATGTATAATGGCTTAGGCAGACTTCCCAAGCTGCCATAAGGAGGTGCCGTAGTCGCCACTTGGAGAAACTCTAGCCGCCATGAGCAACCTCTGTACCATGTGCCACACTTGTGACTGTCATCTCCCCCTATCCCACTCACCTCTCACGGCCAAGATGAGGGCGTCCTTGTGAACCTAGTCTGCCAAAATGGCCATCATGCTTAGCCAGCTGTAAGACCCCCTTTCCTATATCAGTCTAGCTCCCTTTTCCCTCTCTGTCTCGATCTCGATGTCGGGTGCTAGAAGCACCTATAGCGTACTATCTGCCGCAACCGTAGCAAGGACTTTAAGTCAACCCCACTTTGTAATTGTGGTGCCCCAGTCAGCCATGGATGCATGGATTCAGTGACTTGGGCATTACACATGCCTCAATCCCAAGCGAAGTTGACAAGGAAGACAGGCAGAGGAAGAAGACCGCAAGATAGACCTAGCAAAAATGGCATGAATAGCATAGTCTAACCATATAAACTTCAGCAAATCATACAACTTGGCTCTAATATCATTATTAGAACATCTCTCGTTTTAAGAAATATAATAAAATAAAATTTTAAAACAAGATTTTCTTGCCTTGGGTTGTTGCAGATATTAATGAAATCATGGAACGTACGAGTAAATATCTTATATTCACCATGCAGAGATCTTAAATTGCTGATCTTCTAGGTTGATCCTTTACATTGCCATTTGGGCCAATGACAAGTGTATTTCTCAACTGTTCTTCACTTAGTGTAAGAGACCTGACTTGGAGAATGCTAAGCTTGATGTTTGTTTCATTGTATATGCAATAGGTACCAAACTCATGGAGATCCATATGGGAGTGATTGGGTCCCGGCAGAGTGTGATGTGTCCATCAGGCCAGGATGGTTCTGGCACAGCTCGGAGGATCCAAAATCTGCTACCAATCTGCTTGACATATACTACAAAACAGTGGGGAGAAACTGCCTCCTCCTGCTAAATGTCCCCCCTAATTCTTCAGGTTTAATTTCCGACGAAGACGTTCAAGTGTTACGAGATTTCTCAAAACTCCGGCATGCTATATTCTCCGACAACTTGGCCGAGGATGCAATCATCACAGCAAGCAGCACCCGCGGTGGGGTTAGTGATCTATCTTTCAGTGTGGCTCAGCTTCTGAAGGAAGGTCTACAGACTTACTGGGCTCCTGAGGAAGGCGAATGCAGTTGGGAAATACATCTGGACCTGCAGACACCAGTACAGTTTAATGTGTTGCTGGTGCAAGAGCCAATTCAAATGGGACAGCGTGTGTCTGAGTTCCATATTGAGGTTGCTATTGGAGGAGAATGGCAGACGGTAACTAATGGCACAACCATTGGTTACAAGCGGCTTCTGAGATTCCCCGTGGTGACATCACAGTATCTCAGGCTTGTAATCGATGGATCTCGAGCAGACCCGCTCATATCCTACTTGGGCATTTATCTGGATGCATTTCTGCCGACTCATGGTGCATTTACTGCATGCACATCTACATCGTCAGACAGCAATCCATTCATTCAGCTGCCAGCATGCAAGTCCAGCATGGACACAGCTGCTTTGTAGTGTCCAGAAAGAACGCAAGTCTCTCGAAGCCCGCTGCTCTGGTTTCTGGGCTGGTGGTGCCGCCATTGGCTTTCAGGTGGCGACTGCCAATTCTTCACATGCTCGCTTTGCTTTGGAGGGTAGCCAATTCTCACCTCTGCTCGTGTGGATAAGTGCACACGCCAGGTCCACGTCAAAGCTTTTCTTTGAAATCAAAGAGAGTGCTTGGAATTTGTTCCGAAAGATTTCGACTGGAGACTGGTGGTTAGATTCTTTTGATTTCTATTGCTGTACCATATCCGGTCTAAAATTGATCTGAACATTATCTGTATCTGAATAAATTATTAAGGTTGGGTTTGGGGGTGGCGCTCTCTCGCTTGCCGCGGTGGGCACACAAGAAGTGGTGTGCAAGCTCGGGCTCTCAACTCACCGCCGACGGGCATTCAAGACAATACGAGATAAGCAAAATGGAAACCAGCCAAGGGGTAGCAGCTTACCTGACCGGTGTGAAAACACCGATCCCGTTCGGAGACGTGGGCGAGCGGGGAGGTGTGGGTATGCACCCGCACGCCGCGGCGATGGTGCTTGACCTGAAAATAGATGAGAATTACAGCACTACACCTCACGTAGGAGGGGGATCGTGGGGTGGGGGTTAAATGGTTACATCCAAAACTACCTCCACGCAGGGAGGGGCCTTCAGCCAACCAAGCAAGGGGAGGGGATGGGCTAGAATCTTGAAGCGTCGGACTCCTTGTCGGTGCTGTCAGGTTCTGGAATTGCAGGACCATCGGTTGAAGAGTACGCCGCCACGGACGCTCCCGAACTCCAAATGGGCCGAAACCAGAGCCAAAACACTCCTATCTGGCCCAGGAAGAAGCTTGATTTTTATGGTTCAACTTTGAGTCTTCTGCTGGATGGTACAAGGCTTGGAATAGGGCCAGACGATGCTGGTACTAACTGCTCTCAGGGTGCTACTGCTGGAAGACAGAGGCGCCACGGGCTGTCCCAAACTCGGATGGAGGCGGGGCCAGTACCGAAACGATCGTGGATAAGTTTTCTTTCAGATGAGACTGACAGAAGCCTCTGAAGATGTCGGGGATGATCGTGCTGGCCAGAAAGGTAGAGGTGGGTCCATTCAGGAACAGAGGAACCAACCTGGCGCGACTTCGGGAGAAAATTCACAACTTCTGATGCCGGGGTCTGAATCTCGTTCCGCTTCTTGAGCATGATGGAGGACTGGTAGGAGTTACTCTCAGCCAAGTGGAACGTCCAGATCAGCCAAGGAGTGGTCGTGGTGGACGATTTGCTAGGGCTCAGGTTCTCTTCCTAGGAGCTCTTGCGCAGTCGGGGAAGAATCACCCTCGCGGACAGCTCCGAGCTCGGATGAAGAAGAAACCACCACCCTTGGAAAGCTCTCTGGACGACCTTTCCAGTGGTATATGATAGGCCACTAGAAGAGTTAGGGAAGTACCGGAAAAGCCATGATCTTCAGGGCCCAAGCTGTCTGCCTGCGACCTGCTACCAGAACTGCAACCTGAATGGTGTCTAATGAGGCAAGATGGGGGGCTGCAATGCAAGGGGAGTAGGGACAAAAGCCAACAACTAACTTTTGAGTTGACCAAATAAAATAAAATACTTTGACTTGGTGGTTAATAATACAATACCACCATAATAAAATACACACAAATACATACGTAATACACACAATTAAGTACTCAGGACGTTGAGTCTTCAAGAGGCCAAGTCTCTGAGCCATAAGCTCGGTGGGGTCGGGTCGGGGCGGTGCGACGTCAGCTCCGACTAGTGGGTCCGGTGGGTCCGGTGTCCCTACCAGGATGCCTCAGCTCTGACCTCAAACCTCTGATAAATTGCTCGGTCTTCAGCTCCTCATCTGTCATGATGTGAGGTGCATAACGACCCAACTCGATGAACCTGGATCTATACTGCAACACTGCCAAGTCCTCCTGGACCAACTCTAGGAACTCGGGCATCCCGATCGGATAGAGGATGGACAAAAAGCACGCTCGAAAGTCGTGACGAACACCTGCTACGCAATCTGTCGAAGGGGACTAGACTGAAATGCTGCCTCCCTACTCCGCCGTCCACCAGGTCTGGGTTGACCCCTGCAATCGATGGGTAGCCAACACCACCTTCTCCTCCTCAGCACACTCCATTCAACTGAATATCCTCTCCAAGTCGTCTAACCACTCTCTGGCTACCTCAGGATCTGACTGCCCGTTGAAAAGGGGCAGTTGGAATTGTAAAAATTCCTTCAATACACGACCACGACCACCATGAGACGACAAGCCCTCACTAGCTTCACCCCCTTGCTACTGAAGAACATTCTAATACATGCCCCTAAATAACTCCTCTGCTCCAGGAACTCACACCTCTCTGACCATGTCTCCTGGAAGTGAAGCTCTGCTTTGCTCCTCCTGGCCCCCACCTGATTCTCCCTGCTGGGAGCGAGTCCTCCTCCTCGGCACCATAATTACCTAGCCATAAGAAAACAACCAGCGAAATCAATAAAACACACAGTGCCCTAGGCCAGTCGCCGACTGTACAGGACATTCATGGACCTTTGGACCACCGCAATCATTTCAAGTTCTTATATACCTGCACAACCTTGCTCTGATACCAACTGTAATGACCCAAGATCCGAGTACCAGAAAGGAACTGGCGCGGCTCGAACCTTGGCCGGCCACCCACGAGTCCGAAGACTCGGAAGGGTTAAAGGTGTTATACACCTCTTGTTTTGATGATGACAAACTATAAGTCATTATATCCAATAATTCATTGGATTTAGTTATTATGCATTATATACTGAAATTAACTAAAGCTTTTAAAATAATTCTAAGCATGTAATCCATTACAGCAATAAAACTCAGAGTAAGAAAACAGTACCTAAAATAGGTTGGAAACTTAATTAACTAGTCATATCATAAGTTAAATGGGCCGTTCTTAATTTAGTCTCGGGTTGACAGAACTCAGAACGTAAATAGTCCATTATATGGTCGTTTGTATAGGCTAAGTAGTCTTTCGTGTTGCATTGCTGCATTCTTATAATTTTCATGATGTCCAACACTACTTGTCTATATTTGGTTGATCAGTTTTTCTAACAACCTTTTAATTACTATACTTCGCATTGCTTCTATTTTTGATCTTGCTCTGCAATAAAGCCTTCATGCAATAAAACTCTATGCATATTAACTCTGTGCATACTTGCTCATGCGTAGTTCAAGTTATAGAGTCCATGCATGTTTTTTTTGTTAAGTGTTTGCACAATGAGAGTCCATGTGTGCTGTTAGTACACTTCTCAAGTCCGTGCACACTTTAGACTTAAAAAAATTCTACTTGATGTAGAGGTGTTGAGTCATTGTGAGTCCGTGACAGTTGTTAGATGCATTTAGAACTCCGTGCATGTTGCTTCATCTTGTTACAAACAAAGTTCGTGCATGCTTTCTGTTCATACCAAGTCCTTGCACACTTTTCCAATAAAGTCCGTGCATGTGTTTCTTTAACAAGTCCGTGCACGGTTCTTATAATGAAGTCCATGCATATTTTCATTTGAGCATATTAAGTCCATGCATATTAAGTCTGTGCACGATGTTCCTTCAAAGTCCAAGCACAGTGTTCTATCCAAGTCCATGCACGTTGTCTAAACTTATAGTCCGTGCATGTTGTCTAAGTTTAAAGTTTAAGTCTGTGCACTTTCTTTGCTTTACTACATTTCAAGTCTATGCACACATAGTCCGTACACTTCGTTTGCTTCATTGCATTTAAACTCCATGCATGTAGAAGTCCATGCACTTTGCTCATACAGAGTCCGTGCACATTACATACTCTAGTTGAAACAAAGTCCTTGCACGCATCCTGCATCTCTTACACTAAGTCCGTGCATGTTGCACATCCTCAAGGTTAAGTCCGTGCAGGTTGTAAGTCTGTGCATGTCTTAGTTACACAAAGTCCGTGCATGTTGCACACTTTCAAGATAAGTCCGTGCAGGTTGTAAGTCCCTGCATGTTTCAGTCACATAAAGTCCGAGCAGGTTTCTTCTCTTACGATAGTTACACCATAAATTTTAATTTAAAAACCTATTTTAAGGAGGGTCCGGCGCGATCTCGTGCGTCCTCCACTGAGAACCGCACCCCTCTCCCTCCTCCACCTACTGCGAAGCCCACCCCTCTTCCTCTTTCTCCGGTGAGACCCAGACTCCCCGACTCCACAGAGCTCTACCCACCCGGAAGCGGAGTGCATATGTTGTCTACTATCTATGCCGTCCAGCCGGAGGTACGCGGTCGACGACCTCCTGAGGGATCACCGGGACAAGCTCAGGCTGGGAGCTCGTCCTCAATGTCCTGTGCGGCTACAAGAAGCTGGGCCGGGCCAGGACCCTGGAGTCCTTCTCGTGGGCGGGAACCCATCTGGGCTTCCGACTCAACGACGCCGTGGTGGAGTACATGGCCGACTTCCTCGGCCGCCGTAAGCTTTTCAATGACCTCAAGTGTCTCCTGAGGGCGCTGCATTCCAGCAAGGGAACGGTCTCGGCGCGGGCAGCCTCCATTTGTATCAAGTTTCTGGGTCGGCAGGGGAGGGTGACTGAGACGCGGTCCCTGTTTGAGGTCATGGAAGAGAAGTTTTAACTGTTCCCAGGATAACCTCGTCTTCAACAACGTCCACTCCGCGCTCTGCAAAATGTCGCTTAAGGATGATTCGATCGAAGTCGCTCTTGCGCTCTGCATGACTACTGTGGGATTCAGATTTGGGAAGCAGCTTATGGGCTGTTGCTAGAGATGACAGGATTGGATCTATGGCCACATTTTGTAACATACAGTCTGATGAACAGCTTTCTCAAAAGGCAGTGGAAGATTTGATATTTCAGTGAAGCCGGGAGAAGGGAAGTTCAGATCTTTTGCTTCGGCACTGCAAAGCTGGTCAGTTGGAAGCCACCTATGAGACACTTGGTACAATGTTTGAGAAGGGCAGTTTTCTGCCCATATTATAAATATATAAAAGATACTCTGAAGCATACATTTCGAGGATGCAGCAAGTGGAAGATGGTGAAGTAGCTGCTCGACAGAGTGGACCAAGTTCCTCTCCCAGGCATGCCTGAAACTTGTCTGCTCCACAGCGTAAAATGATTGCACTATTTTTTTAACATCGTGATTATGTTAATGAATTTGAGGACAATAGATTATAGTGCCATTTAAGAGTTTATTTCTCTTTCTTTATGGATCACAAAAAATATTTATAAATGTTCTTGTCACTTTGAGGCAAAGAAAATAGTAAAAAATGTTAACAAAAATAAAAATAAAAACCTAATAAAAGCCCCACTTTTCTCTCCCCCCTCACTTCCTCGTTCTCTCCCTCTCACCCTCTCGTTTCTCTCCCTCTCTCTCTCTCCCTCTACCTCTTCGACGGCCGACGGGGCACAATGATGGGCGAGACTGAGGGCAGCGTGGGCTTCGAGCGGTGGGGGTGGACGTGAGGATCCAGAGATGATGGCACGGCAGGACACGCTCGTGAGATCGGGGTTCGGGTTCGTGCGAGCATGGCGTTTCTTGTTGATTCGGCGTCCATAGCTCGCAGTTTCTTCTTGAGAGGTAGAGGGATGGATCCTATCTATTTCTCCCGCATTTGCCCTTAATTCGGTAGCATTTTGGTAGAGAGAGAGAGAGAGGGGTTTATCGCCTTTTTGGGAGAAAAACACATGTTAGGGTAGAGAGCACAGTTCGACCAATTTCATAGTAATTCCTAGCTTAAATCTTGTTTCGTGGATGGCATTGTACTCGAGAATATTTTTCCCATCGAGATTTCATGCTCACATTGGGGGCGAGTCAGGTTTCGGATCAACCCCCTAGACATTGTTCTGGAAGGGGTTTTCTGATCAGGTGGCCGCCTTGCCCACTCTGAGTGGCCAGAGGGCTATTGAATCTCGACGGCCATGGTTCCTTAAGCCAGCATCTCTAGTTAGTTTGTAAATGTCAACGGCCGTGGCATTCAGCTCGTCACTATAGTTTGAGGATGCCTGGAAGCGCTCAAGCACCTCCTCAGCTAGATCCTCTAGATGCGTCGCCCTCGCCTCGCCCACCTCTGCTCAGGACTTCATATGCTTCCATGCCACCTCTGACATCCATAGTTGCCCCCAGAAGCTGTCCCAATCCCTCTCGGCCTCTGCCAACGAGCGTCCCTGGGAGTCCAGGAGAGACTGAAAGCTGTTGCACACCGCCTCCAATACCTAAAGGTGAGTCACCTGCTCCTTTTGCTCACCCTGACCCTCTGCCAGTTGCTTCTTGACCTCTTTAAAATAGGCACTCCAGATCTCGAGCAACTTCCTCATCGATGTGAGATTCCTCGCTGCTTGATGGCATGGATAATATGAGCCAACTTTTCAAACACTTTCTACAAAATGTGTCACATGCGGAAACAATGCTCACTTATTAGAAATATAAGACATGTGGCTGCAGTAATTGCAGTGTTGTATATGTGATTTTGATATGATTTTGATGATCACAAAATGTTTATTGTGCCTAAATTTCTGTAGTTTTAGGGCTTTCGGACAATCTGGCAGAAGTTTCTTGAACTGGTGGTGGAGAGGATAAGACACACCGTACAAATCGATGGTGACTGCACGCTTACCATGTTGAGCAAACTTCGCCTCCACGATTTGCTCGATCATCTACCTTTGAGCCATGAGACTTTCTGCAGCAGGTGTGGCAGACGATCACACATTGGCATCATGTTGTGGCGTTTCAAACTCCACCGCTACCGGTAATTTTGCCACGGCAACTGAAGCATTGGTCGTGGCTGGAATGGGAGGCGGTTGTTGTTTCAGCCCAGTGGGCACCGCTTGAGGCTGAATATTAACCTTCTTTTCACTCAATAATACTTCCAAGAAGTTCATGAGTCCTTGATTTTTGCGCTGGAGTTCTTCCAACGAGAGGGTTTGAGTCTCTCTTCCAAGATCTTCCTCGTGCTCGGGGTTATTGTCCCCATCGACACTATGGACATCTTCTTGGTGCTCCTCTTGACGCGCTGGCTCGGGCTGAGATGTTCCAACGGTAGGCGTCTACTACATATTTGAGAGAACCCGGGAGATGGACCTTGACTTCCTCAAGGTCTGGAGAGGTTGATTCAACTCTCCCAAGGTGTCCTCCGACTGCTTGTCGGTGGAAGACGTGTAGCAGGTGAACATTTTGACAGTGTCATTGGTCACCTGAACCACCCGCCTCTTACTTGGTGGTTGTCTTCCGGCTAAGGTGCCGTCCCCAATCTATCAGGTTGAACTGGCCAACGGAGAGGTTGGTTGGACTTGCTTACGGGCTCCCCGGCACTTCTGCCCTTGCGGGCGTTGAGTCTGAGACCTCTAAGAGGTCGAGAGCTCATCTTGATGACGGGTTGCCTAGTTTCGCACCTGCTGCAGCTCCGGCATGTTGATGGGCCTTTCTGACCTTGCCCGTCTGATGGCCTGGGCCTCCTCTTTGTTGACCCAGATCTTCTTCATTTGGAGTTGAAGCTCATCAATCAAAGTTGCCCCCTGACTTCGATCGGGGAGCCATCACCTTGGACTAGCGCGGTTGATCGCAGTTAGTGACCGGCGCGCTGGATTTCTTCAGTTTTACCTCATCTTCCCGAGCTTGCCGAAGAAGCTCAAAACTTTTAGAGGTGGATATGTTGAGGACGTGGCGATCCAGGGGTAGGGTCGGCTCGCCTCCATCTAGTCGAATGCGAATGTTTTCGACAATAACAGTCTTGCCGGAACGGGATGTTGACGTGGCAGGTTTTGCACCCTTGCGGTTGCGACGCTACCGCCGTTGAGCAGGAGCAGCGCTAGTGACGCCTGCAATAGGCGCGGCGTCGTTATGGCGGCAACGCTGCCCCTGTTGTGTAGGAGCAGTATCTCTGAGGGTGGCCGCAGAAGAATTTGTGCCATTACGACGGCGACGCTGACCCCTTTCCGTAGGGGCGACACTAATAGTAACTTGGTTGACCGAGAAAACTCGGTCAGTTGCTGGGGCAGAAGACCTGACACCTTCAACCATTAACTTGATGGTCGATCTGACTCGACCAGTTGTCGGGGCAGAAGGCCTAACACCTCCCGCAGTTGCAGAGTTGGCTGAGCGGACCCGGCCGGTTGCTTGAATGGAGGGCCTGACACCCCAAACGGTTGCTTTATTGACCAAGCGGGCCCGCCCAGTTACTGGAGCGGAGGGCCTGGCGCCCTTGGCAATTGAAGTAGTAGGCGTGGCCCGAGCGGCCTCAGCCACAGGGATAACGCCCAAAAAGAAGGGTGACCCAACGACGGTTGGGCAGTCGCCGAACACGACCGGGTTGCCAAGCATCCAAACCTGGCATGGTTGGCAACCTAGGGCCCGTATGTCACAGTTGTCATCGTCTTGTTGTTGTTGGTGGCGCGTAGCGCGAGTGAGTACGCAAATGTGCAGACATATGCCTTCCTCTTCTAGTCCTATAACAAGAAGAGGGACAGTCAGAACCTTAAAGAAGGTTTTAAACTTCTTTGACAAGAAAAAGAAAGACGGGGAAGATCCCACTGGACGTGACAGTCTGTTAGATCATAGAATATTCTTCCTTATTGGTTTCATAAATTTCTTATTAAACCTTTTAGAGAAAAAAAAATTATGAAAATGTACATCGAGGGACTGTATAGATAACATGTGCGCGATTTATTCCCAGGGTGCGCCTCAAATCAAACGATTTGGGTTCGAGTGCTGGACCTTTCCTCACTGAGTGCAATCAATGTTGATTTACATCGGCATAATGTCCGAACACCCTTATTTAATTGTCAAAGAAATCTAAATGTCCTTCACAAGAGTTCTGAGGCCGAGGGCAAGCTTGCTTGCTGGGCTTAAGACTAATACTCACTCACCACCAAAATGTTAATAAACTTAGGATTTCACCAAAGGCCGTTGAGCAAGAACCTTGTAATTTGAGGATATAATTGTAATTTTGCAGAAATCGTAAGCGTTTTTGGAGCGTTGGGAGGCTTTGTAAACTCGGGAGATATTTTGATAATTCTAGATTTCTAGGGGTATTTTGATAATTTTACCAAACTAGGGGACATTTATGGAATTTTCGAGTTGGAGGGAGACTTCTATGTAATCTCTGACTTCCAAGGGCACTGAGACAATTTCTGGAAGGTTCTGAGGCTATTAGGTCATTCCTAGGTCACAGGGATATTTTGATAATTTTATCAGACCCGAGACGGACCTAGGTTTGATATGACACTTAGATGCGAGGTGGAGCCAACAAGGTCCCTATGCAAAGGAGTAACAATGGGCTTCATAGAAGACACGTGTGCGTTGATTTGCAAGTGAGGGAAATATGCGCAATTTTCCAAAAGGACTCATTGGCAATTTTCCTTAACAGGCACATGAAGGAACAACAAAATGCATTTATGATCCATATGAGTACAAGGGTTGTCGACAAGTTGTCGATTGTACATAAAAGGTCTCGGCACTGACGCGGGATATAGGGGCATAACCCCAATTACAAAAGGTTGCAGGGTAAAACTGTAAATAACAGGACTTTACTCTCATGCAGTCCCGGGAAGAGTATCCTGATTTTCTGGCGGAATTACATAACTTAGCCATCCGAGAGGCAGAGAGAATTACAACAACACAGCCTCTAGGGGCATAAGTGTGAAGCCCAGGGGTATTTATAAAATATACCCTTAGTGGGCTTTCACAAACAAACAGAGCGATCCTCTTCCGTGAGTGTCTTCTCTCGTCCCGTGCAAGTCTCGAGTCTCTATCTGTTGAGTAAATTGTCCTCCTCAGGGGGTATTAATAGAAGGTAGGGAACCCACCTTGACAAAAAGAGGGGTTTTGGACCCCACTCTTGACAGAAAAAGTATCTTTTGGACTTTACCTTGACATAAAAGGCCAAGTTTAGACCCTACTTCCACCTTTTTTCTTTTTGTACGTGGGAGAAAGAGGCCACTGGGGTCAAATGGGGGCCAATGACCTCGGGTGGACCCCCACCGGGGTCAAATGACCCCGCGGGGGTTCTAGAGGATGCCGACAATGCCGGCCACCTCGCCAAACGACGACGCTGGCCACCCTCTGAACGACATCGGCCCTCTTTCTTCTTCCCCTCACTTGGTACCATACCACATGCGTGGCACCGTATCGACATATTGATGTTCTCCTAGTACGATTCGGTATGCCCTGTATCGCACGTACTGGAGCGGCATCGTAAACGCTGATCGAAATCCGTGTCATTTGATGTTGTAAGCCTAAAATCATCATGTTTGCCAATATACCCCTAAAATGGACTATCTTTTTTTTTAATCATTCTCAATGGTCCTTATTATCAACGTCAATCTCTCTAACTTAACCACGATTAAGTTTGTGTTCAACTCAGGTATGAGGTGCGGGAACATCCTAAGAAGGGCCAGGGCCTAATCAAAGAGAGCGGAACAGCAAAAAACTAACAAAAGGAGTAAAATCAACATTTACTATCTCCATAGCAAGGAGGGAAATGGAGGAGGGGAAACAGGGAAGCACTGCTACGCACTGCCCTAATTCGGGCCGTTCAAGAACTTATACTTGTTTTTGCAGATCATCTGATGCACATTGAACAGCTGGATTTTCTCTTCTTCTCGAGATATTCAAACGCCGTCCAGCCCTAGGACCCAGAAATGTTTGAGCTCGGGTTCAACTTTGGGCCCATTGAGCCTGTGGTCCAAACAACCCGGTCCAGCAGCCCTAGGAGCAAAGTTTCAGTTAATGGGCCCAAGCCCAGCTTAGTTGTGGCCTGGCCCATGTACAACCATATACGACCCGGCCACTCCTCAACGGGTAGACCCTTTAATTAGGTATGTTTGCAGTGGAGTTAATCTGCTGTCTTCAGGAAATAATAGAGATATTGTCCAAAAGAAGCTACGGAGTTGTAAGCTCGGTTAGGATGACTTAACGAGTTATTCTTGTTTGATCCATTTTTTCTTAACCGAAGTCGGATAGAGATTGAGATGAATTTTGTCACTCCACGGAGAGGGGGAGAATAACTTAACCGAGATTGGTTAAGGGGTGGGGGCGGATACCCCAACCAGGGTGACTCAACTGCCCCCACTTCCTTCATTCCTAAATCAAACTGGGCCCTACATGCAGCTGGAAAATAGGATGAGCAGTACCCGTACTACACAGGAGAGTGGGATCCATGTACTAAATCAGGACAGATTATCCATGTACATCGATCAGGATCACGGGATCACTAATTATAAACCATTTTACGTGCAGTTGGGTAGGATGTTATCCCATCACGTTGTAACTTTCCCCGAAATAAAAACAAGTCTTGGCATATTTCTTTTTTGAGAGAGGAGCTTGGGGATCGCAACCCTCCCCTCACCTCATGCACACCCCCTCCCTCCTCTTCTGTGGGCTTCTTCCCGAGGGTACACGTTCCTCCCTTCTTCCCAGAGGGCATGCTGATAGGCATGCAGGGGCTCCTGCCCGCCGAGTCCGGCAGGGCGCTCCTGAGGTACAACAGTGGCGAGGGGTGCGTCTCCACCAACAGGGACATAGGGTTGTCACCCACGACATCTGGCCCTCCCCTCTCCCATGACAGTGTCCAGTGGTGGCGCCTATTTTGGTGCGCCTTCCGGGTTTCCTTCTACCCTAGATGCCATACAGAGAGAGAAAGAAGAAGAAGAAGATGATGAAGAAGTGAGATGTCAGCGATCAAGGGGCTCTTGGGGTATGGCATTGCTGCCGACAGGGATGTGTAGAGCTCGGCGTCAGGGTCGGCGTACATCCAGGGATGAGAGACCGCGAGGGACCAATACTACTCGATGAGGCTGCAGTTGAGGGAGTTGGGAAGGTCGGCGACACGGACCCTGAGGCTTCGTGGAGAGGAGAGGGGAGAGGGGAGAGGGAGAGAGAGAGAGAGAGAAGAAGAAGAGGGCAAGGGTGAGGAGGGAGAAGGCGAGGAGGGGAAAGAGGAAGCCGTCGTCCTCTTCGTCAACAACGATCTACCCACCGCCGCCATCCTGTCTCCCTGCCGCCAGACCCCTCGCAGGCAGCCAACGGCAGACTTTGGGATGTCATCGGAAAGAGTCGCCGCCGTCCTCTGTTTCCCCACCGCCGGGCCCCTCTTAGCCAACGGCAAACTTTGGGATGTCATCAGAAAGAGCTGCTGCCGTCCTTGGTCTCCCCATCGTCACAGCCAACGGCAGCCTTTGGGATGTCATAGAAAAGAAGAATGCCTTTTTTAATCTTCTGCATTGATCTTCTTCTGTTTCCCCTTTGATACTATCTGTGACCGCACTTGGAAACTAGGAACAATCAGCTATGCGACAATGAGATGCGAATGCTTTCATACGCATGATCAGGTTTTCGGTCAAAGCTCCTTGTGTAACTCGAACATAATTGGGTAGATCAATACCTGGGTATAGAATTTTGAGTGAGAAAAAAATGCAACCTCCGTCCTACATCAGCTCTCCATAAAGATTACTTGCGGTTGTTCGTCTGCCAAGCATGTCCAATATCTATTCAACTATTCAACCGACATTAGACCATTACCTGCAACAAATCCTCTTAATAACAAAATGTTAAATTGGAAAAAAAAATATTTTATTCAGTCTGGGCGTGGAAGGCTCTTCTTGGCATACTTGTCAAGGCAACCACCTCGGTGGTGCCTAGCGGGGAGGTGCAATTCTGTGAGGTAGGCACAGGAACGCCTAGTGGGGCAAAGGTGGGCCAAGGCGCCGCTTAGGCACAACAGGTGGCCTAAGGCACCCCCCTTCGTGCCTTGGGCTTGGTTGTCCCAACCCAAAACTGTATGTCCTCTCTTACCTCCGGTCCAAAGAATTTTCAGCCAAGCCACCCCAACCTTTGACCACTCTACGACCTAACAACGGAGGTCAATCCACAATGCAAGGCTGGGTCAAAGATAGATCAGGCTCCACACACTCCTTCAACACAATCGCCCCACCGTCTCCCACCATCAAGACCACGCATAATGGACCTGGGGTGTGGTGGGATGCTAAACCTTTGCATAGAAACTTTTATATACACTTCTGGCTGGATGGTGGCGCCTAAGCACTTAGGCACTCAGACACCCCATATATGCCTTGGGTCGCCTTATCACCTTGCAACTATGCTTCTGGGAGATCATACCTGCTGTAATACATGACAGCCACTGGCTTTTGGGCTTACAGTTAAAGGAAGCTGCATACTAGGTTCAACAATCAGCGATCAAAAGCAAGTTGTTCCATTAACTCACCTTCCCAAAAAAAAAACCTGTTCCATTAACTCAGCACATCTTCTTTTATGAGGAGAAAAAAGATACTAGCAGAGATCTCGACATAGAACATTTAGGTACTTAGGAAAAATTACATTTCTTTTGCAATTTTGGAAACTTATTTGTCGGAGATGCAAAAATAGGGGATAGGAAATCAAATTCTAACAGTTACAAAAAGTTCACATATCAATGTATAGCAAAAAGGGATTAATATTACAATATTAGGCCTCTATCATTTGCTAGTATGACAGAGATCCAACCAGTTATCTAGGTGGTAACGAGAGATATTACCTGGGGAATGTTATTTTCTTGGTCTACTTTAAAACACGAAAATACAGCTTCAGATGCAAAGTGAAGGATTACGAGCATGGAATGCAGAATTGGTCGATCCCAAGGAATATAGGATCAGATTGGGCACCCTATCCAGATTGGATAAGCAGGAACGACCGATCCAAAATAATTGACCCAATCCACTAATTGAAATCCGCATTGGTCCAGAGCAAGTCCCTTTGAGTCGTTTGTTGCTGGCTTAGGGTGTTTCTTGCGATTGCTAACGTGTTTTTTCGTTGTCGTGCTTTCCTAGATTCAAGATGCCGCCTCGAAGGTGAAGAGCCCCAGCTCCTCAGAATGAGGCTAGTATTTCACCTACTCCTGCTGTACCGGTTCCTCCCCAGGCTGCACCTGTTCCTATTCCACCTACGGAGTTACCCGGTGGTCGTGGACGAGCACTGAAAGAATTCCTGTTGTTCCATCCACTGACATTTGAGGGTCAATCGGATCCCGAGGCAGCGAGGGAGTGGTTGGATGTCACCGAGCGCGTCTTCCAATGCATGGAGTGCATCGAGGATGAAAGGGTTATGTTGGCTTATTTTTAGCTTCAAGGTACTGCACGCATGTGGTGGACCACGGAGTGGGAGGTTGCCTTCCGTTCCCGTCTGCTTCGACAAATCACATGGGCTGAGTTTGTCGCTGCATTTGAACGTGTTTATACTCCTGCCTACCTGAAGTTAGCCAAGATGTACCAATTTCTGGAGCTAACACAGGGCGAGATGTCAGTGCTGCAATTTCGAGATAAATTCATTGAGTTGGGCTGGTATGCACCCCGCATCTTTGCCGATGAGACTATGAGGACTCAACAGTTTCTGCATGGATTGAAAGAAGAGTTGAGCCTATCGCTGTTCGCTACACGTGTGACTGAGCTGGATTCTGCGTATCAAGCCCCACCAGTCGTCTATTTTAGGAGTTTCTCCCGCTTTCTCTCCTACTGATAGTGCTTCCTTCCCCCAATCTCAGGGCAGAGGTTTTCGATTTAAGAAGAAGAAGACGAGGTTCGATCAGCCGATGTTTTCTGATCCGAGTCAGTAGTCCAATACTTCTGTTCGACCGCGTCCAGATTTTGTTACTTTTCAGTCAGATTGTGTTCTAGGTGTGGTGGCAGTCATCCAGGTGTGCCATGCTCCTTGTTGGTTGTGTGTTACCGTTGTGATCAACTGGGACACGTTTCCCGAAATAGTCCGTTGAGGCAGCAGACAGTGCAGTTCTCTTAGACTTTCCAGTCGCAGCAGCTGCAGTTCCGTCTTCCTCCACCGCCTCAACCTCAACCGATTCAATTGCCAGTTCTTGTTCCTTCTCAGCAGTCGTCTACAGCTACTCATCCGCCGAGAGCCAGAGTTACACACATTACTCGTGCGGAAGCGTTAGCGTCTAATCTGATTTTGAAAGGTGCCATCTAAATACTTTCTTAGTAACTGTTGTTATAAGCAAACTCGACCAAAGGCAAGTAATCATGCCAGCTTCCACCGAAATTGATAATACATGCTCGAAGCATGTCTTCTACCACTTGATTCGTTCTCTCGGTCTGACCATCCGTTTGAGGGTGAAAGGTTGTACTAAAGTTGAGTCTCATCCCCAACGAATGTTGTAGACCCTTCTAGAAATGAGAAGTGAAACGTGAGTCTCAGTCAGACACGATCGAAATAGGAACTGCATGTAGTCTGACGACTTCTCTAATGTACAAGGCAGCTATAACATCAACTGACCATTGGCTCTTTATTGGCAAGAAGTGAGCTGACTTGGTCAATCGATCTATGATGACCCAGATCCCATCATATCCTCTAGATTTAGCCAGACCCATAATGAAGTCCACGCCGATATCCTCCCACTTTCACTTGGGAATATCTAGAGGGTGTAACTTACCGGCTGGCTTTTAATGTTCAGCCTTGACTTGTTGGGAAGTGAGACAGCGATATATAAAGTCTGCCACCTCCCTTTCCATGTTGGGCCACCAAAAGGTTCGTTTCAAGTCTTGGTACATTTTGGTAGATCTGAGATGAATTGTGTACCTTGATCTGTGGGCTTCTTCTAAAATTCTCTTCTTCAATTTTGGGAAATCCAGTACACAAGTCCTTTCCCTGAATAATAATCTTCCATGTGATGCTACGTTGAAGTCTGGTCGTTATTCTAGCTTATCCTTGATCTCTACTAACACCGAGTCACTGTCCTGAAGTCCTTGAATTTCGACGAGCAGATCTGGCTGTATCCTCATATGTGATAGAGTAATACACTCTTTTTCCTGCTCCGTACTTATATCAAGTTGAGAAAATTACTCCAGTAATTTCCACTCTTGGATCATATAGTTGGCTAATAAGGTTCTTGACTTTCAACTGAGGGCATCAGCTACAGGATTACCCTATCCCAGATGATATTGTATTGTGAAGTCAAAGTCCTTGAGATACTCTAGCCAATGCCTTTGTCTCATGTTTAATTCTTTTATAGAGAAGAGATACTTGAGACTCTTGTGATTGGAGTACATGGTGAACTGTTCTCTATAGAGATAGTGTCTCCAAATCTTCAAAGTAAATACCACTGCGACCAACTCTAAGTCGTGCACCAGGTAGTTCTCTTCATGTTTCTTCAGTTGCCTAGAAGAGTATGCAATGACTCTACCATGTGTTTTTTATTCTTCTTTTCTATGTCATTATATCTTTATGTTTGAGGATAGATATGTAATCTGTTTGCTAAGTGTGCAAGTTACAGGTTGCAGGTGTTCCAGTTTCCTTACTCTTCATCTTTTCACTTTGTCTCCTATTCACATCTTTTGATCTATTCTCATCTCTTCAATTTCCTTTCTCAATCTATTCTGAAGCTCATGTCCTTCTTAACATTTGCTCATCTCGTTTCATCATATCTCCATGAGAGGGCTTTGCCTCACGATTGTGAACCTGGCGGTTCCGCTTCGTCAAATCTTGGGTTTGATTGAAGAGTGTATTTGTCATACATGTCTTTTGGTCACGTGTGTTTTTGTTCCCCGTGGTCGTCATCGATCCCACGAGTTGTCTTTTATCCTCTGTGTTGTCATCCCACATGTTGTCTTTTGTCCCCTGTGGTCATCATCCCATGTGTTGTCTTTTTTGTTCCATATGTGTTGTCTTATCTCACTCTTGTTATTGTCCCATGCGTGTTGCTATCTTGCCATGATGACTTGTCCCATCGTGTTGTTGTCTAGCCGTGTTCTTATCCCACTGCATGTGTTGTCCCGCCACATTGTGTTGTCTTATCCCACCATGTCTCACAATCCCACACTTATCGTTTGTTCTTGTGATGTTTTGACTATGTCATGATGTGGTGTTATGCTTTGTTCATATTTGTCATGTTATGTTTAGTTTGTCTTTGTTATTCTTTCTTCATCCTTGTTATGTTATGTTCATCTCGTACTTCTTTTTGTTATGGTTGTCTTATTTGAAAAACTCATAAAAATTTGAATATATCAAAATCCAAAAATGTTGTTTCACCCGCGCAGGTAAGTCTGGTATGGCTCTCTATCCCTTCTCTTTGTTGCATTACTATATGGTATCTTCGTTATTATAGCCTCTTAAGGACAGGCTGGTTCTTCGTGTGTTATGGGATCTAATGTTCCCCTTTAACAAAAATAATGATGATGTAGGAGCATACGGTTAATCATTGGATAGGCCGTTAGGTTGAGTCGGGTGGGGGATGATGGACTCTGTCTTGTACGCCGTGGTTGCAAGAAGACTCTTGCCCCCGTGTTGCTCGGTCTAGCAATATTATCATTGAGTATTTTCTATTTTATTCTTTCTTTGCATTCATTTTGATGATTTCTTTATTTTAGCCCAGCATGCATCATGTCATTTTGAGCATTCATGTCTCGCGATCCGTTCAAGGTCAGAACCTTACATCTGCTTGACTTACAGGATCTGCAGTCACTTCTGGACCTTATATCTACCTGTTGGACCAGAAGACAATCTATGCATCAGGCTGGACACTTGGGCGGCTGGGTAGGGGCCGCCCATGGGTTGGGCAGCTCTGGGAGGGCAGCCCAAGGGCTTATGCAGCTCTGTTAGGGCCGCCCGAGGGAGGGTTGTGCAGCTCTGTATGAGTTGCCCATCTCCAGGGCATTCTGGGCAGTTTTGGGCAGTGGGGTGTGGACGTGCAAAATCATACGCCTATATGTCCCTACCAGTCCAGCAGCAACAATAACCTCAACCGAAGAGACCCTGGAGGACACGTCCCGTCCGGACTCTCCGAACAGACAAGATGCTGCCGTGAAGCCGTCCCCAGAAGCACGACAGCGAAGAGAAGCCAACCCCTGGGGAGCTCACTACTCGTGGGCCCTCGAAGAAAATCAAATGAATCATCAATCGGGTCCGGAGTAAGCCATGAGATCCGCTTTAACAAACCCACGAAGTGCCTTCAACGGCACGCCTCAACGTGCCCTTCAACGGCACGCTCCCGTGCCCTTCAACGGCACACTCAATCTTCTTCAGGAACAGCCTGACGTAGCCTTCAACGGCATGCCTCAACGTGCCCTCCAATGGCACGCACTCAAGTGCCTTCAGCGGCGCGCCCCAAGTGCCTTCAACAGCACGCCCCAAATGGCCCTTCAGCGGCACACCCTCTAAAGCCTTCAACAGCACACCTTCAAGGTGCCTTCAACGGCACACCATCAGAAGCCTTTAATGGCACACCCCATGTGCCCTTCAGCGGCACACCTTTAAGGTGTCTTCAACGGCACACTCTATGTGCCCCTCAGCGGCACACCTAATGTGTCCTTCAACGGCACGCCCTCAACAAGTGCCCCCAACGGCACACCACTTCATGTGTCCCTCCAACGGCACACGTTGAGCCCTGCAACGACATCTTCAACGACACACTGTGGAGGCCTCTTCAGCGGCGCAGCACAAAGCCACTCCAACGGCACGATCTTATCCTCTAGCGGCACGGCCTCCTCATGCCCATCTGACACGGAAGATTGCACGCCACGTCCTATGGGATTCTTGGCGCGCAGTGGCCCGTCTGAGGTGGCAGACGGAGAGCTAGCCACACTGCCTACTCTCCATGCCGTCAAGGACGCCCAGGTCAAATCCCCCATAAGTGCACCATTCTCCCGCCTTCGTCGCCCGAACAAACAATCTGCCCTAGAAATAATGACCCAAGGGAAGTCCAACCTAGATGCCATCTTAGGTACCTGGGTGAACTTTAGGAAGGAAGGGTTAGGTTTCAACCTCTCTGAGAAAAGGCCATTTGAATTCAAGACCATATCCTTTTGCCCTGAAAAAGGGAAGGGCAAGCTAATTGTTAAAGAGCCAACAAGAGAGAGCATCTCTGAGCCCAGGACCTTTAAAACTCAAAACCCTCGAACCCTAGAACAAAACATCAAAAGGCAGAAATGAAACCTTCAAACTCACCATAAGAAACATGCCACTGGAATAGGTCGATGCACCGACCCACAAGGTCGATGCACCCATGCTAGGCCACAAGCTCAACCTAGACCTGCCAAACAGCTAGATCGACACATCTCCCGATCAGGTCGATGCAACATCATGCAGCCTGAGATGGTTAGATAGTAAGGTCGATGCCATGACCAAACAGGTCAACGCATTAGTGATCAACAAGGTTACTTAGGTCGAGGCACCAGGGTTATGCGTCAAAGTAGTACATTCCCCCACTCTGATAAGAAAAACTAGTTCAATAATCAAAGAAGGCTCGGACCACAATCTGACTCATGCTTCCTTAAACCCATGAAACTTGTATGTCATACCTACAATAAACCGGGACACACCAGCAAACAATGCTGGTCCGGCTAGGGAATGAGGTCCTTTAAGCAAGTGTGGATTCCAAAGATTTTATTCCATGCTATGAATTATGATTGTGGACCCAAATTTGTTTGGGTTCTAAAAACCTCTACTTAATATCTTCTATGCAGGATTGCCTAGCATCCAATCACAATCGATGGTATTTGGATAGCGACTACTTGAGGCATATGATGGGAGACAGGAAGAAATTCAACCATCTAATCAGGAAGGATGGAGGCCAAGTGAGGTTTGGAGACAATGATAAGGGAAAAATCATTGGCACTGGCACCGTAGGTAAGAATTCCTCCAACTTCATTGAAAATGTGATGCTTGTTGAAGGCCTAGAGCACATTCTGCTCAGCATAAGACAATTGTGTGACAAAGGTCACAAGGTATTGTTTAATGCCAACTTCTCGGATTTCTTGCGCTTGTCTGCTAGCCAGCCCAATGAGGCATGGCTATGGCACAGGAGGTTAGGTCATGTCAGCTATGGCACTATGCACAAACTCTCCAAGCATGGAATGGTAAGGGGACTACCCAAACTACCCTATAGAAAGAACACCCAGGATTTCGCAGCAATCTCCCAAATACAGCGTGGCGTTGCCGATGGTTTCGATTCGGCTCATGCTGCCTTCTCCGGGAACTTGAGCGTCACGTTGCGGTTGTCTTTGAAGTCCGCCTGCACCGCCACCAGATACCGGCTCAGTTGGTCAACGGTCATTAGCGAAGTGACGGGCAGATACTTCATCGCCGCCAACTTTTGCGGGTAGTCCAGGCCACGGATCGCGCCGTCATAGAACGCCCGGAACTCGGCATCCTCGGCGCGCAGGATCGGGACGCCGTGATGCAGCTTGCAGTAGCACTTCACGCCCAGCGCATCGTCCTCGCGCAGCTCGGCGGCTACCTGCTCGTACCAGACATGGCCGATATCGTTCTGGCTCAGGCTGCGTTTCTTGGCGCGCAGAATCATGCGGACGTACTTGTTCCGGCTCCACGTCTCGCGCAGCTCGCCAATCGCTTCCGACAGCTTGCCTTCCGAATTGATAATGAACTCTGCCATCACTTCACCTTGAAAAAATTGTAGTGATCACGGAGCGCCAGGATGGCTTCGCAGTCGGTGTTGACGCAGCGGACAAATCCGGTGAACTTCCCGCTGGCGTCGTACTGCTCAACGTCAACCTCTTTCGGGCCGGTGCGCTGGTAGTCCGGGTTGCCCGTGGGATCGCCTCGTTCATCAGGCCCAGCGCGACCGGAAGCGTTACCCCTGCCGCCGCCGCGATTTCCTGGGCGTTGTAGCCCGCTTGGAGTAGTAGCCATACGTGGGAAGTCCTCATGCCTGCCCCCGATGGCTCGCCCAATCGAACGCCAGCACGGAGCCGCACTCGCGGTAACGGTCCATTACGCGCTGCCCAAGGAATTCCTCAAGCTCGCCCGCGTCCAAGTTGGATATCAGAATCGTCGGCTTAAGCTCCTGATAGCGACTGTTCAGTACCTCAAACATGAGGAGTTTTTCGTGCTCGCTACCTACCTGCACACCAACCTCATCCAGAATCAAAAGATCCGGCTCGATCAGGTCGTTAATGGCGTCCTGCTCGTTGCGCTGGCTGTCCTTGGCATACGTGGACTTGATATGCCGCAGCATTGTGGCGACCGTGCCGAACGTGCAGACCGCGAGGTTGTCGCGCATGACGGTGTTGGCAACCGCGCAAGCGAGGTGGGTTTTCCCGGTCCCTGGCCCGCCCGTCAGCACCAGTGAGGCGCCGCTTGCCAGCTTTTCCGGCCACTTGTCCGCGAACGCACGGCACACGCCCATCGCAATTTTCTGGCCCGTTTCCGTCGCGGCGTAATTCGCAAAACCACGATCCGAGAATCTGGCCGGGATTCCAGAGCGGTACACCAAGCCGTCCACCTTGCGCTGGCGCTCGCGGGCCTCCTCGGCTGCCTTACGGGCGTCCTCCTTCGCTCGGACCTCAGCGGAGCATTTGGGGCACCGGGAGGTGATCGGCTTGCCCATGTCCCCGAAGTGCAGGACGTTGGCGGTGTAGGGGCCGTGCTCCTGGCACAGCGCGTCAATCGTCTCCAAGGGCTGCAATGGCAGCGTCTCGGAGGTCGGGCGGTAGTTTGTCGATTGCGGTGCCTGCATAGGTCTTTCCTCGGAAGTCGGCGGATGTGGATGGCTTGCCAGCGGCGGCAGGCCCGGCTCGTTCGTTCGGTTTCAGCCAGTCGGCTTGGAGTCCCTGCGACCCACGGGCGCACCAGACACCCAGGAATCGTTCAAGCGGCATTGCCGCCTTCTTAGCCTCGGCGATCGCGTGGCTCAGGACGGTTTCAGTTACCGGGGCGTTCTTGGCCTTTCGAAGTACGAGCCAGTCGGTCCACGTCTGCTCGGTTACGTCGTCAGGGCGAGCGACCGCACAAGCGGGCGCTTTCTTTAGGTTGCTCTTGCTCTTGGTTACTAATGGTTCTTTATGGTTAGACCGCACCTCTGGCAGGGGTTTTTGCCGCATCTGCGGGGGTGACTGCCGCATCTGCGGGGGTTGTTCTGCCGCATCTGCGGGGGTGCCAGAAATGCGGGGGTGCCGCATCTGCGGGGGTTGTTCTGAAATTAGGTAGCGCGTATGGCGCCCATCCGTCCTGTCAGCAGACATGACGCCAGCCTCTTCCAGCCACTTGACGGCCCGATGCACGGCCCGCTCGCTAAAGCACGTCCGCAAGCAGATGGAGGGAATGGAAAGCCAGCACTCACCCTCATCGCTCGCCCGGTCGGCCATAGCAATAAGCACCGCCTTTTGGGTTGGTGGCATCTGTATCGGCCAGTAAGCGTTTAGGAGCTTGTTACTCACCCCTGAGCCACCGTTGCCCGCACATACGGCAGAACATCCCCGTCCGGGTCGTTTTCTTCCCACCGGTCGCCCAACTCCCAAATCAGCAGGGCCAGGGACTTCCCTTTGGCGTCCCTAAGCGCACTCGGCTGCGGAGGGGCGGGCTTGGCGAGCTTTGCCTGCAACAAGGCGTTCATGCCCGCCTCCGGAACACTTCGGTATGCCCGACATGGAAGTGGCCGCAGGACGGGCAGCGGTAGGCGTGGACGGGCTTGCGGTCGCCGTTTCGGCGGTTCTTTGCGCCTACGCGCTTAGCGCAAACATGGGCCTTGATTTCTGACACGTAGCACCGCTTGCCGGAATCTGGGCAGAGCTGCTGATCGCGCTCGCGGAATGAAAGGTTCATGGCTGCACTCCCGTCGCATTGGCGATGGCGGCGGCAAGGTTCTCGATGGCACGCAGATCGGATACGTTCTTTGCATCCCTGTAGAGCTGACGAATAGCTCCAGTTGCGGCTTGAATAAGCCCGTCGAATGCCTCAATGGCTTCATCCATGGCCTCTACCGTTTCGCGCAAGGGGTCGTCGTGCTCAACACCCACAGCCAGCGCATTGCGTGCAACCGCCAGCACATCGACCGCGCTCACGCCGCCACCCCTTCCCGGATGTTCGGGAGGAGTTGTTCGATTACTTCCCAGCTGCCGGCTACGTGGGGAGGGGTGATGGGTTCTAGTTGCTCAGCACGAAACGCGTACTTGCATCCTCCTGGGGATTTGGGCCCTAGCCCGTCAACATCTACGTCATAGCCCTCAAATTCGCCGCTGACTCGGCTGCAGCAAGGAACAAGTCCAGAAATGATTCTCGCCTCTCGCCCCAATGCCTCGTGGGCCTGATAAACCCTGACAATCCGCACCCGCTGCCCCAAATAGAACCTAGCCATGCCCCACCCCACTAATCCCGACCGGCTCGATGCCGTTGTCGTAGGCGATGGGCATCCCGAGGGAATGGGCCAGTCCGGGGTTCTGCCGCTGGAAGGAGGCGATTTCCGCCGGGGTCAGCTCGTACAGGGCCGGCTCACGGACTTCGGGAAGCGCCGTGGCGGGCATCAGGAATACGTTGTCGGTGGTCATGCTGCGATCTCCCACATGGTAGTGACGCGAGGCCCGGCCTGTTGTAGGGATTCGCTCAGGTTCATGGCTTCTTCTCCTTGGGTTTCCGAGATGTGAAAATGGCGGGCCGGTCAACTCAAGTTTCAAGTCAGAACTCCATTCAACCCTGTCTATTCTGGATCTGTGAACCAGTCAGACTTAAATTCCACCACGGAAGGTTCTGCCCTCAGGAAAAATCCTTCCTTAGTCTGGGATTGTAGATCTCGGAGATAGCTTCACAATAGCGCCAGCCCCGCCTCAGTCCAACATCATCCCTGGCCGTGGCGGCCGTTCTCGTGGAGGTGTGCAGCTCTATCCAGAGCCCGGACAGCTAGCAGGGGTGACTAGAGAAATTCCTCAAAAAATACACCGGAGGTGACTCAGCAATCGCCACTCCCATGGGTCGACCAGGGACCCACTGCCGTCGTCCAGGTGATCCGCCGCCATCAGAAGCCTGCCGGAGATCACTGTCCCCTTGGAGGTCCTCGGCCACTGCCCTGCCGACCAACTATTCGCAGAACCGGGATCATTGCCCGCCGCCCGCCCGAGCATCTCCGACTGCTGCTCGTCAACCCGAGATTGGTGCTCCCGAACCCCACATGTCGCCTGTTACCTCCCTGCATGGAGTGGGCCTAGAATCAATTCTTTAATTTAATATTTATATTTGTACCGAGAGTCACGGATCTCGGCTGAAGAGTCTTCCCCACGCCCCGAGCGTAGAGGTACACTCGCCTCTCTCATGGTCTTACTTGCTTAGCTAGTATAAGCTTTAGAAGCCGCTGCATGTGCGTTAGTTAGGTTCCTAGCTAGTTTACTTTAATCACCTCTGTGAGTAAGAGAGCGTGACCCGTCTTGTGACTCGTTCTGAGCACGAGAGTGAGCTGACCACCCCAGACTCAAGCCGATTACTCAACCGTGCCGACTGACACATTTCCCTCGCTGGGGATGACCGTGAGTGAGTGCTTCTTGTTTGGGACATGCTTGCCTCTTCTAGAACCACGTTAGGTGCCGAATCATGGGTATAGTCGCTGGTCGCATCATCTAGAGTCCAAGGTTCGCACAATTCCGTCGAGTCTCATTGTCGTCCCGCATCAAAGTGGTATCAGAGCGGGTTGCGTCTAGGGTCGTCTTTGCCCCAAAAAAAATTCAAAAAAAAAACAAAAAGGTGTTTTGAGTTTAGTCGTCTTGTCTTCGGTTTGCATTGGTCCATCCTCATAGTTCTAGTGAGTCACCCCTTAGCTCTCTTTAGGCCCCTTGTATGCCCACTCGTGGAGGTACTCAGTACCATCGCCCTGACACTATGGGTGAACCCCGAGGTGCCGCCCAGGACTCTGAATGCAACAACTTCTCTACTGTGGAAGTAATCCCACCAGGTGTAGGCCTCCTCTATTATTGCTAACCCAGTTCGATCCCTATTGTTCAATGAAAACTGCGCTGAGGATGGAGGAATGTCTTGGTCATGGCCAAAATTTCGTCCAAAGTGAAATGGATTATAGGGCTACAGCCCTACAGTCTCGCCCTTCCAGAAGACCAGCACACTTGGCTTGATGGACAATGCCTAATCTACCAGCTCTGCCTTTTGAATTGGTTACATGCATGTCACGCCTGATATAGGATGCACATACTCCTCAACTGCTTCAAACTGGCACTATTGAAGCTGATTTACCAACGGGTTGGAATGGGCGGCCAAGCTCCATAAATTTAGGGCACCTGAAGAGTCCATTGGGATCTCGGTCAGTTGTCCCCTGATAGAAAATAGTTGCTCCATCAGTCGGTTCAGCTCAACGCTGGCAAACTCTATCATCCTTGTAAATAAATTTGATGACTGAAGCACCCGAGGACCAAATTCTGGGAATAAAGTGCACACCTAGGCATTAAAAAAGTGTAAAGGACCAACAGTCCATAGATTTCTGGGGAGACGTGAATGGTGAAGGTCTCCCAACATTTTGTAAATTAGACACAATGCTATCGGACAAAGTGATAGCTTCATCCCCTAGGCCATCAAGCATGATGGATAGATGGCTTCAGCTCGTATCACTCTCTCATCGCCTTGAGGGAGAGCGAATGCACACAGTCAGTACGTTAGGTATGTGGCACAATGTGCAACGACATCGATGCCAGGTGGATTTGGGCCTCCGCTCTATCCTTTCTACAATGCGGATGGGAGGTCGACCTTTCGCCAGGCTCGCTTCTTTAGCTTACTTAGAGCCGGTGCCGCCCACAGAAAGTCCTCATACTTCTTCTCCCCCTTGAAGAAATACTGGAGCCAAACACCCATCCTCACCCATTTCTTTTCACCGTGCTTTCAAGCTTGGTAGGAAGGGGCTTCAGAAAGGTCGTGATGCGACAGGCACAGGGCTTGGTATACTTTTATCAGGTATCGATAGGTGAACCCTATCAAATATCACCCCTCTCCATTTGTTTGGTCCTTCAGCCAGTCTGGCCAACAAACTTCTTCATATGGCTTGCCGTCGATTGGAAGGCCACTAAGCTAGGATAGGCTCCAAAAATTTAAGGAGGTCTCTCCCTCTGCTGTATAGAAAGTATTATACTCGGGGCAGATACCAACTGTGACGACCCAGCATCCGGGCTCGGGTAAACCCGAAACCACTTGGATCCTGAGAGGCCTCCCAAGAGCTATAAAGCTCTGAAGGGATAAAAGGAGTGTGCGGAGGTGCATGAGAGTACATTGAACTTCCAGATAAGATAGTAAATAATTACTATATTTGATCGGGATTGCTAAAATAGTAGAAATAAAATTCCATTTTTTATAACAAATAAAACTAATAACTACAACAGCTAATAGAGTCTAGTCCAACTAAAGACAAGTAGAGTCCAACAAAAAAGGAAACGTACCCTCAAGTAGGGGGAAGCCCGACACTGGCAAAGCTGGCAACTAAGAACCACGAACCACACCACCAGACCATGAGGAAGAAGAGCAGCCACACCCAAAAAGTCAGGGGTGAGTCTCATGTCACTAGCTCAGTAAGGGTCCCACAGATCCCCACCAAGAAACCAAAGCAGTAACAGCAGTAATAACAACAAGAGCAACAGCAGTGAGCAAGAGTAACAACACAGAAGGAAAGAGGTAAAGCCGTTCAGAAGAAACCATGACTGCCGATAAAACCTCGACCCTCTACACTACTCCTAATCGGGAAAGTCACAACTTCCCACACACCTGGTAGGGAGTTGCCAGACTAACTCAAGAAAACCCCGATTATATTGCCAGAACACGCCATGCTACAACAGACATGTAGCCTTCACACAACACTAACCAAAACACTGGCGCACACACGACCTCACCGTCGTGTCCGCTACACAAGCCATGGTAAAGACAATCACAGGCTACCAGAAGCACTACATCAACCATGATGAAGAATCGGTCACAAAATCACAAGTCACGTGTCATGTGGCAGAAGCACCTCCTCACTAGAAACAAAGCCAGATGCGTCCACTAACGTCTGACACTACGCCTCAAACATCTCACACTCATCTCGAACACGATGACTGAGACACTATACCAAGTATAAGGAGCAACAGTAACGAGTGACTAGTCAGGGTCACGCCCGCCGGCACTCGTCCAAACGCCCCTGACCACATGTGCACACACAAGCCCAATGCCTTGAGCCAGGCCTCTAGCTAGTTTTCTCCCCCAGTAGGACGCTACTGTAAAGTAAGGGAGCCCACAAAAACTAGCATAAAAATCATCTCTCGGGAACTACCCCCCACCACTCCTAGGCGAGCTGACGCACTGAATTGTCGTCAGGCTACGACTAGTGGAGACTCACTAGACATAGAGCGACGAAGTGAGAGAGAGCCCTATCCGTGCAGCCTGTCTCCTGAGTGCATCACTGTGGACGGAGAGAGAGAGCTTGTATGTACCCACCCTTAGGCCCCAAGAACTGTCACATTAGGGCACCCTAATTGTCAGGAGGTGGTTCCGCAACTACTTTGTCTACGGGTGAGCGACTCTCTTTGACCAGTCCCTTCGAATTGACCCTTAGCAGATCAGCCAACAAATTGGGTCTACACCTTGCTATTTGGTCCCAGGGTTGCATCATTTAGGTCTGAGCTCATGCATGCCACATTAGTCTAGGAACTCATTGGGCCGTCTAGAGCGCAGTTCAACTTTACGACCACCCATGGATCAGGAGAGCGTGAGTGCTATGCTGGCCCAGCTCGAACAACATCTTACGGCCCAAATTGAAGAATCCATAGGCCAATTGCGAGCGGAGCTAGATGAGAGGATCCGAGCCTTAGAGGATCGTGTGAGGAGAGAGGAAGAAATATTGAATGGTCGTGGAGACCCTGTGGTCAATGTTTACGCGCGTGGGGGACTTCCCTTCTGGTTCCTTTTCCCTTGAGGTGGGGACGCACACTCACCTTTTACGGAAGGCCAAGATCGATCGATTTGGCACGCGGGGATTCTGGGGGTATTGAAAGGAGGGTGGAAAGAACGATAGGAATGCACTAGAGGGAGTGGCGTATGGTTAATCGTTATGGAAGACTGAAACAGGGATGGCTGGATGGAATGTGGGCATGCCAGTCAATTTCTCAATGATCACCTACAGAACCAAATGTTTAACTGGGGATGTGCCACCAGGGCACGGCACGTGAGCATGAAATGTTGTGCATCATATGGAGAGGAGGTTCCACATGCACAAGTGTAGACGATTGTGGGGCTCATGTACTGGACATCTTCCCCACTGACCGCAAGTGATTGGTGTTTATTTTACATCGGGTGGAGCCGAACACCTTTGTTTCTATTGCCGAAGAGAGAGTTAGGGACCCTAGGAGCTGCAACGTCTGGAGGGCTTAGTCCGTGCAACAGTGATAGGGCAATAGCAACACAACAGGGATAACTAGGGGCAGAGAGACTGGTTCCAGCGAGGTGGGGGATCCACTCCCTGACTAGATTGCATGACTTATATGCCGTGAAAGGCATTTATGTGGGGGCATGACAGCCCGATTACATGTGCTTGCAAGCCACGGGATAATTCCGTCATTTGTGACGGTCCCCGGGTCATTGCATTATACGAGTGCGCATGCAAGTGACGACTTGGACAAGACACTCTAGACTCAAGACCCTTAGACTTAAGACACCCTTTTTTTGTGGTTTTGGTTTATGCAAAGACTAATGCAAGGACTACCCTAGACTCAATTGGCGCTCTGATACCAATTTGATGCGGGATAGACACGTGCCCTAGGAATCTAGCTCGCGGACATCCCTAGCGAGGGATGCGTGGGACCATGCGCGGTTGAGAAATCGGCAGTGAGTCGGGTAGTCAGCTCTTCTGCGCTCAGATCGAGTCACGGGATGGGTCACTACTCTCTCAGCGGTGATAAAAAATATATGAGCTAGATTAACCTATCACATGCAGTGGCAAAAGAAAGTATACGAGTAAAGCAAAGTGCCTAGGAGGAGGGTGGTAAGTTTACCTCCACGCTCCGGGCGTAGGGACGACGATCCCAGCCAGTTACGGAAACTCCCGGTACAACGGTAAAAGTTAAATTACAATAGTGAATTTTATTACCCACTACACACAGGGAGGTAAAAAGCTACAAGTGGGGCCCGGGAGGACCGACTCTGGGTTGACGGGCTGTAAACTAGATGTGCTCTCAGGGCGAACTCGGCCTACTGGTCTGACTCAATCCTACGCCGACTCAGTCCTGCGCCGACTCGATTTTGACTCAATGGATAGCAAGGTCTGGCTTCCAAAGGGACATCACCTTCCTGAGCTCTTCTGGAGGCGCCGCTTAGCTGGATCGTCGGCGGAACGTCCTTGGTTGACTCCTGGGAGGGGCGATTGCTGAAGTTGACATTTGGTATTTATAAGTGAATTTTTCCCAGACTGTAAAATCAGACCTGCATAGAGAACAAATCTGCGCGCCTCGGCGGTGAGAATTTCTGCGATCAGATCAGGAGGCAGATCGAGGCGAGACCAGTGTCGTTTGAAAGAAGACTCCAAGAGATACAACATATATTTTGTTTAATTCACTCTAGTGAGCAGATTGGAAAAGACAAGCTCTGTAGATTGCTATTTTGTTTCTGGAACTGGTGACAGACACTCAGGATAGACAGAAATCTGCCTGAAGATGATGGTTGACCGGAAATGAAATGATTGTTTCTAGGGCTGAGAAAAATATGGGAGATAGGGGAGGACGTTAGGAACACCCAGTAATTTTTTTGATTTTTTTCAAAAATTCTAAGGGGGTTGGAAAATTCAGGCAATGGGACACTATCTCGTGAATCTACAGAAATGATAGATTGGATGTTACAACAACCCTCTTGGGTAGATTATGAGACCTTTGATAGGCATATTTCTAGACTAGAAACTTGTATGGATGCCTTTGGGGAGCAAGTCTCCAACCTTGGGAATCGGATTGGCACCTCATTTGACCGACTAGACACCTTTATGACCACCATGACTAGTTGGATGGATATTTTTTTCCATGCTCTGGACAGCCTTTCTACCCATATGGACATTCTTATTGCTAGCTATGATGATACCCACGAGGCCTTCCGTACCACCAACCAGACTCTTCTCCACATTAACTGTCAACTGGAACATCAGGACCTCCTTCTGCATTGCTTTGAATGCCACCTTCCTCCAGCTGAGCCTTCTGATGATGATGATGCCCCAGAGAATTCTGCTCCACCTCCTTAGTGGCTGCCCTTCCAGTCTTTTAGTGTCAAATTGGTCTACTTTTCTTATATCCTATCCCTTCTTTTGATGATGCCAAAGGGGGAGAAGTAGTTAGTACATATCTTATGCATGTGTGTCCCTATTTGTATGAATGTTTGCCATTTGACATTTGTGAGCGTCATTTGCATTAGTTTAGTCACTTTGCAGTGTACTTAAGTCTCTTGTATTTTTAATGTAATTTATCAAGTGTCCTTATACCATGTAATGAACTTGAAATGAAATGAATGGAATGCGCTTGGTATTAGACATACTTGTTGGTTCTTGCCTTTCATTTTCTCTCAATTTGGAAAATGTGATTGAATGGTTTGCATTAGTTTGGCTTGATGGCCTATTTGTAAATGGATTGATCACCTTGCGGATTGTTGGTTTTGCCTATCGTCCAATTGGTTCAATGTATATGAAATGGTGTCAGATGAAGGACATGTCAACCCATCTGAAATCCTTCACTATGTGTGAGTGTAAACTCTGCCAAGTACAAGAGCCATGTGGAAGCTTGCACAGATGTAATGGGTTGATTTCAAGGTTCCAAATTAGCTTAAAGGCACGCCAATGCACTTAATGATCTAGAGTTTTGTCATCATCAAAAAGGAGGAGATTGTTGAGTCTCTCCAGGTGATTTTGATGATAACAAAATCTCAGACTTGGTTTCTCTCTCGTGCCATGCATAACTGCTCAAGAGTGAGCATTGAATGCGATTAAGGCCAATTTTTGTTATGTCAAATGCTCAAAATGTTTAAAGCTTTCAAAATGCATAAACTGAGCTAAATGAACCCCAAATGAATGTTAAAGTTATTCAAACCCGAGGTGCGACCCACCGTCTCGCGATCGGGATCGCGCTAGGGAAGGCCAGCTCCCCTCGCCCAAGCTCGGGTAGGGAGTGCGGGGACTTATGGAGGCCTTGGTTTAGGAATTTTCGGTCTAAAGAGACGGAATGCCCAATGGATGGTCCTTCCTTAACCAAGAGAGGGATATGGCTTCTAGAAGTGTAGGGAGAGAGGGTCTCCCAAGCCAATGGAAGTTCTAACACAAAATGCCAATGTAAAAAAATATAGAAAGAGAACACACAAAACCAAAAATAAATGCTAAGGGTGTGAACAGTGATGTGCAATATCTACATAGAACAGTGGTAGGTGACGTCACAAAACAATGGCAAGTAGTAGTGGCAGAATATGATATCCAAGTGAGATGCAATGGGAAATGCAAATGCAATAAATACAGTAGGATATGCAAACTAGATGCACTAGCAAGTGGATATGCAAATGATAACGGGGATCACAGGAAAATGCAATCACTATAACAGGAAGTGCAACAACGAGCTACATGCAACAGACGAATGGACATGTAACAGGGGTGATAGGAACAGTAGCAATACAGCTAGAGATGATGAATGTTAATGCAAAAAGGTGAGGGAATGAATGTTTTGTTCAAGATAAAGAATGATGCTAATATGATGCTAATGCAAAAGGTGTAAATGACCGAGAATGAGAAGAGCAGAATAACCCAATTATGCTAATGCAAAAAGGGTGCAAGTGAAGTGAAAGGAGCATGTGACAAAAAATGTGAAGAATAAAATGATGCAAATATAAAAGTTAACAGAATGGGTGCATAGGTTTAAAAGAATGATGACACACACACAGAGTACGTACCATTGCACAAAGTAGTGATGAAAAGTGAATGACAGAATGGGGTTTGGAACAATTTAATAAGATCTCAGGAAGTCAACATAATGTTACCATAATACCCAACAAATGCGTAGAGGGAATGAATATACTATGGGCAGGGAATACAAATGGATGCATGACAAAGAGTGGTAGCAAACAACCATAGAATTAGCGTATGGCCATGTGGGCGCTAATTAAATTAGCATCCACAAGTGTAGTCACAGATTCTTTGTTTATTATTATTTTTTTAACGAGGGATAGGAATGAGCGTCCAGGACTGGGCGTAAAATGCAATGTGCGTCCAATCCCCTAGACGTAATTTTTTTTTAATTTTTTTTAATTTTTTTCAACAGAGTAACATAAGTGGAATTTTAGCTCTGTTCCGCTGCCTACAGACAGACCTGAACGCATAGGGGTTTAATCCAAAATTTACCCCAGCTTCCACAGAGCTCGATTATGGCTCATCTTCCACAGGCGTCCCTGGGACATTTTTGCCAGCGCCCACGCCAAATTTTGTGAACAACGGACGGCTAGAAGGCCACGTCCCATCCCCCTTTTCATACTACTCCCCTGGTGCCAGCAGACCAGGCAGATTGCACAGGGGTCCACTTTCGGTGTCGTCCCAGCTTCCTCGACGCTCCGTTGCGGCTCTCCTTCTCCAGGCGTTGCAAGGACATCCTGCCTACATCCACGGCAATTTTTATGACCAGAGGATGCCCAGAAGTCTGCCTACTAGGGCCATCTTGCGCTGGCTGCCTGCACTTGCACAGGTCGGCCAGATTTTTGACCTCCGACTCGCAGAAGCTACAAGGACCCAAGCTGGAACCCCCAACTACTATCCTCACCGGGAGCAGTCACCTTCCCATGTGGTTCTCTATCGCTTTGAGCCGTCGCACTTATCTTTTGACCACCATGAGTGTGGAGGTGGTTGGGATGGATAGGATGATGGAGGCATATGCAGATCGTCTGGACTTTGGTCCGATCTACACCACCCTTCAGGCAGGATTGTCCCGAGAGTATACCGATTACATGTCGTAGGATGGTTATCTTTTTCTGGGGAGTAACTTGTGTGTTCCGCGGACTTCAATTTGAGACTTCCTCACTTGGGAAATGCAAGCGGGAGGTCTAGCCGGCCACTTCGGTCGAAATAAGACCATCGAGGTAGTCGAGCATCGATTTTGTTGGCCTAGTTTAAAATGCGATGTTGCTCGCATTGTGGCCCAGTGGCACAATTGCACTGTGGCCAAGATGAGGAAGCATGTTTCTGGCCCCTATACTCCTCTTCCTATGCCCGATAGGCCACGGCAGGACATTAGCATGCATTTTATTTTGGGGATGCCATGGACCACCCGCAGGCATGATTCCATCTTTGTGGTGGTTGATAGATTTTCTAAGATTGCCCTCTTCATTCCTTGCTCTAAGACTTCAGATGCCTCTAGGGTTGCTCGTTTATTCTTCTCTAGTATAGTGAGTCGATTCGAACTTCCTAAGTCTATTGTGTCAAATCGAGATGTGCGGTTCACTAGCTACTTGTGGATGATCCTATGGCACTTGATAGGCACTCAGCTCAAATTCTCCACAGCTTACTATCCCTAGACTGACGGGCAGACTTTCGACCAGCCCGTTAGCCTGAGGGTGGGCGACCGAAGTGAAGTGATTGCGGATGCTTAGGTCGGCACATCTGTCTGGGAAATAATGAGAATCAAATTACCGACCGTTATCACTCACTATCACCCGGGGGATGCAGTAATGACAAATGATCGACTTCCAGACGAAACTCCACATGACTGTCTCGGTGATCCTCCTTGTGGCTTCGGCTTCGATCCACTTGGTGAAGTAGTCGATGGTGATGATGATAAACTTTTTCTGGGCCTGAGTCGTAGGGAACGGCCCAAGGATGTCGATCCCCCACCGAGCGAAAGGATAAGGCTCGGAAAGGGTGACAAGCTCTATTGCCGGTTGGTGGACCAAGTGGTCAAATTGCTGGCATCGGTCACACTGCTTTACGTAGGCCGAGCAGTCGTGCTGTAGAGTGGGCCACCAGTAACCCTGCCAGAGCAACATCCTAGCGAGCGACCTTCCTCCTTGGTGTGCCCCACATAAGTCTTTGTGGACCTCTTGAATCACTCGCCTGGGTTCGTCGGTACTGATGCTTTTTAGAAGAGGACCGGAGAGGGATCTGCGGTATAGGGTGCCATCCAATATGACGAATCGCCGAGCTTGATATTTCAATCTTCGGGCCTCCTGAGGGTTGGGGGGCTCTTGAGATTCTCAGATCCACGACAGATAGGGGGTACACCAATCGCTCGGAGAGGCCAAGTCAATAGCCATGAGCTCTGAATCGATACTCGATCGCTCGAGCTCTTCGAGAAGGACCGAGCAAGTACCCTTGGGGTCAAGAGAGAAAGCTAGTCAAGAGAGGCGTCCGCTCGGGAATTTTCCTCCCGAGCTATTCGGACTACCTTGAATTCCTCGAACTGTTGCGCTATAGTCTTGACTAACCAAAGGTATTTGACCATCGGTTCTTCTCGAGCCTCGTAGTCACCGCTGACTTGGCTGGCGACCAGTCGGGAGTCAGGGTGAATCTTGACTCGCTCAGCCCCCAATCACCGGGCCATGCGGGCTTCCGAGATAAGGGCTTCATACTCAGAGGTGGTGTTTGATGCTTGGAAGTTGAATTTTAAGCTGTACTACAGCTCTGCTCCTTCAGGGGACTTCAAGAGGATGTCGGCACCGCTCCTGGACAAATTGAAGGATTCATCGATGAATAATTCCTAGGTTGGCTCGGGCTCGGATGGAAATTTCTCTACGGTCGGGATGGTGCTCTCTGCGATGAAGTCGGCGAGTCTAATCCATAGGAACTCATAGTGTCGGGTTAGCAATTCTAGTAGCCGAGTCGTTGCTGGTCGAGTCGGGTCCATTTTATGTAGAGTCGGTTTCCTCGTGTCTGTCCCACATCACAAGCCCACGGTGACCACACGTAAGCTGGGTACTCCACAGTCGGGGGCTCTCTCACTACTAGCGGAGTAGTTCTACGGATTATGAATGAACAAGTACTGAAATAAGAGCAAGGGATTAGAGCTTACCTGGTCGATTTGAAGAAACCGACCCCATTCAGAGATGAAGGCGAGCGGGGAAGTGTGGGTTCCCCACACACCACGTCGGTGAAGCTTCTCCCTATTTAATAACTTACATTCACTACTCCTCACGCAAGAGGGTTGGACAAGGGGTGGGGATTGTGGATTACAAAAAACACTACCTCCACGCAGGGAGGGGCGCTAAGCCGGCCAAGCGGAGTGGGGGAAGATAATGAATGAGGGTGCCGATTGGCTATTCTGTCGATTCAGCCCGCTTCTGGAACTGCCTTATAGGTGGTCACTGTTGATGCCGCCACGGGCTATTTCGGACTTGGAAGCCGCCGAAACTAGTGCCAATTCTTCGCTGACTGACCCAGGAATGCTCCTGAATTTTTGTGGGATCTCCCAATGTCGTCGCTAGTTGGGGTAGGCTCGGGAACTGGGTCGCTCTGTTCTGACTTGGACTGATCTCAGAATGCAGTAGTAGGTAGAGGAAGTCGCCACGAACACTCTCGAAGTCAAAACAGTGCGGTACCAAGACGGATGTGATTGTGGATGAATCTTCTTCGAGCTCCAACCAGGAAGGCCACTAGGGGAGGTCGGAGTAGGGAGAAAGAGGACATAGAGTGGAGGAGTATCTGTGCTGACTCTGAAGGGACTGACCTACGCACTTGGGGGAGATTAATTGGAACGGGAAGCTCCGAGCTCCAAACGATGCTCCGCTGGCTGAGTTGGACAGAGGACTGGTATTAGTTCATCCCAGTCAAATGGCGCACTAAGGAGAGCTGGGGTGATGATGCAGGATCTTCTGCACTAGGGTTCTGATCTCCCCTCGGATGCCAGATGCGTGATCTGACGAAAATGATCCTCTAGGACAGCCCCGAACTCGGATTAAGGTGGGATCACCTCGCCTATGAAGCTGACTTGAAGAGATTTAAATCACTATAAGGTAGTCCTCTAGGAACTCCAGGCTCTAGTGGTGGACAGTGCTGCAACAGGCAGGGACATTTGTTATCTCCATGAGACGTGCGAACATCTCAGAGATATTTTCCTCATCCTTCATCCGAAACAGCTCGTAATCAGGGATCAGCATATTCGCCTTCGTCTCCTTCACTTCTGTGGTACCTTTATAGATAAGCTTGAGCTTGTCCCACATTTCCTTTGCGCTGCTGCACATGGAGACATGAGCATACTCGTTAGGGTGAATAGCGCATTGGATAATATTTAAAGCATTAAAGTTCACAGTGGCTTTCTTAATGCTATCATCATCCCACATATCATCATCAGGATGTAAAACATACGGACCATTCCTAACGACAGTCCATATTTCATGACTTTGAGCACGTAAAAACACGGTCATCCTATTCTTCCATTAAGGATACTTACTACCATCAAAGAAAGGTGGCCTACAAATAGAATGCCCTTCAGGCATCAACCCCTTGTTGAGGTTGTTGGCCATCCTAACAAATCTCTCTTAAACCGCTAGGTTTCTAAATGAAGACAGAGTCGAGGCTCTGATACCAATTGTTGGCCCAGGTTAGGATGCAATCGAGAGGGGGGTGAATTGATTGCCCACCCTTACCGAGAAATTTAAACAAAAATTAATTTGGAGCACAGGGATGGTAAATTAAGCACTAAGTTACGCTTGATTAAGATGCACAATTCAACTACATACAAGCACTTACAACTTTCAATGCATGATGATATCACTCGGATAGTGATGATCTAATGGTCTATTAATGAAACTCTCATCTCACCAAATCACACTCGTATGAACGGATAATGTAGACAACCAATCACATACAGCAAACCACGGCATGGTGATTTTTTAGGTGGTTTGGACGCACCAAGTGCCGTCCTATGTCCACCCCTCTCACCTCGAGAGGATTTCACTAACAACGCTGCACGACGACAGCAACCACCACACACGGGCAAGACGGCACACACACGGTTCTCGCCCGACGATGAGAAACCCCACACATACTCGGAGCATGCTCTGAAAACGTCTAAACAAGAGTAGAATAGGAAAATACGAAGCCCAATTCTAAGAACAACAATCTAAGCACAATAGAACTCAAGAAGATGATAAACAAGATGATTCTCCCCTAATCTTTCAACTAAAATCGGAGATGAAATGAATGGTGCTTGAAGATGAACACAAGAGAAGAAGATCAGCCCTCTTTATTGAAGATTGCCCAAGCCTGGAGATGGTGGAAGTGGGGTCGCCTTCTTTCTAGCTTCAAGGTTGGGGTCGAGTGAAGCAAGGTTGGTCACTGGGTTCTTCCTCCAAGAGCAGCACTGTTCCTCTCCTCCTTCCTGCAAAAAATAGAACACTTAGCCTCCAAGAAAGATGTATTTTCAGACTTGAGAAGAGGGCTATATATTGTGAGCAGAAAATAACACATATGACTTAATAGCCCATGCCAAACCCATCTCACATCACACCCAATACACTATGGATGCCCTAAGGCTAATAGGGTCATCAACCAAGCAAATCCTTTCAGTTGACTGTACTTTTATTTGGACATGCGATGTATGAGACCTTATAGTAGTTTAGTTATTTATTTAATTTCTGCATTATTATTCAATTGTTTATTGTGCTATCTCTGTAGTTACTTTAGCTTCTTACACACCCTCACACCATGCTTTTTTTCCTTCCGAGCCTTCGGGCTCATGGGAGGAGGGCCGAGGTTCGAGTCACGCTAGTTCCTTTCCGGTACTCGGATCCAGGGTCACCACAGCTGTTATCAGAGCAAGGTTGTGGGGTATAAGGATCTGGAATGGCTGTAGTGGTCCAGAAGGTCCATGAATGTCCTGTATAGTAGGCAACTAGCTTAGGGTCCGTGTGTTTTATTAATTTACTATTACTTCCCTTGATGTCAGGTGTGTTATGGCACCGCGGAGGAGGACTCGTTCCTAGCAGGGAGAGTCGAGCAGTGGTCCAGAGGAGCCGAGCAATGCCACGCCTCCAGAGAGTGCAGCTAGAGGTGCGCGAGCTCCAGGAATGGATGATTTCTTCCGAGGCATGTTTGACTATGTCTTCCAGCAGCGACAGCAGGTAGACCAACAGTAGAGAGGTGATACTGGTGAGGGTTCGTCGTCTCCAGGTTGTCCTGGTCGGGTGCTAAAGGAGTTCTTGCAGTTTCAACCGCCTTCTTTCAGTGGACAGCTAGATCCAGAGGTGGCCAAAGAGTGGCTGGATGATTTGCAGAGGATCTTTAGTGTGATGGAGTGTGCTGAGTTAGAGCTGGTGGTGTTGGCTACGCATCGATTGCAGGGTTTAGCCCGGTCTTGGTGGACATCAGAGTGGGAGGCAGCATTCCAGTCTCATCCCCTTCGGCAGATCACATGGTAGGAGTTCATCATGACATTCGAGCGTGTCTTCTATCCGTCTTTCTTCAGGACGCAAAGGCTGCGTGAGTTCATGGAGTTGACCTAGGGTGACATGTCAGTGATACAGTACCGCACCAGGTTTGTCGAGTTGGGCCGTTATACGTCTCACATCATGGCGGATGAGGAAGTGAAGACCAATCAGTTCATTGGTGGTTTGAGGTCAGAGTTGAGGCATCCTCTTCTTGCATCAGGTCCGGCTAACCTGGATGTAGCTTGAAAGGTAGCAGCGGCGCTGGAGAGAGATTTGCAGAAGGTTCGAGGGTAGGGCAGTGTGGGACAGGTGCAGGCAGGTTTTGGTCAGTCGATGGAGGTACCACAGTGTTATAGTACTATCCAGCTCTCAGCAGGTGGTTCCATGGCAGTGCAGTATGTGGCTCCTGTGCCAGAGTCATCGTCCTTTAGCTCGAAGCTCAAGAAGCTGCTCAAGGAAGCTGGTTTTGGCAAGAGGTGACGAAGTCGCAAGGAGCCACAGTAGGAGTCGATGGGCAGTGTCCAGCAGCCCGTGGCTATTCAGCATCAGGGTTCCGTGAGTGGTGCTCGGGGTGGGTGTCCCAGGTGCGGTGGTTCTCATCTAGGCAGGCAGTGTTCAGAGCCCATGATTTACTTTAGGTGTGACCAGCCAGGGCACATGGCATGCGACTATCCGTAGCGACCGAGTCAGTCGCCCGGGTTCCAGCAGCAGCAGTAGTTTCAGACCTAGCAGATGCCAGCACAGCCGTAGTAGTATTAGTGATAGGAGCAGTTTCCTCAGTTGTCTCGATCAGCTACTGTAGGGAGGTAGAGATCCTGAGGCAGAGTGACCCACATGACCAGAGCGGAGGTTGAGGCGTCACAGTTGGTGGAAGGTACTCTTTCGATTTTGGGCTGTGCGGCTCGTGTTTTGTTCGATTCAGGTGCTTCTCATTCATTCATTTCGGAGGATTTTACTCAGAGTGTGGAGGACTCGGTGACCGAGGTGTCCTATGATATGGCGGTGGAGTTACCTACTGGCGATTTCGTGCACATTCCGTATTATTTCGAGAAGGCGCCAGTGTGGGTGGAAGGGCGGAACTTGCCGGCCAGGCTCTACGCGTTACCGCTTCAGGACTTTGATGTCATCTTGGGCATAGTGTTGGAAAGAGGACATCGAAGAAGGGGTCGGAGGAGGAGAACCACATATTTGAAAGATCAGCTGGTGAAGAAGGCGACCACATGGTCAAAAAATCAATTGGCGGGCAGTGCCCGCATGGACATGTCACAATCAAGAATACAATTGGCCTTTCGGCCATCAAAGGATCAACCATAACGGGAGGCGAACAGGGAATAAAATTCAGCCATCAAAAAATAGAAATTAGGTGGGAAGGAGACAAAGTGGCAAGAGAGCTCCCCTCTTCCCGTAGGCATTGGGCCGGCTTCCCATGTGAATGCTTCACAACTCGCACCTCAGGTTTTCTCGAACTCTCTTTCTCATCAAACATCCTGGTAAAAACCTCTGAACAATCAACAGCATCATCAACCAGCCCCTTCAGCACCAAAGGCGGTCCGGATATTGCACAAGCAGCACTTCCTTTCTGGTCCTGGCACGACGACGTCTTTAAAGTACCGGGCTATAGCGGCCCCTTCACAAAGTGTTGACGGTAATCCCACGTCAACGGCCCGAAGTCTCCTAATACTAACAATGACGACTCCTGGTATCCTAAGCCTCTTCTGCTCATTTTTTTTCCCCTTAGGATAGGCCTAGTCCGCCCCTGCAATTGAGCGCCGAGACTCATGCCCGACTGGTAGCCTAACTTCAGTATCATGTGCCAGCCCTTGGAATCTCTTATCTTGGACTTGACCTTGATGTTAACTGGTGTAGTGGCGGGCTTGCGTGACGCATATGTCCATAGAAAGTTCAAGTCCATTATAGAAAGGACCAGCTTATTGCTTGGCCAGAGGGTTGGCAGTATTTTATCAGAAATAACTTTAACAGATTGCACTGTGGATATGCTTTTTACCTTGACCACCCGCCCTTGGAATGGAAATTTGAGGCATTAGTGAGCGGTCGATGGTACGGCATGAAGACTGTCAATCCACGGACAGCCTAGGATGGCCTTAAACATTGGATCAATGTCCAATACATAAATTCCACGGCCATTGTGAGAGGCCCGAGCTCGACCTAAATAGTTACCACCCTGTGGCATGATCTCCTGGAGTTATCATAAGCAGCGATAGTCGTCGGAGTTGGCCTTAACATATCTTCAGAAATGTTGTAGGCACGAAGAGTGCTCAAGGGACAAACATTTATCGAAGCTCTTGTGTCCACTAGAGCTACATTGACAGCCACTTTATTTATAGTGATTGAAATACAAAGTGGCATCAGGCGGCCATTCCCTATGGCTCAGGCCCAGAAGAAGTTCGTCATCGTCGCCATCGACTACTTTACAAAGTGGATTGAAGCTGAGGCCACTGCCAGGATCACTGAATCGATCGTTTGGAGTTTCATGTGGAAGTCGATCATTTGTCGTTTTGGTATCCCCCGAGTGATTGTGAGCAATAACGGTCGACAATTTGATTCTCACTACTTTAGAGACAGATGTGCCGACCTCAATATTCACAATCACTTCACTTCGGTGGCCCACCCTTAGGCCAATAGGCTGGTTGAAAATGCCAATAGGGTTATATTAAAAGGCATAAAAACTAGGCTCAGCAAGGCCAACGGCAGCTGGCTAGAGGAATTACCAAGCGTACTATGGTCACGTCGAACTACTCCAAGAACGGCCACCGGTGAAACCCCCTTTCAACTGGTGTTTGGCACTGAAGCTGTAATCCCGCTGGAGATCGGCAACCCCTCTCTCCGACTCACCAACTTCTCGCCTGAGGTGAACGAGCAAAAATTGCTGGAGAACCTTGATCTGGCGAGCGAGATCCGAGAGATTGCAAGCATCCGAGCCGCGGAATACCAGCGGTGCCTCACCCAGTACTACAATGCCAAAGTCTGAGATAGACACTTCCAGCTAGGAGACTTCATCCTAAGAAAAGTCGAAGCCTCTCGACCACTGGAAGCAGTGGGCAAGCTAGCCACTAACTAGGAAGGCCCCTACCGAGTGGTCGAGATGCTCGGGAAAGGGGCGTACCTACTGGCCACCATGGAAGGAACGCCCATCCCTCGGACATGGAACGCGACAACACTACGTAAATTTTATTTTTTAGCCTCTCTCCAAAATCACACATGTAAGTAATATAGAGCAAAAGTAAGTCCTCTTTTTCTTATTAATACTTCTTTGATACATTGGATGGGCCAAGGCCATTACAGTATAGATCAAAAGAAAAAATGAAAAGTACATTATCCACTGGTACAACCTGTTTGCTCGATCTTACTCGGTGCAAACTTGGCGGGTACTCCTAAGGCGGGCCACTAACTCTACCCAGTGTAGAAACTGGCTCAAAAAATGGGTTGACTGACCTGGTTTTGCTCTGGAACTTCAGAGGGACAAGTGTCAGAAAAAGCATAGAAGAAGAGGAGAGAATGCCCGGATGCCACCCCAAACAAGAGAGGGCCTCCTCTGCCAACTCTTTGGAAGAACCCCCTCCAATGGAATATGATAAAAAAGAGAATGGGCTCCAGGGTCCAGTCTGATACCCATATTCTAACATCCCAATCCCGTATCTAGCATCCAATATCCAGCCTCTAAGGGCCAGTTCCAGTACTCGGTCCCCAACATCCAACTTCAGCTCCAGTTCCAGTACCCAGTCTCCAAGACTCAGTTCCAGCACCCAGTCGCCAGTGTCCAGTGCCAGCTACAGTATCTAGTCTCAATGTCCAGTCTTTGCTAAATAGCTCCAGCCTCAGGCTTCAACAGCCAGTTCCATCATCCGGTTCCTAGAATCTGGCTTCGGCTTCAGTCGCCAGAATCCAATCCCAGCATCCTGTTCCAATTCTAGTCTCTGATTCCCAGTCCCCTGGGTCCAGTCTCCAGTATCTAGTCCTCAATCTCCAGCTTCTAGCACCCAGCTTCCAGTACTCTGTCCCGAGTCTCTAAGTCTACTACCCAACATCCAGCCCCAGCCCCTAGTCTCGGTACCCAGTACTCAATCTCAGTCGTAGGTCCCAGTATCCAATTCCAGTTCCCATTTCCCAGCATCCCATTTTCGATTTCCCATCTCTAATTCCAGTTTCCAATAATGGGCCAGCACGCCTCCAGTCCCGGCTCCGAATACCCAAATCCTAATTTCCCATCCCAGCATCCAATGTCCAATTTCTAGTTTCCAGTCTCGAGTCCCAGTTTCCAATCTCCAGAGCCAGAATCCCATTCCCAGTCGTAGCGTTCAGTCCCAATACCCAGTAGCCAGATACCAGTCTCCAGTCCGAATGTCTAGCCCCAATATCCAGCTCCCAATCTCCAGTTTCTAGTCCCAATGTCTAGTCTCCCATCCTAACATCTGATACCTAGCCTCCAGTTCCACCTCTCAGTCCCAACACCCAGTCGCCAGTCCCAGCATGTAGTATCCAGATCCCAATCTCCAGTCCCAGTGTCCAATTTTTGGCCTCCAAGTTCCCCATCTCCAGTTTCAATGCCTAATTACCAGTCCTAGTATCTACTATCCAAATCTCAACCTCTAATTCAAGTATCTAGTTTTTGGTCTCCAGCTCTTAATTCCTAGCCCCAGTATCTAGTCTCTAGTCCCAGTATCCAGCCTCCAAATCCCAGCCTTCGGTACCAACATCCAGCTCCTAGCCTCTGGTTCCCAGTTCCCAGCCTCAGTACTCAACCTCCAATATGATGGGGACATCACTTACCCCCTCCACGTTTTGAAGCCCGGATGGATCGTCATCAAGTGCCATCATGATCTTCCCTTGGAAATACGATTCGCAACAGGTCAGGCGGACCTTCACAAGCCCCTCCCCCAGAGCAGGAAGCTTCCTCAACTCTGAGGGGGGAGAGGCCTGGAGCGCGTTGCCCGTTCCAGGAGGCTGAAGCCCCCGAGGGGCGCCAGGGCAACCTCCGGGCCCGCCCCCGTAGCCCCTCTGCCCAGCGACATCCGGAGTTGTCCTCTGGCTGCGAGACTTGGAGAGACATTTCGCAAAGCAGGAGCACACCCTTCGCGCTCTACAGAAGACTTCTCCTGGGGAGGATGAGGAGAAATCTCCACTCTCCGACCACATCTTGAAGGTAGAGATCTCCCCCAGTATCTCCCTCCCGACCTTCAAATCGTACGATGGCCAGGGCGACCCAGCCGATCACTTCGATAGTTCGACGCCCTGATGACTCTTCACAGGGCATCCGACACCATTAAGTGTTGAGCGTTCGTGACCACCCTGGTCCAGGGTGCTCAGGCATGGTTCCGAGCCCTCGCCCCCGGAGCCATCCGGGACTTCAAGCAGTTTGGGTGAGTGTTCAAAGAGAGTTTCGCGGGTAATGGCCCCCCCAAGTCAGTGGCGGGGTTGTTGGCTCTCAAACATGAACAAGGGGAGAGGCTCCGGGCTTATATAAACCTATTCAAATTGGAAGCCCTAAGAATTGCCCGCCTGGGTGTAGCCTCGGCCATAACCGCCCTAATCGGGGGCACCCGCGATGAGAACCTCCACCGCAAACTCGTCCTCCACCCTCCCTCGACCCTCGCCGAGCTAGTGACCCTGGCTCTACGACACGCTAAGTGCGAAGAGGTCCTCAGCGCGTGTTGAGGCGCAACCGGCTCGGGTCGGGAGGGGGACAAGAAACGGGCATCTGAGTCAAGCTCGGGCCAAGGGAAAAGGTGGAATCGATACCGAGAGCCCAAGGAGCCATCTCAGAGCTACGAGCGGTACACTCCCTTAACCGCTCTGGTGTACGAGATTTACGAAGACATTAAAGGCTCGGGTCTCCTCCGCCAGCCCGAGCCTATGAAGGCAATGCACTGCAATCGTAACAAGCACTGCCTGTTCCATAGTGACCACGGGCACCACACAGGCGATTGCCACCAGCTCCAGGATGAGCTCGAGCACCTCGTTTGCCAGGGACACCTATCCCGATACGTGTCCGAGCACAAGGAAGACCGAGGGGTCCCAGAGAAGATCGACAATGCCCCCCGCGGGGTCCACATTAACGTCATGTGAAGACTCAAGGGGGAGTCTCCAGACTGTCTCCGAGCCAAATGGAAGCTGTCGTGGCTCGCGTGGTGCTCCGTGTCCGGTACCGGTGGCTCACTGACCCGGACCGCTCATGTGCTCAGGTGTCCACACCACCTGCACATAGAAGTTGTGTCCCGGGTAGGACTATGTGTGCCTTGGCATGCTACATCATTCGGCAATGTTAGTGAGTTAGGCCATCTCACATGTGTCACACGCACTTCAAGCTCGATGCATGGTTGGTCCACATTCGGGTGTGCCGACCTTCCCTTATCCATCGTCATCAACAAAATTAGTCTTGTGCATGATAGGTACCAACATGGATGTCTAGGTCCCCCAACGTTTGCCACACTCTTGCATGATAGAACCACCTTTGGATGCCCCGATCCTCCAATAGTCGATAGGGAACCTATGCATGATGGGGCCACATTTGGATGCCCTGACCCTCCCATGTCCATCAAAGTCATTGATAAGCCAATACATGATAGGCCCATGTTTGGTTGCCCCGGTCCACCCATAGACATCATGTGTCTCAATCCCATGCCACATTTGCATTTCATACGCTGCAAGCACTTTGGAAAGGTCATCAAAAGCTCGAAAAGGTAGGTCAGTTCCCTTGAGCGCCCCCAAGAGTTCCATGAGGGTGACTCTGGGATGGTGAGGATTAAGAGGCCCTTCTCGGAAGCGTCCTCAACCATGAGAGTCTGAGGTAGCACACCCTTCAAGGTCTCGAGAAGTAATGATAATCGCGAGTGGGATCCTCCCATGGACCGTAAGATTACCACTATTGGCAGCACGGCAGACCCCGTGCCCTACACGGGCCCAGCGATGGTACATAGCAAGGTCATTGAGCCTTATCCCCACCTTGCAAGTGAACCTAACCATGAGGCATCCACAAATTCCGCTTTGAGTGCCCGGCGTGAGCAATATGAGATGATACTGGATGAAGATAGTACCCTTACCAGGGGAGGGCATGGGATTGCTATCTCATTGGGCTGAAGGACCGACCTCCATTGGAGACCCTACTTTAGTTCAGCTTAGGACTGGCAGATCAGCATTCATGGCAGTACACCTTTACTCGACGGAGTTGAGTTCTTTGCACCTCGGGGGTATGATAGGGACATCTTCCCCAATTGCCTCTTGCTCCAGGCTCGGATGATCATCGGCATCAAGAATTTGAGTTCATCAACTTTTTCTAATCACATTATGTATCTTTTCTTTCCTCTTCCCATCCTTTGAAGCTACAGTCCTATTAGAGGAGGTAGAGACCTACCTATCCCTTCCTAAGACCAAAGTGAGGGATGAAGACTTAGTGTGCCATACGGTTGAGCCCATAGACCCATCACTCATTCTAGGGGATTTCATACACAACCCAAAGGATGTCAGGACCATGACTAGCCCACGCCATATCCATTTGACACCGATGGCTCAATGGATAATCGCTTATTGCAAGAACAAGAGTGGTAGATTTGAAGCCATAGCCAAGGCCACATCAGTTTGCTTGTGCAGGGTCTTCATTTTTTCTCCACCACCGACCACCTCCTAGATATCCAAAACCTTAGCATCATTAGTGGGTTGTGGCGGGGATTATCTATTTCTCAAGTGGTCCTTTCATACCTTTATGGAGGGCTTAGCTTAACTTGCCTAGGAGGACCTCTCTTCGGCTCAATGATCGCCCTTGAGTGTTGGATGGGAGTGAGGATTCAGTTCTTACCCAAGGAGGATTTAACTTCAGCTAGCCGGATCTTTGGGAGCCACCCTTTGTTCTTTATTGGAGGTGCATTTGGGTTCTCTTCACAGGTTAAGTGTTGGACGGCAGATAAGAAGACACAGGGTGATTGGCGCCTTTACCTCAACACATTGTCAATAGAGAAGTTCACGATGTGACTAAGAGTTCTCTGGAGCACTACTCTTAGAATACCACGACGACCAGGCCTAGATCTACAGCTAGTGGGGGACACTACCATGGCGATCTACAACCCACACTGATGCTATCTTCAGATCGGACTACCCCGTACCATCGTTCCTGCACTTTCACACTTCCTTCCCCTTCAAGCTAGGAAGATGGGGACCGAGGAGGACGAGAGGGCAGTTGGAGTGCTCTGACCATGTGGGAGGTCAGCAAGGTGTGCCCTTGGCAAGAAGAAGTGGAGGAAGACGACGAAGAATGTTGTGCCTATGTGAAAGAACTACGCAAGATCCGGCCTTGCGCAAACAAAGCAATGAATGTAATTTGAGTTTTATTCTTGATATAATCAAAATTATCAACCAATGGATGTACAATGATTTCAGTTGAATGAAATAAGAGTGTTAATTCTTAAAGATATGGAATTGATGGCTTGATTGAGATCCACTTACTTAAAAAAATAGAGTTTTTGACTGACATGATGGCCCAATATAGGGCCGCCAGAACGCTCTAACGGTTCCACGATAAGGCGCCAGAAGAAGGGACTCAGGTATGGCTAGTCTGATTCTAAGGGCCGACCCAGTGCCGAGGGCACGGGTAGTCACTCACTCCCACGGTGGTCACTCGAAAGTACGGGACTTGCGAGATCGGGCACTCTCTCTCACCGGCCAACGTAGCTAAGAGCTAATATTGATTGAAAAGTATTGAAATAAGAGCAAGGGAAGAATGCTTACGACCAGTTTGAAGAAACCGGTCCCAACCGATTTGAAGAAATCGGTCCCGACCGGAGACGTGGGCGAATGAGGAAGCGTGGGATTTACCCCACGCCGCGACAAGGAAGCTTCAACCTACTCAAATGTTTACACCACTATACCTTACACAGGAGGGGGATCTTGGGGTGGGGGTTAATTGATTACAATCAAAACTACCTCCATGCAGGGAGGGGCCTTTATCCGGCCAAGTGGGGAGGGGAAGAAGTAGGCTAGAAGCTTCAAAGATTGTCGGAGTCGATTCTGTCCCTTCTTAGGAACAGAGGAAAGACAGTCGGTGTCGACGCCGCTGTGACCACTCCCGAACTCGGATTTTGGCGAAACCAGAGGCCAACTCCTCGTAATTGGGCCAGGGTCTTGACTGATTTTTCTGGAATTCTGAAGTTGTCAGGGCCAGTCGGGGAAGAGCCACGAATAGGGTCTCTACTTCCTAGTTCTGACTACTATAGAGCCACAACAGCAGGAAGCTGAGGCCACCACGGACACTCCCGGACTCAGAATCTAGCATGGCAAGAAGCGTTGGAACTGTTGATGAGTCGCCATCGAGACGAGATCTGTGAGGATGCTAGCTGATGTCATGGTAGGCCGGGGAAATTGAAAGAGTGATAGGATGTCTGTTCAGTCCAAGAGGGGACAGAACAGTGCACCCTGGGGAGAAAATTAAGAAGTTGCTACTCCGGTCACCGAATGGAGTCCCGCTTCTTGGAGAGGGAAGAAGACTCATTGTAGAAGGGCCCGGACGAGCTCCGTCTTTAGATCTTCAGGTGAGCCAATGTGCCAGCTTCTGCAAGATGTCTCTAGTTGACAGTCTTAGTGAGGTTGCACAATCAAGGGAGATCACCTCCCCTGGATAGCCACAAACTCAGAAGGGGACAAGATGACCGCCGATGCGAAGAAGACTCAGAGATGCTTCCATCGGTACCTTTGAGCCTTCAGGAACATCGGGATGAAGTTGCACTGACCTCTGAGAGTTGTTGGTCTCCTGGACTGCGAACAGGCAGACTGTGTGCTACTCCAGTCCATGACTTTTGGACTAATAACAAATAACCAACAAAAGGTGGGGAAGGGGGAGGGCGCCCATGGGCCAAGCCCAATGAATTGGACCCATTAGCCTATCTAATTATCCCTATGACTTAATACTTAGGTAAATGACTCATTAACGTAGGTACTGGACTCAAATAAAAGGAAAATTACATTATTTATGACTCAAATAAAATATGACAATTACATGGATTGACTCATAAAAATGTGGAGAACACAATGGCACAAGCCGTCGATCCATCTGAGCTTTGCAAAATGTGGAGGGGTAAGTGATGCCCCCATCACTCACTCTCTTTCTCGCAGCGGTGATTGATTTGTTATAAGCTAGGACCCTAAAACATGCTCTCTAGCAGCGGCAAAGAAGCATATACTAAGAAAGTAAACACGACTATGAGAGGGTGGTGATTTTACCTCTACGCTTCGGGCGTGGGGAAGACGACCCCGGCCAAGTCGGTAACTCCCGGTTAATAACAATCGCACAATAGTTACAACAATGGAACTTTACTACCCACTCCACACAGGGAGGTAAGGGACTACACGTGGACCCGGGAGGACCATTCTTGGGTTGACGGGTAGCACTCTCATGGGTCCCGTGCGGCGATTGGAGGCGGTTCCAGCTCGGCTACGTGCTGGTCAGTGGGACAGCACTCACGAGTGTACAAAGGAGTGATGTCCTCCGGAAGGCTTCTAAAGGTGGCAGGCCACTGGGATGACGACAGCAGGTCCTGAGACAATATCTGGGAGCGGTGAACGCTGATTTGGCATTGGCGTATTTGAGCATGAATCAACGATGCCTCTCTTCTTTGCTATTCTATTCTGAAATCGTCTGTGCAGTCTGACTAGAACGGCCGCTGTGACCTACCCCGATGTCAAATCGATGCGAGACCAGTGGTGTTGGAAAGCTCTCTCAGAGATCTTCAATCCCAGGCTGGGCAAGGAATTTAGAAACCTCTTTGGTGACCATGAATGCTTTTACAAGCCACTGGTTCACAGAATCAGATCTGACTGGGTGAAACTTGGACCTACCTGAGAACACACTTTGACCGAGGGGTTGCGGATGGATCTGGGTAATGGGCTCTTCATGACAGTTGTATAGAGGGAAGTAAGGAAAATGTGGATATTTGTTTTGTGAACTTTTATGGAGGTTTCGATTTTTTATGGCTTTTCTAGTGACTGGTGGTCGGGTCTAGAAAATAGTGGACAGATAAGAAAAAATCCACCCGGAACCGTTTGGTGCACCCCCCCGGGGGTCATGGGCGGGGGGGGGGGGGGGGCCCCGCGGGGGGGCTCCTGGGATGGGCGCCGCCGGGGTGGAGGAATAAACTTATGCCAAGGTGGGAAGACACAAGATGAGAGAAGAAAAGTCTACCAAGTGAAGTGAGAGACGATTGAGTCTACCCAGTCACATGTGACTCGTGCGTCTCAATCCGATACGGATCACTGACTCGATGAACCTTGATCTGATCTAAAAAAAGTAAGACCGGTCCTCCTTAATTAAAGAGTAAAAACATGAGTGACCCAGCAGCAACAAGGCTGCCCCTCTGATCTCCTTCGTGCTTATCCCCTTCGGGGTGTTCCTCGGCATTTCCCCCGTTAGAAGCAGCTTCTGGATCATAAGCCCCAGCTTCTTGTCGAGGGTTGTTTGGATGCAAAGTTTTCACAAAGAAATCGATTTACTTACATGGAAAATCAATGATTCCCTAGCTCTTTTATTTGGCACCAAATTTGACAAACAAATAAACACACGTTATTACTACTCTCTTTCGTGAGTGCCAACTCAATATTCAGTATCACTTTTAATTAGTTTAGTGTCAAATTAATTTGGTATAAAAATATGGTGTTAAGAGTGTGCCACGTCATCAAACAACAGTAAATATCGAGCCGACACTTTAAAAGAGGGAGTTATAATGTGTGTTTTTTTGATGTGCCAAATCAGATGTCAAGAAAAGGTGTTAAGCTTCCGGCAGTGCGGTGGCTTCTTGCATGCAGCCCCGAAGAAGCAGCTTATTACTCAAAGCAGCGCCCGCTCCCTCCCTCCCGGCGGGGCTTCCCATCAAGGTCCGATCACTTTTCAGCGTCGACCCCACAAGGACGTGCTGACAAAGGCCTCGGACTACCGGTTTTGACGAAGAAAAAGGTCGCCGGAAAAAGCAGCAACACGACCGTTGGGCCAGCCATCCCACCCCACTTCTCTCTCTGCGGTTACTAAGCCGCTGTTAACATCCACCTCGTCCCCTCGCCGCCTTTAAATATCTGGGTATCTCCCGACGCACCAGAGACTGTCGACCTTTGGATTCGCAGAGGAGGACCCCTTCCATGGCCCCTCCCCATTGTGGCCACCCTCGACCCTGCCACCCAATGGGCAACCTGCCAACGCTCCTCTTCTTCTGCTTCTTCCTCCTGGCCCCGTCCCCGCACCTGAGCAGCGCCTGCAGCCTCAACGCCAGGCGCCGGCGCCACCACTGGGTCGGCCCGACAGGCCAGCGGGTAATCACCGTCGACGGCCACGGCTCCGGCAACTTCCTGTCCGTCCAGGCGGCCGTCGACTCCGTCCCCGAGGGTAACACGCAGAAGGTCCTCGTTCACATCCACGCCGGCGTGTACATGTAATCCCCGGTGGACTCCCCTCTGGTCTCGCGCGGTCTTCCTGCGATGGGTCTCCTTGCTTGTCCTCCATTTGTGCACAGTTTCGTTAAAGTTTGTATCTTGGAGGGGGTTTCAATCATCTTTCTCTCTCTCTCTCTCTCTCTTTTCTCCTTTCTTGTGATGAGTTCAGAGAGAAAGTTGTGGTTCCGGCGACGAAGCCTTACATCACCTTCCAGGGAGCGGGGAGAGAGACGACGGTGATCGAGTGGCACGACAGGGCGAGCGACCGGGGGCCCGACGGCCAGCAGCTACGGACATACCACACGGCCTCTGTCACTGTGTTTGCTAATTACTTCACTGCTAAAAACATCAGCTTCAAGGTAAGTGGCCCAACTCTGTTCCGTGGGAACTTCTGAGATCTACTGGTCTGCATCGCCTCCGGCTGGATGAACACCAGTTGCCCCCTGCAAGAGCTCACATATTTGTTGCTGCTCCTCATTTCAAAATCCTTTATGTTTGCTTGGATAATCTCCGGCAGGGAGGCATATGGGGATCCAGGAGGTTTCCCGGGACTAATTAATGGTTTGTGGCCTCTGTGGGTTGGTTTCGTACGCAGAACACGGCTCCAGCGCCGCTGCCGGGCATGGAGGGGTGGCAGGCGGCGGCGTTCCGGATATCGGGGGATAAGGCGTACTTCCTCGGCTGCGGCTTCTACGGGGCGCAGGACACGCTCTGCGACGACGCCGGGCGCCATTACTTCAAGGAGTGCTACATCGAGGGGTCCATCGACTTCATCTTCGGCAATGGTCGCTCCATGTACAAGGTAGGAGCAGCAGCTAGTGCTTCCACCCTTGGATGCCAAGCTCTGTTGTCACTTCATACTGCTGCTGCTGCTGCTGCTTCTGCTGTTGTTGTTTATGGTGGAAGGTGTGATCTTTGCAGAACTGCCAGCTGCACTCGATCGCGACGAGGTTCGGGTCGATCGCGGCGCAGGATAGGAAGGCCCCCTGCGAGCAGACGGGCTTCGCCTTCGTCAAGTGCACGGTCACCGGCACGGGGCCGCTCTACGTGGGGCGCGCCATGGGGCAGTACTCCCGCATCGTCTACTCCTATACCTACTTCGACGAAGTGGTGGCGCCCGGCGGCTGGGACGACTGGGACCACTCCACCGGCAAGAACAGGTGAGAGGAGCCCTCCCCCTCCCCCTCTCCTCTTCCATTGCTCACCCTGCAACTTGCAGCAGGGAGAGACCCATCAAGATAACCCCTTGGAAGATTAGATACAGAGGAAGCTTCTGCTAATTCCTTTGCTTATGCTCGATTACCTGCGCAGGACGGCGTTTTTCGGCGTGTACAAGTGCTGGGGCCCCGGCGCAGCCGCGGTGCGCGGCGTGTCGTGGGCGCGGGAGCTGAATTACCAGTCGGCGAGGCCGTTCCTGGCGAAGAGCTTCGTCAATGGGAGGCACTGGCTTGGCCCCTCCGACGCTTGAGGTCGTCGCCAAACCGATCGCTTCATTTCTTCGTCCATGTATAATAATAAAGACCACAGGATTTGTTGCCATAGAATCTCCAATTGATCAAGAAAATTCTTTATCTTCGTTCAACAAAAAAATGAAGAAATTTGTTAGTCTATAATGTAATAAACACATCACATTTGTCCAGCTTGCTCTCGTTTTTCTGGTCCATCTCCAATAGTCCGTATAGAGACATATCAGGTGAGGAGGGTAAGATTGGTTTGACCCAAGAGCAACCCAACAATGGCAGGCCCACAAAAGAAAAAGTGCGACAGAGCCTCCTACGGGATGGGTTAGGACGTTCAGCCCACTAAGGGAAGGCCCAGCTCAAGGGCGGCCTCGGATTCTACAGCGCGGTCCACGCGCAGTTGCCGCCAGATTACCCTCCGACGACCGACCGTTGCCCCTACGACATCGGTCCCGACTCCATAACGGGCGAGCACGCTCTATGAGCACCGTGAGACTCACCCCAGTACCGGCCTGCGCCGGAGAAGTCACCCTCCAACGGGTAACTCCCGCCATCGTAGCGGGGAAACGTTACTCTACTACAACGGCCCTTCCCTGCTACGGGATGAGGCCCTACTCCAGGACAACCCCATATAAAAAGGAAGAAAATTACCTAGACACAATTTACCCCCTCTCCACATTGGCCGCCCCCTCCCATCTCCTTTCCCATAACCAACGCGCCCTGCCCCCACACCTACCCTAGCCACCCTCACCAGCACCCTATGCCCTTGCCTCCCCCTCCACTCTGCAACGCGCGCCCCATCCCCTTCCAGATACGTCAACGGCGGCTCCGGCCTCCCGCGGCATCATCTCCGTCGTCGACGTTGAAGATCTCCTTGTTCTGCTATGCCCAGACTTGTAGCAGAACCATTGACAGAGATTGCAGCATCCACACCTCTACCTACTGCACGAATCAGCCTGAGCCCCCTTTTGTGGGATCGTTCTACTCCAAGTCCTCTTCGCAGCAGAGGTAGTTTCGGTCCGTTTCGTAAATGGCATCCAACGCTACAGGCGTTTCGGTGCAACTGCGCTTGGACCATGCCTGTTTCTGAGTGCCACTTGGCAACACCTACACCGACCTCCCATGTGTGGATCGGCCAGAGCCCCCTTCATGAGATGTCTTCCCCCTCGAGTCACCCTCAACCCTGAGGTGGTCCCGTCCATTTTTGTCGATAGCACAGCCCGGGGCGTCCATTCTCCCACGACTGCACCTGACTGGTGCAACCCAGTCCCCCCAGAACCTACAGTAGACTCGACAGCGTCGGCACACCTCCCTTTGCTCATTTCCAGCCAGAGGCATCTTCACCAAAGTTGTATCCCACGGCGATGTGAAACCAACCCAGGTGGTTTCGTCCTGTTCTGATGTCAGCACCAAAAATTCCACGAGGGCTGTTGTGGGCCTATCTTGCTGTTCACCTAGGAACCAGACGCCGACTGTCTGGGTGACCACGACCTGTGAGAAGATCTGATGGCTGCCAGATTTTGAGGGTTTCTATTACCCCCTGTCTGCTACGCCAACGAGCTGGTCCCGTCACTTTTGGAGTTTGACAGTGAGCGTACCTACTGACGCACCATGACTGCGCCATCTAGTCCTGCGAGGTAGAACTACACAGGCTAACGACTATGGCCCCCTCCACCTTCCAGTGTCATCGGCTCGAAGTTGGACTTGTAGGCATCCATCGGCATCCCTCCAGCTTTGTCCAGGCATTGGCAGCACCTCGAGTGGACGTAGGAGTGAGGTGTACGGTCGTTGCTTGGTCTCCCCTCCCCTCATTCCCCCCTCCTGCGCGAGGGTAGTGCATGTAGTGAATTGCCCCCATCCCCGTGATCCCCCTCCGCTACGGGAGAGATTCCAGAAGGTCATGGGTCTCGGGCACCCCCTCTCGTGACCATATCCGTCTCAAAGCGGCACCGTGCACTCACCTCTTGGGGAGAGTCGAGGGGAGACCGAGTGACACGGGAGGTTTCTGGGTTAAGGGGAAATGTGGCTAGGATGTAGGCGTGCCGGTCAATTTCTCAACAATCACCCGTGGAACGGAATGTTTAACTGGGGATGTGCCGCCAGGGCGCGGCATGTGGACTCAGGGGGCGAGCGACACATGGAGGAAAGAACGGTTCCATGGGTGTGAGTGCGCAGGCAACTGTGAGAAGTCGTGTACAGAACGTCTTTCTCCACCGACCAGAAGCAGTCGGTGTTTATTTATATCGGATTGAATCTGAAGACCTTCGTTCCATGTCGAAGAGGAGTCTATATTCCTGAAGCCCGGGGTGAAGAGCCGAGAGCACTTTGCAACTATAGGTTCGTCTCAGACTGGGTAGTGTTGGCTGGGGATAAAGGGGTGCCATGGTGGCCAGGGTACAATAGGTGCATGCCACGGGACAATTCCGACGTGCTAGTCGGTCCCCGGGTCGATGCGTGGTGTATGAACACACGTGTGTTTTGCAGAAGGTTCCTCTCATGATGTGGGCCATGGCCGCGGTGCCGAACGAGGGCTTATGACTGGCTGGGCAACTAAGGGGATACATCGATCCGGTGTCCAGACGAGGGTCAATCACGGCTCAAGTTGAGCGGTCGAACATGGCCTCGTTACTGAGAAGGAGCATGACGTCATGATGCGTGCACGGTCGCAGTTGATGGATGCATGAGGGGCAATCCCGGCATGAGGGGACGTCTACCCTTGTCATAGTGTCTCACATGCGACGGGCGTGGACTTGTGTGTTGCGGCTAGTTAGCACGTGAGGGAAGTGCAAATGGCATACCCTTGGCGTGCCATGCCGAGGAACAAGTCACCCACACACAATTCTCCTTAGCTCGTTGTAGGGAGCCACTCGAAGCCTTGGAGTTGTTAGATGCTGGCGTTCTGTGTTAAGTGATGAGTACTGGATGCCCCTGCCCCTTGAGCTCCTAAGGGGTTTATATAGGGAAAGTTGAAGGGTCACAAGGGGTTTACGCGGACTAGCTTGAGGGGGTGAAGTTGGTCCGCGTAAACCCCCTCCCCTGGATGGGGTTTACATTGGTTGGCTTAAGGGGGTGAAGCTGGTCCGCATAAACCCCCTACGGAGGGTGCTCTGGTAATTTGTGTTTTAATTATTCCTGTTGCTTGAGTTTTATGTGCTTTAGTTATCTGTTAATTGTTCATTATGGAAATGTCGTTTGTGTGATTGTGATTTTCTCCTCTCCTGTCCTTGTCGTTTCTCTCGTTCTACTTTCTCCCTCATTTCTCTTTCCCCTCTATTTTCCTCGACGCGGGGCGCGCGACCGTGCCGAGTTGACTGAGGTAGAGACGCGATGGAATGGGCTAGAACGTGATGAAATAATGGATGAGGTGGACGTTGGCAGGATTCGTGGGTGGATCCTAGGCTAACGTGGCTTGATTGTTTTGTCGCCTGTGATTTTCGTAGAAGTTTGTTCCTTTGCGTGGGCTCAGTGGCTTGTCACCTGCAGTGTCGACAGTGCTGTGAAGTAGTCCACTTTATGCTTCGTGTTTTTAGGTGGAGTAGTTGATTCTACTCTTTCCTTGTTATATCCAATTGTCTAGATTCATAGATTGTTCGATGTTATTACTCGACGGCTATCTTTTATGCTGTCTATGCTTTTTAAGAATTCCTTAGTGTTATTCCCGTTGGCATTTCCCTTTTGGTCGGGATTTGCTGGTATTAGATTCTTTTGTCAATTGCTCAAGGTGTTGTTGACCATTCGAGTTGTGGTAATGGCCGTACATATTGTTATGATATTTTGGTCATCCCAGCTTAAGTCTGGTCATCCCCTGACGTGTTTTGCTTCTATTGAAGTTGAAATGCTCGATTGGACCAGTTCAACTGAGAAGTTATTCGAGCGAACTAGGCTCTTCCCTTCTTGGTAAGCATCTGTTACTAAGCTCGATGCTTCCCATGTTGTTTGGTGGATCTCATTGTGAGGTTGGCCTTGGAATTGCCGTTTCAGTACCGCCTTGCCCTGTGTCTGCTCAAGTGTGGACAATTTAATTTGAGCTTGATCATCTCGTTATTTTACAGTTGTGTGGCTTTGGACCTAATTTCTATGTCGAGAGCTATTATGTACCGTATTTTCATCGTGTCGTGTCCAACGGCCGATGTGATGAGAGGCTCAATTATCGTTTACAGGACGTAAAGGTAGGCCAAAATTAGTGCATTTTCTTGGGCTTTGTGCTGAAGCAGGTGCTCTTCTCTGTTGCACTTAGACTTTTTCTTCTCGATTGCTCGCTGGATCAGTGCTCGAGGCATGTTACATTGTGATTTTCTGAGATTGCGATGACGCCTAGTGTATACTGAGATGCAAAGGCCGAGGATCGTTCAAGGTGGAAAGTGTCGGCCCTTGGCCAAGGGATCTAGACTCCAAGGAGGAGGTTTCTTCAATGGTGAGCTCACATACCCACCTTTGGAAATTAGCATTTTTTTGTGGTCATGGATAACTGTGCACACATCAAGCGTTGACTGCTCCACGACCTGATAGGTGAGGAGTGGAGGAAAAGGCAGGTGAAACAGAAATGGAATGAAGTAGACAGGAGTCGGCCTCTCTAGTGCTAAGAAGACACCTATAGGTGAGGCGTTGTCAGGAGGTTTATCCAAGTGGAATAGAGAGAGGAGCTCAAAGTCCTCTTCGAGTAATTTATTTTGGGGAATTTCTTTTTGATTGATCTCATGGCTTTCACTTGACTCAATCTAAGTCCCTAGCTATATTAGGCCTTTGACAAAGTGGTCATAAAGCTGACCCCTAACTTGAGTGGTTCTAGATGTCTGTTTAGCTGAATAGCCTAATCCAGTGTGACCTTTGGAGACCTTAAGCCTCGTCCTTTGAGTGGGACCTTGTTTGTGCTGGCCTAAACCTTTACCTATCATGAAGACCATTCTTGCCATTATCTCCCATCCCTTTCCTAACAGGATATTGGAATGACTAATTATTCGGGGAAGGATGGAGTGACTTGTTTGACACAGGGCTGAGGGCCCCACGGCACCCAGTATGGAGAAGACAGATTTCTTTCCCTTGTCCGGGATGGTCATGAAGGGAATTTGTTCGAATGTGATGGCATTGAGGGTTTCAGCCAATGGGATGCTCTTGATTTTGATCACCCTCCCATTGTAGGGGAATTTGAAACACTTATGGGCAGTTGACAGGATCCCCAAGGTTTGTTCAATCCAAGGCCACCCCAGGATGGCCTTGTATGTTAGGTCGATAACCAGGACAAAGAAGTCCGAGGACATGATGACCTGACCTAGACCGAGCTGTAAGGTTACCTTGCCCTTAGCACACCTTCTTGAGTTATCGTATGCTGAAATGGGGGTGCATACCTCTTCTAAATTCTCTTCTAGCAACCTGATCCTTTTGATGATTTTCATGGGGAACACGTTAATCAAAACTCCCATATCAATCAAGGCGGAGTCCACCCTGACACCGTTGAGAGAGTGAGGCATAAACGGAGTGATCTACTCTCAGGCGGAGTGTAGCAACCCTGAATTATAGAAAAATAAAAATCTTGAAAAATGTCAAATAGCGACTTCTGTAAAGTCGCCAATTCTTTAAATGACGATAAAATAAATATAAAAATCATAAAAACTAAAAACCAAAGGTTGTTATATTGCCATCCAACTCTCTAAACAGAGCATGAAAACCAAGGGATGTGAGGGTATGTCCCTGCGAAATGGACAATACCACAAGGTGATTATGTAAACATGACAGAAGTCACGAATGAAGGAAAGTCGATCAGAACACAAGTAGGTGGATACAACGTAGTCCAAATACAACAGACACACTACATTATAACAAGGTAAGAAATTGAGCTAGTTCACGAAACACATAATAATGCGTCGCATATATCATAGTCTAGTTTCACCCCCAAATACTATTAGCAATTTCATTCCTACAATGCTCCCCAATAGCAACCTCAAGGCGGCCGATGTGAAGTCCAGCGGCCACCTCCTCATCACCAGCAATATCGCCTTGTACATCATCCTCATGAACTCTATTGAAGTACCAACCAAACCCTTCTTCTCAATGAATGAAATTCTGCACCACACAACATGCAATGACTATCTTCCTTTGTGTGGGCCAAGGATACATGTTTCCCTTACGCAATGTTTGAAAATGCATCTTCAAGACATCAAATGTACGCTCAATAACATTTCGCAACTGGGCATGGAGATGATTGTATTTTTCCTTCTTATTTTCATAGGGCATATTACCACGACCACAAAATTGAGTAAGATGGTACTTAACTCTCCTATATGGGGCCAAGAAAGATGAAGTATTTTTGTATCCCGAATCAACCAGATAACACTTCCCCTGCGATACATAGAACCCTCCTTCGTCTAAGGCCCACCTCAGCACCCACATATCAGAAGCAGATCCTTCCCATCCTACACACACATACTGGATGAGCATATCAAACGATACTGCAGCCATCACATTTTGGGTAATGCACTGCTTACGGTTGCAAATCGATCATGCTCCAATATTGGTACATTTGCAGGAATATGTATGCCATCAATGGCACCAATTGTATCCTAAAGTAAGACATGGAACATGAGTTAAGGTTCCAATGATGTGAACAATAACTACTAAGGCAATATAACTCACCTTAAAGTAAGGGTAGAATCGTTCTTTGCCATGAATGTACGGGTGACATTTGTGCACTTATGCAGCTATGGGTAGTTGAATGTACTCTTCCTTCAATGAAGCCAAGGCAAGAATGGCTTGATTCACATATTTACTGATTGTTTGAGAAGAATGTTGGAAGTGCTCACACAAAGCACCACTAGACACCCCGTACTGATGACCAGTGGCAACACGACTAGGACCCCATACATCAGAATGGACTAAAGCAAAGGGGGTTGAACACCGATGACTAACGCGGGAAGGAAAAGACACATGAGAATGCTTGCCAAGTTCACAAGCTTCACATTGAAGATAAGAGGTTGGAGTCGGCAATGAAATGATATCGTGGACGACCGAAACTGGAGGATGACCAAGTCAACAATGCCATTGGAACACATTGTCCTGAGAGAAGAGATGCACAGCCCGAGTGGAAGGACTATCGACAACCAAATGACAAAGCTCTCCTGATTCACGACCGCCACCAATCGTCATCCCTGTCTGGAGGTCCTAAAAAACACAGTAAGAAGGAAAAAAGGTCATAGAACAAGATAAAGAACGAGTGATAGAACTAATGGAAAGAAGGCTAATAAGGAATTGTGGAACATAAAGAACATCATCTAGTCGAAGAGTGAGAGTGGGCCGGGCTACCCCACTGCCTGAGACAAGAGAAAGGGAGCCATCAGCAACGGAGACAGGAGGTAAGGACGAGTTCAGGGAAAGAGAACGAAAGGAGGCCCAGTTACCTATCATGTGTGTAGAGGCACCAGAGTTAAGAATCCAAGACTTACCATACACAACGGCGGAGGTAATAGCAGAAGTGGAAGTAACAGAATGAGCCTGTCCGAAAGTGATGGTGGACTGCAACAGGCGATCATACTCGGATTTAGAGATGTTGATTACTTCCTCCGTGGGAACTGAGGGTGATGCATCCTAAGCAATATGTGCACAATCAAACAGAGGACGTCCAAATTTCTGCCAGCAGCGATCAGAGGGATGATTAGATCTGCCACAATGAGTACATAGAGGATAAGTGGACCTTCCTCGATCACGTCCACGACTTCGACCACGTGCAGCATTGGCAGAATGCTCAAATGTAGAAGATGGCGCCTATGATGTGGAGCGAGTAGAAGCACGAAGAACCTGTGACAAAGCACCAAATAAAGAAGTAATTGAGTCATTTGCAAGAAGCTGACCACGGATGTGGGCCATGTCATCATCAAGTCCAAATAGGAACTTGGCAACAAGTAATTCCTCATGTTGTTTCTTTATCTCCTAGAGAGCTGTAGTAGGAAGCAGACCTTTCAAGGCAGCAAAGTACTTGTGGTGAGAACGCCCAGTCTGGGGAAATACAAAGAAGGTCTCATAAAGCTCATAGACACATGAGATGTTCTAGTCATTAGAGTACATAAGTCCGATGACGAGGTTCATACGGATGGGGAATGCCAAGAGTGAAGAGTTTAGAGCTACATCCATGTCCAAGAGTCGTCTAGTCTTGTCTTTTTGTTTCTTGAGTCTATCATTGTAATTTAGTCTTTGGAAATGGAATTACTTTTATGATTTAATAAAGGATTGGGTTATTGCTATATTTACACACTTTGTCTTGGTGTCGAATACACTAATGCTTTGATTGACATGATTGATTAAACTCGTCATGACCTCCAGGTAATCTTCCACGCTCGGGGCGTGACAAAATGCCTACTTGACATCATGTCTTTCTTCTTCAGCTTGCTGTGCCCTTGAAAAGTGGACTTGAATTGTTTGCTCACTAGTGCACACCCGCCCTGTTGGGTGGTAAATGATTGTGGAGAGGAGATAGTGGACGGCTTAATAGACATAGAGGGTTTAAGATCTAGAGTAGGTGTAGGCAAAGGGGTGATGGCAAGGATGGGTTCGTGAGTGGTTGAGGGCTCTTCTTCTGGTTCAGAAGTAGATGAAGTTTGCCTAGGTGTGGATGTGGACAGAGGTGCAGATGGAACTTGCTCAGGCATGGACCTATGAAGAGGTAGTGGTGACAGGTTAGATGGTTCAGGTGGTGGTTGACTAGGGATAGTTGGTGTGGGGATAATGATGATTGACTTAATAATAGGAGGCTTACATCGTGGTGGTGTGATATTTGGTGGTGGTAAGGGTCTATATGCCAAGGTAGTGGTTGGGGATGCATGGTAGGCATTGGGGTGATAATGGTAACGGATGGTCTAGAAATAGGAGGCTTCGATGGTGTGGTGGCAGGAGAGGTAGGGTTAACGATGGGTTGTAGGGTTTTAGTAGTAGGTTTATTTGATGGAGGGTTAGCATAAGTGGAGGATAAAGGGGAGGATTTACTTTGAAGGGGGTTAAGGGGAGTGCTGACTACGCGGAAGTTCATCATTCAAAACACGCGTATCCATCTTAAAAAAATTCTAACTCGCACTAGATGAAAGAGAGACGTACTATAATGGCGAGAAGGGTCGAATCCACATGGAGGAAGAGATTTTAAAATTAAGAACTTTAGATTCCCTTAGAAAAAAAATATTTATGATTTGATCGCGTAAAGAAAATTGATGAAACTGTAAACGATACTAACAATGAATCATAAGCACCTATGACTATGCTATAGAAATTAATTGCATAAAGTGAAAGAGAAGAGATAGAAGGAGGAGGTAGTCATTGTAAGTTAAGTGTAAGAAATCAAGAATGGCACATAAATCTAGGTAATTGGTAGCACGAAAATCAAGGCTAAACTTAAGATATAGAAATTCAAGAGTAAGAACCTTCCAAGTTGAAAGAGAAGCTCAAGATATATGATTGCACAGAAATCGAGGTAACTGGATGCACAAAAATCAAGGCAAGTGATAATATTGGGTGCACAAAAATCTAGGCCACTGACTGCACAGAAATCAAGGCAACAAGTTTCACAGAAGTCCATGTAGTCAGGTCAGTGCATAGGCACAGTTCAAGAACGAAGGTCGATGCACATATGCATTTTGAACTAGTAAGGTCGATGCACATTCCAGTCTGTTGCTTATCAAGGTCGATGCACATTCCAGTCTGCTGCATGTCAAGGTCGATGCACATTAGCTACTTCTGAAGGAAGGTCGACGCACATGAATATTTGAGGCTACAAAGGTCGACGCACATGAAGAAAGGTCGATGCACCTTCTACAATTCTGACCACTAAGGTCGATGCACCTCAGAGCAAAGGTCGTTGCACGCTGTTAGGTCTGTGCATACGTGACTTTCAGGACGGTGCATATATCTTCTACTTGTTAGCTAAGGTCGATGCTTGTGTAGAATGGTTGCATACCAAGTCGATGCAAATTCAGACCATCGCATACAAAAGTCGATGCACATGCCCAAGGTCAATGCAGAACCAAGGTCGAGGCAGAACAAATGTCGATGCACATTGAGTAGGCACAGTAACTAAGGTCGATGCACTTGGTGCCAGCACAAGAGAAGGTCGATGTATGTTTTGCCATCTCTGCTAGAAGGTCGATGCATGTTTTGCCATCACTGCCAGAAGGTCGATGAATGTTTTGCCATCACTGCCAGAAGGTCGAAGCATGTTTTGCCATCACTACCACAAAGTTGGTGCATGTCTGCATATAAGCATACAAGGTCGGTGCACATTTGCATCTAAGTCATAAGAGGTCTGTGCATGTTTGCCCTCAACGTAAGAAAGGTCTATGCATGTTTTTGCCTTCAATGTATATAGGTCTGTGCATGTTTGCCTTCAACATAAGAAAGGTCTATGCACATGTTCTGTCTTGCACATTATGGTCGATGCACATGCTGTATCTTACAATCTAAGGTCGAAGCACATGTTGCATCTTGTTCATTCAGGTCAATGCATGTGTAGAATCTAGTCTGTGCATCTTGTGTACTGCATATTCAGGGTCTGTGAGAGAGACGATGGAAGAAGAGAGAGACGAAGGGTGAGGGGGTGAGACGTTGGAGGAGAGAAGCGTACCGGCGAAGGGCAAGGCGATGAGGGCAAGAGAGCGACGATGAGGATGGATGAGACGGTGGGAGGCGTGAGGTGAGACGGACAGAGAGGGAGAGACGATGGGGGAGGTGAGACGGTGAAGGGCATACCGGCGAATGGAGATGAGATGGTGAGGGGGTAAGACGGTGGGGGAGACGCAGGGGAGTGTACCGGCGAAGGAGAGACGCAGGGCGAGGGAGAGACGGTGGGGAAGACGCATGGGAAGATGCTGAGGAGTGTACCGGTGAATGGGAGACGCAGAGGAAGACGCAGGGGAAGACGTTGGGGAGTGTACCGGCGGAGGAGAGACGCAGGGCGAGGGAGAGACGGTGGGGAGGAAAGATGAAGGGAAAGAGAGACGGTGAGACGGAGGGAGAAAGAGAGATGGTGGGAGAGAAGTGAGACGGTGGGAGAGACGCAGGGGTGAGCGTGCCGGCAGAGGGAGAGACGCAGGGGTGAGCAGTGAGACGGACGCGGCGAGAGAGAGAGACGGAGGGAAGGAGATGAGACGGAGGGAGAAGAGAGAGACGGTGGGGATAGTGTGCCGGCGAAGGGGTGTAAAGGGGTTGAGTAGCTGGTGGGGATGAGTGTGCCGTTGAGGGGGTGTACCGGTGAAGGGCCATGGGTCGTACCGGTGAAGGGGAAATGGAAGGGAACTAAGCATTCTGGTGGAGGGCATGTAGGGTTTACTCTTTAATGACCTTAAGGCCTTTCTTTTCTTCTGTCTCTTAGTTGAATATAGCCTCGTATAAGTCAATTCTTTCCTTGACTGTTGTGATTACTTGAGACGTTCAATTATTATCCGGTCCGAATGTTTGGTAACGCCCCGGATTCAATTATCTGCACTAAAGGTGTTTGTTAATTGTTAGTCCATTATGCATGTTGGTCCCGTTTGCCTTTGTTGTGCTCTGACAAAATTTCGACAACATCTCCCCTTGACCCCGGGCGTAAGGGAGGTACAGGGAACGCGCCCACATGGAGTGGCGGAACCCAAGAATTGTAGGAAGGCGTCCGCAGATGACACACCGTAAACAGATCTTGAAAGATGTAAAGGGGGTTGACAAAGAGGGGAGCTGTTGTGCTGGCCAAGGGTGCTGGGCCAAAGAGGGGAAAGGCAGGTGTGCCGGCGAAGGGGCCAAGAGGTGTACCGCTGAACCCCTCCGGTATTGGGGGCACCAGTCAAAGGCAGACCTCTGATCCTCTATATAGCAGCCACACATTGCTCGCTGGGAGCAATGCTAGCTCAAATAAATGAAGAGGGAAAGGAGCAAGCCCTGTATTACCTCAGCAGAAGGTTGATCAAGACTGAAGAAAGGTATACTCACATAGAAAAGACCTCTCTGGCATTGGTCTTCGCTGTAAAAAGGGCACTAAGCCGGCCAGGCGGGGAGGGGAGAATAGCTAAGTCAGTGCCGGAAGGGCACTTCTCCCGTTCTGCCCAGGTCTGGGACTACAAGACAGTGTGTCACTGTAGTCACCGCTGTGCACTCCCTCGAGCTCGAAAGTCACCGAAACTGGTGCCGAATCGTCTCTGACAGACCCTGGAACGCTGGAGAATTTTTGTGGATGGACCAGTCGTCGCCACCGACCGGGGTGGCTCCTGGAACAGCCTCTCTGCACTCTGGCTTAGGCTGATCCCAGGGTGTAGCAACAGCTGGTTGTAGCCGCCACAGCCGCTCCCGAAGTCCAATCGTGGCAGGACTAAGTGAGGACGACCATGGATGAGTCCTCTTCCAGTAGCAACTAGGTAGAACACCAGACGAGGTCGGGGTAGAGAGAGGGAACCCGTTGAGTGAAGGGGGGTTGGGTCTAGTCCTGGGTGACCTGTTCTGCGCACCGGGGGAAAGGAAATTCGTAGATGCTCCTCCGGATGCCGAACGGGATGCCACCTTTTGCTGATGGAATCCGATTGGTTGTAGAAGACCTCAGCCAAACGGTGCCTTCAGCAGTGGTGGGATGCGATCGTGGGAGCTCCAGGAAGTCACCTCAGGTCCCCCACTAGTCTGAATCTGCGTAGTCGAGGGAGATCAGACCTTCCAGACAGATGGGAACTCGAATGCTGGTGAGACCACCACAGCGACGAAGCTATCTTGACGAGCTTTTCGTTGATATATGGTGCTTCTCCAGCTGATGTCGAATGACTCTGGGACAGGATCTGCAACTCGGGCCTTTGCTGCTGCCTACGAACTGGACTGGGTATAGTGGTGGAAGGGGGGATAGTAGGGAGATGAGGAGAGGGGAATAGGGTGGGAATGAGTTGGGGCGTCCCCTGGCTGTTAGGGGGCTCAATGGGGGGTCTAACCAGGCTATGAGATGTGGAGAATGGGGCTGGGAGATGGAGTTTGCAGGGGGTGGGAGTGGGGCTGCGAATTTGGGGGTGGAAGGGAGAGTCCCTTGCCGGGAACTCCACCTCTGGCTGTTGGACGCCCTTGGTCCTCATGATTAGGCGGTGGTGCAGTGGCACGATGATGTTCATGCGGTGCAGCCACACCTCTCATCCCGCGTATGCCTGGGATACCTCCACCCAGGGCTATCCCTCGTGACCCTCATCATGGTATGGTGTCCAGCACATCTGAAAGGAAAAGCATTAGAGTCGGCATCAGCATTTAAGAGCATTTAATTACATTTAAAAGTCTAAGGTTTAGAGTTTTATCGATGCATAAGGTAGTGTGTTGATGTCATCCTGGATCGCTTGTGCTAAGTGTCGCAGCGACCCGGTGTCTTGTACTGTCTTCCACCGCCTAGCGATGGGCACACGGTCTGGATGTACCTCTTTCCCTCTCCCTAAGCTAGGAAGGTACATGTTAGTCCATACCTGCATTGTCAAGTGTCAGCCTATAGCAGTCATAATCATGATCATAGTTGCATAAGCATCTAAGGTAGAGCATTTTAGTTGAAGTAGAGGTGAGAATCCACCCAGCATCGTTTGTCGATTAGTGGTGCTGAGGGAGTCGAACAAGAATGCTAGAGCAACTGTGCCCCACGAGTAGTCTCTGACTCCGTCCAAGTCTCTCAGTAGAGGTATGAGCTTGCAGTTCACTCCATCTGCCCTCGTCGCGAAAATGAGCTTCCCGAACAGCAGCATCAGGAAGCGGTAGAGGACTACGCCTGCCTCTGGGCCTGGTTCCACTGCCACTCTCTATCTCACTCAGTCCGTCAGCCATCCCAAGTGCTCCTCTGGAAGCTCTCCCACGGCTATCGCCACTCCTCTCAGTCCCAGGCTCTCCTGGCGGGTCACTCATGCCAGCATGGACGAGTGGTGTCCTGGTCTCGTCAGCTCCAACCCTAGCAGCTCGCACACCAACTCTCGGTAGTCGGCATATGTCGTCCCTGTCACTGGCACTCCGTGGACTCTCAATCCCATGATCCTCGCCATATCCTCCAGCGTAGGGATCATATGTCCCCACGGGAATAAAAATGCCCTGAATGGATCCTGCTGGTCGTGGAGCGCATACAGGAGGGTGTTGTCTAGCCTCATCACCTCTATCCCGAGGAACTTGGCAAACCCCATCGCGGCTAGTCTGTCTGTAACGACCCAGAGCCCATGGTACCGATAACCCGATACAAGTACTGAACTACCGCTACCATGAACTGGGGACGCCACCCAGGAGGCTGATGAGGCCCCCTTTTCTTTTTCACTTTACCTCTTTGGCCAACCTTTCTTTTTCACCCAGTGCCGCCAAGCCGACTTCCACTCCAGAACCTCCTATTGTCTCCAGGCTAGGCTAACTTCCTCTGATCCAATCTTTCTCTACTCCTAAATCTCTCATGGCTACAAGAGAATCTCCTGCTACTAAGGTCTCGCTCAGCCAAAGGCAAGGCTCCGGCGGGACCTGCTCTGCCCACTCCCAGAATGGAGAAATAATCGAAGTCTCACCATGATCCTCCCTCCACGGTCCTTCAAAAGTGGAAGGCTCCTGACTCTCGCTCTCAAGCAAAGTTCAAGGCAACCAAGGGCACATCTTCAAAAGGGAAGCAACCTCAGTACGTTGAAAGGAGAAGATCTGGAATGGCTAGGACTCAGGTAGTGTCCCCTGAAGTGAATCTAGTCCTAGGGCTGATAAAAGCAAGGAACATTCTATTTCCTAGATGGTTTGACTTGGAAGACCAGAAGCTGATAAAGCTCTTCCCAGACTTGCCTGCCATTATGGAAGAACAACGGTGGTTGGGATTTATTTCCGCACATAAAAGGTATTACCCAGAATTGGTTCAGGAATTCTATCATAATTTGCAAATAGTAGATGGGAAGCCCTACACCATTGTCAAAGATGTAGAAATTGGAGTCACAAATGGGTTTTTACGGACTGCATTGAAAGTTCCTACATTTGGGGCAGACCCCAAATCTACATAGTTTGATGAGAGGGAAGCTTATAGTTTGATGTCACGGTAGCCTGCTCTTGCAGAAATCCCTAAGGACATTAATGGCAATGTATTTCCTCCATTCCACTGACTCCTCCACCATATGTTCACCACTATGCTATCCCCCGAAGGTGGATGTCGAGGTCAGGGCAACAGAACTCACCTCTTCCTTTTCTATCATCTACTCACAAAATAGCAAATTTCCATTCCTCAGTTGATGCTCCATCACATCGAATATTACTATAAGGACAATAAATCCATTCCCTATGGTTCACACCTCACTATAATTTTTGAATGTAATTCCCAAACATAATATTTATTCTTTTCATAATTGATGTGACACAAAGAAGGGGGTGGGTAGTAATTAGACAATATGCCCTCGGACCTAATTCGCAAGCACATCCACAATCCGAAGAGCAACGTGATAGTCGCCGTCACACCGCGCGCACTCGTTTCCCAAGGTGACTCGGTGATGCCGAGTCGAGGTGATGGGGGAAAGACCCGGTGATACACACAATAGGTAGGATCATCCATTTTATCCACCTCTGAGGGCTTCCGTGGATCTGGCAGGGTAATGAGCTTTTCCTTCATACACAAATCAAAGAGCATTTTGGTGTGCTCCTTGCTGAAGGAATAAGGTGTCTTCATGCGCTCTGCTAAGAGAGATGCATTCGCTTTGGTATCGGGCTTTTTGCCATTGCACTTTGACTTTCCTTCCCCTTTGTCTCCATTCGTCGGGGAGAAGTCCACAACATTCACCTCCTTGCCGCTGGCTGGGCGGTCCTTGGAGGATTTGCCTTTGGCAGAAGCTTGTACAAGGTGATCGACGAAGAACATTTCAATCTCCGCCACCACTGTATTCAACTGGTCAAAGCTCTTGATATTAGAGCCTAGAAGTTTTTCACTAACTTCCACCGATAGGCCCCTACGACAAATGGTAATTGCGTCCTCGATCGTTGGAGGATTATCGCAGCGTATGCTGACGTCCCTCCACTGCTTGATGAAGTCTAACGCTGTTTCACCTTTCTTCTGCCGGAGGGAACAAAGCTCCACCAGGGAGACTTTGCGTTCGGCCGTCTAAAAACGGTCGACGAACTTCTTCTGCATATCACCCCAATCAACAACAGAATTGGGCTTTAGTCTGGAGTACCACTGGAATGCGGTGCTAGTCAACGACGTGGCAAAGTGCCGCAGTAAATATTCCTCTTCCAGTGCCAATTCACTCATGGCCGTCATGTAGTAGGCCCGGTGTTCATGTGGCGAGCCCTGCCTGTTGAACTTCTAAAGCTTCGGGGCTTTTTGGGTAGTCAGGTGGAAGCTTCTTGAATTGATGGTGGAGGGGATAGGGCACGCTGTACAAATCATCGGTGGCCACACCCTCCCCATGTTGGGCAAACTTTGCCTCCACGATCTGCTCAATCATCTGCCTTTGCGTCATGAGACTTTCTGTGGCAGGGGTGGCAGATGACCGCGCATTGGCTTCATGTTGTGGCACTTCAAATTCCACCGCTAATGACAATTTTGCCGCTGTGACGGAGGCGTTGGCCGTGACTGGAATGGGAGGAGGTTGTTGTTCCACTTCAATTGGCGCAGCTTGAGGTTGAACATGGGCCTCCTTTTCCCGTAAGAGCGATTGCAGGAGGTTCTTCAGTTCTTGGTTCTCCCGTCGGAGCTCTTCCAACAGGAGGGTCTGTGCCTCTCTCCCAGGATCTTCCTCATGTGCGGGATTACTATCCCCGGTATTTGTTACCTTTAGTCTTCTTCTGTTATTCTTTGTGTCCACTGTCGCTGGCCGAAGCTTGACACTCATTTGACTGGACTTCAGAAGTTGCAAAAGCTTGACTTTGACTATTGACTTTGCCTGGAGTATTAGTGACTTGAGTAAATATATTATAAGTTGACTAGAGCCTTCCTTGTCTGGGCGTTGACTTTGACAACTTTCGTCAGCCCTCGCTTGTTCTTCAAATTATTTTAGAGTCCTTGGGATCATTGTTCACATTTGTCTTCTGGTGAGGAAGTGCAAGTCCTTTGTCTTCTAATGAGCACGTCTCTCTCTCCTCCAGTTCCTCTTTCTTCTGTTCTCCTTTACCTTTAGCTTCCTTCTCATATGTTACCAATGTGAAGTTACTTGTTACTCCAGTTGAGCATTTGTCACCTATATTCACCTAATTATCACCACTAAAGTCCAGAAGCCGTCGCGCTTAATCTCACACTGCCTTGAAAGCCGCCCATCAGCCTTGTCTCTATTGAGCCCTATTTGTCACTGTTAGTAGGGTATTTTTTATCCTTGTTAACCCATTTGTCACCTGTGTAGACACATTTGTCGCCCTTGAGCTCCAATTGGTCCACGTGGAGAACGGGACACGTCAGCCACATGGGGGTGTGTTTACGTATTGCCGTCGATCCAATGCCACAGTCCACATCAACAGAAATGATGACACTAAACTGGACCTCAAAAGTAAAAATCCCTAATTTCTTATTTACCCTTTCCTCCATGTCTTGGCTCTTAACAAACCTACCAAAAGACAATTCGTCTCACCATCGTGCTCAGCGTCTCCTCTTCCTTACGGTGCTATTCATCTCCCCTAAAAGCAATTTGCGAGCTATCCATCATTTGCTCTGTGATCATTCGTGACAGCCATGGAGCCGAAGGAGACACCCGTGCAATGCTTTGTCTGCTATAAACTGGATGTCCCACGACTCCCACCTTTATCTCAGGAAGCTACGGTTCCTACGGCTGAAAAAGAAATATCTGAGGAACCTAGGGCTTCTAAGGGCTCCACTTCAGGACGACAAGTTAAAGGTAGGGGGTTCCTTATCTCCCTTACATAGTTATTTGCCCCCCTTATCAACCTACTTATTTGTCATGCTTATCTACCTATTTGTCACTCTTAAAGACCTACTTATCACTGAATTTCATACATGTGTCACCCTTAAGCACCTATTTGCCACACCTAAACTCCCTTGTCTATACAAACGGTTTGATGTTAAGACCATTTCTTTTGTTGCTTAAAAAGAAACATCAAAATCTAATCCTTTGATAAAAATGAATTGTGAAGACAACCGCATTGAGAAATCTGTAAAAAAATAATAAACAAAATAAGCTCAGTGCTAAGGACAAGGGCAAAAGAAAGGTAGAGGTGCCTAGAGGATCCAGTACTCACACTACTGCACCTAAGCCTAAAGGTCAGGTTAGGGGTCAACCAGCTACAACCAAAGTCCAAGGAACCCCCAAAACCAAGGTAACCCAGCCTCAACAGAAAGGTCGATGCAATAACTACACTGCACCGACACATACCTCTTCTGGGTTTTAGTCCATTAGAAGCCAAGGTCAGAGCAGGGGCATCTCAAGTCGATGCTACTACTATGGTGCACTGACCTATCCATCGTTCCAAAACTCCTATCATTACAACTCTGACAGGAAAGGTCTAGGCAGCCCTTATGTAAGGTTGATGCAACAGAATAATCATAAATCCCATCCTTATGAGGTGCATCGACGCTACCCCTGGAGTGCCTCTGTGCAGTCTAGGTTCAGGACATTCATGAACCAGAATTCCTATGGATTTGTCTATCCTAAGTTTGTTCAACCTAGGGTCTCCAGTGCACACACACATCTCAATGCCCGTTGGACCAACTTTTAGCACAAAAACTCTCATAATTTTAAAAATCAGAATGCTACACCACAGAAAAAGTCACCAAAAAATCAAAATGTCAACAGCAGACAGAATAAGCAGAAGGTTAAGAAATCCACAACACAAGTGAAATGTAAAACACAAAGGTGGATTCCCAAACAATTACTGTGTTGCTTGCATGATTTAACTACTGTTATGGGGCCCAAGTAGTTTTGGGTTCCAAAATTTTGTGCTTGATCATGTTTACAGGTATGCTTGGTAGCTAACCACAATAGGTAGTATCTTGATAGTGGTTGCTCCAGGCACATAATCAAGGACAAAGGAAAATTCTACATGCTGGTGGAGAAAGATGCTGGTCATGTCACTTTTGGAGGCAATACAAAAGGCAAGATAATTGGGACAGGTAAGGTCGGTAAGTGTTCTTCTTGCTGCATAGAAGAGGTTTTACTTGTTGAAGGTCTTGCTTACAATCTTCTTAGTATTAGTCAGTTATGTGATGAGGGCCATAAAGTTATTTTTGACTCACTTGCATGCACCAGTTTTGAGCCCAACTCTGAAACAGTAAAATTCACTGGAAAAGGAGGAGCTTCTCCACTAGGAAGACACCCATCAAAATCTTTCAAGGGTTGTCCCCCAGCTGAAATGGGGAGGAAACCATAAATCCAGATTCTGAGAAGGGTAGATCTTACCTAATCTTCACTTGGTAGTGGATGGTCGATCTCCCATCTCACCGAATCTCCAGCAGGAAACCCCCTTCCTTCTTCTTCCTTCTCCTCCTCCTATCATGATCCCCACTCGAACCCTAGCCACCAGCACCTCCACCTTCCCTGCACCAGCCAACCCACTTCCTTGTGCCTGCCAGAGCAGAAACCGATCCTTCTCCCCTCCCTATTGGGGCCATCAACATCATCTTCCCCAACCTTCCCCAAGCACACTCGTTACGGCAATGGAGAGGATCTTCTTGACGTGTATGAGGAGATTGGCTCTGGCCATGAGGATCACCTGCATCCGCAAGTGCTACAATGGTGACACCTCTAGGAACTCGCGGCAAAGGGCCTTTCAGATGTGGGAGCAGATGACCAAGGCGGAGTAGGGGAGCGCCAATGTCAAGTATGGTTGGTACGACTCCCCTGCAGTGGCGGTGGCCAGTGTCGTCAGGCACGGGTTTGGGTAGCCGAACAATGGGTCCCTAAGCCCCGCAGCATAGGCGGTGGGCATCTACATCTTGTAAGTGCACTCCCCACAATCCAAGTGAACCCTTCTTTGGCTCTCCCTCTCATTTGCTTTTGCTCTTCTGTCTGGGGTTCTTGTTGTTCTTGACGCATTCTTGTTCTCGGGTGGTCCAGTGCGGCGATGTCTGACCCTGACCATGCCGGTGAGGGGCACATCGTCCACTGTCAGGTAATCATGGGGAACCCCGAGAAGGTCAATGTTGGCTCCCCGCGGTGCCATCCCAGCGGTGACGAGTTCGATAGTGTCATGGATGACCTGCAGAAGCCTAGTTGGTACATCATGTGGGGAACCCGCATGAACACCAACATTCTCCCCGAATTCGTTGTGAGCTTCAAGACCTCCGAATCAGGTAACACACACTTCCTCTCACCTTGGATTCAAATCTTCTTCTTCCACTTTTACTGCAACTTCTGTTTTGCTGCCCACTCCCACCCATAGCAAAGCAAAGATGATTCTAAAAACTAAAAAACCTACAGGGCATTCTTTTATTATTATTATTATTACCTTTTTATTTTTAACTTTTGATCTGCTCACATGTTTTCGTTTAGGGCCTCGAGTACATAATGGTCTTCGGCAAGGAACCCCTAATTTTTAGGATAAAAGTTCACCCTTTGAAAAGTTCCCTCAAATTAAAAACAAGTGTCGAGAAATTTTTATTTTAAAAGAAGATCTCACGACTCTCCCATCCCTCTTCTCGGTGCTCGCCTCCCTCCCTTTCTCTCCCTTTCCCGGTGCACCCCATCAACCATCCCGACTCTCTCTCCTCTCCCCGATGCTCTCTCTCCTCTCCCCTGTGTCCGACGGTGCACCGCGGTGGGAGATGGTTGGCCGCTGCTCACTATGTAGGCGATCACATTCGACTACGGCAGGGTGGCGATCGGATCACGGTGAGAGGCCGGGAGTTAGCGGGGGTAGGTGCATGCGGGCTAGCGTGGCGGTCTCGTGCGGCAATGCTACCGGCACCGGAGAGGGAAGCGCAGCCGGGTTGACCTCATCTATTCCTTTATTTTCTTTCCATTTCCCTAAATTTTCTCCCCGAGCACTGTACATCTTCTCCCCACACCTCTCATTCTGTTCTTCCGTCTTCATGTGTCCGTGCCCTCGACAAGGCCAGCTGCAGCCGCCACTCCCGGTCGTCACCATAAACCTGCTCGGCGCTGCAGGCTCTGCACCTCACCGGCCAACCCCCCGTCGGTGCCGCTGTCGTCGTCATTTACGACAGCCTCTCTGTTGCACTGCCAGCGCCGTTCTGACTTGCCACTGCCGCTGCCCCTCTGTCGCACAGGCGCTGCCACCGGCTTGCCACTGCCGCTAGCCCCTCTGCCGCCACAGGCAACCTGCGGTCACCCCACCCTGCAATGACTTGGCACAACCTACACCGGTCACCTGCGGCTCGTCCGCGAGTCCAGTTCCACCACCGCCGCCTATGAACGGCCGCCGGCCAGCCCTCCCGCTACTGGCCCGAACACCCGCCACGGCTGGCGCCGTCCTGGCCAGTCGTTGTCTTCATCGTCCACGGTGGCCCTACCGTGCGCAGCCGCCCTGCCTGGCCTCCACTGCAACCCGCCACTATAGGCCCCGATCATCGTCGCTGACGTCGCCATTCACCACCACCGCTGGTCGCGAGGATGGCGCTTCTCCTCTCCCCGGTGCCCTCTCTACTTGTCCACCCCTCCAGGCTATCTCTCTCCTGCTAACCCCTTCTCACCTCTCACACACCCTCTCCTCCATCTTTCTCCTCCAACCAAACAATTCTATGTAAATTTTAAAAATTATATCAATTTTACCAAATAGGTTAACAGTTATTTATTTTATTTTGTAAGGTCAAGTAATTTCTCTTAGATCTGGGTGGTCTAGTCATGATGTCTCTTGATTAGTAAAGATAACAAATTTTTATGACTGACTCCCCCTAAATGACAGACTCTTATAACAAACTTCCCTTGAAAAGATGCACAAACATTTAAGGAGTAGGAAAGACTTGTCATAGACAACATAGATGAGAGAACATGGATGGACAAATCTATGAAGGTGAAGAGAGATAAAATGGGTAATGTAGATGGCCACATAGAAACATAAGGAGAACTAAGATCAGACTTGCAGGCAACCAATGGCACAGCCTCAATAGCCTCTCATCAGAAATAAGCCTTCTTCAAATACCACAACACCTAAAAGTAGACAACTCAATCTAGGTGTACTGAGGTCGGTGCACCTATCTTATGCATCGACCTACCAATATAGTAAGGTCGGTGTTCCTTCCATAAACATCGACCTATTGGCTTAACCAAGTTATGCACTTCAGCCAAAATGAGTCACAGCATCAACTTTGCTAAATACATCTCACAAGACTGATGACAGTGTCAAGCATTCATCCCTCTGCAGTAGGGTTGATGTACCTTTCATATGCTTCGACATGCTAGAATAGTAAGGTCGGTGCACATAGCATATGCATTGGCCTACTAGCTTATCCAGACCGACATTTCAGCCATATATCAATATAGCAACGACTCTAGTAGACAAAGATTTGGCCTTAAGAAATTCCAACCAGTAGGTGTTCCAAGAATAATTATTCAGACATCTGAAGCAGACCATCATTGCTGATAGCGTTAACTCATATTCTTCCACTGAATTACACTTTGCCAATGATCAAGATATATCATGCTCCCCCTCACTATGTGTAGTGATAATAAAGCAGTAGTTCTCTTCTGATTGTACACAAGTATGCAACTATGAAATGTAAAATGTAAATTTATCACTGCATGCAAGTTGGACCCTTGGTACTTGACGGAGGTCTAGTCCCTACGTATGATGTGAGTTTCCAGACAGAAATGATGTGCCCTTCTCCCAGCATATCATTTGATATACCAAAGGGTCATGTATGAAAATACTTCTAATATGGACAATGAATGACTATTCAATATATGAATGCTCATTTGGAATTACATGTGGCAGATTCTCAAAATCATAACAAGCATGACATGATAGCATCAAATAATATAAATGAATTCAATCTGACCAAATATACAACATTCCAAAGAGAAATTATTCAACCATCATATTAGCATTAAAGCTCAAAATAAATATGTATGGCATGAATTAAAGTGTAAAAATATACATTTATCAATCTCCTCATCATCTTCAGCCAAAGTTGCCACTACAGGCTCTCCCTCTCCGGCCCTAGTCTTGCCACGAGGTAGCTCGCCCTCCTCCAAAGGGGAAGAAGTACCTATGACCAACATTAAAACAAGCTTAATACTAAACGGTAATACAAAAGCCTACCACAAGTGGTTAAGTTCCCAGTCACGTACCTAAGGGGCCCATGGTAGAAGACCCAACCAGTCCCACCGTGCAAGCGGAGACCACAGCTAGCAAAGGAGGGAGAGGCATCCCTACCAATAGCTACGGCAGCAATCCAGACACGTCCTTGGCAACAGACGTGACCAGGCTACCCACCACTCTTGGTTCACCCTCGAAAGAAGGGAGGGCCACCGACAGGCCAGTGCTAACCAGCTCTTGGATCATCTCTAGGATAGCAGCCGGGTCCTCACCTGGCAAACAAAACATGAATCTAGTCAATAACCCCAGACCGTCAAGTGACCTACAAATAGAGGGCAAACCCCTCTATAACAATTCGACACTTACTTGAGCCATCTTGGGTCATTGTCTGCTCCTACTCCTCGATCATGAGGGGCACCTCACCTTGTGCCTTAAAAGGGGCCATGGTCCCCGGCATCCTTGTTGTCTCTGCATGAAACAAGTGGCTATGTCAATCTCCAGAAGCAAGCAAAGTCATAACCAGAACATGCCCAGTCACAAAAGTCCTTACCTAGCCGGACGTCCTCGGAGGCGTTCCATGACTCGAAGTCACAGAACGTCTCGACGTTGGGGTCGACCTCATCCATCATACGAAGGAATGCCTCCATGTCAATCTCACACTCACCCCCGTCATCAGGCAAAGGATCAAAAGCCACCTCTGCCCCAGCCTCTAGTGGAGCTACAAGAAACCAGTACAGCAGTGCAGGGTTAGTCAATCATAATGGCTAAACCAGCAAGAAAAAAAAGGTGAACATGGTGCTTACTCAGAGCCGATTTTGCCTCAATATGCTCGCCAGCCTTGAGTCCTTGAGAGGACGCACCAGCTCCCACCACTCCAGTGTCTACTCGAGGGTGTTTCTGCCTAGGCTGAAGACCTTCGTCTCCGCTACCATGTGATGCCTCCATAGAGGGATGATCCCCCTCCACCGCAGAGCCTACCAACGAAACACAACAACACACAACCTCCAGGTCATATACTCACCCTTTCTCCTACCTCCCATCCACCTATGCTCTATCAACTTGCTGACTTAATTATCGGATAATTTTTCCCGGGATTTTAACTATGGACTCCTCTGATTCATTTCCTACCTTGTAGATCTCTCATTGGTGGTGACCACGACAAGGGCCAAATCAGGATCGTGCGGCACAGGATCCAGCGCGAGATCACCTCTCTTCATCTGGCACCATCTGTGGGAAATGTACGAAGAGCCAACATGGTGTGAAAAAGTTCCAGTTGTTATGTACATGATGTTTTGATGACGTCACACCATGAGTCATTAGCCAATTGGCTCAGAAATTCATGTCATCCCTTGATGTGTCCAGGTGTGAAGATATCTTGCCAAGCGGTTAATATGCATGGACCTTCTAATGCAAAAAGAATATGTGCATCGACCTTGTTTCTTAGTTGCATCGACCTTACTGAAGAAAGGGGTTCATGTGCGTCGACCTTTGCATGCTTCAAATAGTGATGTGCACCGACCTACATGCTTCAAACAGAGAGATGTGTTTCGACCTTCATGTGCTTCAGAAAAATGTGCATCGACCTTCATATGCCTCAGAGAGATGTGCATCGACCTTTATAGGCAATCAATCAAGATGTGCATCGACCTTCATGTGCTTCAAAAAAATGTGCATCGACCTTCATATGTCTCAGAGAGATGTGCATCGACCCTTATAGGCAATCAGTCAAGATGTGCATCGACCTTCATGTGCTTCAGAAAAATGTGCATCGACCTTCATATGCCTCAGAGAGATGTGCATCGACCTTTATAGGTAATCAGTCAAGATGTTCATCGACCTTCATATGCTTCAGAAAAATATGCATTGACCTTTATATGCAATCAGTCAGATGTGCATCGACCTTTACTTGCTTCAAACAGTAATGTACACAAACTTGTTCATGCTGGTTGCAAATGTGCACAGACTTGGTCATGCTGGTTGCTAATGTTCACATACTTGGTATGCAAATGTGCACAGACCTTACGAAGCCTAACGTCACATATGCATCGACCTTACTGACGAATTCCTATGTGCACTGACCTTGCTTCTCAATGTGCACTAACCTTTATTAAAGAAATTCCAAATGTGCACCGACCTCAACTGAAGAAGCCCAAAATGTGTGTCGATCTTTACTGAAGGAATTCCTATGTGCACCGACCTTGCTTCTCAATGTGCACCAACCTTTATTGAAGAAATTCCAAATGTGCACTGACCACAACTGAAGAAGCCCCAAATGTGCATTGACCTTTACTAAAGGAATTCCTATATGCATCGACCTTGTTTCTCAATATGCACCGACCTCTACTGAAGAAACTCAATATGCACCGACCTTTACTAAAGAAGTTCAAATGTGCACCGACCTCAACTGAAGCAGCTCGAAATGTGCACCGACCTCTACTGAAGAAGCTTAAATGTGCACCGACCCTGCCAAAGGCCAAGCATTATATATGCATCGACCTCGAAAGGGAACCTCAGCAGTTGCACAGACCGTGCAGAAGATAGGTAGACTTCATACATCAAGCCAAGCCAGCTGCACCGACCTCATGAAGAAGAAGAACATGTTTGATGAAATGCCTTAGTGAGCGGCTCCCAAGGCCATTTGTAGCAAACCTGCAGTGTTTTCATAAAAGCATCCAGAGACCAAAAATAGGAACCGCAAATGCCAAAATTCACATCTTTTGAGGTCTGGAAAGGTATCTTTGATCAGTCAACTTTCTTGTCATCATTAGCTTACTATATCAGTCTTTTTGATCCATGAAAAAGCAAATTATCAGTTCTGGGAACAGTCACCTATCTTGGAACCCACCTTTTTGCCTCCACCCAATCACATGGTCTGTCAGTGAGATCCCTCAAGACAAAAGGACGTCCTTGATAGTCCTACCTACAGAAGAAGAAGATGCTACAGATCCTTCTTGGGAAGCTCCTATCACATACGTTTTTGGTCAACCAATGTAACAAAATGGTGGAAATTTCTCTACTACCTCCCTAGCCAACCAGAAGTTGCCAAGACAAAAGGTGCTTGAAGACTATTGTTCATTTATGAAGAGCCAATCACATTTAGCCCGGTACCTTCTTCTGGGAGGGCTACTTGCACCTATAAAAGGACTCCATGCTTGAATAAATGCTCGCGGCTGTAAGAATTGAAGCTGGGCCATTCAGGTAGAATCTGAGTGTAAAAGAAAGTAAGGGTGAAAGGAAAGAAAGGAGGGATGAGTGCCTGCTAAGCCCGTGTGAAAGAAAAGGAGGAAGAGAAGGAAGGAGATTAGCGGCCAGTGGAGCCAGGCCTGGTTCCTTTGCATCGCTAACATTTGGTCTATCATTCTCAGTGCCATTTTTCATCTGAAGCCATTGTACCTGCAAGCAGTCATGTTTATTTTCTCTATTTCTCTTGTTTTCTTTTTCTTAAGCAAATCTATTGTGTGGGGCTTGTCCCAATGTGTGTGTGGTGATGACTTTACTCCTCGTGTGGGCTTGTCCCCGTGTGTGTGTGGTGAGGACCTTGCTCCTCGTGTGGGGCTTGCCCCTGTGTCTAGCTATTGCGACAGCATGTGTGTGTGGATAACTATCTTTTGGCCAAAGATTGGAAGCCTCTCCTTGTTGGAAGGGGGGTGGACGTAGGCTTTTCTGGGGACAGCCGAACCACCTAAAAATCTTGTGTTATGGTGTGCTGCACTCAATCCATTTGTCCTACCCCCATTCACAGGTTCTCCTAGCTCTTAGCTCTTTCCATTCCATTGATTAACTTGGTGATTTCAGTTCAGATCTACACTTCGGTTCTGGTTCATCACTGTTCAGTTTGATCATCATTTAAAAGCACTGATTGTGAACCCGGATCTATTCACCCCCCTCTAGATCCTCTCTTAACCATCGAACAGATCCTAGTGGGGATGCTGTGAGTAGTTGGTGAAACTAGTTGGGCAAACAAGTGCCCTGGTAATTATGTGGATTGGTGGGTCGTGTGCATGATAATGATGGCGTTTGGGGTCCCAGTCGAGGTTCAAGTGGAGGTTGTTGGAAGAAGGACCTTGTTATGGCAAAGATCATGGATGTTTGAGGTTTAGTGTACATTACAGTGCTGTCGGCCAGAATAGTATAGAGGAATGGACTCTCCTGCTTAGATGGATATGTGCCGAAGATTTTAAATTGTGCATTGTCTCCTAGTCTTGTGGGAGTCAGATGTTTGCAGGTGTTGGTTAGTCAATTGAGAATAAAGTTTTGTGTTGTGAAAAAGAAAGAATGAAAAAATAGGAGTATGGAAGGGACAATTCCTTTGTATAAGGGTTCTTGAAGTGATGGTGTTAGATGAAAGCCCCTGTGTTATTTCAACTTGGAAGGCATTTTCTAAATCTCTGGGTTTTGAGTTGGTGTGGTTTGAGGATTGCGAGGTTTTTCTAAGAAATCGCATCATACTCCCCTTGAGAGGTTGGAGTTGGTAAAGGAGTTCAGTTGGAGCCATGGAAGGTGTTCGGATGGGAGCTTTGTGAAGACAGGATTGCATTTGATTGAAGAACTGGACAGAAGTGTGAAGAACATTTTGTAGCTTAAAAGTGGCACAAAAATTGAAGAGACAGAGGAGAAAGTTCAGCAGTAGTTTGTCAAGGGCAGAGCAAGGTCAACGCATCAAAGCTCATCAAGGATCGATGCACTTGAAGTACTTCAAAGTTCCACAGGTCGAAGCAGAAGATTGTTGCATTGACGCATCAATGCTCCCAATTGCTTGAGTGGCAAGACAGGTCGATGCATCTGGACTATGCTTCACAATGTTGCAAAGACAGGTCGATGCAACTAATTGATGCATCGATGCAGTAGAGAAAAACATTACAGCTAGAGGTCGACACATTGATTTATGCCTCAACACCTCAGAGCAAGTTATATAATTAACAGGTCGATGCACCTATAAGTCGCATCGACACATCGAGTGGCTGCATGAAGACTCAGGTCGATGCTGAAGTCTCCTACCTCGACCTGAATATTTTTTTTCTCAAGATGTCAAGTGATACAAGGCAATCAAGTGAAGATTTCAAATGTCATAAACTACAAGAAAGAGATTGATCGAGGAAATCAAGATCAATCAAGCAGTAGGTCATGAGAAAGAGTTGAAGCTTTCTAGTAAGAGATTTATGTCAAGAACGGACAAGCACAGAGCTAAAAGCTATTCTGTCCGAGCTTGTCTGAACTAATACTATTGCTGTACAAGCTTGAATTGAAGATGTCTAAGGTAATCCAGTCAACATCCGAGCAAGACCTATCAACGTCCAAGCATAGCCGAGCAAAGACCAAACTTGACTGGTCAAACTTTGAGCTATGTTGTTCAAGGTTGAGCTAGTCTGTTGAAGGCCAAGCAAGAGTGAAATATGTTTGTTAAGGCAAATAAATAGAGGATTAAGGTATAAAATGCCTTCTATGGCTGACAAATAGCCTTGGAGGCTATGCTGCAGAATACGTGTGTCTACCATACGCTCTAAGCTCGAAGGCCAGGTTCTTGGCACGTGAGCCGATGTAAGCACATGATGGGCACATGATCCGAGGGAACACTGTTAGAAGAACATTCTCGCATCTACCATGTGGACCAATGTAAAAGAGATGGAATTAGGTTTTTATCCATAATCACTTCAGAGCCCCTATTTCACATATACATATACCGTCTTCTTCCTCCAAAGAAGACTAGAGCAAGCAAGAAGGCTGCGTCTGTGATAAGAGTGCTTGCAGAAGGACTCAATTTTTCTGTGCATTCAGCCATTGCTCTGCCGTCAACGTTTTTGCTCATAGTTTTGACATAGCTGCCCTTTGGTTTTAGAGGAAGTTATGTTTAAAAATAATACACACTCCAAGTTTCTCAACCAACATATCCTGAATTTATAGACTTTCATATTCTGAGAGACTTCACTAGACATAACATGTAAGATATGGTTGAGAGCTATTAAGTGTGATCAACAACTTTTTTCATTGAGTTTAGTCTTTAGACTCTAAAGTTCAGTCAACTTAAACCATCAGTTCATTCATGGTGCATCACTGATTCTTATGAGAGAAGATATCGGATTTTAGTAGCTTAGAATAATGAGCTGACTATCAGATTGTCATTATTTTAGATCCAAAGGAAGTGCAATGACTGTTCAAGAATTTGATGCCACGTGAGAAGAATAGATGAAGGTGCTAGGAGAGAAGAAATGAGCAATGCTCAGTGACACTGTGCCACTGAGATTTCAGTTCAAGAACAATAAGGGTTTTAGTTGATCAAAAAGATACAGTCACAGAATCAGGATTGACAGAATGTATGCAAAAAGGTGTCGACTTTGGGTGTCGACATTCCTTCAGAGACACTTACATTTGCCTAGATACATCAACTTGGACCTGATCTGACTCAGTCTTTGAGCACTTTATCATGAACTCTCCATATCAATACACAAGAGAAGATCGGCAAAAGTTGTTTTTGAACACTAGCTCCCCCTGTCTATGTGCATGATTACTGGACACAACATTTAGACACATGAATAATCAATGGAATGCAAGACACAGACACATGCTCTTGACCCAGGGTACCTGGCGGAGGACTAGTCTTTACGCATAGTGTGGGTTTGCAGACAGAAGAGATCTGCCCTTCTCCCAGCATACCATTTGATATTCCTCTGAGATCAAGATGGACAAGATGCAATGCATTCTATGCAAAGACAACCACTGACAGACTAAATCATGTGCATATGAAACATCATAGAGAAGGCATTTATTCCAAGCATAAATGAACTCAAGCAATCAGTCATCATGCTGAAATTTACATAAACCTAGTTCTCTTCTTAAGAATTTAAATCTTTCATTTCCAAGAGGTTTAGTAAATATATCAGCAATCTATTTTTCTGATTCTACAAAATTCAGTTCAATTTCATTCTTACTTACTTCATCTCTCAAGAAGTGGTGTTTTATTTCAATATGCTTAGTCCTAGAATGATGATCACATTTTAGAAATGTTCAGAATCAGGATCTTGTAGCTCTGGTTTCTCAGATAGAGCCCAAGTCTGTAGATGAAGTGTTAAATGATGAGTCTTGGGTAATTGCTATGTGTGAAGAGTTAGGTGAATTCGATAGAAATAACGTTTGGGAACTTGTCCTGAGACTTGAACACTTCAATGTCATAGGTACAAAATGGGTCTTTAAGAATAAAGTGAATAAGGAAGGAATAATTCAAATGGCAGATCAAACAAGATGTTGACAAATAGTATATGACATCATCAAAATAGTAGGGATTCAACATGATCTGCTTCCTTGTTTTGTGGTTGCATGGCTTTGGACGCATTCTTGTGTTAAGAGCTGTTATGTGCTGTATTCGTCGTGCCGTGTCCAACGGCTGATGTGTCGTGAAGGCTCATTTATTGTTTCAGCATGTAAAGGTAAGCTGATATTTACATTTTTCCTTGGGCTTTGTGCTGAAGCTGGTACTCATCTCTGTTGCACTTAGGCTTCTTGTGATCGGGTGTTCGCTAGATCAGTACTCGTGGCGTGTTAAGTTGTGATTTTCTTGAGTTACGATAGCGCTGAGTGTGTACTGAGATGCGAGTACCGAGATATCTACTGTTGCCTGTGTGCGTGTGTGAGTGCGCAGCGGAAGCGTGTGGGTTGATTACCCACAGGCCGAGGATCTTTTTCGTGAGATTCTGGCTGGTCGAGTGGTTTGCTTCTTCTCGATGTGACTTCATCTTGGCTTGCTGTGCCCTGATGTCGACTATTGCCGTGCTGTTGCTGGTAATTTTTCTGGTGTTGGCATCGGTGGTTGCGAGTGTTGGGAAATTTGTCGGCATTCTTACTGATTGAGTACCCTTTGCTTTGCATTTTGACTCTTAGGTGTTGTGTTCTCGAGGCGTGCCTGTAGCCCTTGAGATGCGGCCCTTGAGATTGTGGGTCTTGCTGTCATTTCCCGTTGTCGTGGGTCTTTCTTGGTGAGCTGTCTGATGCATGACCTGTTCCTTGTGGTCAGGTGATCAGCTGCTCTTGTGCCTTGATGTGACCCTACTTGCAGTTGTGTTCCGTGGTTCTGTGTGCTGTACGGAGCCAGAATCCTGTAGGTGCTACCATGTTGCTGTTGTCTCTGTGAATTTGTCGTTGGTGTCATGTGTGCCAGGTGTTCCCTGTCACCTTTGGCACTGGAGCCGATGATGTTGTCAGGCTGTCAGTTGAGAGGACTATGTTTCCGAAACCCATCCTGAATAGACCTTACGTCTATTCTGATAAAACCTGTACGTTTCCTTAAGTCCCACTGTTGATGAAACACGTCTGGGATAGACCTTACGTCTATCCTGACAAGACTCGCATATTTCTATATGTCCCACCAAGGATGAAACCCGTCCGGGATAGGCCTTACGTCTATTCTGGTGAAACCTATAAAACTACTTTGCTTCGGTATAAACCCAGTAGCGATGATGAAACCTGCTATCCTACCTTAGCGTCATGGCCTTCCGCTTAAGTCAAGTTGTACGGCGTTATGACAATTTGCCTAAGCCGTTTAAAAATTCTGCCTTGGCGTAATGGCCTTCCGCCTAAGCCAAGTTGTACGGTGTCATGGCAATTTACCTAAGCCGTTTAAAAATCCTACCTTGGTGTCATGGCCTTCTGCCTAAGCCAAGTTGTACGGCATCATGGTAATTTGTCAATGTGCCTAAGCCGTTTAAAAATCCTACCTTGGTGTCATGGCCTTCCGCCTAAGCCAAGTTGTATGGCGTCATGGCAATTTACCTAAGCCGTTTAAAAATTCTGCCTTGTTGTCATGGCCTTCCGCCTAAGTCAAGTTGTACGGCGTCATGACAATTTGCCTAAACCGTTTAAAATTCTGTCTTGGCGTCATGGCCTTCCGCTTAAGCCAACTTGTACGGCGTCATGGCAATTTGTCTAAGCCGTTTAAAAACTCTACCTTGGTGTCATGACCTTCCGCCTAAGTCAAGTTGTACGACGTCATGGCAATTTGCCTAAGCCATTTAAACATTCTACCTTGGCGTCATGACTTTCCGCCTAAGCTAAGTTGTACGGCATCATGGCAATTTGCCTAAGCCGTCTAAAAATACTGTCTTGGCGTCATGGCCTTCCGCCTAAGACAAGCCGTTTAAGCATTCTACGGCGTCATGGCAATTCGCCTAAGTCGTTTAAAATCCTGCCTTGGCGTCATGACCTTTCGCCTAAGCCAAGTCATACGGTGTCATGACCATACGTCTAAGCCGTTAAATACCCTACCTTGGAGTCATGGCCTTCCACCTAAGCCAAACTGTACGGCGTCATGGCAATCTGCCTAAGTCGTCTAAAAAATAAATAAATTTCTACCTTAGCATTACGACCTTATGTCTAAGCCAAGTCATTCGATATCATGACCTTCGGTCTAAGCCAACAAACATCTTACCATTGGCTCGAAGTTTATATCCGAACCAATGAACAAAAAAGAAAATAACATATTGTATTCATTTGTTGTAATTTTTAACTCATTTTTTCTCCCATATTAATTTACTATGAATGTACATACCAAACAAGAAAAAACTATAGTGCCACATTAGTTAACCTCATTCTATATATTTACATTGTTTTACGGTCGATAAACAACCAGAAAATATTGCAAGTAAAGCGATGATAGACATTAACGACATTTGAAGGTGAAATAAAGGAGCCAACTCCGAATGACACTATTCACAACATGGCAATGTACTGTTTTCATATATGACACTGGTTCCCTTCCACCTTTCTCAACAAACAACATGGGTCTCAATAGGTATTGAGTACGGAAGATGAAACGAATTTAGGGGAGAGACGAAGGTCAAAATATGGTTGGTGGTTGTGATAAATGACCATTATGACGTATGAGACAGCGACGCGGTCTTCCCCGCGGGACTCCATACTTCCGTACTCATATCGTTGCCCTAGACATGTCATCCTGTCGTCCATTTAAGACGGTATCAATTGTCGGAATGGAAACTCAACTCGAAACAGGGTTTGACGACTCGCAGCGACTAGCAGTGAATCGCACGACCCGACTCGACCCAGGTCGAGATCAGATCGGTCAGGCCCCCTCTCTCTCGACGCCGGGTGCACCGCCAGAACTCCCAGCCCCTAGTAGATGTTGGCCAGTGCAGTAGGAGATAAAGCCAACTATCTCCCCTCAGCTAACAGATAGGCCGGCCACAATAGCTCGGCCCTCAGTGGACCATCCTCCCCGTGCGGAACCACGAACGTCGCCAACCTGTAAGCCAAATAGGCGGTGAGGTGTGTCACGTCTGGTAGACCGTGAGGGTTCCACCCCCACTGTGGAGCATAAATGTACTAGCTGTAGGTATTGAAGTGCAGCTCCACCTCTGTGTACTCCTCCTAGGGAGTCTGGTCCCTGGTGAACTCCTGGTAGAAGCATAACAGCCCGTTGTAGAAATGACGGACCTATACATTCAGTGGCACTCTCGGAGTCTATGCTGCTCTCTCTCTCTCCCTGCCAAAGCCAAGCCCCTCCAGGTCTTCAGGAGGTACCAATAGCTGAAAGGTATCCGGTACCTCCCCTGTCCATCACTGTGACTGCGATGGAGGCCATCCAGCATTACCTCCTCGTACCCCTCGCCGCTGATCGGCAGCCCAAAAATCCTGAACAGAGACCACAAGTCCAGTGAGGTCTCTCCCTCTGCGGTGGCCACCGTGTTCAATCGAAAAGAACATGCGCTGAACGATCATAAATCGAAACCGTACCTTCGATTAGATTTGATGCCAACGCCTCCGTACGAGTGATGTGAGTAACTCTAGCTCTCGGCGGACGGCTAGCTGCAGACAACTACTGGGAAGGAGCGGGAACTGGTAGGTGGAATGGTTGAGGTTGAGGTGGCGGAGGAAGACGAAGCTGCGGCTGCTGCGGCTGAGAAGTCTGCGAGAACTGCACCGTCTGCGGCCTCAACGGATAGTTTCGGGAGATGTGCCCGACTGATCGCAGCGATAGCAGACAACCGGCAAAGAACACAGCACGCCCAGATGACTGCCACCACACTTGGAACACAACCTCGGCTGAGAAGCAACAAAATCTTGACGCGGTCGAATAGAGGAAACGGGCTGCTGACTCGGATCAAAAAATGTCGACTGATCGAACCTCTTCTTCTTGGATTTCTTGAATCGGAATCCCTTGCTCTGAGATTGCAGGAAGGAAGTACCATCGGCAGCAGAGAAAGTGGGAGAAGCTCCTGGAACAGGCGACGGGTGGAGCGGCTGATGTTGCACGGCCGACTGAACCATCCCAGTCTGAGGAAGTCCTCGAGTCCTCGCCAACTCTAACTCTAACGCTACGGCAGCTTGGTATGCAGAATCCAACTCAGCTACACAGGTAGCGAACAATGGCAGGCTCAACTCTGCTTTCAGTCTGCGTAGAAACTACTAAGTCCTCACAGTCTCATCAGTAAAAATGTGGGGTGCATACTGGCCCAACTCAATGAACTTGTCTCGATATTGCAGCACTGACATCTCGCCCTATGTCAGCTCCAGAAATTGATACATCTTGGCCAACTTTAGGTAGGCTAGAGTATAGTCACGCTCGAATGCAGCAACGAACTCCGCCCATGTGATTTGTCGAAGCAGACGGGAACGGAAGGCAACCGCCCACTCTGTGGTCCACCACGTGCGTGCAGTACCTTGAAGCTAATAAGAAGCCAACATAACCCTTTAGTCCTCGACGCAGTCCATACATTGGAAGACGCATTCAGTGGCATCCAACCACTCCCTCGCTGCCTCCGGGTCCGATTGACCCTCGAATGTCAGTGAATGGAACAGCAGAAATTCTTTCAGTGCCCATCTATGACCACCGGGCAACTCCATAGGAGGAATAGGAATAGGTGTAGCCTGGGCAGGAACCGGTACAGCAGGAGCAGGTGAAACACTAGCCTCATTCCGAGGAACCCAATGGGTAACTAGCCCACACGCTTCCGCTGCGCACTCTAGCATGTACACAGGCATCATAAAAGACCTCGGTAATCGCATCTCAGCACACGTTCAATGCCATCGCAACTCATCAGAATCGCAATTAGCACGCTACGAGTACTGATCCATCGAATAACCGATCACAAGGAGTCTAAGTGCAATGAAGGAGAGTACCAGCTTTAGCACAAAGCCCACAAAAAAAATGCTAATCTCAGCTTACCCTCATGTCTTGAAACAATGAATGAGCCTTCTCAACGCATCGACCGCTAGACACGGCACGACGAACAAGGTGCACTACGGCTCTTAACACCATAACGGAGTCCAAAACTAAGCAACTATAAAGCAAGGAGCAGATTAGGCTCAGATAAAACACTATCCACACTTAAGCAGACACAGGACAAAGACATCACTAAGACAACAAATCCAAGGCTAACCTCGAAAAGACTCCACCAGACGGGATGAGAAACATCAAGCTCGACCAACAGTAGCTCACCAGGAAGGGAAAATCTTAGGTTCACCCGAGAGTATTCTCAATTAAGAAATCTAATCGAGCACTTCAACAGAAGTGAAACACATCAGGAGTTGAAATAGACTTAAGCTGGAGTGACCAAAATAACGTAAGGACGTGTACGGTCATCACACCAATGCTAGAAGTCAACAGCAACCTGAGTAACTTACACGAAAATCTCGAACAATGTACTGCAGATTCGAGCCTTTCGGCGAACACTGCCAAGTACAACATGATTGAGACAGACACCACGACAGAAACCAAGCGATACAGAATCACGAAACCTAATGCCAGCAAATTCCACCAGCCATCAGCTGAGTGACTGTATAGGACTTTTACGACTCTGGTAATTGTATATCTGAGATTTCCATATACTTCATACAATAATAGCTCTGATACCAGCTGTGACGACCGGGATACCAGATATACCCGATAGGACTATCGAATACACCTGATACCACTTGGAACCCGCGAGGCGTCCCAAGAGCGGTAAAGCTCCTAAAGGGATAAAAGGATTGTCGTGTAGTACATTGAACTGACAGATATTCCGAAATTGGGTTAGGTGGGAGAGTCCCTCCCTTGGCGATTTAGGGTTCCTGCTGGTTGGCCATGGGTGGCCATGGGGGGGGGCTCCACCTCCCCCCTCCCCATCCACGGTCTCTCCTCTTGATGCTGCCCTTCATGCTGCTTGGTCGGATGTTGGCCCACCACAAAACCCTCCACCCACATTCACCACTCCGCAAAATACTTTCCCGGCTCCACAACAACCCCAACAACCCCTGCAATACCACAATGTCCCTCCACCCAACGGCTACACCAACAAGCGCCCTGCTCCGAAGAGAGCCCAGTACCCTCCTTTGCCAGAATCCCTTACAGATATTTTTTTCCGCTCACATGTCAGTTAGTGCAATCTAGCTTCCTCCGGAATGGCCTACCTAGAACCTGGCCATTGATCAGACAAAGTACTGTATGTTCCACAGGCAACCGAGGCATACGATTGAAGGATGCTTTCAGTTCCGAGACTTGGTCTATGACTTGCATGAAGGACACAGAATAGATTGGGCCGAGATGTACAAAGCCATCATGGAAATGAAAGAAAAGAGAAGGCAAGCGCCGAGACAACAAGTGCAGCAGCAACAAGCACCGCCGCCACAATAGCAGCCACCACAGCAACAGCCGGTCCAACACCTGGGGATTCATCAGAACCCCATGCCGAACTATCATCCCGCTCCACAGCCTCAGCCGCCGGCACCGAGTCAGGTCAACTTAGTTCAACCCTCGGCTCTTGACGCCAGGTGGTCATACGATGATGATGGTTCCGTCCCACAAGTAATGGCCCTCCATCATAACCACCGAAATCCTTCCATCCTCACACCCAGCCACCAAACCCTTCCTTCGCCTACCAGACCATTTGTCCTACCACCAACTGCCACCTTTACCCAACCTACCTCTGCTCCACCACCATCGCCCACACCCGTCCTGCCATCTCACCCTCCACTCATCACCCCCGTAGCCATCACCACGCCTCCATCCAATCCCTCGCCCGTCATCCTTCCTCTACCTGCCTTTACATCACCACCTGTACCCGCGCCTATCATCGCCATGTCTCCATCTAACCCTTCGCCCATCATTCTTCCACCATAATCCATCATCCCTATCACTCCCATCATCTCCACCGCGCCCTCTTCCACTCCACTCATCCACCCTATTAGGCCCATTAGACCGTCAACCGATGCCGTGTCGGCACAAAATCTCACCCTTCGGAGTGGGCGTTTGTTTCACAGAAATTATACTTCCACTGGTGTGCCTACACCCAATCTCCAGTCTTCACAATCGACTACCGATCAAGAAGAGGCCGAGCCACTACCGGGTACCCAATATGATCTATTGCATCACTTAGACCGGGTGCCCGCCAAAATATCTGTGCTGGAGTTGATAAAAAGAAGAAGCAGCTGAGTGAGAGGGATATGCACCTCTCCGCACCCACACAGGGTGAAGGCCCGCTTGGAGCGTCAGGGGGCAGCGGCCAGGCATTTGAAGTCTCACCACAGGCAATCGCCTCACAACTGGCGCACAACTACACCGGGGGCATGCCTCCTCTGCAACAAAAACTTGCGGCTGCACCGCATCCTTCGGTGCTCCAATTCCAAGGGGGCCTTGCCACCCCCCATGCGGCCATGTTAACAATGCCGCATATGCAACAAGCTCACTTCTACCCAAGCCTAGTTGACCTGGTGGTGATGAATAAGCTCATGGTCGAGCAGATGATAGAAATGAAGCTGGCAGAAAGGAGTGGTGGTGACTCCGCCTCATTTTATGTTTACAGGGTGCCATATCCATCCCATCATGCTGCCAAGAGGCTACCCACTGGCATCACTAAGCCTCTGAAGATCGAGAAGTTCAATGGTCAATGGTCTCTGCATGAGCACATTGCCTACTACACTAATGTGATGGGTGACTTGGCTGTTAACGAGTTATACCTCCTAAAATTCTTCGGGTCTACATTAACAGGCCTCACCTTCAAGTGGTACTCGAGCTTACAGCTTGGGTCTATTATTGACTGGTCGGACCTACAAAGAAAAATCAAAGAAAGGTTCCACATCGCCGAAAGGGAGGTGACAGTAGCCGAACTATATGAAACCATGTAGAGGAACGATGAGTCTACCTTGGAATATATCAAAAGATGGAGGAACCTCAGCATGAGGTGCAGGTGCCCGCCGCATCAGGAGGACGCCATCCAAATATGCAAGCAGAACCTGCAAAAAGAAGTGCTGGAAAGAATGATAGGCATTGAAATCAAGTCGTTTGACCGACTGAATAATGTGTTAGCGAAGGTCGAGGGATTCCTTTCAAAATACTCTGCCACTCCTGCCACTTCAAGCCAGAAGACTAGGTCAACTAACAAATGATTAGCACCTCAAGAAGTGCAAGCGGTCAATTTCAAGACCTTTGAACAACATAAGGAAAAGGAGAAAGGGGTGGTTGAGTCTCCCCCATCCAAGTCTGCCGATCGGTGAGAAGGCCCTTCCCTACGGGATAAGATGAAGAAGCTATACTCGTTCCCTCGAGATAAGACTCGACTCTTGTTCGAATGGGCCACAAAATTTGACAAGGTTACTCTCCCAGAACCAAAGAGGTCGGGTGATCTCAGAAGGAAAGACTATCCTCGTTTCTGCCCGAGATCTCGAAAAATTGAACAACTTTGGTTAAGATCACATTTTTAATGGAGGAAAGAGAGAGGGTGAAAAAGGACCACTTTCAGGACTATGTAGTGAGAGAGAGCCGATTACTTGATGGAAGCGGGCCTAAATGGGCCGAAAGTCAACTTAGAAGCCAGAAGTTGATAAGATAAGCTCCAGCACTCTAAGAAATCATGATCTCCAAAGCTCAAAGGGAATGGAACAATGAAAATGTGCTCGAAATCTATCCAAGAAAGACTCCAAAATAATAGGTAATTCGAGACATCAAAATGATGAATAAGAGAAATGACTCAACTTGTGGGCTAAAACGGGTGTCAACACCGTGCACACTAGGGGCGTGAGCAGATAAGGGAACAAAATATGCTGTGTGCCCCACCTCTGGAAGATACCATTGTCTGCCAATCATTTCCTCTGAGAAGGCAACATTCCAGAAGCATATTTCATGTACGAACGGATCCCAATGAGTGATTGCGGATCATGGAACCAGACTACTATCGAAATCAAATCCGTTCTGGGCGAGGTTGATGGTGTCGACACTCTCCAACAGAAGTGTCGACACTTCCTTCTATTTGCTTGCAGAAACATAGAACCTATTGCCATAGTGTTGACACTCCTGTGCTAACAGGTTGACACTGGTATTGAGTGCTTGTGGCTCGAACCGCCATGTCGGCACATGGCCCTAGTGGTGTCGAGGCATGAGTGCCAGATAGAGAAGCTTGATGTTGAAGATGAACTATAGTGTCGACACTTCCTGTTGGTAGTGTGGACGCACTGAGCACTTTAGAACCCAAATAGAAACGTGAAATTCTACGTTTGATCTTGTAGTGTCGACACTCCCAACGTGTGAGGTTGACACTTTGAGCTTTCCTGAATTGAAACTGTCTAAAACACTTTCCAACACTTTAGTTAGACAAAACACCATTGGCTATCATGCTAAATCATCCAATAATGATTCATGGTACGTTATCTGCAAAATCAGGGGACACAATAGTAATGTCTTGACTAACTCCGATCTAATAGAGTTTACTCTTTAAAAAAAGGGGGGGCTAGAAGAGCTTAACAGGGCAATGGCTCATGCTCACTGAGAGATTGTCACCCTTCACCAATGAAGTGGTAGTGGGAAAGGAATGAGGTGATAAGCTATCTCTGATCAAAATGAGGCATGATAGATAACTACACTGAGTAACTGGGGCATTTGCATCTAGCACATGTGATATAGCGACCCAGTCATGGGCGCTATTCTTAATTAACGATCGTACATCAGTCACTATTTTCATGATTAATTTTTAAACCAGTATATTCAAAATTCAATAACTTGAAATGTGGATATCTAATCAAATACATGCGTGCATTACTAGATTCCTGGTATTTTTCTCCACCTATTCATATACTTGTCCCTGAAAAATTATTTTATTTGAGAAACGACACTGTTTATGCAAATTTATACACTGGATTAAATAGCGACAATCATCCTGTCGTCTTATTGAATGGGACGCCCAAAGCATGGGCGCGATTTATTGAAACACGACACGAGCCAGGGCGCCAATTTCTGAAACATGGCTATGCCATGGGCGCTAATTAAAAGAACCAAATTTTGAGTTAAAGGATGGAAAAATTCCCCGAATTGTTTACACTGAATATGAAAATGGAATTTAAAATTGATGGCTGGGTCACAGGCGCGTTTTATGAAATAGTGGTTGTACCCCAGGTGCTATTTAAGAAATAGAGTCCATGACCTAGGCACCAATTTTCTGTCATTTGATCTTCCGTTGTTTCATGTACACCCTTCCAACGGGTTACATATATGGCACTACATTCCAGCCGTGCGTATAGTCCCATGTTTCTCGGTGATTTATAGGTTACCCTCTATTCTCTCGATGACATACAAGCCCTTTGTTGGACATTCCGTTCCTTCGGACCTGTGAGTTAGTCATAGAGATCTCCGTAAGTCTACGCTAGTCTTGGATTCCCTCAAGGCAGCCGAGCTAGTTGTACCTAATTACCTAGATGTCCAGATTTATTATGATTATTACAAGTTCCATCCTTGAACTCTATGTTCTATGGAAAAATCTATCTTAATGTTCCTACATGACTTTATCCTTGAAATTCCTGGCCATTAAAGTAGAATTAGTCTAGTCAAATGTCAGGGGCTATGGGTCCCAATTAAATGGCATTTAAATGCTAGTGTTATGGGGTCTTGATTTGATCCCCCGGGCGGGACAAAGTCTAAACATATACTGGTATTATGATGATCGGGTGCTGACATTCACCAACTCGGTCTACGACATTTGGAGGTAATCATAAAGTCGTGAGAACTCCTAAGTGTGTGACCAAATGATATCTAGTGCTAATCCACGAGGGGCAATCATTGCATCGTGAGCACCCCTTAGAGTAAGGTCATTCCTTCATAGTACTTGTTACATGAAAACTCCTGTAATAACGTCGTCATAGTCAACTTCCCTATAAATTCTCCCCTTTGGGAGCCCAAAATCATCAACGATCAAGCATTAAGGAGCTCAGCCCTGGACTACAAAGGCGTGCTAAGAAGATTTGTGTGTGTTTGCTAGGCTTACGTCGAGGGCATGCCGCATGGTCATCCCTCACACAGCGTCAAGCCCAAACACCCACCTCCGAAAAGGTGGCCCCCAGTGGTGATGAACGTATGTCGTCTCGATAATAGTGCGTAATCCCAGATCTTGCTTGGCAAAAGCACTCTACCTAAGCCCTGTCTCGATGATCGTGTGCCACTTTTGTGTCACCTCGATAAGCATGCCCTCAGTGCTGTTACCCGGACAATGGGCATACATCACAAGCCCCAGCCCAAGATGAAGCGCCAGGCCCCTCCCTCTATCAATGGGCCCCGAGCACGTGGATCAAGGTCCCATGCCGCCCATCCATTACAGTCACAACAGTGCCCCTGGCACCCGACTGTCAACCACTCCAGTCACAACGGTACCCCTGGCACCCGACTGTCAAGCACTCAGTCACAACGGTGCCCCTGGCACCCGACTGTCAAGCGCTCAGTCACGATGGTGCCCCCGGCACCCGACTGTCAAGCACTTCAGTTACAACGGTGCCCCCGGCACCCGACTATCAAGCACTTCAATCACAATGGTGCCCCCGACACTCGACTACCAAGCACTCCAGCCACAACGGTGCCCCCGGCACTCGATCGCTCGATAACCTCAGTCACAATGGCACCCGACTATCCGCTCCTCCAGTCACATCGGTGTCCCTGGCACCCGACTGTCAAGCTACTTTAGCCACAACGGTGCCGCCGGCACCTGACTGTCAACCACTCAAGCTGCAACGGTGCCCCCGGCACCAGACTGTCAACCACTTCAGTCACAAGGGTGCCCCCGGCACCCGACTGCAAGCCACTTTAGTTACAATGGTGCCTCCGGCACCCGATCACTCAATAACTCCAGTCCCACCGGGGCCCACGGCACCCGACAATCCTGAGCTCAACTGCTTTTGGTCACTCCGGCCATGGTGATACTTACGTCGTCCAACTGCTCCAGTCTCAACAGTGCCCGGCTGCTCCAATGACAAGTGGTGCCTACGTCGTTCGGTCGCCTCGGGCTTGGTGACGCCCAACCACTCCAGCACAATGGTGCTTACGGCACCCCTGCTACCCCGACCCTGACACTGTCTCATGAATACGGAACTACCCACACAATAACGCAACACAATGAAAACGATAAGCAGTAACAATAGTAACAACAATAATAAAATAACAACAGTGGCCGGAGTAGGAAGAACAGTAAATGGAGGGAACACAAAGCCTCTACGCTACACCGACACTCGCATTCGGAACAACCCATCCTAGTTAACAGAACCTCTAACAAGGTCACACGGCCAAACATGAAACCTTCACCCTTGGAAGAACCTCTGGACACTAGTAAACCTCGATCTCGAGCTGGGACTGGGAAAAGAACCATGCCCTCTACACAGGGCGACACCAACCTGTTTGTCGTAAGGGCCATTGACAACGATGCCGGCATGTCAACCTCATCGGCATAGGGTTCGCTACTCGAGTATACACAACAAGGCTATATGCATCCACTGACATCTTATATAGCGCCAAGACCTCATACGCATGCACACTACTCACACCCAAGTCTCGGGAGGAGCATAAGATACACTTACACACACCACACCCTGGGACTGGCTAGGATCCACACCTCTGCACCCAACAGTACGATCGTGTCCTACAGCCTGACACGGGGTACCCGCCACTACGTCCAACAGTAATGTACACTTGTCCTAACCAAGGTACATATGCTCAGATGAACTCGCCTCTACAAGGAGTGTTGTACACATAAGGTGCTCTCACCCGATCCAATCACGACATACCCTCTAGGCAGTGAAACTGTAAAGCACTAACCTCTGTGTTCTCATGAAAATCTTGAGAATATGAGTACATATGCACCTAAACCACTGGGAATCTCAAAACAACACTACCCACTACTGATGACTCATCTAAGGGCGGATGACGAGAACTCGGGAACATTGGCCCACAGACTCATGTGAGAAAGCTTAGCCGCGATCACAGCACTCACGCAGGAATACCATCTGCGGTCACTACACTCTCACGGGGACAGTCGTCATTGATAGCCCAATCACAAAAATGACTGCCCACACTACACAAATTACATAGGGATGGCCCACTCTAATCATATGGGAATGGTAGGACACATGGAATCACACTGATATTACTCACCATAGCACGCAAGCCACGTGGAAACTATACTATAAATATGTGGCCAAACCCATCATAGAGAAACCATAAAATCTTGTACTATGTGAATCCACTCTTGGATGACCGCCACCCTCACGAGGCCAAAATGGCCCAATTTCCATGGATTTATGTGAATATAATATTAATTTATAAGTCTGGGGGTCAAAACCAGTCCACGTGACGAACAAAGTCCATGCAAATGTATGGGGTTGAGTCTGAGCAGGGTCCGTGCATGTATGCAAAGGGGATAAGGTCCATGAAGGTTCAGGCATGTGAGGGCAGGGGTCATAGGAAGGCCAGTGTAGGGTTCGTGCAAGGCTTGGGCATGCGAAGGGGTGAAGTCTGTGCATAGTCCGTGCACGTGCAGATAAGGTCCGTGCAGCTGCAGGCCAAGTTGGTGGACATGCGAGCAGGGTCCGTGCAGGTGTACAAGCAGGTCCAAGCATGCCCAGGCAAGTCCGTGTAGATGTACAGGGCTCGTGCGAAGGGTGAGGGCCAAGTTAGTGCATAGGCAGGCAAGGTCCGTGCACGTGGGGCCAAGGGCTGAAGGAGGGTCAGTGTATATGGGAGTGAAGTCGGTGCACATGCAGGTAAAGTCCATGTAGTTGCTCAGGGTTCGTGCAGAGATGAAGGCAAAGTCACTGCAGGGTCCGTGCACATGGGGCTAGGACTTGTGCAAAGTTTGGGCAGGGCTTGTATGAGCAAAAGGATGAAGTCCGTGCATGGTCTGCATGGGGTTGAGGTAGCACGGGGTTGAAGCTGAAAGGGGATAGGTGCACCGGGAAAGGCCATGGGCATGCCGTTAAAGGATTGGAAGGGTATGCTGGCGAAGAAGGAGTACCGGCGAGGGAGGTGTATCAGCGAAGGGTGAACTGGCAGGTGTGCCGGTGAAGGAGAGGGTAGCCTGTACCAGTGAAGGGCTTAGCAACAAAAGGGGGGGTGCACTGCTCAAGGAGTGTGCCGACGAAGGGCAAGGGGAAGTGTACCGGTGAAGGGTTCTAAGGGCATGCTGTGGAAGAGTTTAAGAGCGTACTGACAAAGGGGTTTAAGGGCGTGCCGGTGAAGGGGGATTTGTGTGTGCCGAGGAAGACCTGGGGAGGCGTGCAGGCGAATGCTGGCCAGGCGCGTCAGGGAAGGTTTGAAGGCATACCGGGGAGGGTTTAAAAGCGTGCCGGCGAAGGGCCTGGGGTGGTGTACCGGTGAAGGAGTTGAATGGCGAGGGGTGGACCGAAGGGTGTGCCGGTGAACGGGAAGGCAGTCTGCACCGGTGAAGGGCCCACTCCTCCTTCACCCTCTTAAGGCCTTACATTTCTTCTTTTATCCTTCTCTTCCTCCTTTTCGTAATTGATTTTCTGTGTGATTCATGAGGGGTCCCTTTCCCTGTCTCTTAACCATTCTCTGTTCATTCCTCCCTCTAGTATCACTGCTCAGATTAAGAAGACAGCAGAAGAGACCATGGCACATCTGATAAGTCAACTAGATGACTGTAATAAGCCAGCAGCAAAAGCCTATTGTGTCTCCTCTGGTTTTAATGTCTGGTTTTGATGCTGGCAATAGTGTGATTAATTTTGATTGATGCTGGCAAAACTGTTGGATTTAATAATAAGTGCTATATTATCTTTTCATTAAGTCAGAATAAGTTCCTGTTCACCATCAGGTCGATGCACTTTCATGCGGCTACATTGTAAGGTTGATGCATCTCCCAGTGCATAAAACATCAGGTCGATGCATACTCATGCATTTAGACAAACAAGTTGATGTTGCGATACAAAATTGTCCAACAATTGCATCATCATGTCGATGCACTTTCATGCGGCTATAGAAGTCATGCATTGTCAGGTCAATGCATATATGTAGTCTGAACTAGAAGGTCGATGCGGCTGTAGAAGTCATGCACTGTCAGGTCGATGCACATTGTACATAAGTCGATATCACGATGCACTATTTGCTAGCTATTGCATCATCAGGTCAATGCACAATACGCCAGCGATTGCAATATAAGGTCAATGCGATAAAGACTATCATTTATAAGGTCGATGCATTCATATCATACGTCGATGCATTTATGTTGTTTTTGTATGACTGGTTGATGCAGCTTCATTTTTCTTCGCTTGACAGGTCGATGCATGTTCACAACCTCTTGTGCTTATCCATTCTCACTGTGTATAACAGGTCTACCTGTGTTTACATAGGGGGATGCATTTGCAATTGGTCTACTACATTCTTTCAGCTGCGTGTATTATCAAGTCGATGCATTTAACTATGCATCGATGCTATTGATCCTAATCTGTTGCATCTGCTCATATCTTTAGAAAGTAAGGTCGTAGCACATGGAGTATGCATCAATATTTGTGTATGATCTCATGCTGTTTGTCATGTGACAATCTGATCCTTATGGTTTTCTGCTAAGTCATGTTTATTTTTATAAACCATGCGTAAGCTGACATTTTCTTAAGTATTTCTCTAGATATCTCATGATCTACATAAGACAAGGTGTATGATGAAATTACACATTGTATTTTACAGAAATGTCAAAGTGAGAGCATCAATCATCTCTGCAACCTGAGCAAACACCTGAAGTGCAGAGATTGACGAAGACCAAATTGGTCACGTGATTCAAGAAAATAACTTATCTGACACGTGATCCAAGGCTAAGGGCGGAGAGGAATGTATTCTTCCAAGTTGTCGATGAGCCGCTGCAGCCTCTAGAGAGGCGTTAGCTCTGCTGGGGATTGCAAGGCAGCTGCTTGTTCGACTTTTTTCTTGAGCCGCCTCTTAAGATTCTTTCTTCTATTCCTCTCCTGTTTCTTGGCGATGGCCGCCTCCAGGGGAGTAGGAGGTAGAGGCACTGAAACTGGAGCTGATGGGTCCGCACGGAGTTGTCGTCGAGTCGATGGTTTTGTAGGGCGAGGTCAGCGACTCCTCTTTGCTTGGATCTCGATCCAGGCACCTTTCAACTGTTGTAGTTGGAAGGTGGTGTTGATCGCCTGTTTGATGACTTCGAGTGGTAGTTCCTAGTAAGCAGGGGTGCTAGGACTGGCATCCGAAGATGTGGACGTGGCTTGATGCTTTAACCGCGGTGGCTGTGAGAGTTTATCAGGAACGGGTTGACTCGTACTGGCGTCTGAAGACGTGTGCATGGCTTGATGCCTTAGCTACGGTGGCGAGGGAGGCTTCCCCTGTTGAGCTGGTGTACTAGTGTTGGTGTCCGAAGACATGTGCGCAGTTTGATGCCTTATCTGCGGTGGCTAGGGCTTCTGCTGAGAAATGGCTCGAGGAGGATGAGTAACATCCTGCTTCCTAGCCTGACACTGGTAGTGTGGCTGAGGGTAGGGTCGAGCGACACTCGATGAAGCCTTGGGGCCTTGCTGCCCCTGTTGGCTGTCTTGATCTCGCACGCTGGATGGCCTTTGTTGTGGCAGACTTGGCTTGCGAACTGTTGGGAGGACTTGGTTTGATGAAGCCGGGGCCTCGCCCAGCTTCTGTTTTCCCTTCCTATCCTCGAGCAATGGAGTCGGAAGTGAAACAGGGGGAAGGTGAGAAGCGCTTGTGGAACTCATGGTAGCCTTGCCCACCAAGACGTCCTCTCGACTGAGAAGGACTCGAAGGAGCCTGGCAATGTCTTCTCTGGAAAAGGGCAGAGACTAATTCCTGCCAGGGTCGCCTTTGTGCGGCAGAAGTGGTAGGGGCCGGTTGACCAGCCTATGGTGTCGAGAAATCAGGGGAGACCGGGGGAGCAGGAGGATGAATGACGTTGGTCAAGAAGGTACTCGGACCTATTTCTTGGCTGGCATCTTGCTCCCTACGTCTCCACAGTCGCTCGAGAGCTTCCCGATTATCGGTCCAGAACTCGAGCCATTCTGGCGTGTGCTGGTAAGGCAGCCCGTGTCTGAGATAACATGGACGGACATCTCAAAGTGGTGCCGGCGGTCCGAGCCAAAGAGAGCGCCGTGGGATGCCCTCATCACAAGTTCACCTCCGATTGCTTACAACGGCGGGACTGACGCAAAAGCATCCAGGACTGTTCCAGGAATGCGTCGTACGAATTTGGTGCCGATCGAAGTCTAGCTGGGGCTATAGCAGCCCTGGGATCAGGATTGGTTGGATGTGGCTCTGTCAGTTCTAGAACTACAGTAACCTGAAGAAAATGTCGCCAGGATCTCCTCCGTGCTCTGATGAAGGCAGGACCAACGTCGACGTACTCATGGGAGAGTTCTCTCTCACCAGGAACTGACAGGACTCCAAGAAAAGGTCAGAGTAGAGCGCAGGAAGTAGAATAGTGACAGGGGGTCCATCTTGGTTTTGAAGAAGTCGATCTGCGCCAGTCGGGGAAAACAACTGGAATGTGGTGCTCCGATGCTCAAACGTCCTCCTTCCTTCTGGGGCTTGCAGGGGACTTGCAGATGACGACCTCCTCTGAAAGCCACATCAGGATCTTCACAGGAGTGGCCATGGTTGCATCTGCATTCAGGCTTAGATCTGTATCCGGATGCTGGATGTGTAGTACTCAGAATCATAATGGCCTGAGAAAACTATTGCCAGGAACTCTCCCTGGATCCAATGAATGTAATCCCAGTGTCGTTGCGACCGTGGGGAAGTCCTCTTCGTAGTGGAACTGATGAGGAACCCAGAAAAGGTCAGAGCAGAGGATGGCAAGTAGAAGAGTAGGATAGGGTCCAACCTGGTTCTGGCAAGTACTATCGGCGCAGGCTGGGGAGGACGGTCGGTACAGGGTGCTCCGGTAGGGGAATGGCTTCCTGCTTCTGTAGACGTGAGGGGGACTGGATGGGGCTCCTCTCAGCCAAAGGCTGCACCAGGAAACGCAGGAGACTGGTCGTGGTAGCTTCTGCAAGTCACCTCTATCTATCTGTTGGAGACAGTCTGTGTAGTCTGCCGAGGATGGCTCCACCGGACAGCATGGATGTCAGATGGATGCGGGACCACTTCGCCTGTGAAGCTGCTTGGACGAGATTTCCACCGGTATATGGCTTGACTTCTGGAATCTCATGGTGGTGGTAGGGCAGACTCTACAACCCGGACCTTTACTGCTACCTACGAACTGGCATGAGCAGGGTGGTGATAGGTGATGGGAAATGGGGGTAGATGGGAGGGGAAATGGGGTGGATAAATACTTAGCTTTTATTTGTCGATTTCTTTTTGGAATCTCTTCTTCGAATCTTCTTGGACTGCAGTTACTGCAATGGCGGCTACTTCTGGCTCTTCTTATGCTATTTCTGGAACTGCTGGTGCGGGCCCTTCTGCCCAGCCTGAGGTATCCGGTCCGTTGGTAAACTGGCTGAATATTCAACAATTGGACCGTGGTCACGGGAAGATTGCCGTCGTTGATGAATCTTCAGACTCTGAGACAGACACCGTCTCGTCATCCTGGGTCTATTCCACTGAAGGTGAAACGGGCTTCAGACGTGGTAGCGAATATCGTTCAGACTTCCTGAAGGATCGTCACTTGGTGCCGTTTATCCGAACCTTCACTGTGGCTGGCATGAGAGACCTTCTGCTAGCTCGTGCAGTGGAACATGCTATGCTATTGGAGAGGGATAGCTTGAAGGGTTCCGTGTACCGAGGCAAGGCCATCTACCTTCCTAGAGAGTAGCGAGACTGGGATGCCATCCTTGGCATAACTGAACTGGAGCCGGAGCAGAAGATGTTGACAAGAGCTCCTGAGTTTACCCCTGCCAGATGGGACAATGTAGCGGGTTGGGTCAACAGGGAGAAACTCGGCTATGGATTGTTCCTTGTGCCGATAAAGTGGGGCTACAGGGACGAGCCATTTACCATGAACTGCCTGGCCGTCCATTTCAAGTTTCAGCTAGCTGCTGGCTGTTTGCTAACACGAAAGTGACAGATGCTCATCTCTTTTATGTGGGGGCAGTGGAATTCATTGAATTTGTGCTGAAGGAATACGCCCCTCTGCTGATCAGAGCCAGAGCGTACCATAGTGTGTATGCTTCATGATTCCGGTACCCCATTTCTAAGGGCCTGTGCTGCGGAATGTTCGAAGTCTTTTGCCCTCAGTTCAACACATTTTACACGGTAGAAGGTGAAACTTCTCTAGACCTTTGTAGCCTGTCACAGCTTTCGGGCTTGCCGATTGATGGGGAGCCCTATGAAGAGGTCTACTTGGAGGACTCAGTCAAAGATGAAACAGACGGCGAGGGCCGGTATTCCTTTGGCTTTGCATACAGACACTTAATGAAGGTTTACCATTCCCTCTGCCTAGCACATTACAAAGGGTCATCCAAGGGTTATCATACCCGGGAGAAGAGCAGTAGACTAAAGGTCCGAGTAGGGCAGTGGATTCAGTATATCTTCAATAGCCCTCTGAAGTACAACGAATTTCCTTCCTTTGGGGGTTAATATGTGATTTGAGGTTAAAATTAAAAAAAAAAATATTTCAAAACCATTTTATTAACCCACGATCTCCCCTCTTTCTCCCCATTTCTCCCTTTCACCCTCTCTCTCCCCTTCTCTCTCACGATCACACACTCTCTCTCTCCTTGCTCTCTCGGCGAATCGGAGATGCCGGGCCATTGTAGGAGGCACGAGTGGTACCATCAAAAAGCTTATGACACATGAAGCATGGTGACATCACCCTCGAGACGAACTGCGACGCGTGGAGGTGAGTGGGCGTGAGAGAGCGGCGTGGCCCCCTCAGCTTGCATGCGCTCGGAACAGTGTTTGCGGAGCGAAAGAGGTAGGGGGATGGATTCCCTACATCGCTAGGATCATTTCTACTACCATGCCCATTGTCTTTATGTCTTCCACAAGCATGAACATCATCTTTTTGGTTTTCGTGTCATGAACATCATCTTTATGTTTTAATCTGCCATGAACATCATTGCTGGGTTTTTAGGCAATAGAATGTTGTTATAAGATGGTGGAATGATAGGAAACAGGGTTTTAATGTGCTTCCCGTCGATCTAGATCAATCGGGAGGGGGTTCGGTTTTGAACCCCGTGGATTCGGCTCTCTAGTAGGGTGGCGGTCTTGCGAGAGACCATTTCTTGGTAACAATAAGGTGGTGGACCTTGGCGGTCCAGGGCCCATGCACCACAAACCTTTTAGCGGCCAACCATTGGACCGCCAAACCCTTTGTAGCGGCCAACCCTTGGACTGCTACAGACATTTGACAAGGCCTATTGACCGTTGACCATGTAAGGCGGTTACTCTAGTGGCTTATCATAAACTCGCTAGAGGGACCTTGGCGGCCGAGTCCTAGACTACTAGAGTGCAATAGTTTCAGGTAAAATAGAGTCTCAGTGGAGTCTGGCGGCCCATTAATGGAGCACTACATCCCTTTTAGCGCACCAATCCTAGACCATGAGAGAACTGTGACGGGCTTATGTGCAACCGCCATTCTTCTGCAGATTCTAATTCATGCATGTTTATTTCTTTATGCAGTCCATGTTGCATATTCACCATGTTTAAAGTATTTTATAAACTGTGGCATATTTTTACATCCTAATAGAGTTACTTTCTCTTTCCTTGCGATGGAACCACTAGTTGTTGCCCAGCGACCTCTAGTGTCGGCCCACCTGGGAGAGGTGGAGGGATAGTCCCGTTGTACGATTTTTAAGCTAGTTTTCGTGGGCCCTCGCCTAACGGTAGCATCCTACTGGGAGGAAAAACTAGCTAGAGGCCTGGCTCTAGGCAGGAGCCGGTGTGTGCACACGTGGTCAGAGACTTGGTCTGACACTGACGAGTGTTACTCTGACTAGTTACTTGGTTCTGGTACTGTTACGCTTCTCGCTTGTCATGTTCCGAGACTTGCGTAGATGCTTAAGACGTAGTGTAAGCCGCCAGTGGATGCATCTGGTTTCACTTTCTGGTGGTTTTCCTTCTTTCTCCTGTCACTTGGTTAGCTGAGGTTTATTCTATTTGTAGATTTAGTTCCTGACGCTTATATTTAAATCAAATTGGCATGTTAGATAGCTGTTGTTAAACTACTTAGATAGTTTTACAGCTTTACTAGACTGTCATTTAATTTACAATGCATGCTTTACTACTTTTGCATGTTTAGTTGCGAGGTAGGGATCCGCGTGACCCCTACTGAGTCTGACTGTGTGACTCACCCTTCCTCTTTCAGGTGAGCCACTGCAACCGTCTCCCGGAGCTTCTCATGTTTTTGACGGTAGGTTTTAGCAGCCAGCAGTAGTCAGTTTGTTAGTTAGTCCTTTTCTTGTACTTTTGGTCGGGGTATGCGTCATATAGTTGTACAGTTGGACTTTTGATCAGTTTCAGACTTGTGGATGTTGGGGATCTAGACTATTATGTATATTTATCACTCTGATATATTTAAATTACTTCTGCATTAAAGTTCTAATTCTTACTTTAATTAATATTACGCGTGTAATTTTCATTCACTATACATCCCCTCGACAAACTCCTCCAACCCTTACGGGGCCTCATCAGCCTCTTGGGTGTCATCCCCAGTTCTTGGTATCAGTTTACTGATATCCAGATCTTCGGGTCATTACAGTTGGTATCAGAGCGGTGTTGAGGATCTATATAAGGAATCAGAATTGCACTAGTACAGAACAAGTCCATGTGAGTCGTCTACTGCTGGCTTAAGTTATTTTCCGTGATTACTGATGGATTTTCTTTGTTGTGCGTCTTCCTTAGATAAAATGTCACCTAGAAGAAGAGGTCGCATTCAAAGGGAGGAAAGTGGTACCTCACCTCCTCCAGTGAATGCTCCAAGTCGAGTCCAAGCTGATCCTGCTCTAGATGGAGATTAATTGCCAGGTGGACGTGGTAGAGCACTAAAAGTGTTTTTACTGTTCCACCCACTGGCTTATGAAGGTCAGGCAGATCCCGATGCAGCCAGAGTGTGGCTTGATGCAACCGAGCGTGTATTCTGTTTAATGGAGTGCACGGAGGATGAAAAAGTCATGCTTGCTACATTCCAGCTTTAGGGAGTAGCACTCGCATGGTGGACCACGGAGTGGCAGGTTACTTTTCGTTCTCGTCCACTTCGTCAAATCACCTGGATAGAGTTTGTCACGTCCTTTGAGCGCACGTACAGTCCGGCTTATCTCAGAATGGACAAGATGCATCAATTCATAGAACTGGCTCAAGGTGATATGACTGTGCTGCAATATCAGAATACATTTATGGAATTGGGTCGGTATGCGCCCCATGTTCTTACTGATGAAGCCTTAAAGACTGAGCAATTTCTGTAAGGGTTGAAAGCCGAGTTGAGGCAGCTGTTGATTGCGACTCAGGTGGCAGAGATGGATGCAACATATCAGGCAGCTGTAGCGTTAGAGCTTGACATGGCTAGATCCTAAGGGCGTACTCATGCTTGGTCAGTTTAGCCCAGTGTGCAATATCAACATGTTAGTCAGCCGACTATGACAGGAGTCCCATCTGCTGCGCCTACTGCTAGTGGCGCTTCTTTCTTTAAATCCATGTCCAGGCGGACGTTCAAGAAATTTAAGAAGCGGTTTGATCAACAGGCATCCTCAGGTACTGTTTAGCAGTCAGCGCCTTCTTTCTAACAGCATCAAGGTTCAGGAGTGAGTCAGTCGAGGCAGTGTCCGAGGTGTGGTGGTAGTCACCCAAGCAAGCCTTGTTCATTACCGATGGTCTGTTTTAGCTATGATCAGTAGGGGCACGTGGTTCGAGACTATCCACTGAGGCCAAAGCCAGAGCAATTTTCTCAGTTCTCTCAACCACAACTGTCGTAGTTCAGACCTCCTCCACCACCTCAACCTCAGCAATATTATCCTTAAGCTTCAGCTTCTTCTCAGCAGTCTTTCGCAGCTAGCAAAAAGCAGAAAGGGAAGGTTTCTCATATTACCCGTGCTGAAGCCGTGGCGTCCCATCTCGTTGAAGGTAGGGTCTCTCTCACAACTCGCTCCGTGGTGGCACTCGATTTAGTGGATTCTGGACCGGGCACTCGCTCACCGTCCGACGGGTAATTGAAAGCAATAATAAGCCAGCAAAGATAATGATACCAGTAGAGGAGAGTGATCAGGAGCTCACCTGATCGATGTGAAGACGCCAATCCCGGCTGAAGATGAGGGCGAGCGGGGAGGTGTGGGCACGCACCCGCACACCGCGTTGGTGTCACTTTGTCCTAAAAATTAAAAGTGAATACACCACTACGCCTCACACAGGAGGGATGAACTCGGGGTGGGGGTTAAGAGCTTTACATCCAAACACTACATCCACACAGGGAGGGGCGCTAAGCCGGCCAGGCGGGGAAGGGGAAGATTAACTAAACTAGTGCCAATTGGATACTCCACCGGTTCTACCCACTTTTGGAACTGCTGACAGACCGTCAGTGATATTGCCGCCGCGGCCGCTCCTGATTTTTTCTGAAGGCGAGATCAGTTGGGATGGCTTCGTAACTAGACCAGGATGAGGCCTGATTTTTTTTGAATTCTTTGGCCTCAGGTGTCGATCAAGGGTAGGGCGCGAACAGGGTTCAGGAGTTCTGATTTTGTCCGTAGGGATACCTCGGCAGCAGGAAGACGTGGCTGCCACGAGCGCTGCCGGACTTGGATTTGAGCGAGGCTGGAGTCGTTGGAGCCGTCGTTGATTCCTCTTAGAAATGGCACTTGTGAGGATGCGGATGGTGATTGAAGAAGACTGGATCAGCCAGAAAGGTTGGCAGGGGTCTGTTCAGTCCAGGAATGGACAGAATAGAGCACCTGAGGGATAAAATTCAGAAAATGCTCCTCCGGATGCCGAATAGAATGTCACTTTTTGCTGATGGATGTCGACTGGTAGTAGAAACTCTTGGCCAAGCGACACCTCCAGAAGCCATGGGATGTGGCCGTGGGAGCTCCAGGAAGTCGCCTCAGGTCACGGGCCGGGCCTGATCTGTGCAGTCGGGGAAGAACAGGTCCTCCGGGCAGTAGGAATGTCAGATGCCGGCAGGACTACCACGGCTGCGAAGCTGCCTTGACAATCTTTCCAGCAATATAAGATACACCACTAGAAAATGTGTGATGACGATGTGGCAGCCTCTGCAACTTGCTGGTATTCTGTTGCTGCGAATCTGTCTGGGTGGTAGGTGGAGATGGAAGATGAGAACGGGGTAGATGAGAGGGGGAATGAGGAGAATGCTGTTCAAGCATAAAGTTCGTGCATGTTTCATTTTAAAACATGTGTCCGTGCATGTCTCTCTGAAATATGAGTCCATGCATATTTTTGGACTTAGCAAAAAAACTGACTCCGTGCACATTGTGCATTCGTGCACAGATGAAGTCCGTGCACGTTGTGCACTTCTTTAAGTCCAAGTCTGTGCACATTATGCACTTCTCCATCTATCAAGTCTGTGCACGTTCACTTAAGTCCGTGCACGTTTCTGTAAAGTCCGTGCACATTGTCTTGACTTAAAGTCTGAGCATTTCAATGTCAGTGCACTTTCTCTTCCTTGGACCAAAATGAAGTTTGTGCACGTCAAAGTCATGTCCGTGCACACTAATGTCTGTGCACTTTATAACTAACCGTAGTCCTTGCACAATGTCCAACTAAATCCGTGCTCATTGCTTCAAGTCCGAGCACATCTTTAAGTCCTTGCATATTCTTTGTAAACAAGTCTGTGTACGTCTGTGCACACCTTCCAACTAAGTCCGTGATTAATGTCTGAACATGTTTCGCCCATTCACTTGAAGTCCATGCACATGCTTATACCATGTTCGAGCATCTTATAAAGTTCTTGCATGTCCCTTATACCAAGTCTGTGCATGAACAGTGTCTACATATGAACCTCATGTTTATTCTATACTGACTGAATATTCATTAAAATGACAGGGATTTCAGGATTTCTTGGAACGTCGATCTGAAAAGGAATTAGGGCACATGATCTGAGAGTCCAGGTCCCTGACACGTGGCGCAGAGGCCTGATCGGTTCTGGAAGATTCCCAGGGCGAGAAGCATGGTCTCCACACTCCATTCTCTCAGCAAGCTGATATATAAAGAAGGAGCTCGTACGAACAAAAGACAAGACGAAGAATCAAAACTGAGAGAAAATGAGACAGAAAAGAGGGGAGGACTGAAGAGGAGAATTGAGACGATGCTCCTTCGTCCCTGCTGAAGAAAAACTCCACATCTAAGAAAGAGAGAGAAGAGTCCAGAAAGAGAAGAGAGAGTCCGATTGAAGATCTTGGTCCTTTGTTGTCTCTGCTTCTACGGAAGCTACATTGCTCTCTTGTTTGAGAGTTTGATCGATTGTTTCTATTTTTCATCTTCAAATTTTCTTTCCATTTCATTTTCATACAATCTTGTTACCCTCTGAGGGTGTTCAGAGGAAGGGAGAAGTTCTCCAGGTTCCCTCCATCGTGTTGGAGGAAGAGAGGTTAAGGACTAGGCTGATTAACAGCGTCTTGTCGTGATGTGTGACGATCTTGACCTGAGTCTTATGACTCAAGGATCATTGTGAGCAGGTCCAGTTGATTGTCCTGAGTCTGACGGTAGTTCTGTGTGCTGCCATGTGCTTCATGATACGTGCGACAGGTGCGTACTTAGCCTGTCTATACTTCGATGCATTTATTTTGAGTCTCTATATCTAGTGAGCCTCCACTAGTCGTAGCCTGATGACACTTTAGGTGTCGGCCCACCTGGGAGTGGTGGCAGGGTGAGTTCCCGGTAGAGATGGTTCGTAGGCTAGTTGCCATGGGCCCCTTTGTCTACCTGTTAGAGTCCGATGGGAGGGGAAAACCAGATAGAGGCCTAGCTCAAGACATTGGGCTTGTGTGTGCACACGTGGTCAGGGGCGTTGGACGAGCATCGACGGGCGTGACCCTGACTAGTCACTCATTACTGTTGTGCCTTAGTTCTTTGTACAATGTCTCAGTTTTCACGTTCGAGGTGACTAGGAGATGCTTGAGGCGCAGTGTAAGACGTTAGTAGACACATCTACCTTTTTCTTCTAGTGAGGAGGTACTTCTGTCACAAGACGTCGACTCTTGTGATTTTCGTGATTTGTGTGATTTCTTGTACAATGTGAGTTCCTTCACATGGTACTTCGGGTACTTTGTGTTTGGCTTTAACCATGGTCAGTGTAGCGTACACGACGGTGAGATCGTGTATGAGTTAGTGCTTTTAGACCATGTGATTTTATGTCAGGCTTTGGTCTTTGAGGACAAGCCTACGCGTCTGTGTATCGGTTAGTGATTCCTGACTATGTGTCTTGGGATCCATGTTCTTACTGATTAGGAGTAGTTTAGAGGGCCGAGGGTTTATCGGCTGCTGTGTTTCTCTTCAGTACGGCTTTCCTCTTTACTTTTACTATTGTTCCTACTCCTACTGTTACTTCTATTGCTGTTACTGCTGTTACCACTTTGGTTTCTTGGTGGAGATCTGCGGGACCCCTACTGAGCCAGTGACACGAGACTCACCCCTGACTTTTCAAGTGTGGCTGCTCTTCTTCCTCGTGGTCTGGAGGTGCGGTGCGTGGTTCTTAGTCCCAGCTTTGCCAGTGTCAAATTTTCCCTCGATTTTAGGGTACGTTTCCCTTTCTGTTGTACTGTACTTTAGTTGGACTGGACTCTGCTAGCTGTTGTAGTTTAATTTGTTAACTAAAAGTGTAATTTGCAAGGCCAGAGGGTCTCCCAAAGGGTAGGTTTAGTCTGATCCTAGTGGCCAACCCGGTGCCAAGGGCACGGGTAACACTCACTCCCACGGCGGTCACTCGAAGTCCGGGACTTACAAGATCGGGCACTCTCTCTCACTGGCCAGTGCAGCATCGAGCTAATATTGGAAGAAAAACACTGTAATAGAGCAAGGGAAAGAGCACTTACTCAACCGGTTTGAAGAAATCGGTCTCGCTCGGAGACGTGGGCGCGCGGGGAAGCGTGGGGCTTACCCACGCCACGGCGAGGACGCTTCGGCCTGTTCAATCAATTACAACACTATGCCTCACACAAGAGGGGGGATCTTGGGGTGGGGGTTAAGTGAATTACATACAAAACTACCTCCGCATAGGGAGGGGCCTTCAGCCGGCCAAGCGGGGAGGGGAAAGATGAATAAAAGAGCTTCACGCGATGACGGAGTCGAATCTGTCCCTCCTTTGAAATAGGGTACAGATTGTTGATGCAGAAATTCTTTCGGATGCTCCCGAACTCCGATGCCAGGAAGACCAGCACCAAAATTTCATGGATTGGTCCAGGAGGATTTAGGAATTTTGGCAGGATCCGAGGAAGTCGTCGCCGGCCGTAGTGAAGCTGGAATCAGGGACTCTGCTCTCCGACTCAGACCTTCTCAGCACTACAGTGTCTAGAAGATGACACCACCACGAACAGCCCCGAACTCTGAATTACGCACGGTTAGTTGCGTTGGAACCATCTACAAGCTGCCTTCGAGGCGAGACCCACGGGGGTGCTAGCCGATGTCAGAGCAGCCCGCAGCAACCCGAACACTGATAGGGTGTCAGTTCTGCCCTAGGGTGGACAGAACTGTGCACTCTAGGGAGAAAAAAGAGAAGAAATTACTCCGGTGGCCGAATGGAGCTCCACCTCTTGGAGGAGGAGGGGAACTCGTAGAAGAAGATCTCAGTTGAACGTCGCCTCCATATCTTCAAAGGAGCCAATGTGGCAACTACTGCACTCCGCCTCTGGAAGCTGGGCAGGAACCATCTGCGCAGTCGGAGGAGATCGCCTCTCCCAGACAGTCACGAGCTCGGAACGGGACGAGATGACTGCCGTTGAGAAGACAACTCGAAGACGCTTCCAGGGGTAGCTCTTGTGTCTTCTGGAACGTCCGGATGGCATCGCAGCTTCCTATGCAGTCTTTAGGTTCTCTGCTACCTCCGAATTGAAAACTGTAGGTTGGTACATCGAGTGACCACCGCGGAGCGAGGCGAGAGCAATCCCTTACATCCCACGCCCTTGGCGTGCTGGCCGCCCGTAAAATTGGGCATCCCAGACCCTTAGGGGTTCAGTCACAAGCTAGCCAAACTCTGGAACAGTGAGGTCCCACTTCGGACCCTCATCCCCATCGCCGGTCCACCTACAGACCTGGGTGTGCACAACGCGGGTGAACCCGCTTGAGTGAGTCCACCATTCGGTTTGTGCTTGCTTGCTAGGTCCAAGGGATCGTGTCACATCAACCACATCTCAAGCCAAACCTCGCTCAGACACCACAACCGATCTCGAGCCTCACACCAACTCTACCCTCTCAAGGGAGCATGGCGAAACCAAATAACAGGACTCCACAATCTTCGATCCTCATATCACTGGACTTAGACTTATGGGGAATCCTCCCTTGCTAATCACAGACTAGGGATCACCATCCAATGCCTACGTCTCGTCAGAGACCTCCGCACACAGGCACCGTCCTTCATCTTGTCTGATCAAATCCTTCGCCACAAAATGATCCAAAAGGATGCCTGCCAATCCTCGGCCCCGCTCTTACCTCAGAGCCCTGGGACACCACCTGAACAATTCACGACACACTTGTCAACAAATTTTCCCAACTCTCCATCCAGCCAGTGCCACAAACCATAATGCCTCAAGCAACGGCAAGGCAACAACACGTCTCACGTAACCCGAGATAATCTCACACCGAGGAACCAATCCTCCGACGCTCAACACATCCTCTGCAACTTCGTAAGCTCCGATTCACGACACCTCGAAAAGCACAACAGCAGCCACAAGCTCTCACGAACACTGCCCAACTGGCACACATCCTTTTGGAGCAGCGCCAACACACCCTTACACATTAGGGAAAGGGCAACGCTTCTCACAGACAGCCACACTCTGCCACAACGGTTAAGCTAGCCGCTGCCACACGCTCCTCTCTTACACCTGCCTCTGATCTCGAAACCAATAACACGCCAAACGCTTACCAAGGAGTGATAGAATCCACCAAAACGCCAGGCTCGACGGCCGCAATACCTCTAGCCACTGGACATCATCCTCTCGAATCTGTCCGTGCTAACACCAACCCATCCTCGAGCTACCATTGCGTGGAGCACCACCCCAAGAGCCGCAACATGAACCATAACTGATGCCTACCAACGCTCATTCGGGCACATCTCTCCACCAGAGGGCCCGCTCTGCCACCTCACTCTCTTCTTCTCTCTGCTCTCTGGTAATTCTTCTTTTCTTCTTGTAGAGAGATATCTTCTTGAATTACAGAAGAATCCATTATCTACCTCCTTCAGCTTGAGATCCTCGTCGTCATACCCTGGGAGTGTGGAGAGATTACTCCAGCCTGGAAGCTTCAAGAGACTCTTGCCACTTGTCAAAATCTAGAATAAGAATCCATGTGGCAGGATCTGTGAATGGGGTTCATCCTTGGATCACGTGCCCTTTAACCGTTCTTCAGATTTCACGTGTTCCAACTCCTCTGCTCACTGTCAGTTGGATGCACAGGTGGCCATAAGATGCTCGAACCTGTGGCTGACCTGGCAATTACACAGTCATGTTATAACAGTGGCACAACTTCATGGAAAGTACAACTTCATATAATGCACAAGAAATATGCAAAGACATTGCTCACAAACGTGCAGCTAGCACGGACTTGAGTGAGAAAATAGAATGTGCAAGGACTTGTAAAGAAAGTGCATGAACTGTGTTTTCCTTCTAACAGAAAATATGCACGGACTTGGTGTGTATGGACTTCATTTAAAGCACGGACTTCAGATGCAGTGAAACGAGGAATGACGTGTGTAAGGACTTGCAAAGAAAGTGCACGAACTGTGTTTTCCTTCTAACAGAAAAAGTGCACGGACTTGATGTGTATGGACTTCATTTGAATAACATGCACGGACTTCAGATGCAGTGAAATGAGGAATGTGCGTGAACTATGCATGCACAGACTTTGGTTTAGAAGAAATGTGCGTGGACTTTGAAATGCATTGGCAAAACATGCACAGACTTGATGGTCAAACCAAAGACACGCACGGACTTGGTGGTCAAACCAAGGCATGCACGGACTTGGTGTTCAAACCAAAAACATGCACGGACTTGGTGTTCACACCAAACATGCACGGTCTCAAGAAGCAAAACATGCACGGACTTATGTTTTTGCTCAGACTAAAATATGCATGGACTTTGCCAGTTTAGAGAGAAAAAGGTGCACGAACTTATGTTTGAACAAAGTGCACAGACTTTGTTAGAAGAAAACATGCACGGACTTGGAAGGAACACTGTGCACGGACTTTTGAAGGAACATTGTGCACAAACTTTAATCAGACATGCATGAACTTCAAACATGCAAGGACTTTAAGGATACTTATGCAACAAAACTAGAACATGCATGGGCTTTGACATGCACGGACTCACTATATGGACTTAGCAGAACCTTCAACGGCACGCTCTTAAACTCTTCCACGGCATGCCCTCAAACCCTTTCTCCAGCACACTCTCCCTTACCCTTTGCCGGCACACCCCTTGAGCGGTGCACCCCCCTTCATTTTGTGCTAAGCCCTTCACCGGTGTATGCTGCCCTCTCTTTCACCAGCACACCTTCTAGTTCACCCTTCACCGGTACATCCCCTCCGCTGGTACACCTTCTTCCCCAGTGCACCTATCCCCTCTCAACTTCAACCCCATCCAGACCATGCACGGACTTCATCAAGTCTTGCACATACAAGCCCTGCACCGACCTTGGCCTTGCACACACGGGCCTTGTACAGACTTAACCAAGCCTGCACGGACCCCATTCCTACCTTGCACGCATCTGCACGGACCTTGCATGGACTTTATCAATCATCACATGGACCTAACCCCAACCATGCATGGACTTAACCCCATGCATATGCACATACCCTGCACTGACCTTAGTCTGCATGTGCACTGACCTTAGTCTGCATGTGCACTGACCTTAGCCCAAGTGCACTGACCTTAGTCTGCATGTGCATTGACTTCATCCCATGTACACTGACTTGGCCTGCATGTGCACTAACCTTGCCAGGATGTACACTGACCTTGTCCTTGGCATATTCAATAGGTGCACTAACTTGGCCTGCATATGCACTGACCTTACCAGCATGTGCACCAACCTTACCCTCATGCACACTGACCTTCTTTCAGCCCCTGGCCCCATGTGCACGGACCCTGCATAGACTTTGTTTCCCCCCTTTTGCAAATACATGCACTGACTTCAGCATGGACTTGCTTGCACACCAACACAGACCCTGCTCGCACATCCATCGACCTTGCTTGCACGCCTGCACGGACCCTGCTCGCACGTCCACCGACCTTGCCTGCACATGCATGGACCTTGCACTAACCTTGCCCCTAGCATGCATGGACTCTGCCCCTTCAATCCCAAACCTGCATCCATGCATATGCACGGACTCCATCCCGCAACCTGAACACTTGCACAGACTTCATCCGTTAACCTTGTACATTTGCATAGACATTGTCCTAGAACCTGAACATATGCACGAACTTCATTTTTTTTAACCCCGTGCATACGCACAGACCTTGCCCTAAACCTGGATGGACTTCGTCCCCTAACCCCGTGCATATCCATAGACTTGCTTGAAAACTTGCATGGACTTTGTTCTTTTGTCGAAAACCTGCACGGACAGGGAGGTAGCCATGATTGATGAACTGGATGAAAATGTGCCCTAGGACTAGACTTAGTAGAGACAAGTCTAAAACTTACTATGATACCAACTGACGTGACACCACTAAGGCAAATGCAGCGATGAGACGGAAGATCTTTGGACCTACGTCGCCAGCATAATGCGCAAGAGTGGAGTAACACGTAGATGTTGAACCAACGTCGCACACACAATCCCCGTGGTGACTCGGTGCTGTCGAGTAGAGGTGGTGGGGCGAGACCCTTGCTAGTCGAGGGCCAGCAAGGCTATGATTTTCCCTCCCAAAGGGTAAGGTGCTCACACTCAAAGGGCTGGCTAAGTGTCAATTGGGGCACAAGGGCACTCACTCACTCGCAACTCCACGGTCACTTCTCGAAGCTAGGGGCTCCGGGAATGGGCGCTCTCTCTCTACCAGCGGAGCAATTTGACAGATATGAAATGAACAAGAACTGACACGAGAGCAGGGGTTTAGAGTTTACCTGGTCGGTTTGAAGAAACGGACCCCCGTTCGGAGATGTGGACGAGCGGGGAAGTGTGGGTCCCCCACACACTGCGTCGGTGAGGCTTCCGGAGATGACCTGCTATTACAATCACTACGCCCTCACAGAGGGGTTGGCATAGGGGAGGGGAACTGTGAGTTACATAAAAATACTACCTCCACACAGGGAGGGGCGCTAAGCCGGCCAGGCAGGGTGAGGGAGAAGAACACTAGGCTATCGAAAAGCCACTCGATCGGTTCTGCCAGCTTCTGGAACGAACTGACCGGCAGTCACTGTCGATGCCGCCATGAACAGTAACGAACTCGGATGATGCCAAAACCAACGCCAATCCTCCGCTGACTGGTCCAGGAAGGCTCCAGAATTTTTGGGGAATAGTCCGTTGTCGTGGCTGGTCGTGGCTGGCTCTGGAACTGGGGTGTTTTGTTCTGACTGGGACTGCTCTCAGGTCGCAGTAGTGGGAAGATGATGCCGTCATGAACACTCCCGGAGTTGAAAAGATGCAGGACCAAAGCGGACATGTCCGTCTACGAATCTTCTTCAATCTACAACCAGGAAGGCCTCCAGGAGAGGTCGGAGCAGAGAGGTAGAGGGTGAAAGGTGACAGGGTATCAGTGCTAGTTTTGAGTGGACTGACCTGCGCACCCGCGAGAGAAAATTCAGAACAGACAGCTCCGGACTCCGAATGAGGTTTCGCCAGCTGTTCTGGATAGAGGACAGGTAGACCTCATGATCTGCTAAGCAAGGCCTCGCCAGCACACGACTCTCGCAATTCCTGAGCCGCTACAACCAGCATCTTCTGTCTGCGAAAGACCATCCACTGGTCACCAGATACTCGTCAACGGGGAACCTCCACTGGCCCAACAGGCACGACCCAAATCACAACAGGCCATCCGCTGACCCTTCACATACCAATACCACATCTCAAGCCAAACCTCTCTTGGACACCGCAACCGATCTCGAGCCTCACGCCAACTCTTCATATAGCCTGTGCCATAAATCACAATGCCTCAAGCAACGGCATGACAACAACACATCTCACATAGCCCGAGACAATCTCACACCGAGAAAATAATCCTCTGATGCTCTACACATCCTCTGCAACACCGCAAGTTCCGATTCGCAACACCTCAAAAAATACAACACTAGCCACAAGTTCTACGAACATTGTCCAACTGGCACTCATCCTTCTGAAGCAGTGCCAACACACCCTTACAAATCGGGGAATGAGCAACGCTTCTCACAAACAGCCACACTCTGCCAGAGTGGTTAAGCTAGTCGCTGCCACACGCTCCTCTCTTATGCCTTCCTCTGACCTTGAAACCAATAACATGCCAATATGCTTACCAAGGAGCGATGAGAATCCACCAAAATGCCAGGCTCGATAGTCGTAATACCTCTAGCCACTGGACATCATTCTCTCGAATCTGTCCATGCTAACATCAACCCATCCTCGAGCTGCCACCACATGGACCACCATACTAAGAGCAGCAACACGAACCATAATCAGCACCCGCCAACGCTCATCCTCGAGTTTCAAACCCGCCACTACCGTAGGATCTCGAACCAAATCTAGGGCAACCACAGCCCAATCCAAGAAGATCATCTGCTCATCTGAGCACATCTCGACCAGAGCGCCCACTCTGCCACCTCAAACCACAATCTCAACGCCATAGGGGCTAGATAAATCTCGAACTAGGACGGTCAAAACCAATAACAGCTCCTTCAGAGCACACTCACGGCCACTTAACCATGGACAATCCTCACCATCCACCTGACCTCACTGTAATTCCTCGAACATAGCACCCCAACAATGCACCTGTCGGCAACCTCTGCCCAACGCAGTGTTGTGTCCCCTAGGGCACAAGTATATATATGTGTTGTTTAGCTTTGATGCTAGCAACATATATTATTTTGTTTTGATGACAGCAACAAAGTGACTCTGTGTGTATCTTAATGAGTGTCCGGGGTTCTTCCACAGGACAGAGCAGTCTGGAGTCAGAGTTGGGCCGCTAGGCCCTGCTTCTTAGGACTTGCACGGCCACCACCGTACCGAGACAGAGGGGATAACTGGGCTGGTTCTGGAGCCTGCAGGTCTGTAGTGTGCTGAAGAGGGTTATGACGACCACAGCATTCTGGATGGGGTCATGTGGCAGACCATCATCAGTTGGTACGGCCACTGGGCAACAATCCCATCGCACCAGTACCGTCAGGGGGCCACCGAGTGGCTGATAGGGATTGTGCACCACTACCGGGTGTTGCTGGACCGAGCTGGGATCAGGTACGTAATGACCGCTACTTTGTACACATACCTGTGCTACACTGGACTACTATAGGGACTGTTGGAGTGTTTCAACCACCGATGGAACATGGCGGCGACAGTAGAGGGAGAGACCTCACTTGACTTGTGGTCCCTGTTCTAGATTTCTGGATTGCTGATCAGCGGCGAGGGGTATGAGGAGGTTGTACTGGATGACCTCCACCGCAGCCACACCGACAGACAGGGGCGATACCGAGTGTCTCACAGCTATCGGTATCTTATGAAGACCTGGAGGGACTTGGCCCTGGCAGGGAGAGAGAGAGTTACACAGACTCCCAGGGTGCCGCTGAACGTGTGGGTCTGTCACTTCTACAACAGGCCCTTCTGCTTTTATCAGGAGTTTGCCAGGGATCAGACTCCGTGGGAGGAGTACACTAAGGTGGAGCTATGTTTTCGGACCTATACCAGATACATATATGCACCACAGGAGGGGTGGAATCCCCATGGTTTGTCGGACCTGACACACCTTGCCGCATATTTGGCGTGCTGGTTGGCCACATTTGTGGTCCTGCACAGAGAAGATGGTCTATTAAGAGCCGAGTTGCTGTGGCCGGCTTGCTTGTTGGCGGAGGGATGACAGTTGGCCTTGGCTCCTGTTGCATTGGCCAACATTTATTAGGGACTGGGAGTTCTGGCGGTGCACCCGACGCTGAGAGAGAGGGGCCATCTCTTGCTGACCCACTACCTCAGTGTGTGGGCTGGATTGTTGTTTCCGGGGCTGGTGACACGAGGGACTGTGGCGAATCCGACGGGACCACTTTTGTTCAGCTTCACTGGACAGCTTGATGGAGACACCGAGGCACAGTTGGAGGGGGCTAAGAGTGCCCTTTGCTGCCTGCCCGCCCGGGGCGAGGAGGGATTACCTTTTGACAACTACCTCCCACCCCTCTCACCCACGTCAGCCCCTCCATTCCCCTCCATTTGATCCCCATCTCCCTCTACTACCAGTCTGAAATCTGTAGCAGTAGAGTACCACGAGGTTGCAGAGGCTGCCACGACTTCATCACATTTTTTCTGGTGGCCTATCCTATATCGCCGGAAAGATCTTTGAAGCTTCTTTGCAGGTGAGGTGGTCTCGTCTCAATCCGAGTTCGGAGCTGCCCGAGAGAGCCGTTCTCCACGGACTGCGCAGAACCGATCCGGCTGGCAACCAGAAGTAACTTGCAGAAGCTCCTGCGACCACACCACAGCTCCCCTTGTCGCGCCATTTGACCGGAGGGAAGCTCTGCCAGTCGCCCATCCAACGCAACTGGCAGGACATCGTTTGGAGTCCGAAGCATTCCATTCTGAATTTTCTACCTCAAGGACGCCGGTCAGGTCAGTGAGAATCTGTACAGACCTCTCCCCACTCTTCAGGCTGTAACTCTCGACCCCGACATCCTCTGGTGGCGTTCTTCATTGCTGATCGAAGAGAACTCGACCACGCTCGCGTCTGTCCTGGCCCTGCATCGTTCGGACCACGGAAGTGTTCGTGGGGACTTCATCAATCTGTTGCAGCATCCTGGAACCAGTCAGGGCTAGAGCTGAACAGCACCAGTCCTGTACCTACCCCGGCCGTCGGCGACAACCAGAACTCGGAAGAAAATTCAGGAGTCACCCTGAACCAGTCAGTGACTATTTGACACTGGTTTCGTTGGCTTCTTAGTTTGGGAGCACCCTCGGCAGCGTCAACAGAGAGCATCTATCGGACAGGCAGACAGGCGGGCAGCACCTCGAAGAGACAATTCAGCCTCGTCTTAGCTTCACTCCCCTCCCCGCCTGGCCGGCTTATCGCCCCTCCCTGTGTGGAGGTAGTGTTTGTTTGTACTCCACTTCTCCCCACCCTGAGGTCCACCTCCTGTGCGAGGTGTGGTGCTTGTATATTATCTAGCAGGGTGAAGCTCCGATCAATGTAGTGTGCGGGGAACCCACACTTCCCCGCCCGCCCTCGTCTCCGAACGGGATCGACGTCTTCACGCCAATCAGGTGAGCTCCTAATCACTCCCCTCTGCTGGTAGCATTATCTCTACTAGCTTAGTATTGCTTGCAACTGCCCATCGGACGGTGAGCGAGTGCCCAGTCTAGAATCCACTAAATCGAGTGCCACTGCGGAGTGAGTTGTGAGAGTGGCCCTTCACCCCACGCCCTCGGCATACTGGCCGCCTGTTGAATCGGGCATCCCCGACCCTTAGGGGTTCAGCTCAAGCTAGCCAAACCCCTAGAATCTCAAGGTCCAAACTCGGACCCTCATCCCCCATCGCCGGTCCACCTACGGACCCGGGTGTGTGCTACGCGGGTGAGTCCGCTTGAGTGAATCTGTCGTTCGGTTCGCGCTTGCAATCTTAGGTCCAAGGGCCATTGGTCTTGTGGCTGCCACCCCCCATAGTGGTGTCACATCAGGGTAATCCTCAAAAGTTTGCTTGCCATTCTGGCAATCTACAACTGCCCTATGCGTGCATAGCCAATCAACACCTAGTATGACATCATGCTCTTTCATATCTAGGCATATCATATTGATAGGTAGATTTTTCCCTTTAACCAAAACTTTGCTATTTGGGTAATGGTGTGTAATCTCAGACTAGCTCCCCAGAGGAGTAGAAATGACTATGTCTAACATTTCGGGTTCCATAGAAAATGAAGTAGCGAATCTTTTGGAAACAAAAGAATGAGCTGTGTCGGTATAAAATAAAACTTGTGCAGCCTTAGAATAGAGAGTCAGTGTACCTTCAACGAGTCCACCTTCTGTTGGTTCCATCTCTTGGGGAGCCTACAGACATCCTTGCTTCTTTTCCAGGCGTTTCTCATCTTTAGTGGTTCGGTCATTCAATAGTGGACAATCAGGGATGCGATGTTCTTGGCTCCCACATCGCAGACAAGCTCCCAGTCTCCTCTAGCACTCCTCGGCCTTATGGCCGGCCTTGTCACAATGTTTACACACCTCCTTAGAAGGTGTGGTAATGGAGAAAGGTTTGCCATCCTTCTTAAATTTCCACTCTTTGGAGGCTTCCCCTCCATTATTGGGATGCTTCTTGTTGGATGATGGTTTGAAATTTTTGGGGCTCGTGACATGCACCTTCTTGTCCCTTCCTCAGATCTTATCGGACAGCTCAGTGGCATCTTCCAACAATTTAGCTCGTCGTACCATTTCTGAGTAGATTTGGATGTCTATCGGTGCCAATTTGTGTAATACATTGAGGCCGAAGCCCATTAAGAAATCTTCTAGCCTTCATTTTCTCGATACACACCAAGTGAGGCGCATACCTTGATAGCCATGAGAATTGGGCCTCATATTCGGCCATTGACATGGTCTGTTGCTTAAGCGTGGCAAACTCCATGACTTTCTTCTCTTGGATGTATTCAGAAAAGTACTTGTTATTGAAGTGCTCAACGAACTCACCCCAAGTAATGTGGTTATCCAGCAATGTGGCTTCTAAGGACTCCCACCAAAAATGAGTGTCCCGCTCCAGTTGGAAAGTGGCTAGCAACACCTTTTCATCATTCGTGCATTGCATCACACGGAATATCCTCTCGATTTCCTTCATCCAGTTCTCGGCATCATCAGGGTCAGACGAGCCAGTGAATTTCGGCAGGATCATATTACAGAAACTACGGTGGAGATCTCCCGCTCCACGAGTTGCTTCACCCAGTGCCACCTGTTCTAGCACTTGAGTTTGGCCTTGCACGGTGCGTTAAATCTCGTGCCATTGTGCTCTCTTGATGGCCATTATCCTACAAGAGATTTTAAGTCTAATTAGTTTCATGTCTTAAATCATAAGGTTGGGCATCCTATATTACCTTAACCCATGGCTCTACCCATTCTCACCGGGTAAAAGGAGCAACCTATCCTTGGACTTGGGTTTCCTAGGAATTTGAAATCCTAGGCTATGATACCATAAAAACTGTCACGCCCTGAGCGTGGAAGGAACCCGGTATGCATGATGAGTTTATATCTATCATGTCAATCAGAGCATAGGAATTCGACACAAAGACAGAGTGCGTAAAAGGCAAGATAGATAATAACCAGAACTAGATTTCTACAATAATACCCAAATATTCCATAATAGCAATAGCTTCAAAATAGACACATAAGTTTCCAAGTTCCAAACACTTGACCAAATAATGGAGAGGTACAATGACTAGGACTCATGGAAATGGAAAAAAGGGAGACGACTCGATGATAGCTTGACTCGTGGAGGCTCTACACTCTTCACTCAGTCTCATTCCCATCCGAATGGTCCTCGCTATCAGAGTTATCTAAAAATTAGGGGAAAATACTTGATGAACGAACGCTCAGTAGGAATTATATCACAAAAGCAAGCTATCTTTAAGTGGTTTACATGTTACGTGCAATGCAATGCAAGTATAGCTATGCATGATGGTTGACAAGAATTCATGGTCACTGCCCTCATAGGATGTCAATAGACACCCACGGGTCACGGGCAAACCACGAGATCAAGCCAAGACAAGTAGAAATCGGAGTGGTGGACAATGACTACACTGTGGGCAGAGCGAACTATCACTCAACCACTAGGTGAACCTGGCAGTCAAGGAATAGCCGCTACAAGACCAGAGACAAAGACACTGGCAGGTCTAGATCAAGTCATTAGGGAACTGTCATAGTCAAGGAAAAGACCACACCCAGTCACCTGAACCGATCGATCCAAAAACCACTAACACACGGACACCGCCCTAAAATACAAACTTAAGAAAGACACACACACGAACTGACCAACGGCCATCATGGCCAACAACAGGACTATAACGCACCTCTATAGGGGCGTTACACTGCTATAACGCACCAGCACAAGGGCGTTAGGGCAAATAGGCCTAAAATCTAAGGCGAACCATGTAACGCACCAGGACAGGCACGCTACATCAGCATAATGCACCAGGATAGGGGCATTATGGCCAACGGACTAGAACTCAAATGAAAGGGCATGTAACGGACCTATATAGGTGCGTTACACTAGCCTAATGCACTAGGATAGGTGCGTTATGGCCAACGGACTCAAAACACTTACATAGACAAGAGGCATATAACGGACAAGGCTGAGTCCGCCATAGCCACATGGCACATGGGGGTAGGAGCGTTACACTAACCACCATAGCCAGACAAACGCCAGTCAAGCACAACGTAACGGATCCACACAGGTGCATTACCTAACCATAACGCATAGGGGGTGATCCGTTGAAGTAAACCAATTGACACGATCTTCGAGGTAGACACGATTGTCGAGGGTCTAACACAGCAGTAGGCCTCGAAAACCACAGCACGTAATGGACCAAACAAGTCACATTACAGGCATGTGACGGTCCTATACTGGTCCGTCACACCAAGGGCATAATGCACCACCATAGGCGCCTTATAGTCATGTGACGGTCTAGTACTGGTCCATCACACGACATCGACCTCGAAGAACGTGAAACGACCATGTTTGTGGCGGTCTATCGGGGGACCATCACACAGTGTGATGGTCATTGGAGTGACTGTTACACAAATCCGGTGAGCAAAATAGGGGAATAACCGAATTGGCCCGTTCCACGCCCCATTCACACCGAAGCGTAGGGCAAACAATGCCACGCGATGAAAAATAACCCATGGAGGCTAAAAACACCACATGCATGCTTCTGACCGTTGAGTTTCTGACCGTTGGGGGGTTAAGGCCTCTGACGCACCCAGGGTGGGGCGTCAGAGCCTTGTGATGCCCCAGTGAGGGAGCGTCAGAGCTGACGCTGCCCATCACCCTAACGCTCCTACGTAGGACTGTTAGAGGCTGTGACGCCCCGAGGAGTGTGCGTCACAGCTGATTTCATCCTGCCTCCTGACGCACCCAAGGTGACCCGTCAGGGACTGTGACGTCCCGAGCGGTGCGCGTCACAGCTTGTTTCTACTCGTCTCCTGATGCATTGGGTTAGGCGCATCAGGGACTGTGACGCACCAGGGTTGGCGCATCACAGTGCGTTTTACACCGTTGGCCTGACGCCCCTGTGTTGGGCCGTCAAACCGCTATGACGGCCCAGCGGTAGACTGTCAGAGCTTGTGGTGCACCTGGGTAGGACTGCCAGGTTCTGGACTGCACCAGGTGGTTTGCAGTCCCATTTCTTCTCCGACCATGGTCACCGTGCGACGGTGCGGGTACGTGGGATGGTCCCCGTACTTCGTCGAGTTCGGACGTTGTTTTTCGTGGCTTAAGAGTCTACTCCTTCAGTGACACTCCACTAGTCGTAGCCCGCCAGTACGCGTGTGCTGGTGTCCACCTGGGAGTGGTGGGACAGCTACCCTGAGGATGATTTTTAGACTAGTTTCTGTCGGGCCCCATATCATCGGCCAAAGTCTGGCTGAGGGGAGGCCAGACCTAGGATGCATGGTCTGTGTGTGCACACGTGGTTGGGGGCAGTTGGACACGCGTCGATGGGCGCAACCCCAGCTAGTCACTCGCTTTGTGGTTACTCGTGTGTGTCTGAGTCTCGCGCTTGGGGCGTGGTAGCTAGACACTTGTGACGCGGTATAAGACGTCAGTGGACGCATCCGATCATTCTTCTAGTGGGAGGTACTTTTGTTCTGGACAGGGAATGACAGACTGTCAGTCTCAGTTACTTCGACCTTCAGGTTTTGGTCGTGTTGGCCGGTGAGTTTCGATTGCTTCACCGTGGCGTGCATGTGTGGGTTTTCACGCCGTGAGACCGATACTTGTAGTGCAGGGCTTCCACTTCTGAGGTACTCGCTTAGCTGCTGGCGTAGCGATTTTTTATTTTGCGAGGTAAGGTTCAGGTGATCCCTACTGAGTCTTGTTTTAAGACTCATTTCCTGCGTGTTTTTACCGTGTTTCAGGCGAGGCATAGCTTCAGGGGAGCGCGTCTGACCTTCGATGAGGTTGGATGCTATCGCCTCAGCACGAGTGATATGAGTAACCTTCCCTTTTTGCTTTCGACTGGCTGCTAAAGATTGCTGGGAAGAAGCTGAAGCTTGAGAATAAAACTGCTGAGGTTGAGGTGGTGGAGGAGGTTTGAACTGAAACTACTGTGGCTGGGCAAATTGAGAAAACTATACTAGCACCGACTTCATCGGACAATCTCGGACTATATGACCCAGCTGATCACAGTGAAAGCAAACCACTGGCAAAGGAAATGGCTTGCCTAGGTGGCTACCACCACACCTCACACATTGCCTCAGCTGACTCACTACAGAACCCTGGCACTATTGGGAGGAAGGTGCTGATTGCTGAACGGTATCAGAAGATGCTTGTTGATTAAGCCGCTTCTTAGACCTTTTGAACATTCGGCGTAGCAGACGGGACTCCTGTCACAGTCGGTTGATAAGTTTGCTAGAACTGCACAGTCGGCTGAACGAAGCCAACTTGAGTAGACCCTCAAGATCTTGCCAAATCAAGCTCTATCGCGACTGCTGCCTGGTTTGCTTCATCCATCTCTTTTACTCGAGTGGCAAGCAATGGCAGCCGCAACTCAGCCTTCAATCCATGCAGAAACTGATCAGTCTTCAGGGCTTCATTAGTAAAAATATGGGGCACATATCGACCCAATTCTATAAATTTGTTCCAATACTGCAGCACAGTCATTTCACCTTGAGCCAATTTCAGAAATTGGTGCATTTTATCCATCCGGAGATAGGCTGGACTGTAAGTGCGCTCGAAGGTAGCCACGAACTCTATCTAGGTGATCTGACGAAGCGGTCGGGAACAGAATGCAACCTCCCACTCCGAAGTCCACCACATAAGTGTTGCACCCTGAAGCTGAAAAGTAGCAAGCATGACATTCTCATCCTCCGCACATTCCATTGAACGGAACACGCGTTCAGTAGCTTCAAGCCACATCTTGGCTGCATCCGGATCTGACTGACCTTCATAAGTCGACGAGTGGAATAGCAAGAATTCTTTCAGAGCTCTACTATGACCACCATCCGCTTGAGGAACCGAAAGATCAACTTGAGCTGGGGTTGGCACAACTGGAGGAGGAGAAGTGCCACTTTCTTTAGGAGGAGCTTGGGCTCTTTTGCGAGGCGGCATCTTGATAAAAAAAAACACATAACCACAGAAAAACACATCAATGATCACGAAAGACATCCTAAAGCCAGCAGTAGGTTAATATTAAGCCTGTCACTACACCTGTTAATATTAAGGAGAAGCCCAAGATCTGAGATTCTAAAGGCCGGTCCATTATTCTAAAGTTAGACTATCAACTAGGGAGAGGCCTCGGAGCATAACTCCAAGGACGCACTAAGCCGGTGCCCAAGGGCAGAAAGATGTATGGACTGGGTCTCGACTACCGAGAGTCCGCACTGTCAATGATGGGTGATTCAGGCCCGCTCACATGGGATTATCGTCAACACTTTATTAGAGGCCCTCTCCAGCCAGGCACAACGCAGTCACAATCAGCTCAGCCAGAATAGAAAAATACGACATATGTAGTTTCCCGTCCACCCCAGGTGCTAAAGGGGCCAGTTAATGATATGATAAATCTCAGCTAGGCATTTTCTAGACTATTCAAAGAGCCTGTGGTTGATCCAAAAAAGAGTCAGGAGGTTCATCTTGTACAGTGGAGGCCGAAGAAGCCGATTTGCCATCCTCAGGGACAGGTGAGCTCACCTGATCCTTCTATTCTATCTCCTTCTCACATTAGAATCCTCCTCCAATAGCTCAGATTTATTCCCCGATCGCCACCTCTGTTGGTTGATCCTTCGATATTCTGGTCTCCCTTTTTCCACAAGCAGCCAGTTAAATTCTTGATCATTGATTGTCTATGCGGGCATTGCCCGTCGGTCAATCTTACTTCTAGGTGGTCCCTTGATGACCCCGCCGATCTCTCCAGCATGTGGTTTCGATCCACTGACCCGTTCTTCAATGCCATCTTCTACTCTCTCTATCCTAAAGCACTTCCTCCTCCTCCTTCCTCTTCCCTATCTTGCTATATGATCTCCACTGAGCTCCAAAAAAAATGCCAATTTTAAAATGGAGATCTCGGTGGAAGATTACGCTCTCTTCGATCCATCAGCTTCCCAGGGGCACGAGACCCCTGCTTCTCCCCTCCCAATAGATTTGCTTTCCTTTAGGTTAGATATAAGGTCCATTGAGTCTAGGAATGTAGGGTCTAGGTCTAGAGAAGTAGGTTCTTGTTCCAGGTCATCATCCCTGTCCAAGCCAGAGCGGTGCTTACCTGCGCGTCACTCCAAATCTGTTCCTGATAGGTTCTTACACGATCTAGCTCAATGATGTCATGCTCTCTTGAAGTGTCCAGAATTCATCGCCACGGCGATCGTGATAGAGGAAGATGAAGAAGAATTAGACGGGGTGTGGAGCGATGATGGATTAGGTGTCTACCACTGACGTCTTATGCTGCGCCTACTAGCATCTTGTCCACGTAACCTACCGCAAGGACTAGGCCGAGACAAAGACACTGCCAGAACCAGAACAGTACCATGATGCGAGTGACTAGTCAGGGTCACGTCTAACGACGCAAGTCCAAAGCTCCTGACCACATGTGCACACACTGGCCCACGGCCTAAGCCAGGCCTCTAGCTAGTATTCCCCCTCCGAAGGGCACTACGGTTGGATCGGGGGCCCAGGGAACTAGCTTAAGAACCGTAAACTGGGAAAGTGCCCCGCTACAAGAGCCGTCATGTCGAAGCTTACCGTAAGGCTACAACTAGTGGAGGCTCACAAGACACAGAGACTCAAAACACGAGTGTAGAAGTACAGACAGGCAAGAGAGCACTATCGCACGTACTTCGAAGCACCAATGGCAGCACAGCCACTACCGACAACTCAGGACAAGGCAACTAGACTTACTGACATAACGATCCTTGAGTCAGATGACTCGGAGGCAAGATCATCACTAATATCAGAACAAGCCGCCAATTGGTCCAATCCTATGCCGGAGAAAATGACGCTGGCGAAGAAAATGACACGTAGAGACCTTAGGGAACACTGAGAACCCTCAGCACACCTGGATGCGTAGAACAAGGTAAGATGATACCTCACTGTAGCTGGAACCATGTCTCGAGCTAGACAAAACCATCGAGACACACAAGGTTACGTGTCAACCACTGGGTGACCCCGGGTTGATTTGAACCAGACAATGACGACTCAATAGTAGGGAAGAGAATCCTACTACAAGCAAGAAGACCCTTGGTTGCCTTATAACGTAGTCTTAGCCGTCATAGGATGTCAGAGACACCCACGAGAAAGCGGGCAGACCACAAGGACAAGCCAAGATAATTAGAAATGAAAACACCGGAGGATGACCCTCTGGGCAAAGTGAACCATCACTCAACCGCTAGGTAGACCCGGCAGTCAAGGAATGGCCGCTACGCAACTAGAGATAAGGACGCTGGCAGTTCTAGATTGAGTCGTTAGGGAACTATCGAAGTCAGGGAAGAGACCGCACTCAGTCGCCTGAACCGACCTATCCAGAAACCACTGACACACAGACAGCGCCCTAGAACACAAACCTAAGATAGATGGACACGAGACAAGCCACTACGGCCAACATACAAGATGATGGATTCAACAGGATGGGCGGTCACAATGTGGCCGCTCAAGGGGATGAACGGTCCTTGCTTTAGTGATTAATAAGCTTTGAATGGATTTTATGATCTACTATGGAGTTAAGCACAGAATATTTTGTCATCATCAAAAAGATGAAGATTTTGATGTTCCCACCTTGATTTTGGCATAATGATTTTGATGATAACAAAACATGTGTGTGTTTTTGCTAAATGTAAATATGATTGTCTGGTCACCCCTCAATTAAGGTAGTTTGGTGATTAATTCAAGCCATATCACCTATGATTGAAAGTTAATGCGGCTAACATGTCAGATCTGTGAGAGTGTGTGTCGACACACCCAAGAATTGTGTCAACCTACCTTGGTTCACAGGAGTGGAATGGGCTATTAGAAGTCAAGATGTGTCGACCTATCCTTCAAGGTAGATTGACCTAACTGGTGGACCAGTGTGTAATTAAAAAGGCCACAAGAAGGTTGGGTTGACTCAATGCAGGCTTGGAGTCGACGCAACTGAAGAAATGCTTAACTTTAGTGGGATGGTCATCATAGCTATTGGGCAAGGGGAAAATCCACCCTGTAACAATCTTTAGTGAGAACCACCACACTTCTTGGTGGAGAATGATCTCGCACCCCTTTTTCCCTCTTGCCATCTTCCGCTGCACCTATGCTCTATCATATTCGCTAACTTAATCTTTGGAAGGTTTTTCCCAGGGATTCATCCTTGAGCACCCTTGATCTGTTTCCTACCTTGCAGTTCATACAAACGTGTTGATCGTGATCAAGGATTCCTCCAAGATCTCACGGCTCAAGATCAACGCAAGATCACGCCTCTTCATCTAGCGTCGTCTATGGGAAACGAGCGAAGATCCATAATGGTGCAAAGAAATTTTTGTAGGAGGACCGCCGACAGTAAGGGAAGGACTGTGGGGGAAGGGGAAGGAGAATCTGTGCCTCCCCACTCCACAGGAAGCTCCCCCTCTGAAGGTAACAACCAAGCCAATGAGCCGCCTCCACCAGCCACGGGGGTGCAACCCCCCAATGGGAACTCTGATGCCCTCCCAACACTCAACACAAACCTGGATATCATGCCTTCCCTGGGAACCCCCCCCTGTTGTGCATACGTTGTTTAGATTTGATGCTAACAACATATTCCATTCTGTTTTGATGATTGTAACATAGTAACATTATCTGCTTGCCCTATTTTAGTCGTTTTACATACATAACACATTGCTTTCTCTAATGCAAGGTTGACGCTGCCAGAAGACAGGGTCTACGCATCAAGAGAATCGTCGCTGGGCACATATAGCACGCAATCACGCAATCAAACCCCCAGGCAGGTAGGACTCTAGAGGTGGCCCCTACAAGCTCAAGAGGTGGCTCCCACTATGTAGCACTTTGTCCCATTACGGGTTCAAGAGGTGGCTCTCATAGTGTAGCACTTTGCCCTGTATGGCACTTAGTTCCCACACTTCCGACTGAGATATAGCTCCGATACCATTCTGTCACGTCCCGTACTCTATACCATCGAGGTATTGATCGCTTTGGCCTATCGGCCTCATGTATTTGTCCCTTTCTAACAATGATCGGCTCCAGAATGGGGGACTTCCTGGGCAGGTCTCCCATCCCAGTACTACTCCCCCTTAAGCATGCTTAACTTCGGAGTTCTTTTCATGAACTGAGTCGATACTTCAAAAGGCGCCTTAGTGATATATAGTACAACTTAGCTATATTTGATAGTGTTACAACTCTAGCCACAACGGTGCCCCTAGCACCCAACTGCCCAGCTTCTCCAGTCTCAACGGTGCCCCTCGGCACCCGACCACCCAGCTATTGTGGTCACTATGGTGCCTATGGCACCCGAGTGTCCAGCTACAACGGTGCCCATAGCAATCGACCGCCCAGTTTCGATGACGCCCAGCTACTTCAACCCCAGTGGACCTCAGGCTCTCGGGACTCAGCGGTGTTCATGGCGCCTGATCATTCTAGAGACGATGTCCAAGGCACCAGACTCTCCCAGTTCCAACAACACCTAGTTGCCCCAATCACAGTGAGGCTTAGGGCACCCGAATGCTCCAGTCATTATCGTGCCAACGACACCCAACTACTCTAGTCAAAGTGATGCCTACGGCACTCAACAACTTCATTCACAGGAGTGCCCACGGCACCCGACGATTCCAAGCTCAATGGCTTGTGATCGCTCCAGTCAGGACGATACTCACGACTTTCAACCACTCCAGTCTCAACAATGCCCTGCAGCTCCAGTCACAAGCGGTGCCTGCGCCATTCGGTCACCTCGACCTTAGTGACACCCAACTGCTCCAGCACAACAGTGCCCACGACACCCCTACTTCCCCAACCTTAACACTGTCTCATATCAAGAATATGATGCCCCTTGGGGGGCATCTTGCTGAGTCACAGGTCCTTTGACGCACACCATGTAGGAATGCGAAACTACTTGCACAATAATGCCATGACCCAGGGACTATCAGAAATGACGAAATTGTCCCGTGGCTTACAGGCATGGGCTGGCCGGGTGCCGATTGGGGCACTAGGTCCCTCTCTCACACACCCACGGTGACCGCTCGGAGGTGGAACACTCTGGGGTCGGGCGCTCTCTCTCTCGCTCAACGGAGCAATTTCGCGAATATGAAATGAACAAGCACGGAAATGAGAGCGAGGGTTTCGAGCTTACCTAGTCGGTTTGAAGAAATCAACCCTTTTCGGAGACGAGGGGCGAGCGGGGAAGTGAGGGTTCCCTGCACACTATGCCGAAGTCGCTTCCCCTGTTTCAAATTACATGCAGTACTCCCCGCACAGGGGGGTTGGACTAGGGGATGGGAACTTGAGATTACAACAAAATACTACCTTCACACAGGGAGGGGTGCTAAGCCGTCCAGGTGGGGTGGGGGAGAAGATCACTAGTTTACCGAGAAAATCACTCAGCCGGTTCTGCCAACTTCTGGAATGGACTGACCGACAGTCGATGTTGACAGCACCACGGTCTGTAGCAAACTCGGATGATGCCGAAACTAGTGCCAATACGTCTCTGTCTGGTTCAGGAAGTCTCCAAAATTTTTATGGAATGGCTCGGAGTGGTCGCTGGTCGTGGCTGGCTCTGGAGCAGGGGGGCTCTGTTCTGACTGGGACTGTTCTCAGGGCGTAGCAGTAGGAAGACGATGCCATCATGAGCACTCTCGGAGTTAGAATGGTGCGGGACCAAAGCAGACGCGTCCGTCTACAAGTCTTATTTAATCTCCAACCAGGAAGGCCTCTAGGAGAGGGTGGAGCAGAGAGATAGAGGGTGAACAGTGGCAGGGTATCAGTGCTGGCTCTGCATGGAAAGACCTGCGCAACCGGGGAAGAAAAATTGGAACGGACAGCTACAGACTCCGAATGAGGCTTCGTCGACTGGGTTGGAAGGAGGACTGGTAGGAGAACGCCCCGGCCAAACAGCGCATTGAGAGGGGCAGAGACGTGGTCGTAGCAGCTTCAGCACCAGTGCTCTGGTCTTCCCATGTATGCCAGATGCGCGCTCTAACAAGAACGGACCTCCCGGACAGCCCCGAACTTGGATGAAGGCAGGATCACCTCGTAGTCAAAGTGCACTTGAAGATCTTTCCTTCAATGTATGGTACACCTCCAGTGGATGCTGGATGACCCCAGGGCAGACTCTGCAAGACGGGCTTCAGATGCTTCCTGTGAACTAGGTGTGCCAGAAAGTGATAGGAATAGTAGGGGTGGATAGGGGTGATGGGGTTCTCAGATGAGAAGTTGGTGACTCAGAGAGAGGGGTTGTCAGTCTCCAACGGAATCACAGCTTCTGTGCCATACACCAATTGGAAAGGGGTTTCACCAGTGGCTATTCTTGGAGTAGTTCGGTGTGACGATAGTACGCTTGGCAATTCCTCGAGCTAGCTTCCCTTGGCCTTGTCGAGCCTAGTTTTAATGCCTTTTAATATAACTTTGTTGGCATATTCGACCAGTCCGTTGGCCTGAGGGTGGGCTACCGAAGTGAAGTGGTTACGAATTTTTAGGTTGACACATTTGTCTCTAAAGTAGTGAGAATCAAATTGCAGACCATTGTCACTCACAATCACCCGGGGGATACCATAATGACAAATGATCGACTTCCATACGAAGCTCCATATGATCGACTCGGTAATCCTGGCAGTGGCTTCGGCATCAATCCATTTTCTGAAGCAGTCAATGGTGACGATGACAAACTTCTTCTGGGCCTGAGCCGTAGGGAAAGGCCCCGGGATGTCGATTCCCCACTGAGTGAAGGGATATGGCTTGGTAGGGGTGACGAGCTCCGAGGCGGGCTGGTGGACCTGGTGGTCAAAGGATTGACATCGGTCACATTTTTGTACGTAGGCCAAGCAGTCTCGCTGAAGAGTGGGCCACCAGTAACTCTGCCAAAGCAAGATCCTGGCTAGCGATCTTCCTCCTTGATGCACGCCGCAGATGCCTTCGTGAACTTCATGGATTCCTTGGCTGGCTTCATCGGTGTCGGGACATTTGAGGAGGGGACCGGAGAAAGACCTACGATACAGTGCGTCGTCTAGGATGACGAAGCACCAGGCTTGGTACTTCAATCTTCGAGCTTCTCGAGGGTCGGGGGGCTCATGGGAGTCCTGGAGCTAGGATATGTAGGGGGTCCGCTAGTCACTCGGGGGTGCTGGGTCAACGATCATGAGCTCGGATTCAATGCTCGGTCGTTCTAGCTCTGCAAGGAAGACCGACCGAGTACCTTCGGGTCCGAGAGAGGAGGCTAGACGAGAGAGGGCGTCCGCCTAGTAGTTTTCTGATGTGGCACAGCCCTAAGATGATATTGGATGTAATGACGGCCTAAGGACCTAGACCAGCAAGCATATAAGGAAGACCACGGACTCATGCATTTGGCTTGCTCTCACGGCGCACACGATCCCCGAAGGTGACCGGGCGATGATGACGAGGGTCCAAGGCGGAACCCAATCGTTCTAAGGGTCGAGGCTCCACAGAGAAAGAGAGAAGAGGAAGAGAAGAAGAAGAAGAAGAAGAAGAAGAAGAAGAAGAGAAGAAGGAGGTCCCCCTCCGATGACCACCTAGAAGAGAGAGTAAGGGAGAGAGAGAGAAAGAGAGAGATGTAGCAGGGGAGTGGGGAAGAGCAGGGCGCCGTCGCCCCTGCTCGACCCCAGCTCCCCCCACTTCTTCCTCCCCTTTCTTTTCTTCCTCCGCCCATTGTTGTACCCCTACTTCATGTTCTTTTTTTGGAATGTATATGGTCCTTTGTGGCCTCTTTTCTTCATGAATAAAAATCCTTGTTTTGGGTTTCCCCACTGTCTCCATTTGTTCGAGTCTTAGTGTGCGTTTGATCACCCTCTTCCTCCCTCTTTTGGTGATTTCCCCTTGGAGTTGGTCTATGTCCCATGGTGTTCGCCATCGGTGGCTCTTCGATTGTGTAGGGTTTTCCCCATTCCCACTCCCTTTACGGCCATGGTGATGCCCCTCGTGCCTCCCAGGACACCTAGACCAACCTTCCCTTTTCCTGTTCAAACCCTTTAGCCCAGCACCCTCTGCCCGCCTAGCCTAGTGCACTCTTCCCCCCTTTAGCTTCCTTGGCCGGCACAGCCCCCTGCCCGCCTAACCGGGCACACCCTATGCCCCTTTGCCCGGCACACCCCTGGCCATCCTAGCCTGGCACGCCCTGGCCCCTTCAAGCCTTCCCCGGCACACTTCCTAGAGCCCCTCACCGGTGCACTCCTTCAGCGGCACATGCCCCTTTGGCCTTTGCCCGGTACACCCTCCATACGTCTTCAACGGCACACCTTTGGCTCACCCGCTCACCGGCACGACCCCCTTGACCCTTGCCTGGTACACCCTTGCCCTCTTTGCCCGGCACACCTTGTGCCGCTTAGCTCGGCATGCCCTGGCCTTATTTAGCCCGGTACACTTCTCCAGCCCCTTTGTGCCCTTCTAGCCGGTACGCCAGTTACCCTCCTTTGCCTGGTGCACCCCGGGGTAGTCTTGGAGGCGCCTCTCACCCGTTGTTTCCCCCAAGTTTTTCGAAGTTTTATCCAAGGTGTTGCCGCTCTCGGGCGCCCACCTTCAATTGTCGGATTCCGCCACTCCATGTGAGCGCGTTCTCTTTATTTCCCTTACGCTCGGGTCAATGGGAGATGCTGCCGAATTTTTGTTAGAAATAATAATATGACAAAGACAAAAAGGAGCAACAAACAAATGAGTTAATACACCACGGTACAAATTTCCCCGAGGTTAGGGTTACACTAGCTTGACTAGGGAATGGTTAGGGACAGGCATCGAAGGGTTATTGAAACATATGCCGAGGCAATGGAAAAAGGTTGCATTCATTAATAGGGACGAAAGGCCCCAATTAATGGAATAATGACTGGTCTTGCCGATGATGATAAGGGTCAGTGAGAGTTTGTTTGTCAGCATTGGCTAGATGCTGGAGCAAAGATAAGTTTGTTCATTAATGTGGACGAAAGGTCGAAGTTAATGAGTACTGACTGGTTTTGCCGATGGTGACAAGGGCCAGTGGTAGTTTGTTCATCGATATTGGTTAAATGCCGAGGCAAAGATAGGTTCATTTATTAATAAGGACGAAAGGTCCAAGTTCAGGAGTACTGACCGGTCTTGCCGATGGTGACAAGGGCTAGTGGTAGTTTGCTCATCGACATTGGTTAAATGCCGAGGCAATGATAGGTTTGTTCATTAACGAGGACGAAAGGTCCAAGTTAAGGAGTACTGACCGGTCTTGCCGATGGTGACAAGGGCCAGTGGTAGTTTGTTCATCGGCATTGGTTAAATGCCGAAGCAAGGAGTCTGTTGCAGCATAGGCGTAAGGCTTATGCTGGTGGGACGTCACTTGCCGGTCGCATGTAGGAATCCTCGCGGGACCTGAATGGTGAATGAGACAGTTGATTCCATCATGATTTCATTCATTCATTTTTTATTCATCATTTTGTTGATCATATTACCGACCTAAGCGCCCTTTCGGGTTTTCACCAAAACTGGCCCCCTCTTACTTTTGCCCACGCGCTCTTTCGGGTTTTCACGTGGCAGGGTACCCGATTTTACTTGCAACTTCATCGCGGGTTTTCTGTCGCAGCCGGGCTATATCCATTCTTGCCCTTACTCAGCGTGGCTGGATAAGGCTGGCGAGGCACCTCTATTTTAAGCCTCCTCTTTTTTTTCTTTTTCTTTTCTTTTTTTTTGACTTGATTCAGAGAACTGATGCCAAAATGGGCACGGACTGAGTGCCGAGGCATGGGTAGGTTTATTCGCCATCAGCGACTAAGGGTTCAAATTAAGGAAATGTCGACCAATCTTGCCGATGATGACAAGGGTTGAGACTGGTTTGTTCGTCGACATTGGTTAAATGTCAAAGGGAAGATATGTTTGTTCATTAACGCGGATGAAAGGTCCAGGTTAAGAGAATGCTGACCGGTCTTGCCGATAATGACAAGAGTCGAAACTGATTTTTTCATCTCCATTAGTTAGATGTCGAAGCAAAGATATGTTTATTCATTAATGAGGACGAAAGGTCTAGGTTAAGGGGATGCCGACCGGTCTTGCCGATGATGACAATGGTCGAAATTGGTTTGTTCATCGACATTAGTTAGATGTCGAAGCAAAGATATGTTTGTTCATTAACGAGGATGAAAGGTTTAGGTTTAGGGGATATCGACTGGTCTTGTCGATGATGACAAGGGTCGAAACTGGTTTGTTCATCGACATTGGTTAGATGTCGAAGCAAAGATATGTTTGTTTGTTAATGAGGACGAAAGGTCCAAGTTAAAGGAAAAGTTGACCGATCTTGTCGATGATGACAAGGGTCAAATGATGGTTTGTTCATCCGTGGGACTTTCAGGTATATCCTGTCCATAGTCTTGTGCGGGTGAAAGTAGAGAGGAACTTTTAATTGTAACCTTACTGACTCAAGTGCTCTTTCGGATTTTCACTAAAGTCAGCCCCCTCTTGCTTTTGCCCACATGCCCTTTCAGATTTTCACGTGGTGGGATACCCAATTTTACCTGCAACGCCCTTGCGGGTTTTCGCCACAGTCTGGTTATTGCCATTTTTGCCCTTGCCCTGGTGTAGGAACAAGTCTGGCGGGGCACCTCTATTTTAAGCCCCATTATAAATATTATTTTTTTATCATCATCATTTTTTCTTTTTTTTTGAAACATAGAGTGAGAAAACGGAGATGGGTCAATCATGCGATTTTTGACTTTAGATAGTAGCATATGACAGTTGGCTAGGGCACGGGGCCTTGCGTCAATGAGAGGGTTTATTCATTAGCAAGGAGGTAATGCTAACGCAAAGAATGGTTTTTTACGCTGATTCGAGCGTAAGGCTCGTAACAACGATATTACATGAAAGCGTCGGCTAGGACACAAAGTCTTGCGCTAAGAAAGTGATTTATTCATTAGCAAGAAGGTAATGCGAATGCAAGAAAGGATTTCTGCGCCGATTCAAGCGTAAGGCTCATAATGGTGATATTGTATGAAAGTCGGCTAGGACACGAAGTCTTGCGCCGAGAAAGTGGTTTGTTCGTTAGCAAGAAGGTAACGCGAATGCAGGAAAGAATTTCAGTTGTTCTGTGGAGGCTGGTGGGGCTGTATGGTATAGCTTTAAGTGTTTCCCACTAAGAGGGGAGAATTGGACCACCCCCTTGTGATCTACGAGGACGTAAGTGCCCCCTTCATAGACTCGGTGGATGACATATGGTCCGACCCAATTTTCAACCAACGTTCCCTTGGGGTTGGAGGCCATTACTTCTTTTCTTTTGACCATCACTAGGTCACCCTTTTTGAATTCTCGCCCTTTGACCATCTTGTCAAAAGCACGGGCCATGCAAGCTTGGTAGAGTTGTATATTCTGTTACGGCCGGAGACGCTTTCCTTCGAGCTCAGCAAGCTCCTCCTGTCTTCACTCTATGTTGGTTTGTTTGTTGCTGACCAGCTCATGCTGAATGGCAACCCACGGTGAGGGAACCTCCAGGTCGATTGGCACTATGGCTTCTGACCCATATACGAGGGAGAATGGGGAATAGCCAATAGGGGTTCTATAGACTGTACGATAAGCCTAAAGTGCTTCGTACATCCTTTCTTTCCAATCCTTTTTATTAGACTTGACCGTCTTCCCTAGCAAGGTGCGTAGCATTTTATTAAAGCCTTCTGCAAGCCCATTGGCTTGAGGGTTGTAAGCGGATGATGTCCTCTAATCAATTTTGTATTTATCAGCCAGTCAGTAGACCTTCTAGTTTCTGAAATGACTGCCACTGTTAGATATAATTCGGCTGGGGACCCCAAATCGAAATATTATATCCTACCGAAAGAACCTGTCAACCAGTTCCCCCGTCACTTCTCTTAGCGCTATCGCTTCTGTCCATCTGGAGAAGTAATCTGTGGCCGCTAAGATATATTTACATTCTGACGACGATACTGGCAGAGGCCCCACCACATCCGTGCCCCATTGAGCGAACCGCCAACTCGGTATAGTGGGATGTAATGACACCGGTGGTCTTCTTGACATAGTGGCATGTTCTTGACATTTTTGACAAGCCTTCACGAGCTTGCCATAGTCGTCAAACATAGCAGGCCAGTAATAGCCCAGTTTCTTTATTTCAATCTTCATCTTCGGACTGGCCTGGTGTGCTTCGGCTAACCCGGCATGAACTTCTTGCATCACCTGCTGAGCTTCTACTAAGGACAAGCAACCGCCGCCTGCTGTTGGTTCAGGCCGGCGTTCTGGGCAACCACGGCGAGGCCGGTGCCCAAGTCTTGTCTCAGCAGCCTCTCAAGCGGCTGGATGGTGCGGGTATAGTGGTCCAGCATCCGGGGCACCGTCGTGCCCTGCTGCGCGGCCGCGTCCGCGTACTGCTTGATCTCCTTGAACTCGCGCAGCGCACCAAAGCCCTGCGACACCTCGGTCTCGCGCTTGACGATCTCCGCCCGGACGTGCTCCGGCAGCTCGTCCCATGACGCCTTGGCCTTGATGCCCCAAGACGGCGGCGGGCCGCCTACGGGCGCCTGCTGCGTGTCCGGTTTTTTGTCCGGTTCAGCGGCTGGCGTAACCTGCTGCTGTTGCTGGCTTTTATCCGCTTCAGCCGGCTGCTGAGTGTCCGTTTTGTCCGGGTTTTTGTCCGGTTCTTTGGCCTTGAACGTGCCATCAGGATTGCGCGGCACGTCATTGGCCGGCTTCTCAGCCGGTTCATCCTGCTGCTCAGTCTCGCGCGGTGCCGGCTCCGGCGCTGGTTCGCCCGCACCCTTGGCCTCCACCTCGTCGAACGCCTTCATGGCGTCCGCCATCAAGTCGTCTTCGTAAGACGGTGTGTCGTTCTCTTTCTCTGGACCCATGTTTCCCTCAGACCTTAGTCGCCCTCTCCGCCCGCTTCTGCTTGCGCATCAGCCGACGCGCCTCCGGGCCATAGCTCGGCACCTTGCCGGCCTCTTGCTCCCACGCCCTCTGAACGTCGCGCGCCACCTCGGACTCAAGCTGCTTGTCGCTCAGGCCCGGCTTGGGGACGTGGCGCTCCCAATCACGGTCAAAGCCCACGATCTCGCAGCCGGCGCGGGCCACGGACTTGTAATAGTTGCGCTTGGTCTCGTAGATGCGGCCGTCAGCCATGGACTTGATTGGTGGCATGCCGCCCGCATGGACGGCTGGGCTCGGCAGGTCAGCGCGCTTGTCGTTCCAGTCGAAATAGTTTCGGCCGGCGCGCTTCTCGACGATGCAGCCCAAGTCATGGTCATAGACGTAGCGCGTCATTGCGGGCGCCTTGCATCTACGCTGCGCATGATTTCGAAGCCACGGCCGATGATGCATACAGACCAGCCATACTTATGCCGGCGCACCCAGAGCCATTCGTGGCGCCTGAGAAGCGCCAGTTGCTTTAGCCAATTCACTTGCTTCCCCCGTTCTTCGCCTGCTGCGCCTTCACCTTGCGGTCTGCCGCGGCGTTGCGCTCCGCCAACTGCCTGTCAGCATCCGCATTGCGCGCGGCCATGGCACGGTCTGCGTCGGCTGCCCGCATGTTGGCATGATGCTCCTGTGCCCGGAACGCAGCCTCCTGCTGCGCCTTCTGGGCCTCCAGCTGCGCGTCCTGTTGGGCTTCCTGCTGCTTGATGGCCGAGGTGACTTGCAGCTCCTGCGTGGCCAGCTGCATCTTGCCCTGCAGTTCGGCCTGCTTCAGCTGAATGTCCGCCTGCGTCTTCTGCTGCTGCAGCTGAACGTCCGCCTTGGCCTTCTCGGCCATGAGTTGCACCTTGGCCTGCTCGGCCTCGGCCTTCGGATCGCCCTTCGGCGCCTGCTGGGCCTGCTTGATGGCCTGGTCGAACGAGCGCTCAAGCACGTCCTCCATGGACCGGCCGGCGCGGAATGCGCGCAACGTGAACAGCGCCCATTCCTTGATGGCCGGTGCCAGCGCCGGCATCATCATGACCAGCGGTATGGCGTCCTTCATGTAGGTGCCCATCACCGAGAGCACCTCGGTGCGCCGCTCCTTCTCGGCGTTCTCGTCCGCGGCGTCCGTCTGGTCCGTCTCAACCTCGATACGGAACGAGCGCAGCTTGTCGTCGCGCAGCAACTGAACGTGCCTGTCATCGAACACCAGCTCGGCGTCCGTGTCCGACGCTTCGGCTTCCGGCGTCTGCATAGGCGCAGCAGCCGGCGCCTGCATGGGGGAGGGAGAGCCCATGGGGAAGGACGGCACCGGCTGCTGCATCCCCGGCAGCCCGCCGAGGCCCGACATGGCCGGCGCTGGCGCCTGGGGAACGTATTTGTAGCCCGTGATGGCCGCGATGTTCTCGGGCTGGAATTTCTCAGCGATCACCTCGGCCGTCAGCTGGGCCATGTCCTTGCACCAACGGGCGTGCTCGTCCTTGGTGTTCTTGAGCCGACGTGAACCCGTCTGCGCCTCAAGCTCGACGGCGCCACGCGTCTTGCGCTCGTCCGTCTCGCCGCGCAGCGTCTCGCCAACGCCCGTCAGCTGGAACACGTCGTTGATGAGCTGGTTGCGCGCGTCAATGGCCGCCTTGAGTGCCACCACGACGTGCTGGATAGGCAGCCAGTCAATGAGCTTGCCGGTGCCGCCGCTCTCAGTCCATTCCGTCATGGACTGGACTTGAACGAACAGCTCCTGGTTCGTCTGGTCCTTGATGGCCTGCTCAATCGGGTCCGCCATGCCAGACGGCGCGGCCGGAATGAAGCCCTTGACGATCAGCCACTTCGTGAGCCGGTGGATTTTCTCGGTAAGGTCGTTGATCTCCTTGGCCTGGTCCCGATAGTACCGATAGTCCGGCACCGGGCGCAGGCTCTTGCCCGTCTTGGTGGCGTAGCAGGGCTCGGGGCACGGGAAGAAGTTGCGGAAGTCGATAGGCGGCTCGCCGCTCTCCAGGAACTCGCGCGCATTGTCTGCGGCCCAGCTGGTCAGGCCCTTGCGCTTGTCCCAGAACTCGTAAATTTTGCAGCAGTCCTCCGGCGTGTTCTCCGATTCGCTGTCCTTCGCCTGGGCATCGTAGCCGCTCGGCGCCGGCTTGGTCGTGTAGGCCAGCGCGTTGGCCTTTTCCTCGCCCCAGCGTTCGGCTACCTCGTCACGGGTCTTGTAAACGCAGCGCCAGACAAGCCACACGTCCGCCCAGGTGCTGGCGACGTTGTGGCCGAAGTCGCACCAATACACGTAGTCGGCGCAGACCTTCTCATTGCGCAGCTTTTCACGATAGACCGGCTGGCCGTCGTCGTCCGTCCTGGGCTGGCCTTCGTCATCCTCATCCTGGTAGCGGTCAAGCTGGGCCTCGTAGCGCACCCAGGCTTGGCCGCGGCCCGGCAACAGCCGGTCATCACGCACCAGGCGGAATGTCTCGTCGGCCCCATACAGGTCAAACGTGGTGTTCGTGGCGCGCTCCATAAGCTCGGCGCACACGCGTCCAACCGGGTCTTTGTCCTTGAAGCGACGCGAGCACACCACCTGGGGCATGCGGCCATAGACGGCCGGCTTAAGCGTCTCGACATTGGCCCACAGGAGCGCGAACTTGCGTGAGTCCTGGCCGTCCTTGTCGCGGGCCTCGTCCAGATACCATTGGACGATCTGATCGCCTTCCTTGTACCAGGCTTCCGTCTGCTTCTTGTAGCGGCCCACCTCACGCCAATAGCGCGCCAGCAGCGAGTCCGCCTTGGGGGCGCCCTCGCCTTGCTTCTCGCGGTCGGTCTTGGCGGTACGGCTGGCGTCCTCAGACGGGCCGTAGAGGTTAGGTGCGGTGGGCATTCTGTGGTATCGTTCGCCTTAGCGATTTGGAGGCATCCATCATGACAAAAGTCACCATCACGCTGCCTGAGCGTCGCGTATACGTCGGCGCCACATCCAAGAAGGTTGCGCCTCTCACTGAGGAGTGGGAGCGCACGTCGCTGCATTGCCCAAGATGCGGCAAACAGGCCGTGTGCTCGGAGTGTAGTGGCGGCGACTACTATGTTGGTCCAACCCACATCTGCACGGCATGTCGCGGTCTCTTCTATCTGCCGAGCGATGTCGAGGATATCGATCCAAATACGCCAAACGCCGAGCGGGCCGATGCTCTGGCGTCGAAGACCAGATTATGATGCGCCTACGTGATTTGGATGGATGCACATGGATTCGCTAGACTTCAGCATTGCACTCATCACGGCCGTCAGATGGCCGCTTGTGGCCCTGGTCGCCATGTTCATTCTGGCTCACGCTCTGCGCCGCTGACATCTATCCCCATACTCGCCGCTGCTGATACGTCCGCAGCAGGTCTTGTGCCGTGGTCTTAGGCACCGGCACGTGTGTTAGCTTCTCGGCCTTCTTCGGCTGTGTCATCTCGCGCCAGGCCATGCACACATACCGAAAGGCGTCAGCCGCGTGGTTTGACCAGTGAACCGGCCGCGGATTGTCCTTGAACGCCCGCATCTTCTCGTCGAACTCGGCCGCGTACTGACGTAGCGCCTCTAGTCCAGCCTCGCACTTGGTGCGGTCAAAGTAGCACCGCGGCAGGGTGAGCTTGGCGGCATTGATGCCATCCATCACCTTGTGGTCCGGCACCAGCATTGGCGTACGCTTCAGGCTGAACAGCGTCTCGATACGCGTCCGCCCGGTGCCAATCTCGGTCGCCCTCGCATCGTGCGGCACCCAGTCCCACTTAATGCGGTACGGCTTATCCTCCAGCGCCCTGATTACCTGGGGGATGCCGTCTGAGTGGGCCCCCTCGTGGTAGTCGATGACGTGGATTTCCTGGCCGACAATCTGGAATATCCAGACCGCCATGTTGGCGCCCTTGCCCAGGTCCCAGGCCGTGAATGCCGGCACATTGGGATCGTAGGGCACGTCCCTGATGCGGCCGGCCCGCTCAGCCTCGGCAAGCTCGCGGCCGTAGTAGGCGCCGATAATGGCCGCCTCAAATGAGCATTCAAGCTCCTGCTCGAACTGCTCAGGCGTCAGCTCTTTGCGCGCGGCCTCGATCTCAGCCGCGTCGAGCAACCCGCTCTCTGACGCCCGCAGCATGAGCGTGTGCCAGTCCGGGTCGCGCGTCGCCTTATCGTAGAGCTTGAAGAACTCGTTGCGACCCTTGGGCGTGCCAATGAATGCGGCCCAGCCGGCGCGGTCCATAAGCATGGGGCGGATAATCTCACCCCAGACGCCAGGCCGCATGTCCGCGTATTCGTCCAGAATGCAGCCATCGAGGTACAGGCCGCGCAGCCTGTCCGGGTTGTCTGCACCGTAGAGTCGAACTCGCGCCCCGTTCGGGAAGTCCGCGCGAAGCTCGCTCTCATTCAGTGTCACGCCAAGGTCAGCCGTCAGGCGCTTGACGTAGAGCCAGGCAACGTCCTTGGCCTGGTTGAACTGCGGCGCCACATACGCGAAGCGCGCGTCCTGCTTCTTGGTGAAATACGCCTCTGTCACCAGGTCCGCGACGCATGCCACGGTCTTGCCGGCGCGGCGATGGCAGACCATCACGGCCCACCTCTTGCCCGTCAGCCGGCGCCTATGGAACAGGCCGAATTTCTGCCTCGCTCGATACTGCGCTAGGCCCAGCCAAGTTGCTGGGCCTCCGCTTCCGTCAGCCATGTGACCGCATGCTGGTGCTTGATCGGGCCTTCGCCGCCCTCGCCAGTGTGGGATTGCGGCGCCTTGCCCCAACCACGGTCAAGCAAGGCCATGCATGCCGCTACCGACGCCTTTGAGTTGTCGTCTCGCATCCAATGCGCTAGACGCTCAACCGCTTCCGTGGTGTACTGTTTGGCGAGAGCCTGCACATCGTGGTTAGTTTTCGGCCGTCCCTTGGACGCCTTGTTGCCCTTCTCGAAAGGGCGACCTCGTGGCAGTTTGCGATTGCCCCGCGTTTTTTCCCGCGTTACCATCCAATATCCCTAGGCTGCCTCCAGCCATTCCCTCTGCAGTGTCACGGGCGTCGGACGCCCGAATATCTGTGCCGACACGTGCACCTTGCGGCCCCTATCAGCGTCCACCGTCGCCAAGAACGCCGCGAACGGCCCTTGCAGAATGCGCACCAGCTCGCCCGTAATGTACTTGCGTGGCGCTACCGGCGCCCTCGGATCGGCAAGCGGGTGTTCCTGCAGTTCTCGGACCAACGCCACGTCTGCCTCAGTGAGGCGATACGGTTCGCCATCCATGGCCAACGGCTGCGGGCGCATGGTTCGCACCCGCTGCAACCGTGGCCAGAGCGGCCCAAACACGCACGCGAACACGTAACCAGGAAACAGCACGGCGTCATGCTCAACCATGCGGCGCCGGCTGATGCGCTCGAATGTGCGTGTGCGCGGCGACAGCGCCTCGATGGCGTGGCGGCCGAGCGCCTTGCAGGTATCCTGCTCGCTGTTCGGAGCTACGCAGAACACATACCAGGACGTGCGACGCAATGCGGGCATCAGTGCCAGGCGCTCCCAGCTTCGCAGCGCCGGGCTTGTCCGCTCACCGGCCAGTCCGCTGCAATTGATACGCCGTTGATTTAACAACAATCTGTGCGCGTTGCAAGTGCTATCAGCCTGCGGTACAAACGAAAAGCGCCCCGGTGCTGGAACACCGAGGCGCGAATGAACGGGCCTTTGAGTGAGAAAGGACACGTCCCATGGCGCTATTGAGCCGCCTTTTATCGCGTGCGCAAGCACAAGTTGCACCACCAAGCCACACCAATGACTTAGGTGACACGGACTATGCCGCCGTGTTCGCTGCTAGCTGCAAGCCTATGCGGCAGTTGGCAATTCCGGCACCGCAGCCAAAGTCACCTGACGTCACACGCCGAGCGCCGTCACGCCGAAATTATCGTTCTGCACCAATGGCTAAGCGCGTGCAGCTCGTAGTGCGTGTGAGCCCGGCCATGAAGCGTGACGTCAAGTTGGCAGCGAAGCGTGCGCGGACGTCAGCAAGCGCGTGGGTGGCAGACGTCATCGCCGAGGCGCTTGCACGAGGCGTGCAGTGAGCACCACCGAGGACGCCGCCGAGTGGGTGCCCGGTTACGTGCCGCCGCTGGCCATGTTTCTGCGGCGGCGTGTGCTGGTTGGCGTGGTGGGCAAGCGCCTGGACTGGGCCGACGTGTACGCGGCATTTTCGCCCACCGGGTGCACGCCAGAGCGGTTCGGCCAAGCGATGGCCTGGCTGTGCCGACGCGATGGCATCAAGATGCTGGCCGAGGGCGGGCGCGTCTATGCGCTGGATTGCGAGCTGCTGTCCCAGCGTCGTTGATGCAACACGCTGGACGCCGTTTTTAGGCCCGCGCGGCTTGGCCTACCCCTACCTACCTGCCGCACCCTGAATTGCCCTGTACGGCGCTCTGAGACGTTATCATCGCTCTTCCGCGCCTTCCATGTCAGAAGCGATAGACTGCCGGTACTCGTCGATCTTCAAGAACTCACGATGGGCGATCTGCGGATCAATGCCATTGCGCACCACAATTGTATTGAAGTCGATAAAGAGCTTCGCCGCCGCTGCAGCACCCTTTAGCTTGCGCACGTCGATATAGGCGGCACCTCCCGTGAAGGCATAGGGGCGAGTCCAGTCCATATCTCCATCATTAAGGAGATGGCCAATCTTGATCGTTCCCGGCAATGCACGACGCCGATTGGATTCCCACCATTGAGGCGTCCACGCGATCAAAGCCTCTGCTGCTTTCATTTCTCTTCCTTCCTTTCGTTGCTCTAACAACCTTTAATTCTTATAAACAACCAACTTTCCATCAGGCGTTGCGTTGCAGCGTTGCAACCCCTTAAGGGCGCGCGGAACTTCCCCTTCGCTGGTCGCGCGAAAGCCTCGTTCGCCTAAAGTGCGAACCACTAGGTGACCCTAATGCTCAGGTTAAACAGAAGTCCTTCATCCTCACAGCAACCGAGTATTTCACCAAGTGGGTAGAAGCTGAAGCATATGCCGAGATCAAAGTAACCACAGTCTGCCGCTTCATCATGAAGAACATTATTTCACTGTTCGGGGTGCCAAACAACATCGTCACCGACAATGGGCCTCAATTTGTTTCACAAGAACTCCAGGACCTCTGTAAGAAGTTTCACATTTCTTTGCATCATTCATCACCTTATTACCCTCAAGGCAATGGCTAAGCCGAGGCCATGAACAAAACCCTTCTTAAAATCCTTAAGAGAACCTGCGAATCGCACTAATATGCTGATTGGGTCGACAAACTGACAGAAGCTTTATGGGCTTATCACACCTCCGTCCGCACTCCCATGTGGCAGAATCCGTATGCTCTCACTTATGGGATGGAGGCGGTACTCACATATGAGATTCTGATCCCTTCTCTAACGGTACAGCTCGACAAAGAACTAAATCTCGACGAATGTCGGGAGGCATTACTAGTCCAGCTGGAACTCTTGGATGAAAAGAGGCTGAACACGGCCAATCACGTCTTTGTGTATCAAAAATGTGTCTCGCACCATTTTCAAAATAAGGTAATCAAATGCAAATTCGAAGTGGGTAATACGGTCTTGAAGCGTAAATTTATTCGAACTGCCGGTCCCAGGTCCAAGCTACAACCTAACTGGGAAGGGCCGTTTGTAGTAGAGGAAGTATATCTGGGGAACGCCTATCTGCTTGTTAACACTGAGGGAGAAGAATTATTACATGCGTGGAATGGGCTTTATTTGAAACGCTTCTACCCTTAAATAGAGTCTGGCTGATGAGGGCTGAGTGACGAGGTAGCCTTTTCCCTTATCATCAGGGATGATTCCTTGGCACAGTGTCCCCACACACTACACGACACCCCTTTGGTTCGAGTCTCCCTTTTGTGTAACACCGTTTCTCCTTCGGCCATGCTCGGGGAAGGTGATGGTCCTTTGCTCCTCTCCTTTCGGCTAAGCGTAGGGGCAAGAGATTGATGGGGTGGACAACCAACCTTGGTACTCCCCAATACGAGAGTGGTCTCAAATAGGGGTAGTCCTAAAAGAAAAGAGGAGAATCAAAACAAAAAAAAACCATGAAAAATACCCCTGATCCTAGTTACCGGGCCTACTTGTCCTAACAAGAGTTGAGGTTCACGTGAAACGGTGAAGGATAGTTCCTTGAGGCTTAGTCGGGGTAGCTTGATCAGATAAAAGGGGACATTCTGGAATACGGTGATCCCTACTCCCGCAACGCAAACAGGTGCCCAGCTTGCACCAGCATTCTTCCATCCTGTGACCCAGACGGTCACAATATTTGCACACTTCCTTGAATGGTACAATAGGGCCAGGCTTCTTGTCATCATTTTTTGACATCTTGCCTTTCCATGAACCAGACCCGCCATTAGGCCTCTTCTTGCCATTACTGGTTTTGACACTCCCGGAACCAGTAGGTTGTTCTTTCTTAACATTCTTCCCACGGATCCTCTTCGTCATTTCTAAGGTGTCTTCTAGAACTTGGGCTTTCCTTCCCATCTCTGCATAAGTCTAAATCTCCATTGGCGCCAATTGATTGATATAATGCAACTTTAGCCCATTAAGGAAACATTTCACCTTCATCTTCTCTGTCGATATCAGGTGGGTGGCATAACGAGAGAGTCTAGAGAATTGAGCTTCATACTCCACCATAGATAAATTCTGTTGTTTCAAAGCAGCAAACTCAGCCGCTTTCTTCTCTTACACTCTGTCAGAAAAATATTTACTGTTAAAGAGTTCCTCGAACTCCTGCCATGAAACTTGCCTATCACCAAGGGTCACCTTTACTACATCCCACCAAGTCCACGCATCACGTTCTAGCTGAAAAGTTGTCAAAAGCACACGCTCATGGTCGCTGCATTGCATAACTTCAAAAATCCTCTCCATCTCTTAAAGCCAGTGCTCGACTTCATCTGGGTCAGTCAATCCTCCAAAACGCAGGGGATTCATCCCACGAAAGTTCCTGTGAAGGTCTCCAGCACCATGGTTTGTCGCTCCACCTTGGGCCACTTGCTGTAAGGCCCGCGTAAGCCCTTGAACAGTTCACTGCATGTCTCGCCACTGCGCATGCTCGGCAGCCATCTGAACGTCCTACACGAAAAATAAACTATTTTAGGTTTATTTAAAGAAATCTTAGAGTTTGATTATTAACCCAAGTCTCTACCCAATTCTCACTAGGTTGGGTCCTAGACTTATAACAAGTTTATCGGTTCTATACCAACACTTAATGTAGCGCCCGTGTCATAATGGATCCGTAGTGGTTCGGACCTGGATCCGCTTCTGTCAATTCTACCGATTTTTACAGATTTTTTGGCTATTTTCTGACATTTTTTGAGAGAGTTAGAGTATTTTAATAAATAAAATGGGCATTTATCTAAGGGGTCCGTCCCTCCTCCGCCGCCTACCCCAGTTGAGGGAGCCCAATCCTCCCTTCCTGATTCTTCCAATTCGGCCAATCATATCCTGCACATGATGGCCCAGCTGGACCCTACCTAGCTCCACTTGATTAGGCAAGCTCTAGGGGTAGAGGCCCCACCTTCAGTACCTCCGTCTGGCGCACCTGGTGCCGCCACCTCTACTCCTCCTGCTATTGGACCTGGGCCCGTCTTGCCCACCATTGATCTCACTCCTGTCCGTCCTCAGGTCCCTCGGGCCCCCGACCTAGAATCAGGCCAGGCTTCCACCTCGGCTCACCCGCAATTCGATAAGGGGAAGGCCCAAGTCACCTCACCCATCTATTCTGATCTTCTTATCACTATTTCTCCAGCGTTGTAGGCCCTCGTGGCCCCGGCGGACTTTACCCATCTCCAGCCAGGGGCGGCCCAGCTTGCCCACTCCGATATGGGCCACTCTTTGACCCATTATCTGTCTTATGGGCTTCCCCCTCCATCGATCTACCCGTCTGCTCCTCACCCGTCGCCACCTTATGCAACTTCTGCACCTCCAGCCCGGGAATGGGAAAGCCTTGATAGGTGGACCGCCCTATAGAAACAGATTGACCTCCTCCATAAGAGGGTCGGCCCGTAGTCTCATGCTGATGTCCCCACTCCTAACTTCAGGGACATTCGTTTCCCACCACAGTCGGAGCTCCCTATTTACCGAAAGTATGATGGGAATGGCAACCCGTTCATCCATATCAAGGAGTTCTTTTATGAGTCCGCCCAGTTCCAGCACGACGATCGCTCGATGGCATACCTGTTTAGGTGGTCCCTGGATGGAGTAGCCCTGGAATGGTTTTACACATTGCCACTAGAGGAGGCAGAAAGTTTCAAGACAGTAAAAGAACGATTTATCCAGAGGTTTCAAGACCAGGTCGGCCCAGAGTATTCTTTCACCGATTTGATAGCAGAGAAGATGAGGATAGATGAAGATTTTACAACGTATGTCGACCGATGGAGGCAGATGGCCTCGCGTGTGCTCGAGCAGATCCCGGAAGAGAAAAAAGTAAAATTGCTTATTTCTAATTCTACACCAATGTTCCGAAACATTTTAATGTTGAATGATATCACCAGTATGCACCAGTTGTATAGCAGGGTCTGGTTCATCTAGACCCACTTTAAGGACTCCCCCATTCATTCCTTGTTCGAGGCCCACAAGCCCAAATCCTATAAGAAAAAGTCCAGATCGGCCAACTTCCCTTCGGTCAAAATTCATTCTCAGGCAGATCTCAACCTGTCTTTTCTGTTCTGTGATTTGAGCCAAAGCCAGCACGAGAGCACAGAGTTTTTCATTTCAAATAAGACCGTTGGATGGATGTAAATTTCATATATGTTGTAGCTCTTTGAGTCTACTTTCCAATGGCATTAGTTTCGTCCCAATCGGACACCAGATCTGGGCATGGCAATCATTTTTGTGGAAGCGCACAGATCTGTCCCGTGACAGGCCAACAGAAGCAGCCCACCGGTTAATTCTTCCAGAAATACGCTAGCTGTGATTCAGCCGCCGCTGACTTTAGGTATCGAAGAGGAGCAATCCATCGGTGTCCCAGCCAACCACCTCGACCAAAAGTCGACCGGAAGCCACCGTCCCACGTGCTGAGTTTGCTTGGTGTCCAGGGAGTCTGAACAGTGCCGAGTCAGACCAGCACCCCACCCTCCGGCCCGAAAGCCCTTCCGGCTTGCTGCCCGTCAACCCGAGATCGGTACTCCTGGGTCCCACGTGTATCCCTTTACCTCCCTGCGTAGAGTGGGTCATAAAATTCATTGCTATAATTAAATACATTTATTGTACCAGGAGTTACGGTTCTTGGCTGGGATCGTCTTCCCCATGCCTGGAGCGTGGAGGTACATTTTCGCTCCTTCATTGTCGCATTTGCCTATTTCTTATCCATTTGTATGCCACTGCTTGAGCGATAGGTTAACTAGCTCGTTCCAATTTTATCACTGCTGCAAGAGTGAGTGAGTATGACCCATCCCACGACTCGACTCGAGCACGCAGAAGAGCCGAATACCCTTGACTCACTACCGATTTCATAACCGCGCACATCCCCGCGCTTCCCTCACTTGGGACGAATCGTGAGCTAGCATTTCTTGTTGAGGACACATAATCCTCTTTGGATCTCTTTGGTGTCAAGTTGGTTGCATCATTACTGGTCGCGTTATCAAATTGGTCGTGTCGTCACCTAGAGTCCCAGGGTCGCATCCAAATTGGTCACGTGTCTCATTTCGTCCCGCATCAAATTGGTATCAGAGCAAAGTTGAGTCTAGGGTAGTCATCATAGCACGGTCTAAGTCTAGAAAAGTCGTTTCTAAGGTGTTGCATTTCATTCCTGTATCTGGTATATCAAAAGGCGTTACTGGAAAGATAGGTTAAGCCTATTTGGAAGGTAGCCTCCTTGTGTGAGTTGGGTCAACATTTTACATGATACATGGTCCACAAGATATAACAAAATAAACAACAGTAGTCCACAACTAGTACAGAGACAAGAAAGAAAAGTATAGCTACACGGGGCATACCCCGGCTCTGACTACTGGCACTAACGCTGGGCACCCGAACCACACTGAGCCTCAGACGCGCTCCCCTGAAGTCGCGTCTTGCCTGAAACACGGTAAAAATACGCAGGGAATGAGTCTCGGAACAAGACTCAGTAGGGATCACCCGAACCCTACCTCACAAAACAGAAAACCACTACGCCAGTAGCTAAGTGAGTACCTCAGAAGTAGAAGCCCTGCACTACAAGTACTGATCTCACGACGTGAAAATTCACACACACACCCCACGGCGAAACAACCGAAACTCACCGGTCAACATGACCAAAACCCGAAGGTCGAAGCAACTGAGACTGACAGTCTGTCACTCCCTGTCCAGAAAAGAAGTACTTCCTACTAGAAGAATGACCGGATGCATCCACTGACATCTTATATTGCATCACAAGTGTCTAGCTACGATGCCCCGGGCGCGAGACTCAGACACACACAAGTAACCACAAAGTGAGTGACTAGTTGGGGTCGCGCCCATCGACGCATGTCCAACTGCCTCCAACCATGTGTGCACACACAGACCGTACGCACTAGGTCTGGCCTCTAACTGGTTTTCCCCTCAGTCGGACTCTGGATGCTACACGTGGGGCCCGACGAAAACCAGTCTAAAAATCATCCTCAGGGTAGCCCCTCCACCACTCTCTGGTGGTCCAGTACATGCGTACCGAAGGCTATTACTAGTAGAGTGTCTCTGAAGGAGTAGACTCTCAAGCCACGAAAATAACGTCCAAACCCGACGAAGTACGGGCACCATCCCACGTACCAGCACCGTCACATGGTGACCACAGTCGGAGAAGAAACGAGACTGTAACCCACCCAGTGTAGCCTAGAGCCTGGAGGTCCTACCCAGAGCGCCACAGGCTCTGACGGTCTACCGCTGGGCCGTCACAACGGTCTGATGACCCAACACAGGGGCGTCAGGCCAACGGTGTAAAACGCACTGTGACGCGCCAACCCTAGTACATCACAGTCCCTGGCGTGCCTAACCCAATGCGCCAGGAGACGAGTAGAAACAAGTTGTGATGCGCACCGCTCGGGGCGTCACAGTCTCTGACAGACCACCTTTGGTGCGTCAGGAGACAGGATGAAATCAGCTGTGACGCACACTAGCCGAGGTTAGTGCCAGTTGCCAGAGCCGGAGTATGTCCCGTGTACTTGTACTTTTCTTTCAGTTGACTGTACTTTATTTTGGAACATGAGATGTACTGGATCTTGTAGTAATTTATTTATTTAATTTTTGTATTATTATTTTGTTGTATATTGTGCTATTTCTGCAGTCACTTTAGTTTCTTACACACCCTCACACCATCCCTTTTTCCCTTTTGAGTCTTCGAGCTCGTGGGAGGCGGGCCGAGGTTCTAGACGCACTGGTTCCTTTCTGGTACTCGGATCCCGGGTTGCCACGGCTAGTATCAGAGCGAGGTTATGAAGGTGTATAAGGATCTAAAATGACTGCAGTGGTCCAGAAGGTCCATGAATGTCCTGTACAGTTGGCGACTGGCTTAGGGTCTGTGTGTTTTATTGAATTGTGATTATTTTCTTGATCCTACGTGTATTATGGCACCGCGGAGGAGGACTATTTCCCAGCAGGGGGAGTCGAACAGTGGTCCAGAGGAGCAGAGTAGAGCCACGATTTCAGAGGGTATAGTTGGAGGTGCGTGAGCTCCAGGGATGGATGATTTCTTCCGAGGCATGTTTGATTATGTCTTCCAGCAGCGGTAGCAGGTAGACCAGCAGCAGAGAGGAGATGCTGGTGAGGGTTTGTCATCTCGAGGTGGTCCCGGTCGGGTGCTGAAGGAGTTCTTGCAGTTCCAGCCACCTTCTTTCAATGGGCAACCAGATCCAGAGGTGGCTAGAGAGTGGCTGGGTGGTTTGCAGATGATCTTCAGTGCGATGGAGTGCGCTGAGGAGGAGCAGGTGGTGTTGGCTACACATCGCCTTCAGGGAGAGGCCCGTACTTGGTAGACGTCAGAGTGGGAAGCAGCGTTCCAGTCTCGTCCCCTTCGGCAGATCACGTGGCAGGAGTTCATTGTGGCATTTGGGCGTGCCTTCTGTCCGTCTTTCATCAGGACACAGAGGCTGCGTGAGTTCATGGAGTTGACCCAGGGTGACATGTCTGTGATACAGTACCATGCCAGGTTCGTCGAGTTGGGCCGTTATGCGTCTCACATCATGACTGATGAGGAAGTGAAGACTGATCAGTTCATTGGTGGCCTGATGGTCGAGCTGAGGCACCATCTTCTTGCATGAGGTTTGACCACTTTGGTGCGGCATGCAAGGCAGCGTCGGCGTTGGAGAGAGATTTGCAGAAGATTCGAGGGCAGGGCAGTGCTGGTCAGGTTCGCTTCACAGAACACAGGAAATCCACAGAAAATCCAGACTATAACGCACCTCAACAGGGGCGTTATAGGACTATAACGCACTGGCACAAGGGCGTTAAAGTCAGCACGCACACAACGCTCGGCACAGGGAGTATAACGGACTGACAAGGGGGTGTTATACTATACATAACATGCCTCTAGTAGGCCGTTATGCCTTCCAGAACGTCTAAACTCACAGGAAACTACGGCATATAACGCACCAATACAGGGGCGTCATACAATGCACGACGCACAGGGGTAGGGCCGTTAAGAGCAACGAGCCTTGGACCCAAAATAAAAGACTATAACGCACCACCGGACGCGCGTTAAAGCCACCCGAATGATTAAATTCACAGAAAACTTAGGACACTATTCACATAACGCATCACTAGGAGTGCGTTAAAGGAGTATAACGCACTGGGACATGCACGTTATATCACCTGGGCTTCGTGACTCTGGATTTCAGAATCAGAAATCCCACCCGGTCTATAGAAATCGATGGGGGACGCGGCGGATTACAAAACCTGCAAATCCTACCAACCCAAACCAACACACAGGCCTAAACATGTCACTAGAAAGGAAATACAATGCCCATGGAATTGATTTAACAATTAAACACTAAATTCCACAATAAATGTATTAAAATATATTAAATAAAAAGATGCACAGATTTCAATGCAACAGGCGTCGGACCACGGCACAAGTGATACTGGTGGTGTCCTAACGCGATAGAGAATCCTTCCCCCTACCTAGGTGACGGCAGAAATGGCGATTTGACAGCGAACCGGCGTGAGGGAGAAACGACGCCTCGCGACTCGGCTTGATTCCACATTATGCAAATCGAGGAAGTGAGGACGTCAGCGTGATCCTCACGACGCAACCATTCCAACTGTATCTCTCTGGCCTCGATCAGTAGTCGTCTGGACCACGAAATGAGAGAGGCATGCAAACCGAGATCAAAATCCCAAAATCTCCCAAAAGAAGAAATGCACAGAAAATGAGGCAAATGATGACGAATGGCGACGCAGAGGGCGTCAATGGATTCCTAGCGAGATGAGGAGTCTGATCCCCTACCTTTTACACGGTGAAGACCGCGAATCGGTGTCGAACGGGCAACGGGGGCCACGACGTCTTCTTGCTCACACACGTCTCCACGCTCCACGAACCGCAGGAAGAAGGGTATCCTCGCGATCTACGCGACGAGACCTTTCCGTCGGTAAGGTAATCAAAGTCCCCGAGTGATTACCCTCTAACCAGGAACAGTTTAAGGTATGTGTCCATGTAAAGTCAGTCTCACTATCAAGATCCCATCTTGATTTGACTTTACAGCCACATATCTTAGGGACAACGTAAAGTACTATACATTCACATATTTACGCTCAAATATCACTTTATTAATAAAGAACAAGATCATATAACTATTGGGCCTACCCGACCAAAAATTGGCCTGTAGCACACCAATACTAACAGATACTACTCCCAAGAGTCCATAGAAACTAACAGAAGGTCCTAAGGATCAGATTTGGGGGAAAAATCAAGATAACAACCTCTACAATCCATCCACGGAGCAGCTGAGAAGAACAGTTCTGCTAAAACTCCTCCGTGTGACATAATGCATCCGCGATAGACTGCCATATTAACATAACGCACCTCCGTCAGTTCGTCATGTGACCTTATCCACAGAAGATAAGAACAACAGGCGAGACGTTCTGGCTTAGGACTCTAGTGAGCATAACGGTTACGAACAAGGGCGTTATATTGAGATTATAACGGGTGGAAGTCAGTCCGTCATGGACCTAAAGATGTCAAGGCAGACGGGGCTGGAACGACAAGGAAGTCGGTGGAGGTGATGATAAGACTCGACCTTAAGGGGTATATAACAGACCAAAGTACGTGCGTTATATGACTTATGACGGTGTCACGTGGATCCATTAAATGACAAAGACGCTAACTGAGATGCTGGGTGAGACGGTGGGTAAGAAGACTATAATGGCTCATCATGAGGGCATTATACTAATCATAACGGGTAGGTGTAGGACCGTTAAACTATAGAGACGCTAAGTGAGACGCTGGGTAAGACAATGAGTGAGATGATGAGTGAGACGATGAGAGGACTATAACGGACCTTGTTAGGTGCGTTATGCTACTTATAACGTGCCATTGAGGATGCGTTATGCACAAGAGGGTGACAAATGAACCGGAAGTGTTTGCTTAACAATAAAACAAGGAGAAGACCCAACCAAGGAAGGCAATGACCCATGAAAGAGACTTCCAACTACCCAAGAAGACTCGACAAGGGTGAACAACTTGGAGCATCATTAAAACAGAGTAAAGAGACAACTCAACTAATTGGTCATAAAATGGATGTCAACAGATGTCCCTCCTTAACGTCCTCTTTGCAGGGGAGCGAGCGGAGGTGTAGCAAAAGTGAAATGGAACATGGAGATGAAGCGGATGGCGATAATGCAATATTTAATGCATAAATGGAATGAATATGCTGAAATTAAAACTCTGCAGGGATGGATGGTTTCATTCTAGCCACTCATCGGATGGGCGGTCTAGGGGTCAGCCGCTCATCAGGACAGGCAGTTAGGACTGGGCCGCTCAAGAGGCTAGAACGGCTGGGCCATAGTCGCACAACTGCTAACGTCAACATAATCTAAAGGCTTGGGCGGTTAGGATCAGGCCGCTCACAGGGTTGAACGGATTGGAGTGAACCGCTCTTCCACTAATGCTAGAGGGATGCGCGGCGGAGGATAGGCCACTCATGAGTTACACTAATACAAATCTACATGGTATAAACAGCAAGAGGACTACCACACAAGGGTTGAGCGATTATGGGAGGGCCACTCGTCCTCAAGGGTCCTAAGGGATAAACGACACGGGAGGCGTCACTCACAGCATGGGTGGTTAGGGGACGGCCACTCACAAGGGTGATGAGTGCCATGGGCAGTCAACATGTAAGCCATTCATCTGGCATGAACGGTCAGGGCTGGGCCATTCTAGTTTGAACCTTCCTATAGTCCGAAAAGGTTTAGGCCTTGAGCGGCCCGAGTTGGACCACTCAAGGGTCATAGGCAGTCCCGAATGGGCCGCACAAGCTTAGACGGTCACATGGTGGCCGTAATGCTACCATGACGGTGGGAAAGGGTTGGCTTGGGCCAAAACCACTCCCGATTGGCTCGAAACGATAGGATTTTACGAAATAAACTAACCTACCATGCCCACAACAACATTCTACACCCATACATGCTATTAAAACATAAAATGATGGCCATGGAATTGATTTTCAGAAAATAGGATAAAATTATACTAACATGAAAACATGCATAGAAAATGAGGAAAATGGCATCGGACCACAGCGCATATGGTACCGACGGGTTCCTAGCAAGGAGAGGATTCCATCCCCCTACCTATTGTGCAACGAGGACGCCGATCCGGAGCCAAACTGCCATCGAGAGTCTCATCGTCCTCACGCCCCCACGTGCCACCACATACCACGGATCGAGACAAAGTTTACGCCCATGCGATCCTCGTGTCGAGCCCGTCCCGTCAGTACCTCCCGTGCCTCGATCAAGGCCCGTCTGGACCAAAATCGAGAGAGAGGGAGAGTGGGATCGTGAGAGGGAGAGAGGGAAAGAGAGAGAATGAGTGAGGGGAGAGAGAGAAGGTTAAAAGGTTTTATAAATATCTACTTGATAAGAATAAAAACCAGTAGCAGAATGAAGAGAAGTATTATAACAAAATTCTGCCCATGGAAGCCACTAAAGCCACTATTTTTACTACTCATTGCAGAAGCATCACAAATATGTTTCAAGGCACTTGTTCAAAACTTCAGTTTGGCCATCTGATTGTGGATGATAAGTAGGGCTAAACTGTAACTATACCCTTTGAAGCTTGAATAATTCCTTCCAGAAATTACTAGTGAAGATAGCATCCCGATCTGAAACTATGGATTGACGAAGCCCAAGGAGTTTGACCACCTGGGCAACAAATTCTTCAGCCACATGAGATGCAGTATACGGATGATGCAAAGTAATAAAATGGGCATTGTAGAGGCAGAAATGTAGATTCTATGTCACATACCACCTTCTTTATTTGTTTATCGAGGAAGTCATCCGGCACCCGTGGAAGCCTGCAAACACCAGGAGCCCAAAGGGATGCCAGAAGGAGCCATGGGCGTTATCCCAGGGGACAACCCTCCGATACTTAAGTGAGCAACGGTTCAAGGAAAGAGTGGAGAAGAGCAAAAGAGAGAGGAGGTTGGAGGTCGCCTTAGTAGATCTGAGAGATATGTATACCCTCCAGACGAGTGCTCGCTGCTCCTAGTGGACACTCAACGAGTGCTCACTGGGTGGTAAGGAAGTGCAAAAGGGGGATTTCTCTCTCAAGAAATGTGGTCGTGCATGACCTCTCTATCATAGTAGCAATGTAAGTGGCTCTATTCTCTGTGTAGGACTTTTTGGCAGAAGTTCTACCATGTCCACTTTTCTCTGTCGATGTCCCTTTTATAGGGGGTTGTCCTGGAGCTGGAGGCCTATCCCTTAACAGGGAAGCGCATAAGTAGTGGAGTAACATCTCCCCCAATCATGGCGGGAGTTTTTCGTTGAGGGGTGAGTACCCTGGAGTCGGTTGATCCCTGGGCGAGTCTTACGACGCTCGTGGGGCGTGCTTGCCTCTTATGAGGTACGAGCCAACGTCATGGGGGTAATGGTTAGTCATTGGAGGGTCCTCCGACGATCATTGCGCCTAGGCCGCAGCCACCTTAGCACTGTCAAATCCAATGTCGAGTCGTATTGGGCCATGTTTCATGGGCTATAGCTGTTGTGAACTCTCATATGCGTCGGCAGGGCCTGGGCCATCGTGGGCTTGTCATAGACGGACCCGTTATGGGCCGAGCCAAATTTACCATCCTCACTAGCCCCCTTACTCTCAGTTGCCGAGCACTTTGTTGGGAGCTGAGAGTTGAGCACGAGAGGGTCAGTTACTAGGATGGTTTCCTTGCGCCATTGGGACCGGTTGTCCCCGTTGATGGCTTGGCGCACAAGGCGCCTCTGGCGGCGAGAAGCGCCATTCTTATAATCATGATACGGGCTCATCGTCTTGGAGCATGGGCATCGAACGGCGCTTGAGCCTGGCAGCCATACTGTGATAGTGACAGGCACCTTTTCACCTACCCTATGGCTCTGAAGTGGCCGTCCTGCCTCGGGAGGCTATAAGAATCGTCACAGGGTCTTTTATAGAACCCCATCTGCCTCTCGCTATTTGCCGCGCTCGTTTTAGGCTTCTTCCTTCGTCGTCTGGTGAGGGTCTTCTTCCTTGCTCTATGCTTTCCATCTTCCCATAACCATGCTGCCCCATAGGAGAACTCTAACGATTAGCCCTTCTTCTTCTGTTGAGGAAGTGGATTCCGGTCATGGTGGTGCCCCTAGTACTTCGGGCGCGGGCCCCAGTTGTCCCCGCTCCCCACCGTTAGTCGCTTATAGGGTGGTCCCATAGGCTTTGAGAGGCCTTCTAGATTCCCCCTGAATTTGACATTATCTTCCCGACCACCGACGACGATCGACTGAGTTTGCCTCCGGGCGGCATTATGGTGCCAGTAGCGTCTTTTCCAAGCAGGCTTCTGCCTGCCTGTACATCCCTTCATCCAGTCCGTGCTGCACCATTACGGTTGGCATCCAGGGGAATTATACCCCAATTCCTACCACATTCTTTGTGGTTTCATTTTTGTGTGTCGGAAGGCTTATGTGAAGCCGAACGTCCACCTCTTCCGGTAGTTCTATAGCCTCTAGAGCTATCTTGCTGATAGTATGCCTATTTTAAGGCGCGCCCCAGCCGTAACATCGTCAGGGTTTCCAAAGCGACATCCAACCTCAAGGGTTGGGCGAAGCGCTATGTGTATATCACTAAGTCAAGTGCTCGTGACCCCTCTGATGGGTGGAGGTTCACGGGCTTCCATTATGTCTGGAAGGATAGGAAGCCTCCGGTCACCGTGGAGGAGACCAAGAAGATAAGAACCATCCTCAAGCACCACCTCTTTGATGCCGACTTCATGCTAACTCCGATGGTACTCCGGGAGCTGGGGTTGAGCCCCCCATTGTCTCAGGGTACTAACCTTGATTACCGTCATGTTTGTCGATGGCGGGCTAGACTGATCTTTCTTTGGTTTCTCTCGCAGGGGCACCGAAAGTACCGAAGTGGCACTATGAGGTGATGTGGTTGGCGCAGTGCGCACCTCGCCCCGTGGAGAACGTCGAGTCGGGCGTCGTCCAGGTGACCGTTGTCGAAGCTCAGGTCGTCGTTGCCTTCGCCGCAGGGCGCCTTCAGTATCCGGTCCCTATGTCTGTCCCAATAGTGAGCTCTTCTGCGGCACCCAGGGTTAGTGGTGGGTTGAGTGCTCGGAGGGACGTATCTGAGGAGACCTCTAGCGTTGCTGAGGCAGAGTCCACCATGCCTAGTGGTAGTCACATTTCGCTGGCTGTGGATGAGCTGGCGGTGCTCGACAGCCAGTATCGTCCCAAGAAGAGGAGCAGAGCTTCTGCTTCGGTCCCTAGCCGAACCTTATCGCCGTCGCCATACAAAGTTCCCCCTCCTCCTCCTGACGTTTCTCCTCCGTCGCTGCCGATCGTAGAACCTGTGGCTACCCCCTTGGTGTCTGCTCCCGAGAGGGAGGCACCGGATAAGGCAAGGCTCCCGCCCTTGATGACGATTTGCTCAGTCTGGAGGAGGGAAGGGCTCGCCTCCTGCCGCCGACCATTCCTTTGGGCCCTCACTTCCTGCCACCAGAGGAGCCCATCCTCAAGTCCCACCTCTGGATGGAGGCGAAGGCTTTCATCAATAAGACTATGGGGACCAGATCGGGGAGTTTGACCTCGGGGCCTGAGACAAGCTGGCGGACGTGGCGGCGAAGAACTTCATCACGCTTGCCAGGGTGTTTAGCTTATGACAATATCACTTTAATGGTGTCACGCAGGACTTGGAGACCAGTCGGGCCAGGCATGCAGGATTGACGGCCAAGTGCGAGGAGCTAGAGGGGTGCCTAGGGGTGTCTGAGGTGGAGGCTGCCCGGCTCCAAGAGCAGTTAGAGCAGGTGGGTGATGCAGGACGACAATGAGACTCGACTCAAAATTGGGACTCGGGGTGATGACGCAACTCTTTGGATGACGCGACCAGCAATGACACGCAACCATCACATGAAAAGTCCAAGCACTCCATTGGGATACTAGGAGCGAGCCAATAATCACAATAACTAGCAAGGATATAATATAGAAGTAGCGAAGTATGCAATTCTAACCTTGTAAAGTAGCAGAGTGTAACGGACTAGGCCGGGGGCGTTATGCGACTATAACGCGCCTCCCCAGGGCCGTTATGCTCACCCGCACACAGGGAAAACCCAAACCTACAGACTATAACGCACTACCTCAGGGGCGTCATGCAATGTATGACGCGCCTTGGCCCACGCGCTATATTCTCCAGAGAAACCTTCGAAAATGCATAAAACATAACGCACCAGGATGGATGCGCCATGTGACTATAACGCACCAAGAGAGGTCCGTTAAAGACACCCGAACGTTAAAAATTCAGAAAACTCCACAGGAAATCACTTAGTATAACGCGCCATAAGAGGGGCGTCATACAATGCATGGCAGACTGGGACTAGTCCGTCATGCCTCACAACCTACAGACCTACTGAAAGCTTCGATAGCATAGCAGCCTACGAGCGGTCCACCGTGCAATGCATAACGCACCCCCTGGGGTCCGTTATGCCAACTGAAAAACGTGAGGGACGAGTTCAGACCGAACTCCTCTCCGGTCAAGCCGGATCGACACGAAACAAAAATGAAAGGGGTAGAGGAAGATGAATAGCTAAAGTTATATAACTACGCCATACCCTAAAATGCAATTATACCACCCCTAAATAATTTCTAAAGTATTTAAGCCCTAAAACCCCCTAAAATGAGACTTGCACAAAAAATGATCCAAATGCCTATGGATGGGCATGCATGTGGTACCAAAATATTCCTAGCGAAGTAAGGAGTTCATCCCCCTACCTCGATCGTGACGAAGACCTCGAAAAGTGCGCGAACAGACGACGAGACGCCGGGGCGCCTCACGACCCTACCCGATCCTACGATCCGCGAAAAGAACGGCGCTGGCGCGATCCTCGCGATGAGCCGGTTCCAACGGTACCTCCTGCGCCTCGATCCGGGGTCGACACAGCCCAGAACAGACGAAAGAGGGGGCAGAGGAGAGAGAAAGAGTGAGAGGGTGAGAGAAATGAGATGGAGAGAGAGAGAATCGAGTGGAGAGAGAGAGAGGGCGGCGTGAGTGTTATAAAATTTTGATTATTATTATTATTATTTTAAAATTAAATTGTAGTTTAAACCCTCTAATCTTTAAAATTATGAATATGCCCAAAATATACAAAGGTATGATAAATTAATATTTTTTAAAAAATAAAATCTTATTTTACTTGAGATGAGATCATTTTAGGTGGAGGAAGTTTTTTTAAGTGCAATTATATTTTTATATTTATTTAATTTAGATGAATAGTGTAATAAAAATGACACAGTGGATATTATAGTAACGATTGCGAATTTGAGTCTACATTTTCTCCATGACAATTCATATTCTCCACACGATAAGACGCGATGCAGGTGGGTGGGGAGATTTTGGAAACACGGTCCCACAACAACGATGACAGGTGACTTGTGACCAGCAGTGGAGGCGGGTGGCGAGAAATAGATGACTTATGACCCGCGGTAGAGGCGGGTGGCGAGCTCGACTACAACAGCCACCGATGAGGGAGTTCGCGGTGACGAGCTCAATGGCCAGCAGCGAGAGCTGGGGGGGAGATCGCCAGTCATGGACGGTGGCCTGAGCAAGGTCAACATGGGGATTTCTCCATTGAGAATCCGTCGACCCCGTTGAGAAGCTACTCTCAAAGAGCTTTTGCAAATTTCAGTCACAACGTCGAATCATGTCCATCTCTCTCCTGTGCCAAAAATTGCAACCTGCATAAAAATCGAGGTCATGTAGCTCATTTGGAAATGTGAGTGAGGTCATCAGATATTCCAATCAATGGAATCCCTCCCACCACATTATCAAACGGGGCCTAAGAGTAATATGTGTTTCACCTCCTCCTCATTGCATCTCAAATAGGTCTGGCATTTTTTTTTAAACTGTGTGTATGTTAGTTTGATGTTTCCTTAAAGTCAAGTCTTTATTTAGCCACTCAAGAAATTTAAAAATTATATTTTTGATTTGTTCTCCATCATATGTCAAAATTAATCTACACAATAAATTTAAGGGGGTGGACCTCATGTCATGCCCCAAGCCATATGTATACAGCGGAAGGCACTCGGGAACGTGAGCAGTCGATAATTTCACCTCAAGCTAGTAACATAATCAGAGCGCAATAATATCCACATAAAAAGGAATGCACAAGAATATAGGCTCAAAAATTTAACTTTATGATGTAATCTTTCAAATATATACGTAGTGGATCTTCCTTTGACCAAACGTGATGTGACACGACCTCGGACCTACTAGCAAACAAGCACATGCGCAACCGAACGGGTCGAGATCGGCGGCCGACTCACTCGACACTCGCCCGAACCCGTGGGTGACTCGGCGATGCCGAGTGGAGGGTGTGGGGTTAAAACAATGATGATCCTAGACTCGACTTAGACCGTGCTTATGAAGACTACCCTAGACTCAAACCGGCTCTGATACTAATTTGATGCGGGACGGCTATGAGACTTGACGCAGACGGGTTGTGACCTTGGACTCTAATGGTTGACGCAGCTAACGAGACGATGCGACCAGTAATGACACTATAACCCGGCACCAAAGGAGCTCCAGAAGAGGCGATATGACCCAAACAAGGAGCGCGAACTCATGGTTGTCCGCATCGAGGGAAGCGCGACGATCTGTACGGTTGAGTAACTGGCTTTGAGTCTCGGGTGGTCGGCTCACTCTCGCGCTCGGAACGAGTCGCAGGACGGGTCTTGCACTCACAACTCACAGCGGTGATTAGTATATAATGAACTAATATAATATCCTACTCACGTGAAGTGGCATCTAGAATGCATACTAGCTAAGAAAATATGACAAAAAGGGGGGTGGCGAGTGTACCTCCATGCTCAGGGCGTGGGGAAGACTTCCCAGCCGAGATCCGTCACTCCTTATATAATAATTGAATTAATTACAACATGTAAATTACGGCCCACTCCACGAAGGGAGATAAAAGGCCACAACAGCGGTCTGGGAGCACCGTTCTCAGGTTGACAGGCAGCAATTGGTGGCGCTCGGGCGGGCACGGTTGACCGGTTCAGCACTATTCACTTGGGCCCACAGGACAACATGCGGGACCCACTACTGGTACGGTGATGTTTGGGATGGCTCCTAGCTGCGGCAACTGGCAGAGGCATTCCTGGAGTGTCCCGGATCGATCCCCGAGAGCGGCGGTCACCGAAGTGGAGGCGTGTGATTTCTTGGGATTTATTTCCCAAGGTTATTCATGCAACTCAGTTTCTGGCCAGAACTGCACGCTCCGACGAGATCAGCTGCCACGCCCAGCCACAATGTCAGATCGAGACGTGGTTAGGGCCGTTGTGAAGAGCACTCGAAGTTCTTCAGCATAATGGAATTTCAAAACCATCCAATGGTCGGAATAGAAATCGAAAACTCTGCAACATGGATGTTTATTCTATCCTGAAACCCCGAACACATAGGGCAGAATAGAAACTGCCAATTTATGGGTCTTGACCAAAACTCAAATGAGTATTTTTGGGCGTGGGGATTTTTATGGAGGATACCTCCACATCTCCCACGAAACCCATGTCGCCCTCCTCCGCGTGCAATGACTACTCCTCCTTCGTCTACAACGTCAAGAGGGCTCGAGTAATACAGATGCTCGCCTTTCTTTCTTTTCTTTTCTTTTCTTTTAGTTCTCCCTCCAGCCGAGTAGCACAGTACAAGGATATAAGTTACTAGCGCAAGAGAGCACTCACGCCATCAGCGAAGGGGTGAGGAGTTCGCTCCACCATGGATTAACTACTCCCGGAATCGAGCTTTGGCTAGGGTGGGACATAGGCAGAGCAGGCGCATGCGCCCTATTATTTTTACCGATGGTGACGAAATCTGAGGGTGCGGTTTATTCATCGGCATGGTTAGAATGTCGAAGCACTGGTAGTCTGTCTATTAACAAGGATGGAAGGTCTAAGTTAAAGGGGTGGTTGACCGGTCTTGCCGATAGTGACAAGGGTCAAAAGGGTAGGTGACCAATATTGCCGATGATGGCAAAGGTCAAAAGGATAGGTGACCGATCTTGCTGATGGTGACAAGGGTCGAAAGGTAGCGACCGATCTTGCCGATGGTGATAAGGGTCAAAAAGATGACCAGTCTTGCCGATTGTGGTAAGGGTCGAAAGGGTAGGTGACCGATCTTGCCAATGGTGGCAAGGGTCAAAAGGATAGGTGACCAGTCTCACTGATGGTGATGCGGGTCAAAAGGTAGCGTCTATTCTTAGCGATGGTGATAAGGGTCAAAAAGATGGCCGGTCTTGCCGATGGTGAGAAGAGCCGAAAGGGTAGCCGGTCTTCTCGATGGCAACAAGGGCCAAAAGAATGGCTGGTCTTGCTGAAGGTTACAAGGGCCAAAAGGGTAGCGATCGATCTTACCGATGGTGACAAGGGCCGAAAGAATGGCCGGTCTTGCCGATGGTGACAAGGGCCAAAAGGGTAGTGACTGATCTTGCCGATCATGATAAGGGTCGAAAGGGTAGCCAGTCTTGCCGATGGTGACAAGAGCCGAAAGGGTAGCAACCGATCTTGCCGATAGTGACAAGGGTCGAAAGGGTGGCTGGTCTTGTCGATGGTGACAAGGGCCAAAAGGGTAGTGACCGATCTTACCGATGGTGACAAGGGTTGAAAAGATGGCCGGTCTTGTCGATGGTGACAAGGGACGAAAGGGTAGCAACTGATCTTGCCAATGGTGACAAGGGTCGAAAGGGTACCCAGTCTTGTCGATGGTGACAAGGGCCGAAAGGGTAGCGACCAATCTTGCCGATGGTGACAAGGGTCGAAAGGATGGCCGGTCTTGCCGATGGTGACAAGGGCCGAAAGGGAATGAAACATGACATGCACGGACCTTGGAGGAATATGCACTAACCATGAATCAAACAATGAGAAATGTGCACGGACTCTATAAGCATATAAACAAACATGCACGGACTCTAAATGACATTCTCAGACTTTATAACGATGTGCACCGAACTAAGTAAGTAGAATAAGCAAATGTGCACAGAGTTCAATAGTGTTTGCACAAACATAGAAATGAATACTTAACTAAAATTATACTAAGCTTTATTGCATGAGGGCTTTTTCCAAACCAACAACTGTCATCTTTAGAAGTCAACATTTTTTAGAGTAGAATCAGATAAAGCAATATATGAAGAAAGTGTGATGTTAAGCTAATCAAATTTGGCGTTATAGTGTATGACATCATCAAAACCATAGGGATGCAATGACTGCTACTTCCACTTCCTCTTCAAGACACCTTGAGAGCAATGTTCTTACCCTTCTTACTTGTTTCTTTAGCATTCCCTTTTAGGTTGATTTCATAAGTCATCAGGGATCTGATTAATTCAGTGACAGTCATTTTATACAAATCCCTAGACTCCTCTATAACTGTGGTCTCAGTGTGCCACAATGGGACCAATGACCTATGGATCTTCCTTACAAGATCCACTTCTGGGATGTATTTTCCTAGACCCTTGAGGCTGTTCATAATCACTGACAGCCTAGCGTACATCTCAGAAATAGACTCCTCAGAATTCATCTTGAATAGTTCATATTTAGTGGTTAGCATGTTTACCTTTGTAGCCTTGACCTAGGATGTACCTTCATACATGAACTCTAGTTCATCCCACATCTTCTTTACTATCTTACAGGCTGATATCCTAGCGTACTCTTCAAGATGTACTGCGTATTGAATTATGTTTAGAGCTGACCAGTTGACTGTTGAAAGCCTGATGTGATCTTTTGTCCACACATCTTCATTTGGTTGGAGATCGTATGGTCCTGTGGTGATCACCCTACAGAGTTCGTGGCTCTACGCTCTCAGAAAAACTTTCATCCTATTTTTCCAGTAAAAGTAATTGTTACCATCAAAGAAGGGAGGACGACTAATAGATTGTCCCTCAGCCATGAAACTGCGAGGATTGGCTGATCTAGAATTACCCTGGTCATTGGACCACATGTTGGGTAACCTGCTCTGATACCAATTGATAGAAATACTAGAGAGTGATCTAGAAGGGGGGATGAATAGATCACCCCAATTTTAAACTTAAATCAAATGAGCAGCTCACTATAGGAACCTTCTCCGGTTCATGCAGAAACCTCCTCACTTCGAAGCGGTGGAGCTGGCCCCTACTACTACTCCTCTGCCAAAGGCCAGGAAGCAGTCTCGGGCGAAGTCATCAGTGAAGGAGGCATTGGCTGCTACCAAGGCGGTGGAGCGGCAGAAGGGGAAATGGAAGAAGACAGAGGCCACCCCTGCTTCGACAGATATCCCTCCAGTTCCTCCAACCCCATCCTTTGAAGAGTTCGCCACTGCCCAGGTGGAACCGAGTTGGCCTACAGGTTAGGTTTTTTAGCTCTTGAAGCTCTTCAAGGCTTGTTTGCATATCAAGAGGAACCCTCTTATAATATACATGTGTCTTTTCTCTCTTTTTCTTATTTCAGCCACCGCAAAGGAGTCTGCTTCCATTTCCATTCCTGGCGTGGGTAAGTCCAGGGTTCACAAGGCAGTGCAGCCGTTTGAAGAGGCTGTCTACGAATCAACTTCTGTTGTGGAAGTTGGGGAGGGTACTTTTCTTCATTACCTGGGTTGATCGTCTTCATTTCTTATGAACCCACAGGCTTTATTTGATCCGGATCATCCTTCACTTGACCAGAATTGACGTAATAGCTACCCAGTCTGTGGTGGCTCCCGTGGTTCCCCCGGTAAAGTCGACATATGTGAGAAGGGGGCCAAGGTCCGGGAGGTCACCACTGTCGAGCCCGCATGAGGACGTGCCGGCCATAGATCTCGATGGGGGGCTCCCCTATCACCGAAAGAAGTGCCCGCCCTGACCAAGTCTTCATCGGGCGAAAAGGTAGATTATGACTATTCCTCCAACAAAGTGCTTCCAGACGAGGGCACATCCCGGGAGCCCGAGCTTCCCGCAGTGGTACTGAAGGCCCCAACATTACCTGCCTCTGTTAGCTTAGTAGAGAAGGTGCTTGTAAGTGTGGGTTTGCTTATTTGGGCTCCCCTCGAGACTGCTAGCTGATTCCTCTTTTGTGTCATTGTCCATTTTTGTGCTTGACAAGAACCAACCCTGTCGGAGGCCATGGAGACCCACGTTCCAGACTTAGAGGTGGTCCGACAGGGGAAGACCAATGTAGCCTTGGACAAACTGGCATCCATAGCGAGGTGATGGGGGCATCTCTCGCCCTTCACATTTTTTCACAACTTCCATTGCTCATCGGCATGGTTTCATTGTGTTCGTCATGTGTTTATGAATCTAGTCATGTAATTTTTATTTTATTTGAGTTGGTTTCTAATTCCATATTTTATTGGTGTTTATCTTTCTTGCAAGGGTAATCTAAAGAGAAACTCCCTCCATCGGCCGGTCGGTAGGAAGGGAAGGAAATCGACTCATAATCTCCCGTACATTTTTTAGGAAACCCCTATGGCGATCACCTTTCCCCCTTAGCATCCACGCATACTCCCGTTTCTTCCTTTCCCCACATTCTTAGATACATTTAGTTTTTCTTTATTTATTTTGTGTGGATTTTCCATGATCCACAATGGTGTCGTGCCGTCACATTCAACGGTCTTGACCCTGAGTCTCGTGACTCGAGGATCGTTGAATTCAATAGGTCTAGTGGGCTGTCTAGAGTCTGGTGGCCTCAGATCACCTGTTACTTCACGTTACTCGAGATAGGTGCGTGCGTGATTTTCTGTGTCCACGTTCTGTGAGCCCCCACTAGTCGTTGCCTTCTTACGGCACGCGTGTGCTTACCCACCCAGGAGTGGTGGAGCGACTGACCTGAGAGAGATGGTTGTTAGGCTGGTTACCGTAGGGCCCCTACGTACAACCGAGTCTGGGTTTAGGGGGAAGAACCAACTAGAGGACAGGCCTAGGGAGTATGGTCTGAGTGTGCACATGGGGCTGAGGCTGTTGGACCCGCGCTGACAAGCACGACCTCAACTAGTTCTTGTTTTGTGTTCCTGGTTACTTGGTGTGTCTTTGTCTTCGCTTGGGGCATGGTAGCTAGAAACTCGTGACGTGGTGTAAGACGTCAGGGGACGTATCCAGTCGTTCTTCTGGTGGACGGTACTCCCATCACGTGACATGAGTTGTCGTGTCTCAGTTTCCGTTTCTCATCTGTGAGATGGTGCTTCGTGTGTAGTTTCAGGAGCGTTCCCATAGTCGAGGTCTGGGGTTTCCAGTGAGCATCATCGAGGGCTTTCCCTAGACATCATTGAGTTCACGACGGTGAGGTCATGACTGCGTTTTCAGACCGCGTGGTTTTAGTGTGGGCCCTTGTCTGTGAGGACAGGCCTCCACGACAGTGACATCATGTCGTTTCCTTGGTAGCATGACTAGGGCACTCATAGTCTGATGGTTTATGTCTGGTTGTTCCCGAACTGTGGGATCGGGGTGTTGGGTTCCGTTCCAGTACAGTAGGAGTAGCTGTAGAGCCGAGGTTTTACCGACCACTGTGTTTACTATTCCTACTGTTACTATTGTTCTTGTCGTAGTTGCTACTTTCTGTACTGCCATATCAGGCAAGGGGACCCCATTGCTCCCTGTCTATTCATTATAGCTTCTGAGGTCGTAAGTAGGGGCCTGACTGCTTTATTCCAATCTGGGGTCATTAGAGGCTACAAAGGGCCCCAACATTCAATGTAGATCTCTCACTTATTGTATGCAGATGACACCCTGGCCTTACTGAATGCTAGCAGGTAGAACATATTGGTCTTGCAGCATTTCCTCAGCAGATATGAGTCTTGCTCGGGGCAGAAAGTGAATGCCAACAAAAGTAGCTTCATTATATCTGCTAAAGCCCCTTTGGCCCTCAGACAATCTATCAACATGCTCACTGGCTATAAGTATCAGGCAGCTGGCATCAATTATCTTGGAATTCTGATTAAGAAAGGAAGATATATTTGTTCGGATTTCAAATTCTTGATTGACAAGGTGCAGTCTAAGTTAGAAGGCTGGCAATCTAAGATTCTGTCCCAAGCTGGTAGAGCAATTCTAATTGACTGTATCCTCCGTAGCATACCTATCTACCTGGCGTCTGCCTGCTATATTCCCAAGAAGGTGATCAATATTATTGACCGGTTGTGTGCCACCTTCTTCTGGCAAGGAAATGAAGATTCTAATTGCAGGCATTGGGTTGCTTGGTTGGACATTCAGAGGCCCCGGCTTGAGGGGGGTCTGGGAATAAGGGATCTCTTGTGGGTGCAGTTATCTCTGGCTATTAAGACCCTGTGGAACATTCTGCATGGGTCCTCACTTTGGTCTCTATATGCCAGGCAACGTTTCATAAAATCACATTTTGCTGATTGTGTCCAGCCTTTTCCAGCAGGAATGCCTTCAGCTGTTTTCAGGCAGGCAAAGGAATTACTCATATCCAACAGCAGGTGGATTGTTGGCAATGGGGCAGGCACTGATTTTCTAAGGGACAACTGGACCGGATATGGAACAGTAATTAGTGATGCTCCTGTCAGAAACAATGGGGTGATGGCTGGCTACCCTGTAGCATCGGTTAGAGATGTCCTCCGGGATCCTCAGCATGCAGCCTGGGGATTCCTTGGCAATGACTTTCACCTTCCCAGCTTGCAATTAAGTGGTGAGGAGGATGTTTGTGTGTGGACTGGAACTCTGAAAGGAATTTTCTCTGTTAAGTCTGCGTGCAACTTGCTTCGATCTAAACGCACTAGGAGGCCTTCTTGGGCTAAACTATGGCACCCTGCCTTTTCCCCAAGGGCCTCCCTCTTCATCTGGAAGCTATAGTTCAATCATGTAGCATTCAATCATAGTTCAATCATGCAGTCTCATATGTTTAGTCCTCAAAGTCACAGATACAAAAGTCTAGAAATGCAGAATCATATGGTGACTTATGGAGTTGCTATCATCTAAACCACAGTCATTCAACCATGCAGACTTATGTCCAGATGTGATCATTCAAATAGACAGACTCATGTCCAGATGTGGTCATTCAAACAGACAGACTCATGTGGTACCTTATAGTGTTGCTATCATCAAAATCACATGGACACAACAAGGGGCACCAAAGATAACGCACACCCGCTCTGTGGGGTGGAAAGAGATGGAGAAGTGGAGATAATAGGCTTAGAAGGCGTGGGTAAAAGCAATGCGAGTGGTGGAGGGATAGCAGCGATGATAGGCTCGGGTGGAGGCAAAGGCAAAGATGGAGGTGTAGGTGTAGGTTTAGCCTGCTCAGGCTCGGGCAACGATGGCAAAGGGGATGGCAAAGGCGATGGAGATGGTGGAGGTGATGGAACAAGGGTCTTTGGGAGAGGAGGCTGTGAAGGTGGTAGTGATGGGTTAGGCAATGGTGAGGATGGTGGAGATGGTGATGTGGTTAATGGAGACAGTGGAGACGAAGGTGGTGAAAGTGGTGGTAAGGAGGAAGAAGGAGAGATAGCACTAGCTTAAGCAGAGGCCTGAGTTTGTAGAGGAGGTATTAGGGACGGAGTAGGAATAGGTGAAGATGATGATGTGGTAGGCAACGAGGTAGGCAAAGGCATAGGTGAGGGAACAAGTGATGAGGTAGGTGATGGTGCGGGAGCAATGCCAGATGAAGAATCCCAGGGGTGCCCCTGCTCTTGTAGTGATGGAGACTGCTGCTTGGGCGGTGCCTCTTGTTGCTACTTGCTGCGGAGATCTAAAATAACTTTTTACATCTCTGACCAATCGATCCTTTTCTGATCTTCCAGACCATAAAAAAACTCCCAGAACTCGGGACAATCCTCGACCAAATGCCCCTACTGATGATAAAAATGACAAAATTGAAGCAAATCTCCGATCGCGTGTCGACAAGGCATAACTGGAGGGAGCTGCAATGCGTGAGTGGCCATCAAAGCCCTGAAAATATTGGTAAATGACTCCGACAACGGAGAACGAGGAGCCTACTTCGAGCAAGGTGGATGCCGAGGGGTATAAGAAGGTAATGGAGATGGAAGTGGGGAAGGAAGTGGGGGTTGTGAAGGCAAAGACATATGGATCTATAATATAATTGGGTTTCTCGTATTAACAGATGCTTCAACACATCCTGAAACCCCTTCAACATCAAAATGGACTAATAATTACTTAGAAATGCTACACTCCTTCACTTTTATTATTTCATATCATCTTCAAAAAAGTAAATTTAATTAGCATGCATTAATTCCCAGGACAAAATATCATCATAAATAGCAGGGCGCAAACACTCATATCACAACCTCACAATATGTAAGTGGCTAAAGAACCCTCTAATGCATGTATATCTTTCTCCCATCAGACATGTAAATCAATCTCAATTCAGAATGTATTAAGATATAGGTTAAATAATAATAATAATTATTATCATCATATTTAACTTACTGTTCTATCTTTGAGATCGTATTTGAGATAGGAGGTAAATACCTTATTTTGGCAGTGACTGCAGAAAAATGGCCTCGAGCTAGCGGAAGATGGGTTTGAACTGACGGCAGGTTGTGGCCACACAGTGGCAGTGATAGCTGATTGCGGCAGAGGGTAGCACCTTGGGTTGCAGGGCTAGCCGCTAGCACTGGCAGAGAACACAACTATTATGTTCGTCGGAAGGGCCCCGGGGGGTTGCTAGTAGGTGGCGTGGGCACCGATGCAGAGAGGTGGTGACAGTCCTACAGATAGCGACGGAAAGGCAGGGGCAGCCGGCAGTGATGTCTCTGGTCGTTGTTGCCGTGATGGTTGGTGGTTGAAGAGGAACAGAGGAGGGGCGGCTGCTTGTGACGTCCAGCAGGGCCAAGCCCTGACGGTGGCTACGTGACTGAGTGGCTATAGTGGGGCATCGCTACAGCAAGCAGGGTCTATGCCTCTAGAGGTGACTCTATGACTGCAATGGGGAGGTAAGCTGGAGAGGCAAAGCCGACACCTTGTCCGTCACCTCCGACGATGGCTGTGGGAAATGACTACGGAGGTGTCTAGGGTCTGGGGCAGCCACGATGGATAAAGGTGAGAGGAGATGGGATGAAGGGGACAGCAGTCAGCCAGACCGCGGTCACAGGACGTAGCGCAGGTGTGCGTTGCGGGGGTGGTCATCTGCACATGGGGGAAAGAAGGGCAGACTCATGAGGATGGCACTGGGTGCGGTGGACCACCAGTGTCTTGTAGCTGGGTCACAGAGACGCCAATGCGGTAGAAGTAGAATGTACAGTGGAAGAAGAAGAAGAGAAAAGAAGAGAGGGGGTTCGTGGGGTTTGGCATCTCTACTGTAACGGGGGGCGGTCCCCACTCTATAAAATCCTATTTTCTTGTACTTTTATCCTGCTTTGACTAACTACAAGAGGACAAAAAGATACTGGAGGATATTGGTAGACTGGTCATGTGCGTACGAGGAACACGAGTGTTGATGTGGGGCTTGCGTGATCCCGAGCTTTCACCGTCGGATCCTTCCGTGAACGGGTACACCGGTTGACCTTGCACGGATTGGGAACGACTGAGACTGGGAGATGGCTGTGGGGCCATTGGGCTGGGAGGAGGGCATGCTCCCCAAGGGGGGATCGCCCTCCCTAGGGCGCGGCCGCGCCCAGGGTGAACTCCCCCTGGGTAAGCTGTGGCCCTGAGTTGTGGCCCCCGGGGGTATTCTCTTATCATCTTGGGGTGTCCTTTGAAGGATAGAGGGCTCCGGGATGCTGGGATTGGCCCGTGCGGGCTTGTGGTCGTCGCGTTGTTGTCGCCGCTCGCAAGGTGTTCAGGGAAATTCTAGACACACCTCAGGTTGTCGATCATCTTGGGTGAATGACTAGCGAGCCTTAGATTTGGCCTTGGGCTGAGGGCAGGGGCTCATAAGAGCTGAGAGAGTGACACTCAGGCATGTGGGCCCAGATTTCATGGTGTGTGCCACGTAACATGGCAAGTTGACGGGCAGTCCCAGGTTACCCCAGGAACTGAACAGAAGTGGGTTGTCGCCACATATCTGTGGGTTAGGGGTGGCCCCGACTTGCTGGAGGGTCGTCATAGGACATGGATGGAGTGCTGGAGCCATAGGTTGACCTTCGGCTTGTTGTAAAATGGTTGGAGTACGCGAGCCCACAAGGTGTTTGGGAAAATTCCCGACATGCGTGTATGGGCCGCAAACAGGTGCTACAGGATTCTAAAGCCTGTGGTTGACCTAGATAGGTCTCCCTTTGACCTTAGAAGGTTGGATGGAGATGTCTTGGGGGTAAATCCCAGCCTCGTTGCTGGGTGCGACCTGTAGTGGCCTATCGTCGAGGCGCCCCTGGGTTGGCCCAGGTGGCTGTGTAGAACGCGGGAGAACCTGCAAACTGATTGATCGCGGCTAACCCCAATCAATTGCTATTGGCATCATAAATTATGGCTATCTAGTTGGGGCCCTTGGTTAGGCCTGGTGAGCCATAGGAGGGGCTAGGTAGCCCACATCTTAAAGGTGTTCGGGGAAATTCCCGAACCCTTATTTATTAATATTTCACTGGGAAATTATCTGGGTACCACAAATGCCCCCCATAGTGTGTGCGTCGGAGGAGGAGACGAGGGTGTACGGCCCGTGAGCTCCTCATTCTGGGTCATCGTAGTTGTATTTTGACACTTCATGTGCCTTTTTTTACAGTCTTGTGCATATTGATTTCTGGCATGCTTACCATTTTGCGTAATTTGTTTTGCAACTATGGCAAGATTCGGTAGAGATGAGCGAGTTTCGAGGCGGGTGGCCCGTGGGGAGGATCACTGGGTGAGGATGACCGGGTGGCCCTTGTCTCCTCTGGGCCTACCCAGTGTCACTATGGCTAGTGTGGACCAGCTCGACTTGGGACGCACGCTGGTAGCTGAGGGCCCCGTTGGAGAGGGGGTGAGCGGAGCTGGGACCATGGAGTTGGCACGGATTTCAGAGACATGCAGGATTTACACTTATGAGCAGATTGGAGGCTACCCGGTGGAGTTTCCACTGGACTACCATCTGTTTGAGTTAATCAGGAGCTTTGTCCCACCTGGAATGGAGGAGGGAGACTCCCATGTTGATGGAGAGCGCCGCCGACTGGAGCATGCAATTCTGGTGGGCAGTGACAGTCTGCATGGGGTCGCCCTTTATGGCATCCCGAGTTTCTCGATGGACTACTAGAGGTAGCACTAATTCCCCAGCGTTGAGTGCCTGGGTTTCTACAGCAGAGTGGACCAGTCCGGGGTTCGTGTCAGAGCACTGGGTCCCGCTTCCTGGGACTTGCACAGCCACCATCGACCAGAGACAGAGGGGACTCTGGGGTTAGTGCTAGAGCCGTCAGGGCTGCAATATGCTAGAGAAGGCTACGATGGCCACAACCTCCTGGATGGGATTCTTCGGCAGACAGTTGTTAGCTGGTACAGTCGTTGGGCTGTGATCCCCTTACACAGGTACCCTCAGGGGGCGACCGAGTGGTTGATGGGGATCGTACATCATTACAGGGTGCTTCTGGACAGAGCTGACATTAGATATGTAGTGACTGCAGCATTGTATGGGTACCCCTGATACACGGGGTTGACACAGGCACTGGTGGAGTGCTTTAACCACTGGTGGAACACGGTGGCGACAGCTGAGGGAGAGACTTCGCTGGATCTGTGGTCACTGTTCAGGATTTTTGGACTGCAGATCAGTGGTGAGGGGTACAAGGAGGTAGTGCTGGATGACCTCCACCGCAGCCACACCGATGGGTAGGGATGATACCGAGTTTCCCATAGCTATCGGTATTTACTAAAGACCTGGCGGGACTTAGCTTTGGCTGGGAGAGAGCGAGCTACACAAACTCCCTGGGTGCCGTTGAATGTGTGGGTCCGCCACTTCTACAATAGGCCCTTCTACTTTTATCAGGAGTTTACGAGAGACCAAACCCCTTGGGAGGAGTACACTGAGGTGGAGCTGAGGTTCTAGATGTACTCTAGGTACATATACGCGCCACGGGAGGGTTGGAACCCCCACGGGTTGCCAGACGTGATGCACCTAGCAGCGTACCTAGTTTACTGGCTGGCGACATTAGTAGTCCCACATGGGGAGGATAGTTTGCTGAGAGTTGAGCTGTTGTAGCCTGCGTGTCTACTAGCAGAGGGACGGAGGTTGGCATTAGCTCCCAAGACGTTGGGCAACATCTATCAGGGGTTGGGAGTGTTGGCAGCGCATCCCGCGCCATGCGAGCGGAGCTTACTCTTGCTGACCTACTACCTCAGTGGGTGGGCCAGTTTGTTGTTCCCTAGGCTGGTGACACGGGGGACAGTGGCGAACCAGGCAACACCTTTACTGTTCAGCTTTACCAGGCAGCCGGACGGGGATGCAGTCGTGCAATTGGAGGGGGCCAGGAGAGCCCTATCTTACCCGCCCGGCAGGGATGAGGACGGGCTTCCCTTTGATAATGCCACGAGAGACTCTCGTCTTATCTTGGTGCCTTCGAGTGGCCGGGCGACCTGCGCCCTCCCCCATCAACGAGGGCCAGAAGCAACTTTGTATATAGAGTGGGTGATGTTGGACGCACTTAAAAGATTTTTACTAGTGTTATTGTAATACCGGGGTATCATCTATCAGTTTATTCGATTATCATTTTATTAAGTGTGAGGGAGTGCCAGTCACCTAGATGACAATGTGTTCGGGCTTCGAGGCTGGAGTGGTCTGAAGCCCAAGGCACGCTCCATCTGACTGACCAGATGATTGTAGATATCGGGTCAGGACTGAAAACCCACCGCGTCATAAAGGTCACGGCGTTAATTACATCCCCTCGGAGAGGGAAAAACCTCCCTCCCTTCCTGATTCCTCCAACTCGGCTAGTCATATCCTACATATGATGGCCCAACTGGACCCTACCCAGCTTCACTTGATTAAACAAGCTCTAGGGGCAGAGGCCCCGCCTTCAGTACCTCTTTCTGGCGCGCCTATTGCTGCCACCTCTGCTTCCCCTGCCATTGGGTCAGGGCCCACTCTACCTGCCATTGATCTCACCCCTATCCATCCTCAGGCCCTCCGATTGCCCAATCTAGAGTCGGGCCAGGCTTCTACCGCGGCCCATCAGCAGCTTGATAAGGGAAAGGCCCAGGTTCCTCCATCCGTCTATTCAGATCTTCTTGTCACCATTGCTCCAGCGCCGCAGGCCCTTGTGGCCCCGACAGATTTTGCCCGTTTGCAGCCAGGGGTAGCCCAGCGTGCTTACTCCGATATGGGCCACTCTCTGACCCATTTTCCATCCTATGGGCTTCCCCCTCCATCGACTTATCCATCTACTCCTCACCCATCACCGCCTTACGTAGTTTCTGCACCTCCAGCCCGGGAACGGGAAAGTCTCGATAGGTGGGCTGCCCTGCAGCAGCAGATCGACCTCCTTCATAAGAGGGTTGGCCCACAGTCCCATGCTGATATCCCCGTTCCCAACTTTAGGGACATTCATTTTCCATTGCAGCCTGAGCTCCCCACTTATCGGAAGTATGACGGGAATGGCAACCCGTTCATTCATATCAGGGAGTTTCTTTATGAGTCAGCACAGTTCCAACACGATGATCACTTGATGGCATACCTATTTGGACGATCCCTGGACGGAGTGGCCCTAGAGTGGTTCTATACGTTGCCTCTGGAGGAGGCAGAAAGCTTCAAAACAGTGAAAGAGAGGTTCATACAAAGGTTCCAAGACCGGGTTGGCCCGGAGTATTCTTTCACCAATTTAGTAGCAGAAAAGATGAGGACAGATGAAGATTTTGCGACATACGCCGACCGATGGAGGCAGATGGCCTCGCGTGTGCCCGGGCAAATCCTGGAAGAAGAAAACGTGAAGTTGCTCATTTCTAATTCCACCCCGATGTTTCGAAACATTTTAATGTTAAATGATATCACCAGTGTGCACCAGTTGTACAGCCGGGCATGGTTCATCCAGACCCAGTTTAAAGACTCCCCCATCCATTCTTTGTTCGAAGCCCAAAAGCCTAAATCCTACAAGAAATCCTAGGGCCCAGTCACTGAGGGAGTCCAGACGAACGAGCAAGTGCCTCTCTTGAGGAGTGTCGACCTGTCTGGACTGGGCATCTCGTTCTAACGCTCCTTCTAGTGCCTTTCTTATCTATTCCGCTGTGCCGTGTGCCTAAGAGTTTCATTGGCTCAAAGAAGCGTTTAATGCTCAGTGTTTCCCATAGATTTTAAATCGGCCATTGTTTGTCACTGGATCTATTCAACCCCCCCCTTCTACATCCAGTTGCACCACTCGGGACACATCAATTGGTATCAAAGCATACCATTATTTTCTAACAGAATACACCATCTGTTTACATTCCATTGAACGACCACTCCTGGGACGTGCTATTTATGAACGGTTCTGAGGGAACCGTGTGGTTTTCTTGTACGGTCACTATACGACCGTGTTTTCCCCTCCATGCCCGACGGCATTAAACCCTTCCCCGCCAGCAGTGAGGGCCCGTGGGGCCTCCCAACTGGCCTCACAGGGGTCGTACGCCCCTATTCTCCCCCCAAAACTACATGCAAGGTAAAAAAATGGAAATGGGCTGGGTTTCTAGGGGGGCCCTACCTTGGATGACAAAGCCCTCTTGGCTGGTTTCTCCGTCGCCGCCGCCGTCGCCTCCGGTGGTGCTTGTTCCCCCTCAACGGCTTCGCTGGCCACCACGGCCATTTCACCCTCGGTCGCAGGCTGTGGGGTCTCCTCCACGGGTGTCTCCAGCGCCGGTGGGTTCGACGGCTTCGCCTCCACGGTGGACGCCAACTGCGGAGCAGACGCGTCCTCACGAGCCATCCTCCGGTGTGTGGCTTGGTGCGCATGAAAGAGGGGGGAGACGAGGGGAATGAAAATTAGAGTGAAGGGGAGAACGAGAGAATGTGAGAGTGGATTGAGAAGGGGAGAACGTGGGTGGCCTTCTCCTCTCCTCCTCCGTCGATTACGGTGGAGAGGGAGGAGGAGGAGGAAGGGTTCATTTCTTTAAAATCGCCATCGTGTAACTTCTGGATGGTCTCGTTTAAGACCGTTTAAGCTCTAACGGTGCGCTACATTGGACGACCGGGGAGTGGCTGTGCAGCTTATGGAACGGCCTCATAAGGGCCGTGCCTCTTCTTAATGATATTCAAAACTTGTAATATCTGCACGGCCCTGTGTGGACCGTGTAGATTATTGAGCGGACTAAAATAGACCATAAATTTACTGAAACGATGATAGATGATGTTTGATCCCCTCTTTGCTGCATTATAGGGGCTAAATGATAATCTTCTAATTTGAATGATTTTTTGCACAGTTTCCTGCACGTTTATGCATTTTTCTCCATTTTGCATAATGATTTTCTCCCTCTTCTCTCAATCAAATTCTATGATTTCAAATCCCATGCATGCACAACACTCCCACCTTTTGTTTGCACCTACTTATAGGGGTTAAAAACCCTCCCCCAGTGCGTTCTCCCCCATTCTTTCATGCTAATTTATCATTTCGGGACATGTGCTACACCACCATGTTCTAATAGATTTTCTCTTATTTTTGTGGCTTTGTTTTGTAGGAGACTATCAACAGGATGTGAGGCCCTTACTTTCTAGTCGGCTAGGAGGTGAGGAGGTGTACCCACGATCGATTCCCCCATCCTTTCAAGCGCGATCTCAAGTGATAGCGGCTTCCCTTTGGGCCGCATCTTCTTCCTCATTTCCCAAGGTACGTGGTAGATTTTTTTTCATTATAGTATCCATTTCCTACTGCTAAGTCCTTGGATGGCGATCACGGTTTCTTTCTTTTCATCATCACCCCTTTGCCCTCCATTGTCTATATCTCATGTTTTACATGTTCATGTTTATGTGTACATGTGCATAGTTTGGGGGCGGGGTAGATTAATCTATTTACAGACTCGAGCGGTGAGGGACACGTGGAGGGAAGGTCGATTCCATAGGTGCAAGTGCACAGGAGATTGTGGGCAATCGTGTATAGGACGTCTTTCCCCACCGATTGTAAGTAGTCAGTGTTTATTTACATCGGATTGAATCTGAACACCTTCGTTCCACTGCTAAAGAGAGGTCTGTACAGGCCTGGAGTCCTAGGTAGAGAGCAGACGGCACTTCACAGCTGTGGGTTCGCACTAGACAGGATGATGTTAGCTGGGGTCAGAGGTGCTGAGGGATTCACACTAGGTGACGCAACAAAAAAGGGGGGCTGAGGGCCCGAACGTGGATGCGAGTGTATACGTCCAAATGGCTGTACAATTTCTGAGAGCCATATGACTTTACAGGTAGGCCATGGTGGCTGAGGCACAATAGGCGCAAGCCATGGGACAATTCTGACACAGTGGCCAGTTGGTGTGGACACCCGCGCGATTGAGAAGCATGATACGCCGAGCCATCGGTACCGTACATGGAGCACCACGCGAGCCACGATAGCTTCCATTTAGCTCGGAGACAGTCTGGAGACTCCCCCTTGAGTCTTCACATTTATCATATTTATTGGGATTTTATTTGTGTGTAATGTGTGCTTATTTGATTTTCGATTTAATGGACCCGAAGGTGAAGAATTATGTCTTGTTCGCCAGGGTGCTCAGCTTATGGCGATACCACTTTTGTGGTGTCACGCGGGAGCTGGAGGATAGCCGAGCCACACACGCGGTGATGATGGCCAAGTGTGAGAAGCTCAAGGGGCGCCAATAGATGTCTGAGGCAGAGGTTGCTGGGCTTCGAGAACAGTTGGACCAGGTGGGATGAGCCATCGCTGGGATGGAGCGGGATCACGACTTTTTTCATGTTCGGGGCGAGATGGCTGAGTCCCATGCGTCCAAGCTGGGGGCGTAAGTCAAGACTATTCAGCTTCGAGCTCAAGAGGTGGAGGTGTAGGTTGCTGAACTGTGCTCTTCGATGGCCACTATTGGCAAGGAGGCGGTGGAGAACTTCCATTCGTCCCTGGCTTGTCTGGCTGAGCTGACCTATGCGGCTCTGGAGTTCTTCAGGCCCGCACGCGATCGTGGCTTCCAGGAAGGCTGGAAGGCTACCCTCTAAGCTACGACTGAGATCTCGGGTGTCTTGGTGCCTTCTCTTCATCCTCCATCGATGCCTTATGGCACTAAGGCCAGTGGTGGTGAGGAGGAGCTTGGGGATGAGGAGGCCGGGATTGAGGAACAGGTGCCGGAGCCGAGAGCTAGTGGGCGAGCAGCCAAGGATGACCCACTGGCGGAGAAGCGTCTAGTTGATTTGATTGATGACTTGCCAACTGTGGGAGCTGCTATCGCATGCGAGCCTAAGGACGGTGCATCACGTGATGCCACCGGGATAAATGCTTAAGGGGAGACTGATAAACCGTGCGGAAGGTGAGCTAGAAGGGGAGGGGTTGAATAGATCACCCCAATTAAAAATTCTTAACAAAAATAACCACCGAAAGCACTAAGGCAGAAGAGAAATCCCCTTACTCCTATTTCAGAACAACCGAGCCAGCAGAGAAAGAACAGGAAGCTGAACTAAGCGGTAAAAGATCAAGCGATAGATGTGCACAGATTGCAATAGATGAACGGAATAAGCAAACCACCAAACAGAGAAAGGATTTTTAAGGTGGTTCGATTGCAACCCGCAATCCACGTCCACCCCTTACTCCGCGGAGTAAGGCTTCCTTGCACTAAGCAATGAGTAAAATCGCAGACTCAGTCTGCCAATAACAGTTGCCGAACAGCTTGCCCCGAGGAACACCTTCCTCGAACTTCTGACAACCAGAAGTACCAACTGGAGGACCAACCTCCTCTTCGCATGGATAAGATGCACCAATTCCTAGATCTGGTGTAGGGTGAGATGACCGTGTTGTAGTATTGGAACAAGTTCATCGAGTTAGGTTGGTATGGGCCACATATTATCACTGATGAAGCCTTAAAGATTGAGTAATTTCTCCTAGGTTTGCGAGTCAAATTGAGAGTGCCGCTACTCACTACCAGTGTTAATGTCATGGACGACGCATATCAGGCAGCAGTCGCGGTTGAGCTCGATTTGGCGAGGTCTGCAGGGTTTTCTCAGTCCAACATTGCTCAGTCGGTTGTGCCGTTCCAACAATCTTTTCAGCCGTCAGTGCCTAGAGTTCCATCTGTCATGGCTACTTCTGGTGGTCCTTCGAGGCGGATGTTTAGAAAGTCCAAGAAGCGATTTAACCGTCAAGCATCTTCGGGTTTTGTGCAGCAGCAATCGGCGTCTTCTGATTCTATCCAGCAGTCTGTTTCTCCTTTTCAGCAGCACCAAGAGTTTCCTATGAGTCAGCTAAGACCGTGTCTGAGGTGTGGTGGCAGCCATCCCGGTGTATCATGTTCCTTACCGGTGGTCTGCTATCGTTGTGATCAGTCGGGTCACGTTGTTCGAGATTACCCGATGAAGTCTGTGTCGGCATAGTTCTCGCAGGTTACCCAGCCACAGCAGTCTCAATTTCATCTTCTTGCACAATCTCTGCCTCAGTCGTCATATTTGCAAGTTTCAGCTTCTTCCCAACAATCTTCTGCAGCCTCTAGCTGGAAGCCGAGGAGCCAGATTACTCACATCACTCGTGCAGAAGCCATTGCCTCCAATCTCGTAGAAGGTACAGTTTCGATTTTTGGTCATTTATCTCGCGTTCTATTCGATTCAGGTGCCACTCATTCATTTGTTTCCGAGGATTTCCTTACTCATCTCGAGGAGCCGGTAACCGAGTCACCTTGTGAACTGCTCGTTGAGTTACCATCTGGAGATTTCATGTCCACTCCATTTTCCTTGGAAGATACTCCTGTTATCGTCAGTGACCGGCAGTTGCCATCGAAGTTGTATGCGATGTAGTTGGCTGATTACGATGCGATTCAGGTGCCACTCATTCATTTGTTTCTGAGGATTTCCTTGCTCATCTCGAGGAGCTGGTAACCGAGTCACCTTGTGAACTGCTCGTTGAGTTACCATCAGGAGATTTCATGTCCACTCCATTTTACCTAGAAGATACTCCTATTATCGTCAGTGACTGGTAGTTGTGACTAAGAATTTTGACTATGGTGACATCATCTTGACCATGGTAATATTGAGTATTTTGATGAACTTTTATGCATGGCAAGTCTTCATATAAGAACACACTCAGTCACTTCATCAAATGAGTTGCATACATTACTACTTGCCTCTTATAGGTCTGTGCATGCATCAGCCAGTGGTAGCTAAAGTCCGTGTAAAGTCCGTGTAAAGTCCATGCAAAGTACGTGCATATGCTCACAATGTCAGTGCATATTTTTGTTCTGCGTCTCATAGGTCGGTGCATGTTTTATCCATTGTTGATCCCAAGGTCACTGCAAGTTCCCGTGGAACTATACATATAGTCAGTGCAAGTTTTATCTTGTGCCTAGCAAAGTTTGTGCTAGTTCCTATAGCACACTCACTTAGGGGTGTGCATGTTGCACTAGGTCATGCATATAGAGGGCCTGTGCACGTTATTGTTCACACTTTCATAAAAGACCAAGGTCATTGCATGTTTATACATGTCGCATTATAAGGTCTGTGCAAACACTATTATAAGGTCAGTGCATACACTGTAGCAGTCGTTACACGCTAGGGTCGGTGCAATCTTTTGCCTTGTGCATATGAAGTCTGTGCATATTTTGTCTCACATACTTAAGGTTGGTGCCAGTCTTGCTCTGTCTTACAGAGTCTGTGCATATTTACCTTGTGCTAAAATAAGGTCTGTGCACATTCTTCGTAAGGTAAATAACCAAGTCTGTGCATAGTTGATTCATGCATAACCAAGTCCATGCATTCTTGCACAATCCATGAGTAAGGTTTGGGCACATTTCCTTATGTACTCTTAGGTCTAAGCAAGTTTACCTAATGCATGGAAAAGTCCGTGCAGTTCACGGTAGCACAGCAATGTAGGTCAGTGCATACTTTATTCTTGCACATGCAAGGTCCGTGAACATTAGGCCTATGACACATAGAGTCCGTGCATCTTTTGCATTATGAACACACGAAGTCTGTGCACCTCTCAGCCCTATAGCCATACAAAGTCTGTGCATGTTTTTCACGTCTAAGCACACTTGCCATAAAACACTATAGAGTCTGACCAAGTTTGCCTTGTGGACAGCTTATGTCCGTGCACATTTGTTCTAACGCTCTATCAAGTCTGTGCAATTCTTATATTTGTCTGACTGTCTTATGCCGTCTAAGTGTTCGACATATTGACAGGGACTTTACTTAAAAGGCTCCAGAGAACCAGGAGAGATATGTGATCAAACACGTATGAACAAATGAATATGCCAATCATGCAACAATAAATAAACTCAGGAGAGATCAACACCCAACAACATGGAACGAATGTAACATGGCAATCTAATCAAGGCTCGGGTGCACTGTAGCACAGATATGCGGTCTTATGAAGACTGCCCAGGGGGGATAGGCGGTTCGTGGTGAACCGTCCAACAGCAAGGGGTCACAATAAGTGCAAAATAAAAGGCGAAACAAGCTGGCAATACTAAACAAATAACTGAGCCACTGGTGAACGTACCTGGGTGGGCAGCCTGTCACAAGCCGGGCAAAACCTGGAGGGACCTTGACACAATCACAGATAGAACAATGCAAGCAGGGGTACGTACCTGTGCCAGGAAGATAGGCGGTCGACTGGTGGCCGCAGAAGGGAAGAGTGGGTGCTGGTTGGCTGCAGGAGGCAGTAGGGTCACAGAGCGAATGCGGCTGAGGATGATGAAGGGCGGTCAACCTCGATCCGCACTAACAATTAGGCGGCCCTTAAAGGACTGCACAATCACCAGGGAACAGAACCGTCAAAAGCCAGCCAGTGACCTGTGACAACTTGACAAGAACAGAGACTAACAACGCAAAAGAATGGAGGGGGGTCAGCAAACACCAACACGATGGGCACTTGGCTTCCCACCACGATCGCCAGAAAGTCTGTTGATCGGAAAAATGGCTTTTCCTTTTAAGTGTCGGCAATAGAATGAGGTCACCCTTTTACTCCTCTCGGCTAGAGAAGCATGAAAGAATCAATGAAACCGAAAGGATGGGGTGAAGACAGAACCTATGTGATTGCCACCCAAGACCCCGGATGCGATGGACACGCCGTGTCTTGAGAAATGAGGAGAGACACTCGCCTTTGCCCAGCGCTGGGAGGATGAGCGGCCGATGAAGGACCGCCTGAAAGTTGTGCGGCTCTCTGTAGGTCACCTACCAGCGCTGGAATGAAACGCAGGACGAAGCACGCAAGTGGTGGAACGGTTCTGGAGCAGCCGCAGGACGAAGATGAACGGCCACTAGGTAGCCGCTCAATGCCTCGTATGGACAACAATCGATCGCTCCACTTCACCTTCCTCCAAGTCGTAGGACTTCAACCTCCACTCTTTCTGGCCGGCCAGAAAGAGTGGGCCTCATGCTGGATAGTTGCTGACCTGCAAGACAATGTGCAACTAACAAAAGAAAACCCAAATTAGATCCACGCGGTGTAGTATATGCGATACACGTCAAATGGTGTGTGATCGCCATCGCCCCTCTCTGCCAGCTTCATATCTATCATCTGTTCAAGCATCAGTCGGCTTACTGTTGTCGGGTTGGCTGAGCTCGGATAGAAGAAGTGGGCCGGTTGAGCCAGTGGCATCGTCAGCACCGTCGCCTGTGGGGAGATAGTAGACCCTTGGAAGGGCAAGGTCGGCGGTGGGGCCGGTGCTGCATGCTGCGCATGTTGCAGCGAAATGCTCCCAGGGCAGCCGGGTATTAGTGAAGGTATTTTCGCCTGTGGAGACGCTTTTGAAGATTGCCCGTTGCGCCTATTTTCGCCTGTGGAGACGCTTTTGAAGATTGCCCGTTGCCCCCAGGCGCTTTGGGCAATGCCTTAGTCTGCTTGGATGTTGAGGGTTGGGCATTCCTTTCATTCAGCTGCCTCTTCAGCAATTTAATTTCTCGATGGTACTGTTGCATCATATGCAATACCATGGGGTCACTTGTGGGGAGACCCGGAGTACCTCCCGCTTCCTCGACTGGTGCCTCTTCCGATGATGTGGATGGTGCGCCACTGGTGCCCCCGGTAGTAACGACATTGGTAGCAAAAGCCATTGAGGGTTCTTCATGGGCCGCCTCTTCAGCGTAAACTTGCGCTATCTCGCTCGCGGCTCTTCCCCTTCTAGTGAGAGGGCCTGGTCTTGTGGCCAGCCTGGCCACTTCTTCGGGTTCGGTGGGTAGGGCTCCATACCGCCCGAACACTCCTACCATGTTGCAGGTGTAGACCCTTAGGTCATTGTCTCTTCTTGCCATCCTCCTCGATGACCTGCCCAGAAAAAGTAGTCTGTCAAAGATCGACCTCTGGGGCCTTGCTTCCTCCCACATAGGGGATTGACATCGCTCCTCTGAGCGGTTCCTCGACTCTGCGCTAGGTACAGGTCGGGTTTCTTCTTCTTCAAAGGGGGAGGCTACTACCCCCAGTAATCTCTGACGACCGAAGGGAGTGCTCCCTAGGCCCTGCAAATAATTCCTCATCGCTTGCTCCACTCCTTCCCAATCTTGATCAAGAGGAGAAGCCGGCGATAATGCGCCAATAGTGGCGACAAGAGTGTAAGTCGCATGCCTGTGCGGGCGGTTTGGTGACGATGCCTCTAGTGTCAGCGGTGGGTATCTTTCGACAGCTCCGATGTTGCAAGTACTGATTGGTAAATGGGGGTCACTATCTTTACCCTCTCTTCTTGTCATGCCCTTGGACACACAAGGTCACACGTCAACCCATGAACTCACCGGGTTGACTAAAACCCGACGCGATGCATACACACAGGCACACACACTGCATGCACAAACATTCTTGGCCATCTCATCATGGTCACTGCCCTCATAAGATGTCAACAGACACCCACGGGTCATGGGCACCCCACGAGATCAAGCCAAGACAAGCAGAAATCGGAGCGGTGGACAACGACTACACTCTAGGCAGAGTGAACTATCATTCGACCACTAGGCGAACCCGGTACTCAAGGAAAGCCGCTGCAAGACCAGAGTCAAGGACACTGAGAGGTCTAGATCAAGTCGTTAGGGAACTGTCGTAGTCAAGGAATAGGCCACACCCAGTCACCTGAACCGACCGATCCAGAAATCACTGACACACAGACACCGCCCTAAAGCACAAACCTAAGACAGACAGACACACAAAATAGACATAGAATAGAACACCAAACAGCGCAAGCTAACACGACCAACAAGAGGACTGTAATGCACCTCTATAATGGCGTTACCTGCTCTAACGCACCAGGGTAGGGGCGTCAGGGCAAATAGGCCTAAAGCTACAACTCAGACCCCATAACGTATGAAGATAGGTGCGCTACACCACCTAACGCACCAAGACATGGGCGTCAGGGCCAATGGGCCTAAAAGCCTAACACGAACAATGTAACGCACTAGGCTAGGGGCGTTACACAACGTGACGCACAAGAGGAGGTCCGTCAGGGAGAACCGATTGACCCGACCTTCGAGACAGACACTGTCGTCGAGGGACTGACAGCCACAGTCCTCGGAAACATCAGCACGTAACGCACCACCATAGGGGTGTTACAGCCATGTGACGGTCCTATGCTGGTCCGTCATACCCAGAACGTAACGCACCAGCATAGGCACATTACAGCCATGTGATGGTCCTATGCTGGTCTATCACACCAACCCAGCCTTGAAGAACGTGAAATGACCAACGACTGTGATGGTCTATCGAGGGACCGTCACACATGTGATGGTGTCTGGGATGACCGTTACACAAAACTAGCAAACAAAATAAGGGAACGGTCGAATCGGCCCATTCCACACCCCATTCTTGCCGAAGCGCAGGGGAAACAAAGCAACACGACGATACAACACTCCTGGGATCCAAAAAAGATGCATGCATGCATTAAAACGCGAGATCGGGGCGATTCCGATGAATCGACCCTAAATGAGTCACCGGGGTTCCCCGACTCATAATCGAGGGCTATCTCATCGGCCCTCTACTTTGTTGAGTAGAATTTGGCCACTGTGACCTCCCTCTCTGTAACATGGAATCTTTCTATGAACTTCCTATGCATGTCCGACCAGTCGCTGATCGACCCGGCAGGAAGGCTGGAGTACCATTCAAATGCGAGCCCCATCAGCAAAGACCCAAAAAACTTCAGCAGATATGACTCGTCCGAGGCCAGGTTGCCCATGGCGGTCATGTAGTACACGGCATGCTCCTTCGGGGATCCCTTCCCGTTGAACTTATCGAACTTCGACGGCTTGTTGATCCCTGGGGGAAGCCGTTTAGCAGTATGGTGCGGCGGGTATGGTACCCAATAGGCATCAAATGCAACGTAGTCCCCTTCACTCCTTTCTCCAAGCTTCAGCTCGATCATTCTCCCCACCATCATCTTGTTCACGATCGTGGGATCGACCGGCTCCGGGTAAAAATGTGCCGGCTGCAGGTAGGGGGTGACCAGTGTGGTCGCCTTCGGAGGGCACAGCAGTGGAGGCGTCTGGTGTGCCTGAGGGAACACTTGTGGCATCAGCAGCTGTGGTGGCCATTATTGATTTGTCACCAAGCTTGGCTCTGATGGCTTAGGTAGAGTGTAGAGTGGTGGAGGGTCAGCTTGATGGATGGCTCCTCGAGATGATTCACCCTGAACTTCGGGAGGCTTGGAAGCTGATGATTGTTCAATTTTCTCTATCAGCTGCTTCTTCAGCAGGTCTATCTCCGGCTGGTATTTCTTAAGTAACATGAGGACTGCTGGATCCATGGTTGCATTACTGGGGATGGCTTCTGACGTGTCCCTGGGTGCATTCTCAGGCAGGATGTCAAACAAAGCCTCATCTTCATCCTCTATCGTCACCACGTTGGCCGTTAGAATAGTTGCTTCGCCACCTGACTGACGATAGATCAGGGGTTGCTTGCGCTTAGCCACTTCCAACAGCTATTTTGCATCCTCGGTCCTCTAAGTATTCGTGATGTGACACGACCTTGGACCTACTAGCAAGCACAATTCGCAATGCAAACGGGCCGTAATTGGCGGCCGACTCACCCGACACTCACCCTGAACCTGTGGGTAACTCGGCGATGCCGAGTGGAGGATGTGAGGGCTGGTCCCTTACTGGTAGAGGGCCAGAAAGGCCAGAGGGTCTCCCAAAGGGTTTGGCTAGTCCGATTCTAAGGGCCGACCCGGTGCCGAGGGCACGGGTACACAACATAAACGGCAAAACGCTCTTTGGGACTCCCGAAAGTGATCCAAAACTCATAGATCCTGATCGATAAAATATCTGAAAAATCTGGGGCATTATAGTCGTCCCCCCTTATAAGAATTTCATCCTCGAAATTCTAGACAAGCACCAAGCCACAAGAGGTGAATGCCACGAACTAACTGACGACGCCGTCAGGGCCCCAACCAAACCTCGATTCTCACAAAAATCACGATCTTGAGGGATGCGGCCAGAAAATGATCATGGGCAATGTCTCGCTCACAATCCAAGACACATTGATCATTAGAGCAGGTATCATGCAAAGGCGTACAAGCCTGGCATCGCCTCAGCCAACACGAAAACCAACCACGGTGTCACTGCCACGATCTCGCTTACCAAGAAAATGCAACCCTTATCATAAGAACCAACCACCAGTCAACTCCCATACTCAGTGGACCATCTGAACGTCAGCTTCACAACCAACTAATCGATCTCACACCCTGCACTAGGGACAACCATCACTGAGCTTCCACCAGCTCAGACCTTGCAAGCCGAACACCCTCAGCAACACGACCAACTCTCCTAAAAGATAAACTTCTAGCAAATCCTAGATCCAATCCATGAAGAGGCAACCTCATGATCAACCACCCAAGGCCTCACTGGCACATGGCTCCCACCATTCTCGAGTTGCAATAACCAGCATCTTCTGTCTATGAAGGACCATCCATTGGTCACCAAATACTTGTGAATGGGAAACCTTGACTTGCTCAGCTTCTTTCTTCTTTCCTAGTCTTACACCAGATCTGAAGGGCACATTCCAAATCTCGACAGGCCACCCGCTGACCCTCCATAGACCATTACCGCATCTGAAGCCAAATCTCACTCAGACACCGCATCTGATCCGATCCTCATTCCAACTCTACCCTCTCAAGGGAGCACGATGAAACCAAATTACAGGATTCCACAATCCTTGATCCTCACGGCACTCGACTCAGGCTTACAAGGAAATCCTCCCTCGCTGGTCATACACCAGGGATCACCATCCAATGCCTACGTCTCTTCAGACACCTCTACACACAAGCACCACCCATTCTCCAATCAAATCCTATCTCATCTCAATCACTCTAGATGGGCACCTACCAATCTCGGATCCACTCTTACCATAGAGCCTTGGAACACAACCTCTTACAATCCACGACACATTTCTCCAGAAATGAAAAGTACTACTTGCCACCACAACAAGCTGGTCATCGACTCCACGACCAATGACATGGGTCCCCAAACAATACACATGTTACCATGGTCGACCACTCAGTCAACCTCACTAGCCGGTCACGGCCACCAACTGGGACCCATAATCTGCCAGAGATCACTTCTCTAGAACCACGATCTCATCCGAGGACATAACTTCCAACATGAGTCAAGCCCACAACTTACCGACTTTCACCCTCACGTCCTCCACCTCCGTCATGCTACATCTCGACGACCCTATCTGGGTCTAACCTCAACGACTGACACGACTTTCAATGCATGAACGAGGTACTCATGTGGCACACTTACCCACATATTTCCCCAACTCTCCATCCAGCCAGTGCCACAATCCCCAATGCCTCCAGCAACGACACGGCGATGGACATGGCTCACGCAGCCAATATAATCACATATCGAGGAACCAATCCTCCGATGTCCACCTCATCCTCAGAAATCTGCCCATAGTAGCCAACACTACGATCTTGAACCTGTGGGTTATGAGCCCACCAGGCTTCCACTGTGCACTTTGATCCACGTGCACAGCCAACACAACAACTCAGAATTTGCCATCCTGGTAAATCTCAACTTTGCTGGATATCTCTGAAAAATAGGGGGAGGAAAGCTTCAACGCCTCAAACCCTGAGCATAGATTCTCTCTCAAGATCTGGCAATCCTCTGTAACTCTGTAGACTCTGATTCACAACACCTCGAAAATCACAACGCTAGCCACGAGTTCTTGCGAACACTACGCAACTGGCACTCATCCTTCCGGAGTAGTGCCAGCACACCCTTACACATCGGGGGATGGGCATCGCTTCTCACAGACAACCATATTGCTAAAACATAATATGCGTCTCACACGGACTTCATGGTACACAAGTGAGGCCACCCCATCCGATCACGCGACACAAGATGACGATCTTAGCAAAAGCATGATCCTCTCTGACTGAGGAGAACCCAATCACGCCTCTGAAAAATCAGAAGAAAACTCCACACTTGACCTGGTCTCGAACCTCACACACGTTGGGAACCGCACCTTCCAGCACGAAGAAAACCAATACCCCTGTCAGGCCAGCACCTCCGACAACACTTGCCAAGTGTCTCGTCGGACCACATTCACAGCACCTCCTGATGCACCACTATCTTAATTCCTTGAACTACGACTCACCACGCCTCGAGCACTAGTCCTACTGATCGCCAGCCATAATCTGCCACAACGGTCGAGCTAGCCACTACTACACGCTCCTTACCTACACCTGCCTCTGATCTCAAAACCATCAACGCACTAACACGCTTATCGATGAGCAAAGAAACCACAAGAGATGCCAGGCTCAAAGGCTACTACACCTCTGGCCATCGAACATCATTCTCTCGAATTCGTCCGTGCCAACACCAACCCATTCTCGTGCTGCCACCGCGCGAATCACCGCGCCAAAAGTCGCAATAAGAACCATAACTAGCACCTGCCAACACCCATCCTTGAGTCACAAACTTGCCACTGCCATATGATCTCGAACCAATCTAGGGCAACTATAGCCTATCCTCACATAGGAACGCAGGACAAAGAGCTTACTGGGACAACTCTGCCCACTCCTACCTCAAAATCTGGAGGCTCTCCCACTCGGTTGCGCACAATTCTCTACCAGAGCACTAGCTCTACAACCTCAAACCACGATCTCAGCACCTCAGGGGCTGGTTAAATCTCGAATAGGAATGGCCAAACTCAACACTAGCTCCCTCAGTGCACACTCTCGACCACTCATCCATGAGCAATTCTCACCAGCCACCTGATCTCGCTGTAATTTCCTCAAACGTAGCACCGCGAACTCGCGCTCGCGAGCAACTCTGCCCAACATTGCACCACCGGGGAGAGCATCGATAAGGGAGAAAACTCTCAACCTTGATCCTCAGACCCAACACTGGCACTCTGACCAAAAATGACACCCGCCTTCACAGTGCCAACTCAGCGCACTTGGACTCTTACATGAAAAACCAAGTAAAAATAAGCACGAAACCCTATGCAAGACGCTAACTGTACTGGTCCTTATGGACTTTGATCACTATAATATCCTGAATTCCCATGTACGACCACAACCATAGCTCTGATACCAACTGTAACGACCCGAGATCCAGATACCAGGAATAACCCAATACCATTCTAACCCTGGACCGCCCCCCACGAGTTGGAGGGCTCGAAAGGGCTAAAAGGATCAGTAACATAAAATTCACAAGTCTCTCTGCCAATAGTTCTCGCTTCGCGGATATTAAAAGAACAGTAGCGAGGGCAGCAAGGGGAGGAGCTTACCAGACCGGCGTGAAGACGCCGATCTCGATCGGAGACGATGGACGAGCGGGGAAGTGTGGTCCCCGCACACTGCGCCTATGGAGCTTCCAAACCTGCTCAATCGAATACAACCACTACACCTCGCACAGGAGGGTGGACTTGGGGCGGGGAAGTTGATTACAAATAACACTACCTCCACACAGGGAGGGGCCTTGAGCCGGCCAAGCGGGGAGGGGAGGAAGAGGAGAAAAGACCGTCATGATCGCCGGCGTTGATTCTGCCTTTAGTCTGGAACAACAGATAGGCTGTAGATGCCGAAATTGTTACGGCCTCCCAAGATATCCGATTGGACTGAAATTGGTGCCGAATGTCTCCTACTTGATGGGGGAGGTTGCTGGAATTTTCGTAGGTCCAGACGATGTCGTCTCTGGTCGGGGCAGGACCTGGAACTGGCAGTACAGTTCTGACTCTGATAGCTCCCAGGACTTTCCTTCAGGAAGGAGATGGTGCCCCAATCGCTCCCGGAGTCAGAATGCGGCGGGACAGGATCTAAAATCTTTGTGGTTCAGTCTTCTTTCCTCCAGAGCAGACGGCGTTGTCACAGGTGGTCTGGGTTGCTCGTGGTGGACAGAATGGTGAGGGTGGTCGGGGTTGCTCGTGGTGGACAGAATGGTGAGGGTGGTCGGAGGGGACTCCTGATCACTGACCTGGCGCGCTGGTAGGAGAAAATTCAGAAGTATGGATGGCGACGTCCAAATCAACTTTCACTTTTTGGGGATGAAAGTTGACTGGAAGGAGGTGCTCTCAGCCAAATTTCATGGCCAGAGGATCTCAGATGGGGGCAGTGTCAGCGATTCTTGGCGGCTCTGGTCTGTAGTCATACTGCTACTGCGCAGTCTGAGGGGATCGGCTCCTGTGCTCAGCCACGACCTCGGATGAAGACGCGACCTCCTCGGATGGAAAGATATCTGGGATACCTTTCCAGAGGTATAAGATTCGCCTTCAGGAGCTTCCGGATGACCTCGTGGTGACTTTTACAAACTGGTACTATGCTGCTGCCTGTGACCCTGGACTGGTTCCCTTGAGGGGAAGAGAGGGAATGGGGGAGATAGTAAAGGAGGGGCAGGGGAGTGGAGGTGGATGGCTGTGGGGACACCCATGGCCTTCCCCGGTGCACTCATCCCCTCATGGCTTCAACCCCGTGTGCCTAGAATCGCATCGTAATCGGCCAACTGCAGCGCATACAACTTCGCTGGCAACTGCCGGTCACTGACGATAACATGAGAATCTTCCAGGCAAAATGGAGTGAACATAAAATCTCCAGATGGTAACTCAACGAGCAGTTCATAGGGCAACTCAGTTACTGACTCCTCAAGACGAGCAAGAAAATCCTCGGATACAAATGAATGGGTAGCACCTGAATCAAATAGAACGCGAGCTGAACGGCCAAAAATCAAAACCGTACCTTCTACAAGGTTAGAGGCAATGGCTTCTGCACGAGTGATTGGAGTAATCCGACTCCTCGGCTTCCGGCTAGAGGCTGCAGAAGATTGCTGGGAAGAAGCTGGAACTTGCAAATAAGACGGTTGAGGCAGAGGTGGTGCAGGAAGACGAAATTGAGACTACTGCGGTTGGGTAACCTACGAGAACTGCGCCAGAACGGACTTCATCGGGTAATCTTGAACAACATGACCTGACTGATCACAGCGATAACAGACTACCGGTAAGGAACATGGTACACCGGGATGGCTGCCACCATACCTCGGACATGGTCTCAGCTGACTCACAAGAAACTCTCGGCGCTGCTGAAAAGGAGAAACGGACTGCTGGATAGAGTCAGAAGACGTCGATTACTGCTGCACAAAACCCGAAGATGCTTGACGGTTAAATCACTTCTTGAACTTTCTAAACATTTGCCTCGAAGTACCACCAGAAGTAGGCGCGACAGACGGAACTCCAGGCGCTGACGGCTGAAATGACTGCTAAAACGGTACAACCGACTGAGCAACACTGGACTGAGAGAACCATGTAGACCTTGCCAAATCGAGCTCAACCGCGACTGCTGCATGATATGCATCGTCCATGACATTCACACGGGTAGCAAGCAGCGGCATCCTCAATTCGACTTTTAAACCACGGAGAAATTGTTCGGTCTTTAAGGCTTCATCAGCTATAATATGCGGCGCATACCGACCCAACACGATAAACTTGTTCCGGTACTGCAGCACGGTCATCTCACCCTGAACCAAATCTAGGAATTGGTGCACCTTATCCATACGAAGACAGGCCAGACTGTAAGTGTGCTCGAAGGTAGTCACGAACTCTGTCCAGGTGATCTGACGAAGTGGTCGGGAACGAAAAGTAACTTCTCACTCCGAACTCCACCACATCAATGTTGCACCCTAAAGTTGAAAAGTAGCAAGCATGACCTTCTCATCCTAAATCACATTTTCGTGATCCTCAGAACGCACCGATCGTAACGGTACCACTCTTACATGGGTGAACGACCACGTTCGCCCGCAACAGCGTGCCGAAGGATTTGCCGAAACCCATAGCTGCAGAACGCCTCTGAGCCTCCGAAACAACTCCAGATCGCGCCGATCCGAACACGAAAGATATCCGAAACATAATTACGGACACAACGAAGTCGGACACTCCGAGAAAGCAGGTCCGGGACTCGAAAATAAGGATCTGAAAGGGTCTGGGACATTACATCCAGGTTAGCCGGACCCGATGTGAGAAGAGGATGCCTCAACTCTGACCTCAAACCACCAATGAACTGATCGGTCTTCACTTCCTCATTCGCCATGATGTGAGACGCATAACGGCCCAACTCGACAAATCTGACGTGGTACTGTATCACTGACATGTCATCCTGGGTCAACTCCATGAACTCATGTAGCCTCTGCATCCTGATGAAAGATGGACAGAAGGCACGCTCGAATGCCACGACGAACTCCTGCTATGTGATCTGCCGAAGGGGACGAGACTGGAACGCTACCTCCCACTCTGATGTCCACCAAGACCGGGCTGAACCCTGTAATCGATGCGTAGCCAACACCACTAGCTCCTCCTCAGCACACTCCATCGCACTGAAGATCCTCTACAAATCACCCAGCCACTTTTTGGCCACCTCTGGATCTGGCTGCCTACCGAAAGAAGGAGGTTGAAACTGCAAGAACTCCTTCAGCACCTGACCAGGACCACCACGAGATGACGAACCCTCACCAACATCACCTCTCTGCTGCTGGTCTACCTGCTACCGCTGCTGGAAGACATAGTCAAACATGCCTCGGAAGAAATCGTCCATCCCTGAAGCTCACACACCTCCAGCTGCACTCTCTAGAACCATGGCGCTGCTCGGCTCCTCTAGACCACTGTTCGTCTCTCCCTGCTGGGAACGAGTCCTCCTTCGTGCCGCCATAACACACCTGGCATCAAGGAAACAATCGCAAATCAATAAAACACACGGACCCTAAGCCAGTCGCCAACTGTACAGGACATACATGGACCTTCTGGACCATTGCAGTCATTTCAGACCCTCATACACCTTCACAACCTCGCTCTGATACCAGCTGTGGCGACCCGGGATCCGAGTACCAGAAAGGAACCGGCACGACTTGAACCTCGGCCCGCCTCCCACGAGCCTGAAGACTCGGAAGGAAAAAATGGATGGTTGGGTGGCGTCCCCAGTCCTTGGTGGCGGTAATTCGATATTATCGGGTTATCGGTACCCTGAACTCTGGGATGTTATAGTTGGTATCAGAGCAGCGTTGAGGACGCGTATAAGGAATTGAAATTGCATAGTGTAGTCCAGAGCAAGCCTACTTGAGTCGTCTACTACTGGTTTAGGGTGTTTCCCATGATTGTTGATGTGATTTTCATCGACACATGTTTCGTAGGTCTTGATGGCGCGTCACCGGAAGGCACGGACTTCCAGGGAGGGAAATGGTGCTCCTCCTCCGGTGGTTGTTGTGATGGTTTATGCGCCTGTGCCGAATCAAGTTTTAGCGGTTCCCGCTCCTATTGTGGAAGATTCACCGGATGTTCAGCATAGAGCGCAGAGTGCAGTCGTGCTACCTCATCTGCCGTCTGGAGTAGGGCAGGTGATATCTCAAGTGCGTGCCCAGGTTGAGTGCACTCAGCCAGGTGTGCAGCATCACCCTATATCTCAATCGATCGGGCACTTACAGTAGGTTTATTTGCCGAGTGTCCCCGAAATTCCTTCTGTTGTTCCCATTGCCGATGGTGCTTCTTTTTCCAAGTCCAAAGGCAAGAGGTTCCAGAGATACAAGAATAAGAAGCGTGAGAAGCGGCAAGGCAGACAGCCCTGTGCAACTAGCACTTCCTCTCTTGCGCCAGTTGATCATGGTACACCTCTATCCATGAACACTAGGAGCAAGTCAAAGGAACGTAAGAAATGGCACGCTCAACAGTCTTCTGCCGATGCTGTTTCGTCATCAGTCCCGTCTTCCCAACAGCGTCAAGGATCTGCTATCCGTCAGCCGGGATCGTGTGGGAGGTGTGGTGGTAGCCACCCTGGCAGACCATGTTCTTTGCCGGTGGTTTGTTTTCGCTGTGATCAGCCGGGTCACATTGTTTGAGACTACCCGTACAGATCGATACCAGCACAGTTCTCTTCGTTGGCCCAGCCACAACAGCCCCAATTTCAACCTGTGCTGTCGCAACCTCAGCAGGACTCACCAGCGTCTCAGCTTCCTCGTGCTGAGCAGTGACGTCCTGTCTTTTGGAAGGTGTGTTCCCATTTTTCAATTAGTTAATCTGTGTCTCAATTATTCCTGTTGTCTGAGTTTATGCAATCTAGTTATTTGTTAATTGTTTATTGTGGTGATGTTGTTTGTGTTTGATTGTGGTTTTCCTTCTCATATCCTTGTCGTTTCTCCCGTTCTACATCAGGAGATTTATATCTCACCATTCTCAACGATGCAAGCCCTTTTATGACCTGTTGAAAGGAGAGGCTAAGTTTCAATGGAATGACAAATGTCAAAAGGCCTTCGATGACCTGAAGAGTTATCTTTTAAATCCTCCCGTTCTGGCACCCCCGGTCCCGGGTCGGCCTCTACTGCTCTATGTTTCCACCATGAAAGAATCCGTTGGAGCAGTGTTGGCCCAATACGACGATGCCAAAAGGCAATGCTCAGTCTACTATTTGTCCAAGCTTTTCAACGATGTTGAGGAGCGATACACTCCCAAGGAAAGGACTTGCGTGGCCGTTGTCTAGGTCGCCCAAAAGCTAAAGCACTATTTCCTCGCACATGAAGTGAAGCTCTTGGCGCGAATGGACCCAATTAAATACTTGCTAGAAAAGTCCACCTTAACTGACCGTTTGGTGAGGTGGAAAAGTTTTCTCAATCAATTTGATATCACCTACGTCAGTCAGAAGGCGGTCAAGGGGCACGCCATCGTCGAGCACCTTGCCCACCACCCACTCCCAACTTTTTCCCCTGTCGATGAGAGTTTCCCCAATGAAGAGTTAGGAGCCATCATGGATGGTGAACCCTCATGGATTCTCTTCTTTGATGGTGCATTTAATTCCAAGGGTTGTGGAATCGGAGCCGTTCTCCAATCCCTGGAAGGTGTTATCATTCCTCGTGCTTTTCAGCTAACCTTCCCTGCTACAAACAATGTGGCAGAATATGAGGCGCTCCTCATGGACTTAAGGATGGATTTGGCACTTGGAGTCAAGGAGCTCTGGATCATTAGAGATTCCCAGCTCATTCTCCGACAATCCCTTAACAAGTATGAAACTCGGGACCCAAAGTTGAAACCCTACCAAGACCTTGTTGGCAGGGTGGTCTGGCGGTTTAGGAAGCTTACCCTTGTACACACCCCTAGGGCTCAAAATCTTCTCGCCGATGTCTTAGCATCTTTGGCATCTTCTCTTCCGATTCTCAGGGAAGAATCATCAGCTACTGTCGTCATGTAAAGCATGCACGTTCCCTCATATTCAGATCCTTGGTTCCAATAGTTCTCTGAGCCTTCTCAGTAGGTCCAAGCTATCTCTCATGAGCCTAAAATCGATCTCGAGGACGGTAATCCTTGGTTCTTTGATATAGAGAATTATCTTAGGGATCACTCCTTCCCCGATTATGCTACTGCTCCCGATCGACGTGCCATTCGCCGAGCCTCGCATCATGTAAAAGACTATGTCTAAATACTAAAAAGAAGAGGTTGAAAGCTAGCTAAAATCAAAAGTCAACACACAGTCAATAAGAAAAGTCAACATGGTCAATGAAGTCAATACACAGTCAACTGAGCAAGAAAGATTAAGTCAAGTCATGAAAAAATCAGTGAAGCTGAAAAAGGCAGGTTGTCACATCTGGCTGAGCATAGACATAAGGTCGATGCATATCACCTTTAGTTAAAGCTAGTTAAAGCTAAGGTCAATGCTACCTTGCTGTCAAGTTTGGAGCACCTCTTGTCAGCACCAGCCAAGGTTGGTGCACCTTTTGCTAGCACAGTAACTAAGGTCGATGCACATTGACGATATTGCACTAGAAGGTCCGAGCACATGAAGAGCTCAGGTCGGTGCACACTAGCACTCGTGGCATCAAGTCAGTGCACATGCTCACTATTACATATCAAGGTCGATGCTACCTTTTTCTTCATAAAAGAAAGGTCGATGCAGACACTATTCAAGTCGATGCACATGAACCATAACAGCTCCAAAGGTCGATGCACATTCAGAGTACAGTGTACAAAGGTCGATGCACATTAGCTGCCTCTGAAGAAAGGTCGATGCAGCTACTGTTCAAGGTCGATGCAGCTCCATTGTTAGTGCTACCTCAGGTCGATGCACATGTTATGGCATGTTCGATCAAGGTCTGTGCAACTTTTTCTAACTGCTAGCAAAGTCGATGCACCTTAGCCATTTCAAAGGAAAGGTCTGTGTAACTTTTTCCAATCTGCCATCAAGGTCGATGCACATGGCATTGCTATGCACATAAGGTTGATGGTACCTACCAAGGTCAGTGTACGTCGTTGAAGGTCCGTGCACATGTGAAAGTCAAAGTTGGTGCACATAGCAGAATGCCTGTGCACATGTGAACCAAGGTCAATGCCACCACAAGCTTCTAACTGATGTAAGGTTGATGCACAACATCGTACCATATGTTGCATGATGTCCCTATTGTTTTTGATGGTGTTAACACTATCAACACTCTTGTATGTTCGTGGCGTTTCTTTGTGAACTTCATGTTATTTTTAGTCCATGTTGTTATAAGTTCGTGTTGTTTCTTTGTGAACTTCGTGTCATTTTTAGTCCATGTTGTTACAAGTTCGTGTTGTTTTTTTTGTGAACTTCGTGTCGTCTTAGTCCATGTTGTTTCTATACGTCGTGTCATTTTTGTGAAGTTCGTGTCATAACTCCCAGATCTAGCGTTTGAGGTGCGGTCAAATCCTGTTCTCAAGCAGATCCAGTTCTATCCAGACAGATCTGAGGCTGAGAACAGCCCGGTTCTAAATTCCACCGGTGAAATTACAGCCTTGATAAAATTCTTGAAGTCATAGAGGTCGAAGTATTTTGAGTTAGCTTTCCAACGGCACTGGCCTTACATCGATCCGATGTCAGGGCTGATCGCAGTAAAATTTCTTGTCAGACTGCGCGGGTCTAAAGCAGCAGCTCAGATTCGAGGGCAGCAAGCTTCAATGTGACGGTCGGAGCCGCCCGGCTTCCTCCCGGAGTTCCTGTCGGATCGCTATCCCGGGGATCGCCTCTCAAGGAGTCCACTTCGTAGTGGGACCCACCCCACTAGATACAGAGGACCGAGCAGCACGTGGACCCCACCAACCCGCAGAACATGCCGTCTGGACAGCACCAAATCGAGACTTTTCGACACCGGTGGAGCAACTCCAAGATGCTGCCCGTCAACCCACTGTTCAATACTCCCAGGTCCCACATGTAACCTATTACCTCCCTACGTGGAGTGGGTTTGAAGTTTGTAACTTAGTAAATTTGTTTAACCGAGAGGGCGACTTTGGCCGAGGTTGTCTTCCCCACGCCGGGTGCGTGGAGGTAACGATCTCAACTTCTTGGCATTTACTTTCCTAGTATATGATCGTATGCTGATGCTTGAGAGCATTAGACATCTAGCCCGTGAGTTCATGTCACCGCTGTGAGAAAGAGAGTGAACCTGTCCCATGACCCGATCCGAGCACGGAAGTGAGCCGACCACCCTTGACTCTGTCGGTTACTCAACCAAGCGGATCCATGCTTTCCCTCATTTTGGGATGACGAGTGAGCTCGCATTTTTGTTAGCGATGTATAGCCCACAGGAACTCTTAGTGTCGGGTCAAAGTTTCTTCCTTATTCATGTGTCGCTGGTCATGTCAACACTTAGAGTCTGAGGTTCGCATCCATTGGCGTCAGGTCACTCAGTCCGTCCCGCATCATGAGGGCCTTAGGTTAACTTCCCTTGGGGGTTGATGCGGGACGGACACGGGAGCCGACTCTACGTGCATTGAACCTCGGACTCTAAGACGGACATGACTAGCAACACATGGCTAGGAGTCACACTAGACCCGACACTAAGAGCTCCTAGGGGACTATACGTCGCTCATAGAAATGCTAGCTCACTCGTCGTCCCAAGCGAGGGAAGCGCTCGGAAGCAAACGGGAGGCGGGGCCGAGCTCTCTCTCACCGACCAGCAAGCAATGAGCGGAAATTGAAAGGCAAGCTCTAAAAGGAAGAGCAAGGGATGAAAGCTTACTTGACCGGTTTGAAGAAATCGGTCCCGCTCAGAGATGGGGGCGCACGGGGAAGCGTGGGCTCACCCACGTCGCGGCAAGGACGCTTCAACCTAACCAACCACTTACAACACTACACCTCCGCAGAAGGGGAGATCTCGGGGAGGGGGTTAATGAGTTACAACCAAAATGTACCTCCACGCAGGGAGGGGCCTTCAATTGGCCAAGCGGAGAGGGGAGATATGAGGAATACGACCCCACGCGGTGCCGGTGTCGGATCTGGTCTACTGCTGGAACAGGGTACCGATCACTGTTTCCGGAATTTCTGCGGGAGCTGTCGAACTCCGATGACAGCAAAACTAGTGCCGAAACGTCCGTGACTGGCGAGGGATGGTACAAAAATATTGGCGATGGCCGAAGACGATGTCGCTGGGCGGGGCGGGGTTGACAGCAGAGCCCATGTTTCCTGCCATGAACTGCTGCAGCACCTCAGCTTCACGAAGGAGACGTCGCCACGGATAGCCCCGAACTTCGATTTGGGCACGGTTGACGGCGATGGAACTGTGGTCGAACTAGCTTCGAAACGAGACCCACGGGGGTGCTATCCGAGGTTGGGGTAGGCCGTTGCAGCTTGATCACTGACGGGGTGTCAGCTCTGTCCCAGGGTTGACAGTGCTGCGCACTCGGGGGAGAAATAAAAGAATAAATCGTTCCGGAGTCCGAACGAGGTCCCGCTTCTTGGAGATGGAAGCAGACACGTCGAGAAAGCCGTCGGCCAAGTCTCGTCATCATATATTGCAGCTACAGGCTATGGTTGAGTCTGCAAGTGCCCTCTTGTTGCAGTCTGGGAGTTGACTGCGCAGTCGGGGTAGAACGCTTCCCCCGGTCAGCCCCAAACTCGGATGAAGGCGAGACGACTGCCACTACGAAGTAGACTCGGAGACACTTCTGTTGATACCTCTTGGAGCTTCAGGGAAGTCAGGATGAAGTTGCAGTAACTTCTGCTAGCTACTGTACTTCCAGATTGTAGTAGATAGATTAGCAGATCTCACTCAATAGCACCGGAGGGAGGTGGAAATGAGGGTGAGTGGTGGAGGGAGGGTATGGGATGGCAAGGGGTGGCTGTAGGGGTGGTGTGGATGGCCTGGAGACCCCCCATTGACCCCCCTAATAGTCATGGGATGCCCCAACTCATTCCCACCCCATGCCGCTCTCCTCATCTCCCCACTATCCCCCCTTCCACCACTATACCCTGTCCAGTTCGCAGGCAGTAGCAAAGGCCAGAGTTGCAGATCCTGTCCAGGAGTCATTCGGCATCATCTGAAGGCATACCATATATCGACGGAAAGCTCGTCAAGATATCTTTGTCGCTGTGGTGGTCTCTCCTGCATTCGACTTTCTTGCTGTCCGAGAGGTCCAATCTCCCACGACTGCGTAGATCCAGACCAGTGGGTGACCTGAGGTGACTTCCTGGAGCTCCCACGGTCGCACCCCAGCACTGCTGAAGGCGCCGTTTGGCCGAGGTCTTCTACAACCAATTGGATTCCATCAGAAAAAGGCGGCATCTCGTTCGGCATCCGGAGGAACATCTACCAATTTTTCTCCCCCAAGTGTGCAGAACAGGCCACTCAGGACCTGACCTAACACCCCTTCACTCAATGAGCTCTCTCTCTCTGCCCGGACCTCTTCTGGTGTTCTTCCTAGTTGATGCTGGAAGAGGATTTGTCCACGGTCGTCCTCGACTTGGTCCTGCCACGATTGGACTTCAGTAGCGGACGTGGCGACTTCATCCATCTGCTGTTCCTCCCTGGGATCAGTCCAAACCAGAGAGCAGGGAACCTGATCCAGAGTCCACCCCGGCCGGTGACGACATCAGAACCGTCCGTAGAAATTTACAAGCGTACCTGGGACTGTCAGTAATGACTCGGCACCAGCCACGACGTCTTCTGAGTCCGGTACAGCCCGTGGCGGCATCAACAATGACTCACTATCCTGCAGTCCCAGACCTGGATAGAACCAGAGAGGTGCCCTTCTGGCACCGACTTAGCTAATCTTCCCTCCCCGCCTGGCCGGCTTAGCGCCCCTCCCTGTGCAGAGGTAGTTTTGATGTAAATATAAGTTCCCCGCCCCTTGTCCAACCCTCCTGCTTGAGGTGTAGTTCATGTAACAACAGGGCGCCATCCGAAGTTACATCGGCGCGACGTGCGGGGGCATACCCACGTCTCCCCGCTCGCCTTCATCTCCGGCCGGGATCGACGTTTTCACGCTGATCAGGTGAGCCTCGGATCCTCTCCTTGCTGGTTTAATTCTGCTTAACTTAGTATTACTTCTAGTTGCGCCGTCGGCGGTGAGAGAGTGCTCGTTCCAACTTTCCTTCAAATTGAGCCTCGAGAGGATGATTGGTATGAAAATCAGGTCGTTTGACCGATTGAATAATGTGGTGGCAGAAATTGAAACCTTCCTCGCCAGATATTCAGCCGCACTAGTTGCATCAGCCCAGAAAATGAAGTCGACCGACAAGCAGCCTACACCCAAAGAAGTCAATGCAGTCAACTTCAAAGACTTTGAGAAGTAGAAGAATAAAGATGAAAGGGTCGCCAGCACTCCTCCTGCCAGGTTGGCCGAACAACAAGAAAGCGCTTCCTTGCGCTCCAGAGTGAGGAAACTATATTCCTTCCCTAAGGAGAAGACCTAGGTCCTCTTCGAATGGGCTACAAAATATAACAAAATTACTCTCCCAGACCCAAAGAGACCTGGCGATGCCAAGAAGAAAGATGACCCTCGATATTGCCCATATCACCAGATCCTCGGGCACTCCATCGAAGACTGTTATGTCTTCAAAGGCATCATTGAAGACATGATTAAAAATGGGGAGCTCCAGATGGGTGAGCACAAGGTGGACCCGCCTCGCCCTCATGAAATGCCCGTGATGGGGGCAACAGTTAACATGATATCCCTATATCAATAGTTGCACGAAGAAGCGTCAGAAGTTTGCACCAAGCATACTTATGAGGCATTTATCCTGGACCCTGCGGAAGATCAAAGAAGGTAGCACACGATGCCGAAGAAGACAAGACGAAAGCCTGCATCCCGCCCCGCTCAAGGAGTGCGAATCCATGGAGTCACGCCTCGGCTAGAGCCGCCCGCCGTGACCCCAGTTTAGCATGAGATGGCTCCTCACATGGTCATCCGAAGGCCAACTGACAACAAGAAGAAGCAGATGTTCTTGCGAATGCATAAAGAAGTTAACCCGGCAATCAAACAACTACAGGCGACCATCGATGGGTTGGAGGAATATGAACAACCCGAAGTCCAGCTGGTGCAGTTGAAAGAGTATGTTCCTTGGGAACAACTAGAGTCTCTTAGACTCAACAAAGAAGACACCAATGAAATCTGGGGGGAAGCATGCCTGGAAGGAGCTCCGGGCGAGCAGATGAGAGATGAGAAGAAGAAGGAGAAAAAGAAGAAGTCAAAGAGTAAAAGAAAATGCAGCACGGTGTCTTGCAACATGTTGTCTGCCCTGTTCAACATGGCCCAAATCTCTGAAGAGGAGGATGAGGAGTCACGCTTCCCGTCGATTGAAGCAAATCAGGCCGAAGGCTCTACTTCCCAGCAAGCCACCAGATCTGGGAGGAGGTGGGGACATTTGCCCCCAGCCAATCACAATATTATGCTCCGAGGCGAGCGACCTTATCAACTCCCCGAGCCCGAAGTGAAGGGCACAAGAATCCCACCTCCGTCGGGTCTTTATCCCGAGGATGCAGTAGGCGAAGCGGTCCCCTCGTTTGCCAAATTTCTGCTCACACGGGAAGGCAGACGGCCAAGCCAACAAGCTGAACCAAAGAGTAAAGGTGCTTCAACTATAGACACGCCATTCCCGGCAAACAAAGACAATGAGGGCACCGCTCATGTGGTTAAGCCCGTGCAGATCAAGGAAGCAGCTGACCAGGCATGTCGGGATGGGGTGACACCTGAGGAAGAAGATAAATCGTCTTCTCCACTGGCTCCTCTGGCACCGAAGCATGGCAAGCATAGCAAGGCTAAGGAAGCAAAACTAGCCAACGTTCGAGCCGATGCTTGAATATTGAGGCAACTGAAGAGGATCCCGACAAGATTTAGCATTTGGGAGATCCTTTCCCTTGATGAAGAAACCTGGCAAGCTGTCACTACAGCACTACAAACCCTAGCACATTATGAAAGTTGTTTCGCCGAAATGCATCAGGAGGCAGCCATCACATTCACTGAGAAAGATATGATCTTGCCTTCAGTCAATCACAACAGACCCTTGTATATGAGGGGGGAGCTGAACGACTAGCCACTTAAAAGAATCTTGATCGACCCAGGTGCGACAGTAAACATTCTTCCCTACCGGGTCTACCAAAAATACTACTTCAACGTGCACCTGATCAAGGTCAGAGATATGAAGATAATCGGGTTCAATCAGAAGTTTGAAGTCCCAATGGGCGTAGCGGAGTTTGAACTCACACTGGGAGACTTCACCACTAAGGTGCAGTTCCATGCCATCAATTCCGATACTTTGTATAAAGCACTACTATGCCGACCATGGCTACATCAGAACGGGGTGGTGCCGTCTACTTTGCACCAGTGCATTAAATACCCCTGGGATGGTAACGAAGAGAGGATATTCACTGATCTCCATCCCTTTGAAGTATTTGAATGCCATTTGTTAGATGCCCCACTCTATATGGAGGGGTCAGGGCAAGCTCCTCGGCCATCTTAAGACAAAGGGAAAAAGATAGAAGAAGCTGGCGGCTGGTTCCCTCCACCTCCACCCGACTGCATGGGCCAGCAAGAGGTGTCACACATTGCTGAGGTTGAGGTGGTGATACGAGCTATCCCAACTGACATCTACCCTGAGTTTGAGGCCCTGTGATAGACACCGAGACTGTGATCTAGAAGGAGGGATGAATAGATCACTCCCAACTTTTATCGATGATGAAATTTAATCTCTCAAGAGGACAACATAGTAGATGTATCAGCTAGATGCCAGGGATACGAGACGGAGATTGGACTCTAGAGTCTCCTCACGCAAGAAGGCAACTCTCCAAGTAGGCATGACCTATCGTTTGAGTTACGTCATTTGATATACTTTCTAGACACAGTGAATTCACACAAGCAATCTGTGAAACAATTAAGCAAACCACACGAAATCACACAGGGTTTTTCAGGTGATTCGATTGCTACCCGTAATCTACGTCCACCCCTCACTCCTTTAGAGTGAGGCTTTCTTGCTTTAAGCAAAACAAGTAGGCTCAGTCTGCAAACATACGTTACCTAACAGCTTGAGTCCAGAGGGAGACAAATCCCTCAATACAGATCTTGTAACCCACAGAATCTAAACCCTGGCCTTGCTACCCGCAAGTCCAGAACTGGAGGACTATCCTCCCTTCCTCCAAACTAGAGGGAAAACACGAGTAGCAACCCACCACTCGCACCCTAGATACTTAGTCTCCCATCCTCTGACACCCAGAGGGTAACCGGAGAATACTCTCCCTTCTCCTGAGTCCACAGGAGGAACCCTGACCTCAAATCAAAGGATCAAAAGAACAAACTAGAAATGGAAAAGATAAAGATGATAGACGAAGAAATAAAGATGTAGCTCTCAATAGAGCGGCACAGTTCAGGATTTGATCCTGCAACTGACAATTATAGATTCTCAATTGGCTCCTTCTTCCTTCAGAGTCTTCTCTCACTCTTTCTCTCTCTGGCTTTCTCTTTAGCTCTTCTGCTCTCACACTCTGCTATTCTTCATACCCTCATTGTGAGGAAGATGTCCCCTATTTATAGAGCAAGGGTTCCAGTGAAGATCCTTCTCAAATGACGCTAAGTGTTGAGGTCCACATGATTCTTTGAGGGTGTGGCGAGCACCGCTCCCCTTGAAAATGATGAGGTAACCTAAAGGTTTCCTAGAGGTGAGCACCGCTCGGTTGAAAATAAGAAGGTAACCTAAGGGTTCCCTAAACGCGAACACCGCTCCCCTTGAAAATGACGAGGTAACTTAAGGGTTCCCTAAAGGCGAGCACCGCTCCCCTTGAAAATGACGAGGTAACCTAAGGGATCCCTAGAGGTGGGCATTGCTCCCTTGAAAATAAGAAGGTAACCTAAGGGTTTTCTAAAGACGAGCACCGCTCCCCTTGAAAACGATGAGGTAGCCTAAGGGTTCCCTAGAGGCAAGCACCGCTCCCCTTGAAAATGACAAGATAACCTAAGGGTTCCCTAGAGGTGAGCACCGCTCCCTTGAAAATAAGAGGGTGACCTAAGGGACCCCTAAAGAAAAGGTAACTCAAGAGTTCCTTAGAGGCGAGCACTACTCCCCTTGAAAAGAACGGCAGCAAGACAATGGGAAGCGTAAGCATCGCAAAGACAAACATAGGGAAAAGCCCCTGAGGGACATATAGAAGTCATCACCCGACGAAGGTACACAAATGAATTTTTGCACAAATGAAAGAATTTCATTTCTTTAGTCAAAATACAAGCTTCCAAAGACCCTTTGGGTCACTACATGAATATGCGAAAAGTAAAAGCTGCGCGATCACGACACCAATGCCTAGTTCCTGGGCACCACTATCGCTGGCTCATCTATCGAAAGCCTTCGGTGACCCCAGAAGCAGACAACTCGCATCCCAGGTGTTCGGCGGAAGTGGACCAACGGTGGACCTCCACCCATGCCAGAGAAGAGGATCGGCACCACTGTCTCATATGTCCGAGGAGAAGGCCAGTCGATCCACCCACCCCTCCTTAGCAAAGGATGGGAGGGCAATGAGGCCCACCTGTTACGAAAGTCGACCCAGCACACAAGCCATCCCCGGATGGAAGGTCTCGCCCACTGAGTGGAATAATGGAAAATAGCTTCCCCGCCTTCGAACATCCCTAGGAAGATGCTCCAGCAACAGGAGGCACCCCGTCGCGTGCCAGCCTCATTGCAGACAATAGCAGGGTCCGTGTCACGTCCCGAGCCTTTATTTACAGCGGAAGACTCGCTCGGGGGAACGCGAACAGCCGGCATGGTAAGCCTCTCACAAGCAAGAAATAACCAGAGCGCGGAACAATCACACATAAGATGTAATTGCACAAGTATTTACTCAAATTCAACTTCTTGTATGCACGGACTTGATTTGGCACGGACCTTCTATATGTACTGACTATGCACAGACTTTGGTGAAGAATCCAAAATATGCACGGACTTGCTATGCACGGACTTGATTTGGCACGGACCTTCTATATGCACTAACTATGCACAGACTTTGGTGAAAAATCCAAAACATGCACGTACTTTCAATTCAATGAAGTAAAAGAGAGTGCACTAACTATGTGTGCATAGACTTTATATGCTTTTCCTCTTAACAGAAATATGCATGGACTTTATGTGTACTAGCTCAATACATCGAGCAGCATTTTTTCTAAGTCCCAAACCTAAACCTGCACGGACTTGAGAAGCAGACGAACAACATGCATGGAGTTTGTGCAAATGCTTGACAACCAAGTAAGCAAAACAGTCATATGATATGCATAACTTCCAAGGCACATTCTTGTGAGAATTTATAATGCTTGACTTATGGTGTATGACATCATCAAAACTATAGGGATGCAACAGGGCAATGGCTCTTTAGATGTTCGGGTCGAGAGGCCCGAACGGAGTGCTGGGGAGCCTTGCCCTGGGTCAAGAGACCCGTGCGGGAGGCTGGCTCGACTGGAGCTTGGGACTGAGCGCCTGAGTCAGATGCTGGGAAGCCAGGCACCCTAGGGTGGAAACCCGTACCGGATACTGACTTAACTAGAGCTCGGGGCTAGAGGCCCGAGCAAGCTGCTGCAGTGGAGACCGAAACCCGAGGCGTAAAGCCCACACTGGGAGTCGGTCGAGACTGGGCCCGAGAGCTGATGTTTTCCCAGGTAGGAACTGGTCTGAGGCCCTTACGGGGTCCGGTGATGGAAGACCCGAGCCTGACGCCCGAGCGAGTTGTCAAAGATGGGAACTGGTGCGACGCGTCTATTGCACCGGTGAGCACAGGAACTGAGGGTAGCTACAGAGTAGCCACGGGGACTACACCCAAGAAGTAGGGTGATCCAACGACTGGGGTGAAGCTACCGAAGGCAATCGGTACCACTAAGTAACCCACCCACGCATGGGTAGCGATGACAATGGGACCGTATGTAACGATAGCCATGGCTGCTGGAGTACAGGATGCTGCAGAGGTGACGGCCGCTGGCGGTCGTCGAGTGCGGTCCGACGATTGAAATGTAAACTGGAAGCTGTTTGATGCGGGACGGACCCGCGAGGAGACTCGAGACCGAACTGGGACTCTACGCAAACTCGGGTACGTCCCACGCGAGGGGACTTACGGAGGTCCCGGGTAAGGTCACCTAGTCGGCTCCAAGGAGTATGGAGACGAGAGGATCCCCTACCTAGGTAGGAATGCAACTAATCATGTGATAAAGATGCATGAATCCTATGTGCACCGGAGTACATGAAAAGTCTATCCAAAAATCTAACAATCAATGATCAAACAATTTTGAAAAGTATGGAAATAATCATGCAAAAGCGTAATGACAGTGAGGGGAGATCAATCGCAGCACCAATGTTGGCATGAAATAATATGAAATAATAACCAAGGTGAAAGGCTCGGGTGCACTGTAATGGAAATAAACGGTCTCTAACAGACCGCACAGCAAGATAGACAGTCCAGGGAGAACCATGTTGAAGCAGGGAGTAATAAACTGACAATACGGAGATAGCAACTGAAATGGACTAAGGGAAAGGAACAGAGGCGTACCTGGCAGAACGGTCTGTGGGGAGACCGTGCAAACTATAAGACGGTTCTGAAACAACTACATAATGATCAGTAAAAACTAGAAGAGAATGGCGACATACCTGAACCCGCAGACAAGGATGGTCTGTAATAGACCGTGGAAGCCAAAGAATGGTCTGAAGTAGACCGCCGACTCTAATGGACTCACAGAGTAGTCAACACCAGGGTCACAACAGGATGACCAGTCATCTGGCCGCACTACTTTATGAATGGCTCAGAGTGAACCGTGTATACCTCCAGGAACAGAAACGCAAGATGACCAAGATGACAACCTGAAATCACTTGAAACACAAACCTAACAAAGATAGAAGCTGGTCAGCACAACACCAACACGATGGGCACTAGGTGTCCCACCGTGATCACCAAAAAAGAGGGTGTAGACATGTTTTTCCTCCTTGGTATCCTTCCTAATCCCTCTACTATATCAATGTAAGAAATAAAGAACTAAAGGTAGAAGGATGGGAGGATGTAAGTGTGATCGTGATCACCACCAAGGTTTCGAAATGTAAAAGAAATACACCCGTATCTTGGAAAAGGGAGACACTCGCCTGAAGATAGCACTGCAGAGATAAGTGGTTCTGGAAGAGCCGCCCTGTGAATGCACACGATCGTTTGATAGACTGCTCAACAGTGCTTGGGAGGAACGTGGGATGAAGAATAGTGGACAGCAGAACGGTTCGAAGTCAGCCGTGCAAATGTTCAGAGCGGTTCGCTGAGGACTGCCTTACTCTTCAAAGGGATGAAATTAAACCGCTCTGTTCACGGACACAATGGAGCCATGCTGGCAAGCAACCGGGGTCTTGAAAAATATGAAGGGCGAGAGATGCCCCCATCACCCTTCCTCCCTCTGTATCTCTCTCTATGTTCTCTGTCTCCCTTCGTGTATTCTCTGTATGTATCTCCTCTCTTTTTCTTCTCTTTTATCATTTTTATAGGGGGACGTTACTCGGCGCCACAAAATGGCACGCCAGGAAGGGAATTGGCATGCCGGAACTGATGGCGCCGTTTCAACAACATGTTTGTTTTGCACGTCGGGAAGGAGGGCGCCGTTTCAACGGCGTCTGATGGATAGCGGTGCCATTTCTACTTTATTCGACTGTTGAACGCTGGCCGATGTGTCCGAGGATGATTCTGGACGTCACAGTTTACAATTCCTCGTGCCACGGCAATTACAAGGCCTTGGCTGGGTGTCGACGAAGTTCTCGGTTGACCGTACGGCCTCGATCCAGACTCCGTGTGTGCTTGGCTTAAGCACATGGGTCTTCTGTTGGCACGATCTTCGGCACCCTGGCCTGTGCTTTTGACCCGATTCTACTTATGCTCAGAGCTCCCACGCGGGATGATACTTCGCCAAAGCCGGTGGTCATTTTGGCCTCTGATGGGCCTGCCTTTGCCAGAAGCCGAACCCACGCCGGGTGTTCGTGTCCTTCTGTTGTCAGCGCTTCGAGCTTCCACTTGTGAAGGGCCGATGGCGTTCTTCTTCCACAAGAGAGTCTTCATTGGGGTGGGAAACTGTCGGGTAGATCACTGTCCTTGGTCGGGGTGTGAGGGAGGGTAGCGGTGTGATGGGGTCGACACCAGATCATTAGGCAGGCTTGGTCACACTGCCGGCTAGTGGTGGAGTGATGTCGATTCTCCTGAGGCAAAGTTCTCGGTGCGCACTCCAGATGGCCTGAAGCTCCGGCAAATGGAGAGGCTTCAGTAGTCTGCTTTTCTTCGGCTTGCGTGCTCCGTAAGCCATGTCATTTGCTTTTGCAGGTTGATTGCCGGTCACCATATTTTGAGTGTCAACAACTTGCTACAGTATGCACGGACTTTGTATTCATAGAACAAGAGTATGCATGGACTAACCAAAACATGCACGGACTTTGGTATGTGCTTAGGCTAGAAAGTATGCACGGACTTGCTATAGTATGCACGGACTTTGTATTCATAGAACAAGAGTATGCATGGACTAACCAAAACATGCACGGACTTTGGTATGTGCTTAGGCTAGATAGGTGCTGTTGATGCCTCCACGGACGGTAACGAACTTGGATGATGCTGAAGCTAACGCTAATCTTCTGTTGACAGGTCCAACACGGCTCCAGAATTTTCGGGGAATAGTCCACAGTCGTGGCTGGTCGTGGCTGGTCGTGGCTGGATCTGGAACTATGCTGCTCTGCTCGGACTGGGACTGCTCAGAGGTCGTAGCAGCAGGAAGTTGATGCCGTCCTGAGCACTCCCGAAGTCGAATTGGGGCGGGACCAAAATAGTCGTATCCGTGGCTGAGCCTTCTTCGATCTCCAACCAGGGTGGACACCATAGGAGGTCGGGGCAGGGAGATATGTCCAAAAGAGTGGGAGGGGGTCTGGACGGATCTTGACTGACCTGTTTTGCTACCTTGGGGTAGAAAAATCAGAACGGGCTGCTCCAAGCTTCAAACGACGCCCCGCTTGTTGCGTTGGACAGTTGACTAGTGGGGCTCCGCTCCAGATATGTGGCGCGCCAAGGAGAGTTGTGGTGTGGTCGCTGGAGCCTCTGCAAGCTGTCTCTGGTTGCAGGCCAGACTGGTTCTGCACAGTCTGTGGAGGACGACTCCCAGGAAGGCAGCACTGTCACGATCACTCCCATCGTCAAAATGGTGCGGGATCAAAGCGGGCGCGTCCGTTTATGAGTCTTCTTCGTTCTTCAACTAGGAAGGCCGCCAGGTGAGGTCGGAGTAGGGAGATAGAGGACGAATAGTGGCAGGGTGTCAGTGCTGGCTTTGAGTGAACTGACCTGCGCACCCGGGGAAGAAAAATCGGAACTGACAGCTCCGGACTCCAAACGAGGCTCCGCCGGTGCCGTTGGACAGAAGACTGGTAGAGGAACACCACAGCCAAACGGCGCACCAAGGGGAGTTGGGGTGTGGGCTTAGCAGCTTCTGTAGTAGGGCTCTGGTCTTCCCACGGATGCCAGGTGTGCGCTCTGACGAGAACGGACATCCAGGACATCCCCAAACTCGGATGAAGGCGGGATCACCTCGCTGTCGAAGCTGACTTGAAGACCTTTCCGTCGATGTATGGTACACTTCCAGAAGATGTCGGATGGCGCCGGGACAGGCTCTGCAAAATGGGATGCCACTGCTGACTGTGATCTAGTGTAGGGCAGAGTGGTAGAATGTGGGAGTAGGAGTGTGGGAGAGGGGGTGGACGACCCTAGGATGGAGAGGGGGAGTAGGGTCCGGCCAGAGGAGGGTTTGGGGGTTGGGAACCTTATGCGAGAACTAGCATCGACCTTGTTCAGAAGTTAGCATCGACCTTGTCGAGAACTGGCATCGACCTTGTCGTGAACTAGCATTGACCTTGTCAAGCTAACATCAACCTTAGTAAACTCGCTCCGTCCTTGGCTCTGCATGAAACACAGCTAGCATCAACCTTATGTGAAGATCACGGTAACTAGCACTGACCTTATTAAGAGAACAAGGCAACTGGCACCGACTTCACTATGTAAGCGACGTAACTAGCATCTTCCTCACTTTATGAGAAACACAACTGGCACCGACTTGTGTGATATGCATAAATGACTATATAGTGATTCTGACTTAAATAAACGTCATCAAAATTTGCAATGTTACCAAGGTCAAAATAGAGTCAATGAAGTCAACTCTACTGTTGCCAATCACTCAAAACATAAAATACACATGCAACCAGAGGAGACATAACATTCTCCCCCTTTTTGATGATGGAAACACCCTACATTAGACCTATTAGACCTAGACTGATTTTGATGAAAACAAGCTGTTTAGATTAAGTCAAGGTTATCAAGAAACACACTCAATCAAAATCTCAATCAAAACACACACAGATGCTGGCCTGGCATGTTACACAGATGCAATCTGATGCAATGCCTCATAGCTCACACAAAAGATACTCCTGATATGCTCTCCCCCTTGGACTCTCCTACAGAACACAATCTAACCCTGCTAATGTATTCTCCCCCTTTGCCATCAGCAAGTAAGAAATGAAGGAAGAATTGAACAGAGTGACACCCTGAGCAAGAGTTCATTAGATAAGCAATCCATAGCTCAGATGCTTCAGATATAAGAACCTCAATTATGCATTCCTGAGTGTGCTGGTTTAAGAGTAATAAAAGGTAGAGTGAATACACTATATTCGTTGGATAAGGATGCAGCACTCGTTAATAGCAATAAACCTAGGTCACAGAACTATGATAGACTAGGTCTAAGTTGTATCCTACTTACGGCAAGACCAGTGAAAATCATGTGGAGTGACTAGGATATGTATTGAGGTTAAACAAGCGATCACTCAGAAGCATTTGAACCACAAGGATTGTATTAGGCCTTTGGCCACATTAATATTGTTCTAAATTTTTGAACAGTTTGGTATCATCCATGCCTTTGACATTAAGGATACACGTTGGTCAGACGCCAGTACCCCCAGTTACTTAACAGAATGTGAAATACGCTCGCGCCGAATACCGCCCCGCGACTTCCAGTTCCAAGTCTCCAATTCAATTCTATAAGCCAATATGCCTTCTCAGGTTGGCTTCCAGTCTCCAGCATCTAGTGCCAGCAACTTAAGCCAATACGCCTCCTTAGGTCGGCTTCCAGCTCCCAGCCTCTAGTCCGAGTCCTCAGTTTTTAACCCCCATTCTCCAGTTCAGTCACATAAGCCAATATGCCTCTTTAGGTTGGCTACCAGTTCCCAACCTCTAGTCCTAGTAACACAAGCCAATCTGCCTTTTTTAAGCCGGCTCCCAGCTCCCAGTCTTCAATTCCATCAATTTAAGCCAACATGTCTCTTTAGGCCGGCTTCCAGTTCCCAGTCTCCAGCTCAATCATACAAGCCAATATGCATTTTTTAGGTCGGCTCTGAGTTCCCAGACTCCAATTCCAGCAATTTAAGCCAACATGCCTCTTTAGGCTGGCTTCCAGTTCCCAGTCTCCAGTGACAAGTGGTATGAGTGGATCTAGAGGGGAGGGGGTGAATAGATCCCACACTCAATTCTTGGTCACTTTGAAAATCAAACAAAGACTTCAAGGCAGAGGGAGCGCTTTCAAGTGCTATTCTATGCAAATACATGAGATGTTTGAAGCACAAACATATCAAACATGTTGATCGAATTACGACACCTGTGAAGGGGGTAGATGAAAAGGAGTAAACCACAACACACAAGTTTTAAGGCTATCTAGCAGGCCTACGTCCACCACTTACCAACTCGGTGAGACTTTCACTTCTGGCCAAGAAGAACACACACACACACACACACGCACACGCTGATACACAAATTATACGAGGAAATCATTCCTCAACACACACACGGCTGCGAGGCAGCCCGCACACACTCCGGTCCTTGAAACAGGGTACCAAAAAAATGCTGAGGAGACTCAGTAAACATGCATCAAAAGGCTAAGGGAACCCACACAATTTTATTTTTCTTTATTTTTTCACACAACTTGATGCACATGCATGACAAAGGAAAATTTAACTATGCACCGTATTAATGCTAATGCATGCTATGCAATGACTCATACACATATTTATGCAAATGATCATGACTCGGGCTCGTCTGTCCTACAAACCCCTAATTCTCTTCTGAATGTTGTGAATTTCTCTTCACTTAGAGGTTTGGTGAAAATGTCGGCAATTTGTTGGTCTGTTTCAATGAACCTGATTTCTACATCACCCTTGCTCACATGATCCCTAAGAAAATGATGTCTAAAACAAGGACTAGTCAGAGTGACACTCGTCAGTGTCAGTCCTACTGCCTCCGACCACGTGTGCACACACTGACTCCTACCTAGAGCCAGGCCTCTAGCTAGTTTTCCCCTCCCATAGGACGCAACGGTATAAGTAGGGGCCCACGGTAACTATCTTAAGAACCATCAAAGGGAAACACCCCTCCACCTTTCCCAAGTGGGCCGACACTCAGGTCGTTGGGCTACGACTAGTGGCTCCATCCCAAGGAAAGAGAAAGCTACTCTATCGGGGTCTAAAATAATGCCATAGCTTTATAAAATTAATTAAACATGGTTAATATGCACTACAGAATGCATTATGAACTGAATGTACCCTTTTTAGAATGCCATAGGATATAACGAACCACGCTGGGACCGTTACCTGATATAACAGATTAGGGCAGGGGCATTATATGGCACATAACGCACCTCCCTCCATCAGTCAAACTCACCTGAGCACTTAGGTGAACACAAGCACATAGACATGCAGACCATAACGCTCCACCACTGGGGTGTTATGTTCAGTATAACGCATCTCCCACAGCCCGTTATACTTAACCAAACAATGTAATGCAACCAGAAGCATAGGGCATGATGCGCCAAGCATGGGGCGTTATGCTGAGTATAACGCGCCTCCCATGGCCCGTTATACTCACCCTAACTGAAATCGAAAACCACAGAGACATAACGCACCAAGGCTGGTGCATTATGAGGATATAATGCATGGGTCTGAGCCTATTAAAGTCACCCAAATGCCAAGAATTAACAGAAAATTGACAGTTTTATTGAATAATAAAACGCACCAGATCTGGGGCGTTATATGACTATAACGGATCTATCCTACACTACTATGCTAACCGCCTTACTGGGTCAACGGTCAAACGACCGGTCAATGGTAAAATGATGGACCTGGAGGAGTCCATCAAAGGGCACATAACGCACCACTTTAGGCACGTTAAAGGACTATAACGCACACGTCCTGGCATGTTATGTCGACTAGGTTACGGGTTGTACGAGTTCGATCCCGAACTCCCTCCCGGTTGACCGAAATCGATGGGGGACGCGCGAAAACAAACTAACCTGGTCAAGCATGCATCCATACATCCATTTACATCAACAAAAATGTAAAGACGATGCCCATCGATGTAATTTCATAATTTAACGACTAAATTATGCTAACATGGAATAATGCATAGAAAATGATGCAACTGGCATCGGACGCACCCACGGAATCACCCTCTGTATCAGGGGAATGCTTCTTTTCAAAAAGAGCATAAACATACATTTTTATAAAATATCTTCTATTTTTCCTACGCGAAAAATTTCCGTGGTCCAACAGACAGGCACGCCCAGTGGGACCTCTCCCGCCTTTCTTCTTTCTATCAAAGAAAGTTTCTAAACCTTCTTTGGGGTTCTAATCTCCCTCTTCCTTTTACAGGACGGGAAGAGGAGGGTACGCATCTCTCTACTCCCTTGAGAGCTTGTTGTGCCTCGGCGCACTTCTGCATTTGTGCTACGCACCACCACCACCAACAACAACACCAGCAGCGATGGCAGCCGTCACCTACAGCCCTCAAGTCGTCGCCAACCACGCCAGGGTCGGATACCTGGCGACCCCGATCGTCTTCGGCGACTTCCCAGCGGTCGTCGGCTCGCCCTTCTGCCTGGGCGTCGTACTAGTGGCTGAGGTCAGTCCAGCCACACCTGCAGCAACAACCACTGAGGGTGTCAGGCCCTCCGCCTCAGCAACTGGTCGGGTTCGCTCGGTCAAGAAGCCAACTGTCAGGGGTGTCAGGCCCTCCGCCTCAGCAACTGGCCGGGTCCGCCCGCTCAAGAAGCCAACTGTCGGGGGTGTCAGGCCCTCGACTTCATCAACTGGCCAAGTCCACTCAGCTGCTTTGACAATGGCCGAAGGTGTCAGGCCTTCTGCCCCAGCAAATGGCCGAGTTTTCTCGGTCAATCAAGCTACTGCTAGCGTAGATCCTTCACAACGGGGGCAGCGCCGTCGCCGCAACGGCACCAGTTCTACAACGGCCGCCCTCAGGGGTGCTGCTCCTGTTCAACGGGGGCAGCGTCGCCGCCACAAGGATGCCAGGCCTACGGTAGGCGCCGCCAGCGCCGCTCCTGCTCAACGGGGGCAGCGTCGTAGCCGTAAGGGTACACAGCCTGCGGCGGCAGCATCTCACTCCGACAAGACTGTAATTATCGGAGACATCCGCATCCGGCTCGATGGGGGCGAGCCGATCTTGCCACGGGACCGTCATGTCCCGACCATTCCCACCTCGAACCGCTTCGAACTCCTTCGACAAGTTCGGGAGAACGGAGCGAAGAAGAAGAAGCATGCCGTACCGGCGGCAACCCAAGGTCCACTGCAGCAGCCCAAGCCACGAGCTCCCCGATCAAGGACAGGGGGCAACCAAGTGGAGGAGCGCCAGCTCCACTTGAAGAAGATCTGTATTCTCTCCTTGATGGGAGGATTCCCTCCTTGAGGGAAGGAAAGGGCCGCCCCCCTCCTTGCCCTAGTGCGCCCCCTTCCCCTTGGCTAGGATAGAAACCCTAGTTCTCCCCCCCCACTAGATATAAAAAGCTTGTAATTTCCTTTTGGAGAATTATTATTGAATGAAAATTTGAAGAGTTGTTGCTGAAGGTGGCTGCGCCCCCCTCTCTGTTCCTCCTTGTTCCTGCGATGGGAACACACTTGGGGTGTGACTCCCCATCCCCTCGGTGCGACGCCGAGGCTCCCCTCCCCTTCTATCACGTCATCGGATCGTAATCGGCTCGCCAGAGTTCTATCTGAGTGCGTCCGCGTCCCCAATCGTTCCTGGTCGTTTCTCTACCTCCCCTTTTTTAAGGAGATACTACTACGAGTCTGTAACGCGTGGCTTTTGGTTTCGTCGCGATCCGAGGTAGACAACTCCGGTGGCGATTTTCGCCGTGGGATCGCGCAAGACCCACTCTCTCTGCGTGCCTGGATCCGTCCACCCTCTTGCGAAAATCTCACAGGACGGACAGCTGTGAGTTTGGATGCAGGATCTTCACCGGTTGTACCTCTCGACGTCCTCTTTCCAACGCCGCCGATCCCGCTTCATTCTGACGTCAGCACAGAGCGTGGCGTCCATTCTCGTGGAGTCACGCAGGTTGACCTGAGCAGTCCGCCCCCGGCGCTGACCCCAGAAACAACTGCAATCGCCCCGGCCATCCCGGCCCTGTCTGATCGCGCCCTTCAGTCGAGACTTGCTGCTCTGCGTCCTCTTCATCCACCCACAAGCGGAGCCCCGTTCGCCCTTCGGAACTATTTCTTCTCGATTTTCCCGCTCACTCGCGTGGTTCTGGGAGCAGAACTCCAACCGTGACTTGCAGGTGCGGCCCCAGATTCCACGGATGGGATCTGCACGCCCCCTTTGGCCGAGACTTCCTCCCATGACCTGGCTACGCGCCACCGCTGACGGCGCCACATTCAGACACCGGATCGGGTCGTGGGAGCTGTCAACGCCGAGTCGCGCATTGCTGCGAACCTGCCGATCTCCGTCCAGTTCCTCCTCGCGGCCACCCCCTTCACCGAGTGCCGCCCGTCAGCCCGTGCATCGGCAGCCCCGACTTCGTTGTTTGTAGCATGTTATCTCCCTGCGAGGAGTGGGCACCGATTGGGTTGTAATTGTTCTTCTATGCGTGTATCGGGGTTGTTGATCTCCCGCACCCGGACAACAAGTTGTCCGGGCCAACCGACATACGTACGGCGCTCGTTTTCATCGGACGTGACTGATCCTTTCCTGCAGCGCCTTCGTGGCCAGCAGCGTGAGCAGCGCGATGATGCAAAACAGCACCCACGCGAGCGCGCTGGCGTAGCCCATGCGCAGATCGAAAAACGCCGTGGCAAAAAGATAGGGCGCATACATCAGCGTCGACTGCGCCGGCGCGCCGTTGGTGCCGTCGGTCATGATGAAGACCTGCGTGAAGACCTGCAGCGCGCCGATGATGCCCATGATGAGATTGAAATAAACCACCGGCATCAGCATCGGCAGCGTGACGTGCCAGAACTGCTGCCACTTGCTCGCGCCGTCGATCTCCGCCGCCTCGTAGAGCGTCTCGGGCACGTCCTGCAGACCGGCGAGATAAATGATCATCGAGTTGCCCACGCCCCAGGCGCTCATCATGATCAGCGCCGGCTTGGCCCACGCCGGATCGCTCAACCAGCCGGGCGGCTGTCCGCCGAAGAGATGACAGACCGGCGCCAGCGTCAGGTTGATCAGGCCAAAGGTGGGATTGAGAATCCAGAGCCAAAGCATGGAACTGGCGATGACCGGCACGATGGACGGCAGATAAAAGATCGTGCGGAAAACCGCCGTGCCGTGGACGCGGCAATTGAGCAGGAGCGCGAGGCTGAGCGCCACGACCATGCCGAGCGGAATCGAGCACCCGGCGTAGATGAGCGTGTTCTTGAGCGAGAGCCAGAACGTGCCGTCGTGGAGCAGCCGCGCGTAGTTGTCGCCGCCGATCCACACGGGCGACTCGAGCACGGAGTAGTCGCAAAAGCTGTAGTAGAGCGAGGCGATGACCGGATAGAGCGTGAACGTGCAGAGGCCGACGATCCACGGGAGCACGAAGGCAATGCCGGTGAGGGAGCGGCGCAGGGAGGGTTTCATGGTGTCGCCTTCCTGGGTGGCCCGGACAACTTGTTGTCCGGGTGGCGCAGCGGAGCGGAGCCACAGGAGGTCACCGCAAAGGCGCGCATTTCCCCGGTGACCTCCTGTGCGTCCGCGCTGGCGCGCTCCCGCACCTGGACAACAAGTTGTCCAGGCCACCATGATTGCGAAGGCGTCATCGTCATGGCGTTGCGGCGGCAGTGTCCTTGCTATGCAGCTCGAGGCTTTCCTTGTGCCATTTCCAGCTTTTCGCGATGCGTTGCTGGCAATCCTGCAGCGCCTGCCGCGGCGTCTCGATCTGGAGGCGCACCTTGTCGAACGCGACATTGAGGGAGCGCTGGTACTCGTCCCAAATGCCCATTTGCGGCGTGGCGACGGCGTGCGGGCTTTCCGCGAGCTTGCGAAAAATGCCGATGTAAGGATTGGGATTATGATCGGCGAAGAACGGGCTCCACTGCTCGAGCGGGCTGGCCTTTTCCTGAAGGTAGCAGAGGCGCTCGACGCCTCTCAACTCGTCGATGTTCCGCGCGGCGAGGTTGGGCGAACTGACGTACCGGAGGAACTCCCACGCCTCACGCGGATGCTTTGAGCCGCGCGGGATGATGAGCATGTCGGAATCGGCAACGGTGAAATCCTTCACGCCCGGGATCGCCTCCGGCCACGGGGCGACACCGTAGCTGAGGCCCGGCTGGAATTGCTGGATGTAGCTGTAGCGCCACACGCCGTCGAAGATGATCGCCACCTTGCCGCTCATGAAGGGATCGTCCGGCGTCGAGAGCTGGCCGAAGGTGGAGCTGAGGTGGGTGATGCTGTCCCTGCCGTACAAATCGGTGAAGGCGCCCATCCAGGCATAAGCCCGGACGTTGAGGGGATTCGTGCCGATGGTGACGTTTTTGCCGTCGAAGACCTGGCCGCCGAACCAGTTCGTGAAGGCCCAGGCGAACCATGAACTCATCTGGGGCAGGTAGCCGATCTGCGTCAGGTTGCCCGCGCCGTCGTGGAGCGTGAGCTTTTTCGACATGGCGGTGAGTTCGTCCGTGGTGCGCGGCGGCTGCTCGGGATCGAGCCCGGCCGCGCGAAAACTGTCCTTGTTCCAGTAGAGCGCCATGGTGGTCGGCGTGGTGGGCACGGCCCAGACTTCCCCCGAATAAGTGCCCATGCCGGCGTAGGCGCGGGCGTAGCGGCTGTTGAACTGGCCGGGCGTGAGGCCGTCGGCGCGGATGAAGGGCGAGAGCGGCGTGAGCGCGTGCCGGTCGGCAAAGGCGCAGATGTCCGAGAGGTAAACGCCGGCGAGGTCGGGCGGGTCGCCGCCGGCGGTGGCCAGCAGGGTCTTCTGCTCGATCTGGCCGACGGAAAGGAAGTCGATGGTGATGCGATCCTGCGAGTGGTTGAATTCGTCGACAACTTCCTGCATGGCGAGCTGCTCCGCGCCCGACCATTTTTCCCAGTAGGAGAGATGGATTTTGTTGTCGCCGGCGGCGTGCAGCGAGAGCGCGCTCGCGAGAAGGAGAATAGGACCTATACGACCTATACGACCTATACGACTTATGGGACCGATAGGACGGCTGAGCCAGTTGCCGGCATGTCGTATAAGTCCTATCGATCTTATAAGTCCCATAAGTCCTAGACGATCGTCCGGCACGCCGCCTGCCACTTTTCCACATCGGTGGCGCCGGTGTCTTTGCGGAAGGCGGTTGGGGCCGCGGCCTCGAAGTAATGGGCGCGGTCCATGTGGGCGACGAGTTCCACTTTTACGGCGGGTTGCTCGTCGGCGTGGCCGGAAAAACGCGCGATGCAACCGTGCGCGGCGGTCTTGAGATAGAGCAGCGTCTCCGCGCCCATGGCCTCGACGAGATCGACGGTGGCGCGGAAGATTTGCCCGGGCGGCGCGGAGGCTGCGACTTTGCGGTCGAGGATGTCTTCCGGGCGCAGGCCGAGATAGAGCGGCTGATTGAGCCGGCTTTCGAGCTTGAGCGCATGGCGGGCATCCACTTCCAGCGTGAAACCGCCTTCGCCTTTCTCGGTGAAGAAAAGCTTCCCGTCTTTTCCCGCGAGCGTGCCGGCGAAGAAATTCATCGGCGGGCTGCCGATGAAGGCGGCGACGTACATGTTGGCCGGCGCGTTGTAAATTTGCAGCGGCTCCGCGACCTGCTGGATGCGGCCGTCCTTCATCAGGCAGATGCGGTCGCCCATGGTCATCGCCTCGACCTGGTCGTGCGTGACGTAAATCATCGTCGTGGCCAGCCGGCTGTGCAGCTTGGCGATTTCCGTGCGCGTCTGCACCCGCATCTTGGCGTCGAGATTGGAGAGCGGCTCGTCGAAGAGAAAGACCTTCGGCTTGCGCACCATGGCGCGGCCGAGGGCGACGCGCTGGCGCTGGCCGCCGGAGAGCGCCTTGGGCCGGCGCTCGAGCATCTCCTTGGTGAGGCCGAGCATTTGCGCGGCTTCCTGCACGCGGGTGTCGATCTCGGCGCGCGGCATGCGGCGGAGCTCGAGGCCGAAGGCCATGTTCTTGTAGACGGTCATGTGCGGGTAGAGCGCGTTCATCGGAACTATGGGCTCGGGATTCGGCCATGGGTGGTGGTGGTGGTGAGTACTCGGTGCCTCTACGAGTGCGCATACAAATGATGACTAGGACAAGACACTCTAGACTTAGACACTTTTTTTTTGTTTTGAATAATGATGATCCTAGACTCGACTTAGACTATGATTTGATACCCTTTTGTGATTTTGGTTTATGCAATGACTAATGCGAGGATGACCCTAGACTCGACTAGCTCTGATACCAATTAGATGCGGGACGGACGCGCGACTCGACTCCAATTGGATATGTGATCCTTGGACCCTAAGCAAGCTTGCGATCGCCCCTAATGAGGGAAGCGTACGGACGTGCATGGTTGAGAAACTAACAGTGAGCTAGGGTGGTCGGCTCTCTCTTGTGCCTGGATCGGGTCACGAGACGGTCTCTCTCTCTCTCGTAGCAGCGGTGATATAAAAAGTAAGTGGGCTACGATCCTAGCATGCTCTCTAGTAGCGGCATATGAAATATATATATGAATAAAGCAAAATGCCAAGCCAAAGGAGCGAACACGATACCTCCACGCTCTCGACGTGGGGAAGATGACCCTGACTGAACTGATACTCCCGGAACAGTAATGAAATTAATTAAAGCAGTGATTTCTATGCCCACTCCATGCAGGGAGGTAAAGGGCGATACAGTGGGACCCAGGAGTAACGGGTTCAGGTTGACGGGCAGCTTCTTGTGTAGCTTCGGTGACACACGTACTTACGATGTGGGGCCCACGTGCTGGTCAGTGGGGCCGTGTGGGACCGGGGTGGCACCATTATGGTGGGGACTCCTGGAGGGGCGCTCCCTCGGTTGACAGTGCGCTGGTTCACCGGCCGGAGGCCGGGCGGCTCCGATCGTCACCGGTCGGAAAGGGTGCCCATGGATCTGCTGCTTCTATTCTCAGGCGCATGACCCAGCGAGAATCACTGTTGTGATCACTCCCGATGTCGGATCGATACTCAAGAGGTACCGCTAGAAAGCTCTTTCGAAGTCCTTCGATCTAGGACCAGAGAGAAAAAATTGACTACTCCAGATCTGGCCTTGACTGAATTTCCAAGCTGCTATTGGATAGAACCTGAAATCTCAAGATAGCAATGGAGTTTCCTAAGAACTGCCGTTGACTGCAGGGTAGACCTCTGTTGTGCCCCTGTGGTTATTGGTCATTTGTATCTCATGATTTTGATAATGGCTAACACTATAAGTCATTGTGCACTTCCCCTCCCATAAACCCCATTTTCCCCCCATCATCTTCAACCTACAGTTTTCAATTCAGAGGTAGCAGAGAATCTGAAGACTGCAGAGGAAGCTGCGACGCCATATGGACATTCCAGAAGATGCAAGAGCCATGCCTGGAAGCGTCTACGAGTCATATTCACAACGGCAGTCGTCTCATCTCGTTCCGAGCTCGTGGCTGTCTGGGAGAGGCGATCTCCTCCGACTGTGCAGACGGTTCCTGCCCAGCTTCCAGAGGCGGAGTGCAGTAGTTGCCACGTCGGCTCCTTTGAAGATCTGGAGGCGACGTTCGACTGAGACCTTCTTCTATGAGTTCCTCCTCCTCCAAGAAGCGGAGCTCCATTCGGCCACTGGAGCGATTTCTTCTCCTTTTTCTCCCTAGAGTGCGCAGTTCTGTCCACCCTGGGACAAAACTGACACCCTATTAGTGTTCGAATTGCTATGGTCTGCTCCGACATCGGCTGGCACCCCCGTGGGACTCACCTCGAAGGCAGCTCATAGACGGTTCCAACGCCACCGACTGTACACAATTCAGAGTTTGGGACTATTCGTGGTGGTGTCATCTTCCAGATGCTGCAGTGTTGAGAAGGCCTGAGCCAGAGAACAGAGTCCCTGATTCCAGCTTCACCGCGACCGACGATGACTTTCCCAGCTCCTGCCAAAATTTCTGCATCCTCCTGGACCAATCCACAAAATTTTGGCACTGGTCTTGTTGGCAAAGGAGTTCGGGAGCATCCAAAAGAATTCCTGCATCGACCGTTTATAGCCTATTCCAGAGAAGGGATAGAATCGATCCTGTCATCGTGTGAAGCTCTATTCTTCATCTTTCCCCTCCCTGCTTGGCTGGCTGAAGGCCCCTCCCTGCGCGGAGGTAGTTTTGGTTATAATTCACTTAACCTCCACCCCAAGATCCCCCTCCTGTGTGAGGCGTAGTGTTGTAATTACTTGAACAGGTTGAAGCGTCCTCGCCGCAGCGTGGGTAAGCCCCACGCTTCCCCGCGTGCCCACGTCTCCGAGCGGGACCTGTTTCTTCAAACCGGTCGAGTAAGTGCTCTTTCCCTTACTCTATTACAGTGCTTTTCTTCCAATATTAGCTCTTAGCTGCCCTGGCTGGTGAGAGAGAGTGCCCGATCTCACAAGTCCCAGACTTCGAGAGACCATCGTGGGAGTGAGTGTTACCCGTGCCCTCGGCACCGGGTCGGCCACTAGGATTAATATAATGAGCTAGACCATGCTGGACGTCCCCGAGGCGAGGAGATGGGCCCCGACTGTAGGATCGGATGGTGATGACCCCATCACCTTCCCTCTGCTCCCCACGCACCCCCCTCTCCCAGACTCATCCATGGTGACTCCTAGGGCCCACGACATCGCCCCATCCTCGATGTTGGGAGTTCCCTCCATTTTACTGCTTGCAGACCCCAGGCAGAACTCGAGGCTTGATTGGCAGATGTTCTCTTGGTGTCCATGGCAAGAACCGGCTTGAGGGATCTTCTGAAAAGTCATCCTCCTTCGAGTTTGCAACGCTCTTGAAGTGTTCCCGCGTCCTTTCATCATCGGCATCAGCCGCGACAGGTGATTCTATGCAACCACACCAGAACTGCACCAGTTTCTGAGTACCATTTTGCAACAGTAGTACCATCTTCCCCTATGTGAATCGGCCAGAACTCCCTTCATAAGAGTTCTTCTTCTTCGAGTCGCCAATGATCCAGAGGTGGTCCCGCCATCTTTAGAGAATTCCACCGCCCGGGGCATCCGATTTTCTATGACTATACTAGCCCCGAAAGTATTTTTCCATCCAGGGCAGACTACAACTTCATCGACCCCGGCACATCCCCTTCCTCTCCGTTTCGGATCGAGCTATCTTCTTAGAAGTCGTGCCCCTCGACGATATGAAACCCACCCATGTGGTTTCATCTCGTTCTGACATCGACACCGGATGTTCCACCACGGCCATCGTCAACTCATGCGGCTGTTCTCCCAGGAACCAGAAGCTGACCATTTCAGCAACCACGACTAGCACGGTGATCCGACGGCATCCAGATTTTGAGGGATCATAGTGCCCTCTTTTTACTATGCCCCCAAGTTGGTCCCATCGCATTTGGAGTTCTACAGTGAGCGTACCAGTCAACGCACTTCGACCATGCCAACCTGTCCGGTGAGACAGAACTATGTAGGCCATTGGCTACAACCCTCTCCACCTTTCGGTGACCTCAGCTCGATGTCAGACTTTCAGGAGTTCATCCAAGCATTGACGGCACTTTCATTGGACGATGGAGCTAGGCGTATGGCACAGGACAAGCAGGCGATGTCCCGACAAGGCTGTGCAGATCGGCAGTTTGGATTCCCCCACCCTTTGTCCCCCCCCTCTTGCGTGAGGGTAGTGCATGTAATAATTTTCCCATCCCCGTGATCCCCTCCCTGCATGGAGTGTAGTGATTGTATTAGCAGGGCCATTATGGTCGAATGTGCATGTGTTTGACCGGCCATGGAGGGTAGCATCCCGATCAAATAACCAGGGCCTTCCCAATATAATACTGCCTACCTCTATAGGCAACACATCACACCAGATCCCCTCTTGGTAGGCATGGAACTGCAATGGCACCAGACATCGCAACCTGACCGAAATGGAGGTGGAATCTACCCATGACATGTGATAAGGGGAGGGGTTGCCCACTGGTGTCAACCCTAAGTGTGTCATGATACCCATGGAGATAGCATTAATACAACTCCTGCTATCTATGATCACCTTGCAGGCTTTCCCACCCAGCCTACAAAAGGTATGAAAAATGGTGGTGCAACGTCAGTCATCACTCACCAACGACTGGGTCAAGATACACCTGACAACACCGAGCTAAACATCATCCTGGCACTATGTGCCCTAGACATCTAACTACTCGCCCTCCATCAACTCATCGAAAAACTCCTCTACGAGCTCCTCATCAGCCTCATAACTGACAGGTATAACTCCAGGTGCGGGCTCACCGGTTGACGGGTCCACGATAACCAAAGAAGATCGGGTAGGGCAACTAACGACATAATGACCAACTTCTCCACACCTGTAACGCTCCTGATAGTGCCCTGAGTTGCTCCACCAATCATCGGCCCCTTCCCCTTGTCATTACGACGGGCCAGGGGTGGTGGAAGCTAGGGTCGAGCAGGAATAGTGGGCAGCTAGGGCCGAGGGGCAAGGCCAGGGCCTGGGGTCGAGGGGGATAGTCCCTCGGGGGAGGAGGACGAGGCCGAGGAGCAGTGAGGTCCTGGCGAATAGGTTCTTGTGGACGATCCATACGCCCCCGAGGATAAGGTCCAGATGTAGTATGCGGATCTGACCCACGATGATATGTGGGTCCAGGGCGCTGGACCGAAGCAAACTCAGACTCAAACTGCTCTAGCTCGTGAGTAACCTGTAAGCCTCCTCTAGGGTCATCACATGGTGGCGAAATAACTCGTACTGATAATGCAATCACAGACCCCGACGGAAGCGAGAGATGGTCATAACGCTCTCCTCTGTGACCCCACATCGCAAGAAGTACTCATCAAAATTAGCGATGTACTCTGCCACTGTCCGATCCCCCTGACTAAGACTCTGCCATCGATCAATAAGTCGTTGTCGGTAGGAGGCAGGGAGATATTTCTGCTTGAGCTTGGCTTTCATATCATCCCAAGTCTCAATCTGGGGCTGATGACTTGGCCGTTCTTCTTCTTCACTGGGACTATGTTGGCGAGCCACACAGGATATATGCAAGGCTCTATGAAGTCCACGTTGAGCATCTTGTCGACTTCAGCATTGATTTTCAGCTCCAGCTCGTGGCGTATACGCCTTTGAGCTTGCTTAACTGGCTTGACTGTTGGAAGTATTGCCAGCTTATGTTCAGCCATAGAAGGGTCGAGCCCGGGCATTTCTTTGTAAGTCCAGGCGAAACAATCCCTGAACTCTTCTAGGAGCTGTTGATACGACTGCCTTTCTTCCTCACTGAGGAGGGCACTGATGAAGGTTGGCCGGCGATCATCTTTGCTTCCGAGATTAATCTCGATCAACTCGTCCACGGTTGCTTGGCCACTGTCTTCAAGCTCAGGTGGAGCTGGTTGGAGGTCGACGAAGTCTCCCTTATCATCAGTGTTTGCTTTATAGACTTCAAATTCTTCAGAGCACTCTTGCTCGTGACTTGAAGTCGAGGAGCTTGCTTCATGTTGTTGACGATTAGCAGGCTGGGCTGCTTGTTGAAGATTGGCAGTCTGAGCTGCCTCTCCCTCTGAGGGGTGGTCATTGCTGACTTTTGATGAAGGTGATAGCGTCATTGATGCCTCACTGGACTCCCTTACAGAGCCATCAGTCTTGGGCTCAACTTCAGTTTGCCCGTGATGAGGAGGTAGCAGCCCTATGGTATTGACCGCAAAATAAACCTCGAAGACTCTCTCCTGGTCAGAGCCGAGTCCCCGCGTGTCTTTGCGGGAAAAGGGAGGCTTTCCACGGACCTGCGGAGGGTTCCACAGCTGACGGAAATATGCAGCTCTTGCAGGGTCCTGGGTTTGTGGGATGTGTTGTTTCTTGCACATTTCCTTGATGTGCTTTGGCATGTCGTCCATCTCCTGGACTGGCTCTGGCGCCACATCGGTGGGAGTCTCCCAGCCGAAATCATATTCAGGAGGGCACGGTGGGACTAAGTCACCTTTGTAAAAGATGATCGGCTTGTCTCCCTTTTTACCCTTGTTGTTCCTCCTTCTTCGTTGATAGGAGACAGTGAAGGTCTTTAGCTGCTCCACTTCATACTCTTCTCGTTGGGACGAGAGTTGAAGGCACCTGGGCGGCAGGGAGATGCTTCGGTTAATAACCTGGCTGATGAGATTGGCTTCAAAGTCAACACTCCGCCTCTCCGGCTGAGTCGGCTTAGTCGGCTTGGAGGCAGGCTGGAGGCTTAGCTGATGTGATGTGAATGCAGGTGGTCTGGAGACCGTACCAGGGCATGACCGAGGAGGGTCAGCCTTGGGTGACCGCAGGCCGTCCTTTATTCGGGCGTGAGCTTTGGCTCCATTGCCTGAATGAGATCGAGCCCCTGCACCTCCGGTTGGTGATGAGGACCCTCGGACTCCACCAGGAGTGGATCGAGGTGGCAGAGCCGCGTGGGATTGGGCGGAAGACCCGTGGCCGAACGATGGTCACGGATTGGAGGATCTGGTTCGCAGAGCAGTACGCGGACTGGTAGCGTGGCGGCACCAGGGTGACCTCCCAGGTGACTGACAGCTTTGAGTACCTCCGACGCTACTGGGAGGTCTACGGCAGTAGGCCCCAGATGAGGGTCTTGGGGGTGAGCAAATAAAAATACATTTCTTTTACTATATGATGCGTGTTTATTTATGCAACTAATTATGTGATGAATGCAGGATGCACGGGACCTAGTGGCGATGGATACACAGGTCCATTTACATAGCTTAGAGGCCCAGCTGGCGGCCACACAAGCTGACTTAGAGACCCTGGTGAGTGGTTGAATTAAATGCATGTGAATGCCTGATTTATTGATGATTAGCCACTGATGATCTTTCTTTGGATGCAGCGTGCCTAGCAGGGAGCAGTGGTGAGGAGGACCGGCGGTGCTTCGAGCTCAAGGGGACCGAGCACCGGGACCGGGGGATTAGAGGAGCAGCTCGCAGGTGCGGTTGCTCGAGCAGAGGAGGCAGAGCGTGAGCTCGCCGCACGGGTAAGCCTTTAAACTTAAATTCAATTATTCCATCACATGTTATATAAAAAAAACTCATCTCTTTCTTTTCCTTCAATCAGACTGAGGAGCTACATGCGTCATTTGCCTGTGCTGCGAGGGAGCGCCATGACCGCCACGTGCTGGTGAGTTTTATTTTGTGAATAATATTCGTGTATTCTTCTTTTTTCCAAAGACTAATAATGATGTGATATGATGCATGCATCGGAGCTGACCGAGGCGAGGAGACAGCTATCAGCAACGCGTTCCGAGGTCACCTCCCGTGGTGAGCGGATTGCTGAGCTCGAGCAGGCGCTGGGCCAACAGGAGGTAGAGCGCGACCTCACGGCACGGGTGAGTCAACAACATTAATTTCAATTATGTATATGTTGAAATGAAACTCGAAACTGATAGTTGACTAATTGAATGCAGGTGGCGGAGCTACAGGACGCGAGTACCCGGGCTCTGATGTTCTAATGAGACTCACACTTGAACACTTGACCAGAGGTTCTTGTGTGATTCTCATTAGAATACTTAGTTAGCACTCAGCAAGTACACTTAGCAGCGGTTTGAATTCTGACACCCAGTAAATAAAACTGTGAACTCAGGATGATGTGTGCTAATTAGATCCAGATGTAATGCGCCTAAGTATGCACCTACTGTGAATCAACAAAATAAGCAAACCACTACACAGAGAGTTTTTAGATGGTTTGATCGGCTATCACAGACCGACGTCCATCCCACACTCAGATGTGAGTGTGGCTTCTGCTGACTCACAGCTTGAACCGCTGAGCATCACAGCTTGCTTACACTGTTGAGCACCACAGCTTGCTATCCGCTGACTAATAGCTTGAACAGCTAAGCATCAGAGCTTGCTATCTGCTTAGCCTTACAACTTAGCTATCCGCTGATACACAGCTTAATGTTCAAACAAATAAAAAGGGAAAACAAAAACAAACAATCTCAATCAATAGAGATAAAACCCAATATACCTCACGCAGGAGCAAGCCAGTTCTGGATCTGATCTAGAAACCGATGGAGATGTAGATCGAGCCAACTCTTCCACCCTATTCTCAACTCTCACTCTCTAGCAGCTCCTCTAGCTTCCCTGGCTCTCCTCTCTCTTTCTTTCTTCTTCTCTGCTCCTCGCGATCTCTTTCTTTCCTTCTCTACTCTCACGATCTTCTTCTCTTCTTGGCAGCTCTCTTCTATCACCTCGCTTCCTCTCTAGTCATCTTCTCTGGTTTTTCAACTTTTCACACACTTTTTTGCCTGGATGAGGACTATCCCTATTTATTAGAAAATAGGGACTCCGAAAATCTGATTCCAATTTCGTTCTTCGGGAGTGAATCTGGTGGTCTCCACTAGATTCCATCGAGGGTGTGTGGAAGGAACATTCCCGCCCACTCTTTCTACAAATAAAATAACTCAAGAAAGCATCACTGGAGGTCCACGTGTCAGGAGATAAGAGAACACTGCACACGTGTCAAGATCCTCAGACAAGATCCCTATCTTGGATCACGTGCCCGATCATAAGCTTCTTGACTTCACGTGCCCACTAACTGTCCTGGGATCACGTGTCTTGAATGAACAAGCTAATGAGCCCACGTGGCCCACTGAACTAGTTAAGTGATTCTGATATCTTGACTTTAGTTGATCTGGAATGCATCGACCAATTGTTTGATCAAATGAGTAATTGCAAAAAGAGGGAGGGGTTGCCCAAAATTCAAACCTAGTGGGTTACCTAACTTGGACACTTCTTCCATAATCTTCTCCCTTGACTTTGATAACCCAAGACATTTATTGTAAGGGAATACAAAGGGGGGACAAGGGAAAGGAGGGGGTAGCTAACCCATATTGGCCCATTTGGGCCCCATGCATACAAAACAGTCCAATTCCCTCAATTTAGACTCCTAATGACCCATTATCCATATGGCCCTTAAATGGCCTACAAGACACTAAAAATGATAAAAAACAAATGCTAAAACCCTGAGCTATGCCTCCAAATCATCTCCGAGCCAAATCAATGCCTAGGTGGTCCTCGGGGTGCGGCGTGTACTTTGTCGGCAGCTCATGTCCTCACCACATTTGCTTAAAGATTCTTTATATTTTTGTTATGTTTCCAACCCAGACTTCCTGTCCGAACACGAAATGGTCAATAAGGCGATCAACACGAAATGGGGCGTTCTTATACAAGTTAAGATGTCCTTCATTCATTTCATTAAATGCTGATTCCAAGCCTTAGGGCCCCTTTTCTTGGTGTCTAATCAAAGGTTTTCTCCTCTTCGAGGAGATGTAATTAACATCGTGACCTTTGTCACGGTGGGTTCTAGTCCCGACACGATACCCACATTCTCTGACTAGTAAGACAGAGAGCACTAACGGCCCCATACCACCTTGGTATTTGGAGTCCGGATAAATTGTCACTCGATGACTGACACGCTCGCGTACTAATAAACTGAAATGAAAAGACGATAAACGATAAATGAAGATGAGATAAAAAGTGCGTCCATAATTCTGACATGCCCGGTGGGACTTTGACCTCCTTTCATCTTCTCGCCAGTATTAGGGGCCCGATGGCCTCTTCCTAAAATTATAACCCTCTTCAATTTGAAATTGCAGGATGGGAGTTGCATTCCAACGATCGTGATGGCAGTGGTGATCGGGCCGCTCGTTATCGCTGATCATGCCAAGTATGGCTACCTGGCGGTGCTGATGAAGTTTGACAATTTTCCACCCATCGTGGGCTTCTCCAACTTTTTGGGGATTACATTCATGGGACTCCTGTTGTGTTCGCTGAACAGACACGATCTACCAGCAGAGTGTGGATCCAGAGGGGGGTGAATGGATCCAAATGCAGAATTAAAAATCTAACAGGAAATCAGATGAACAGACAACAACCACACTGGAGACAGAGACTTTTAGGTGGTTCGGTTCAGAGGAGCGCCCAGTTGCAGAGGCTGCCACGACTTCACCTGGAGGCTTCAGAGGGCATACGATATACCGTCGGAAGCGTCTCCTAGTCTACTTCGCAACGGAGGTGGTCTCATCACGTTCTGAGTTCAGGGCCGTCCTGAGCAGTCGATCTTCCCTGACTGCGCATCTTCACCCTGAAGAGAAACCTGAAGCTAACTCCTAAGGCTACCACGACCACTCCCTTGAAGATCTGGAGGCAAGACTTGGCCGGGAGCTTTTTCGACAATTCTACTTCCAGAATCAAGAAATGGAGCTCAGTTTGGTGCCCGGAACCAAGAGTTCTCATTTTATTCCTCCTGGCGCGCGGTACTGCTTCCTATCAGTCTGATCCGACCCCCCTTCACTCAATGGGTTCTTCCTCCCTGCTACAACATCGTCTGGAGCTCCCCCTGATTGCTGTTATAAGAAGACTCATCCACAGACATCCTCGACTTGGTACTGTCTCAATTGGACTTCGGGAGTAGTCGTGGCAACTACATCCAATTGCTGTTGTACTGCACAGATCAGGACCTGCTAGTGACCTGAGGTGACTTGCTGGAGCTCCCACAGTCACATCCCATAGCTTATGAAGGCGCCACTTGGCCGAGAGCTACTACAACCAGTCAACGTCCATCAGCAAAAGGTGGCGTCCCGTTCGGCATCCGAAACAGCGTTTCCTTAATTTTCTCCCTCAGGTGCTCTGTTCTGACTGTTCCTGGACTGAACAGACCCCTGCCCACCTTTCTAGCTGCTCCGGTCATCTCCGATCACCGCCGGCATTCCCACCAGTGCCATTTTGAAGAGTACTCGATGACGGCTCCAACAACTCTAGTCTCGCTCAAATCCAAGTCTGGCAGCGCTCGTGGCGGCCTCTTCTTCCTTCTGCTGAGTACCTCTACTGACAGAACAAGAAACCCAGGGCCCTACTTGCAGCTAGTCCCCGACCGGATGCAGCTACCGGAGAATTCTGCAAAAATCAGGCATCATCCTGATCTAGTTACAAAGACCCTCCCACTAGTTTCGTCCCCAGCAAAAATCTTTAGTGGCTACAGCAGCAACATCCCCGACTGCCTGTTCCCCATTCCTAAAGGCAGACAGAACCGGCATCGCTCACCGGTTTTATTTCTTTTAAGCTCTCCCCTACCCTGCCTGGCCAGCTTAGCGCCCCTCCCTGCGAGGAGGTAGTTTTGGCTGTAATTCAAGTTAATCCCCTCCCCGCTAAGTTGGCTAAATCTCATATTACTTTGTGACAACCAAATTGGACATCAATATTTACATAATATGGAGTTTTTGTGCCTTTTTAATCTTTTTATGAATAGCGACGCTTTCAGGGTCGTCATTTCATTTAGTAACGCCTTCTACAGTGGCGTCATTTCCTGACAGTGAGCAAAGCGTCGACGCAGTAAGCTTGAAGCGTTGACGCAGTAGGCTTAAAGCGTTGACGCAGGGGCTGAAGGCGTCGACGCAGGGCTTGTTTTGTGCATTTTTGATCTTTTCTGAATAGCGACGCTCTCAGGGTCGTCATTTCATTGAGGGACGCCTCTGACAGTGGCGTCATTTCCTGATTTTTGACGGAGGCGTCGACGCTGTGGGCACAGCGTGGACGCAGTGAGCTTGAAGCGTTGACGCAGTAAGCTTGATGCGTGGACGCTGTGGGCATATGCGTGGATGCAGGAGCTGTAGAAGGTCGACGCTGTGGGCACTGCGTCGACGCAGAGGCTTGTAGATTTGAACATGAATTAACGCCCTTACAAGGGGCGTTATTTATTTGAATAGCGCCTGTTTGAGAGTCGTCACAAATATATGAAAAATATGAGAATTAATGAAAAATCAGGAATGATGATTTTGTCTGAGGCGTCATTTATTTGAATAGCGACCCTGTGAGTGGCGTCGTTTTGTTCCGTCTCTGTTTCAACCGCAGCTTTGTTTTGATCTATCAGTTCGATTTGGGAAGGGGGTTTTAATTGGGTAAGGTTTATCTTTGTGTCAATCCTATTGGATTTGGAGTGTTTAAGTTTATCACATGCTTTTAAATTGACGACATTCCTGTGGGCGTCATTTAATTAACAACCTGGATGAAGGCGTTGGTTGCATATTTCCAAATTGATTGGCGACTGCTCTCAGGGCGTCATTTTAATTGACGACTTTCTTAAGGGCGTCATTTGCTTCAGATTTTCGTAACCTTTCAGAACTCTGTGCTTTCTCTGTTTTGAGCCTTTTTCCATTACGGAAAGAGTTCTAACCGCGGAGAGTCCTTTCCCTGATTGATCTGTCCTTTTCTAAGTTGGTTCGGGTTCAACCTTTTCTGATCTCCCTATAAATAGAGCCCTGTGGCTCTTGCTAGAGAGAGAGATGGTACAGAAGGGAAATGCTGCTGGTTTGTTGGCTAAAGGAGAAGCTCCCCCACGCTGCCATGTTTCACCCCATGGAGTCTTCATCCCGAATGATTATCTGTTGGGAATGAAAGTAAACTTTCAAAGAGAAGGGCTAGGGTTCAATCCTGTGAACAAAAAGAAATTTGAAAGTAAAATATATACTTCATTTGTCCATGACAATTGTGCACCTAGCACCTCCACATCTCACTCCCAGCAACCCATTGTATCAAGAACCCAATCAAATCAGAAAAATAGTGTGAATGTCCAAAGGATTCAAAAAGAAAATAAAAATTAGAAAATCAACATGCATCAAATATCTAAAATTATTGCTAGCACCTCCATACATGTTAAACATACTTCTTCCACACACATATAACCAACTAGAAAGAAACTCACATGCTTTTATTGTGGAAAATATGGACATGTCATGCATGATTATTTTATCATGAAGAATGATGATTTAGAAGCATGTAGGAAAAGAATGAAACCTTTCGCAAATGGGAAACAAGAGTGGAACAATAAATCACATGTTTCAAGGAATCTTCACACCTTCAAGTATTCAAAATCATGCTGTGATTATTATGGTAAATCGGGACATATCATGGATGGTTGTTTTGTAATGAAAAATGACAATATGAATGTTGTCAAAACTTGAAAATCACATGCTTATGTTGCTACTAACCAACAAGGACCCAAAAAGATATGGATACCTAAGAAGGCTAAATGAGAAATCTATTCTGTAGGTGTGCCTTGGGAATGTAAAGCATGAAATCAGTTTTCATCAAGAAAGTAAGGCACACGGGCAAAGTGGAATAAGTCAGGTTGGAAAGAAAAAAATCAAATTGAATTTGAAAATCAGGTGATATCTCTCCTACTTTCGACAGTGAATGTGTCATGTTCTAACTCACTTGCTCTCTCTAGTAATTGTGCCATATTCTGATTCATTAAGTGTTGAATAGCCATGTGATCATACATATGCATATACATGCACTTAATTCACAGTCAATGGCATATCCTTGTGCATCTTGAGTGTCGCATAGCATATTATTGAAGGGAAGCTTGAAATCTTCAAATTAATATTCACTGCATACATAAGGTGTTCATTCGCCTTCACATGTTATCATGCACAAAGGTTGTAGAATCTACTTTCTAAGTAGAATGAATTTACATCATAATGCACTGTATTTCCCATGTCTTAATAACATCCATGACTTGCATTCATCACATCCATGTGTTACCTACATCACATTCATGACTGCATATGGCATTAGAACTTTGCTGAACATCTTGCACTCATGCATACATTAAGGGGGAGTCACATCTGGCCATACTGAATCATCGAGGATATGAGACGGATCAGATACATACTTCCTCAACTGGGATACATGGAATACATCATGAATAGCTTGGATAGCCGCTGGTAATTGAAGACGATATGCCGCCTGGCCTATACGTTCCACAACAGGAAAAGGGCCAACATACCGTGGACTAAGCTTACCACGTTTCCCAAGTCTTGAAACACCTTTCATCGGAGATACTTTAACAAACACCTGATCTCTGGGTTCAAACTGGAGTGTACGTCTACGTCGATCTGCATAACTTTTCTGTCGACTCTGAGCTGTCAATAACCTTTACCTGATCAGACGAACCACATCAGCGCATTATTGTACCATGTCCGGTGTTGTCAAGAGTCGATCACTGGTATCAAACCAGTTCAATGGAGTACGACAAGGACGACCATACAACACTTCATACGGAGCCATGCCAATGTTAGAATGAAAGCTATTATTATAAGGAAATTCCACTAGCGATAAATGCTGACTCCATGAACCCTGCCAATCTAGGCAACACGATCTCAACATATCTTCCAAGGTTTGAATAGTTCTTTCTGACTGACCATCAGACTAAGGGTGATACGCTGAAGAAAAAGTAAGCTCAATGCCCAAAACTTTCTGGAATCTACGCCAGAAGTCGAAAGTGAAACGTGGGTCACGATCTGACACTAGTGAAACCGGAATACCATGCAGTGGCACGATCTTTTCAATGTACAACTCGGCCAACTTTTGCACATTCCACAAAATCTTAATCGGCAATAATCTAGCTATTTTAGTCAAACAAGTAGCCAGATAGCATCAAAGCCTTGTGAAGTCTGAGGCAAATCCACAACAAAATCAGTTACAATATGATCCCATTTCCACATCGGAATGTCTAACGGCTGGAGCAGTCCACCTGGTTTCTGATGTTCAGCCTTAACCTGTTGACAAGTCAAACAACGAGCAACAAAGGCTACAACATCTTTCTTCATTCCTGGCCACCAGAACTGCTACTTTAAATTTTGATACATCTTGGTGGTGCCTGGGTGAATTGCAAACTGGGATCCATGGGCTTCACTCAGAATTGCATTTCTCAACACGCTAACAGCTGGGATATATAATCTATCATGGAAACTGACGACCAGCTCGTCATCGAACTCGATGTCATGCATCATCACAACACGTGACAAATCAGGATCAGCCTGCTGAGCTTCTTTTATCTGCTGATATAAAGCTGAACCCATATCTCCAGCGAACGACTTCGTACCCGAGCTGCCATACACATGCATTCCCTTTAAATCAACCAGGACCTTCCGTCCGGGTGGATTATTAAACCCTATATCCTTACGTTAATGTAAAACCCCACATTAACAATAAAACCCATATCTCTAGCGAACGGCTTCGTGCCCGAGCTGCCATCCATACACATCTCTTTGAATCAACCAGGACCTTCCGTCCGGGTGGATTATTGAACCCTATATCCTTGCGTTAATGTAAAACCCACACATTAACGATAAAACTCACATCTCCAGTGAACGGCCTCGTGCCCGAGCTGTCAGTCATACACGTTCCTTTGAATCAATCCGAACCTTCCGTCCGGGTAGATTATCAAACCCTATATCCTTGCGTTAATGTAAAACCCCACATTAACGATGAAACCTACATTCCTGGCAAACGGCTTTGTGCCTAAGCCGCCATGAACATTCAAGTCAACCCGGGTTTTCTGCCTAGGTGGACGATGAAACCTAGCATCCTTGGCTTTTAGAGTCAAATGCCCCAGTTGAACACCATGATGAACATAACAAAAGAAAAGAAAAGGGGGGTTAAAAATAGAGATACCCCGTCAGACTTGTTCGAGCATTCCGAATAAGGGCAAAAATGGCTACAACCCCGCTGTGGTGAAAATCTGAAAGGGCACTGCAGGTAAAATTGGGTACCCCGCCACGTGAAAACCCAAAAGGGCGCGTGGACAAAAGCAAGAGGGAGCTGGCTCCGGTGAAAACCCGAAAGGGCACCTGGGTCAGTAATGTGGTTATTCAAAAATTCCATGTCCCACCGACGATGAAACCCTCCGTTGGTCGACCGGCTCCTTGCCCGATCAACGATAAAACCCCACCTGGGACAGACCTTACGTCTATTCCAGTAAAGCCTCTATACCTTATTAAAACACCCTTTCCGCTGAAGTCCCTATACTCCATCAATGCCCCACCGGCGATAAAGACCCATCCAGGGTAGACTTTACGTCTATCCTGACGAAACCTGCATATCCTCATATGTCCCACCGGAGATGAGACCAACCGTTGATCGACCGGCACTCTGCCCGATCAATGATGAAACCTATCCAGTCTAGACCTTACGTCTATTCTGATGAGACTTATAAAACTTCTTTGCATCGGTATAAACCCAATATCGATGATGAAACCAACCGTTGATCGACCGGCACTCTGCCCGATCAATGATGAAACCTATCCAGGCAACCACGCCGCTAGTGCGTCTGTCGGCTTAAACATGGCAGTGGACAACTTGCTGGCCGGCGTGGCAGGGCACACGGGCTTGCTTGCAGGTGTGGGCGTGTTGGCAGGCGTGGCAGGGCACGCGGCGTGCTGGCAGGCGCGGGGCAGGGCGCTGGCGCAGTCAGAGCTCGTGCGAGCGGGTGGTCGGCCTTGTGGGCCTGGCTGGCGCTGCATGGTGGGCTCCGCCAATGGGGTTGCTCCACGCGTGGGCAACGGCGGTGGTTGGTGAGTGGAGGTGAGCTGAGAGACATTTGCTGTGGAAGGGTTACCTGTACGTGGGTTGCTAGACCAAGAGGGGTCACTGGGCTCTGCGGTAGTGTAGTAAGAGGATGGTGGCAGTGGTTGATGAAGCTAAAGAAGCTCGGTCGGTGTAGAGGTGGAGTGGAAGGCTACGGGTCTAGCAGGGAGAAGTGGATGGGTGTGGAGCAAGGAGAGGGTGTTGGTGGCTCAGGCTCCCACACGAGGCAAAGGCGAAGGGGGGGGAGCCCCAGCACGTTGCTGGAGAGGTTAAGCACCCGCACGGAGGAACAAGCGGAGGTGAGCACCGGGATCTCAGTGACGGATCCTAGGAGCACGTTCCGGGAGAGGTCGAGCTCGACGATGCGGCCGCCGCAGTGTGCCCCTGACGCCAGTACTCCGGAAGGTTGGTGCTCTTGAGGGAGAGCGTCTTGAGGTACCCCAGCGCGAGGAGAGATGCCACGACGGAGCTGAAGTTGGCGTTGAGGGGGACGTCCTCGACGCTGACGAAGGAGACACGGGAGTCCCGGCAGGTGACGCCAGCGAAGGAGGTGCAGGGGTTCGGCAGTAGCTGGCAGGTGTCTGTTGTGGGCTCGGACGAGGCTGGTAACCTAGATGGGCGGCCGGCCAGGGGAGGCGAAGGCGTTGGGCACGCGAGCTGTAGGGGCGCAGGGCTCGCGGGCAGACGGCCAGGGGATGCTCGCTTGGCGGCCGGTGCAGGCGCTTGCGCATTGCGGAGCAATTGGCGGAGACTGCCGTGAGCGTGTAGTGGGTGCACGGCAGGCGAAGTTGACGCGGGACGACTGCGAGACTCGGCTAGACGGACGACGCGACCAGCAACACACACTACGGCGCAGCACCGAACGAGCTCCAGAAGAGACTAACTAGCCCCAAACAAGAAGCGCTACTCACAGTCGGCCCCGTCGAGGGGAAACGCGACGATCGTGCACGGTTAAGAACTTGCTGGCAGTCGGTCCCACAGAAGGAAAATCTACATATTTAAGAGGACCCCCGAAGAAATATTGAATCCACTGGCTGATCTGGACCTTTAGTCTGCTGCTCTTTTCTCGGGGCTGATAACCCCTGGAAGATCCTCTACTGTAAGCCAAACAGATGGAGCGATAGGCTTTCATTAGGTATCGGTATGAGTAACCGAGCGAATACCTGCCTTCACCATCGGAGTGGTCTTTCTCAGCATCTTCCAAGCAGACTTCTTCATACGGCTCACCGTCAATAGGCAGGCCATAAAGTTGTGACAAGGTCCAGAGGTCCAAAGAAGTTTCACCCTCTGCCGTGTAAAAAGTGTTGAATAAGGGGTAAAATACTTCAAACATTACACAGCATAGTCCTCAGGAAATGGGATAGTGGAACCAAGAAGCGAAGACGCTGTGATACACCCTAGCTTTGATCAGCAGAGGGGCGTATTCCTTTAACACAAACTCTGTAAATTCTATCGCTCCCACGCAAAATAAATGTGCATTGGTCACCTTTGCATCTCCAAACCAACCAGCAGCCAGCTGATATTTAAACTGAACGGCCAAGCAATTAAGCACAAAGGGTTCATCCCTATACCCTCATTTTAGTGGTGCCAGGAATAAACCATAGCCAGGTTTCTCTTTATCAACTCTGCCACCAGTGGTATCCCACAGAGCGGGGGTGAAGTCCAGGGCTCGAGTCAACATCTTCTTCTCTGGCTCCAGCTCTGATACTCTGAGGATTACGTCCCAGTCGTGTTTCTCCCCGAGAAGATAGATGGCCTTGCGGCAGTACACTGAGCCTTTTAGGCTGTCTCTTTCGGCAAGTATGGCAGCTTCAACCCCACGGGCAATCCAAGGGTCCCGCATGCCGCCCACTGTGAAAGTCTGAATGAATGGCATTAAGTGGCGATCCTTTGGCAAATTTGGACGATAGCCACTACCCCGCCTGAAGCACGTCCCCTGATGCGGGACCGCTAGGCGGAATGGGATTCTATAGATGAAGACTCACTAAAGGACAAATGAGACTAGCAAATGACGTCAGAGAGCGGCGTAGGCTCGACACCTAAAGTTCCCGAGAGGGGACTACGTCGAAGGACAAGAAGCTACGCGCTCACAGCACCCCAAGTGGGAGGCGCACGGGTCCGCACAGTCGAGACTGGCGGTCAGAACTGGTGGTCAACCCCACACTCGTGACTCGGGCGAGCCACGGGACGGTCAAATTATTGTAGGATAATGGCCGCAGAACGTGCCCAGTGGCGCGATATGCAAAGGACCGTTCAGGGTCTCACTAGAGCCTTACAGCAAGTCGCACAGGGAGGTGCGCAACGGGTAGCTGGAAACCTACATCAAAGCTTTAGGAGTATGAATCCTCCTAAATTTACAGGATCCACAGACCCGGACGATGCTGAGCATTGGCTCCGGGAGACGAAAAGGATATTTAGAGTGATGTAATGTTCAGACCAGGAGAAGGTCCTATTAGCTACATTCCAGTTGGAAAGAGACGTCCGCTGCTTGTGGGAGTCTATGGAAGCCACTCAAGACTAGGAGCAAGTGACATGGGAGGAATTTATTAAACATTTTAACAGTAAATATTTCTCTGATAGGGTACAAGAGAAGAAGGCCTCAGAATTTACCGCACTCAAATAGAGGTCTCTTACAGTGGCAGACTATGAGGCGCAGTTCGCAAGATTGTCTTGGTATGCTAAGCACTTAATTAGCACCGAGAAGATGAAGGCGAGAAGATTTCTTAATGGGCTCAGGCCCCAGTATATTACCCAACTAGCTCCGCTTGATAGCTAGGTTTATTCCGAGATGGTGTGCCAAGCACAGTTATTAGAAGATGCCACGAAATTATCTGATAAGATCCGTGGGCGGGAAAAGAACAAGACTGGGTATAGTGACTACAAGCCAAGTTTCAATAACAAGAAGAGATCCGGTAGTGGAGGTGAGTCTTCGCAGGACAAGAAATTGAAGAAGACGTCCAAGCCTTTCTCCATCACCACTACCCCATCAAGCGTGGTGTGTAAACACTGCGATAAGGCTGGACATACGGCCGAAGAATGTTGGAGGAAGCTGGGAGCTTGTCTCCGTTGCGAGAGCCGAGATCATCGTATCCCGGATTGCCCAATGATGAAGGAATCTCCAGGCGATGGAAAGTGCCCGGTGATGAAAAGTGCCCGTCTCCATGCTGTGAAGGAGACTAAACAAGACGAAGGCGGACTGGTGGAAGGTACACTCACCATTTGCTCAAAGTCTACATATGTCTTGTTTGATACCGGAGCATCACATTCTTTTATCTCTAAGAAGTTTGCCGATCCACTGCTCAATGAACCAGAATGGATAGATTTAGTCATTGAAACACCCCTTGGCAAAGAAACAACTATTTCACATCATTACCTTGATTGTGAAGTATTAGTGAAGGGAAAGAATCTCCCTATCAACTTAATAAGTCTAAGATCGCCCAGCACTCATGGAAGCCTACAAAAACAAAGAAAGAAGGGTGTCAAAAGGATTCCCCGGCCGTTACCCCAGGGGATTACTCTCTGATGCTTAAGTCAGCACTCAGGAGACGGAGAAGCTGAAAAGAGAGTTGAGAGAAAGAGTTAAGGGGTAGCAACGCAAGCCTGAAGAGACAGACTGCCTTCAAGGAGGGTCCTCGCTGTGGCCAGTGGGTGCTCGAAGAGTGCTCACTGGGCGGTAAGGGTGCTTCGAGGGCGGCCAGATCTTGGTGGAGGCTTTCTCTCTGGACAGCAAGTTGGCTTCTCTTTTCCCTTGTCTGGAGCTGAGTGTGTATTTCTTGGTGAAAATCACCATGTCCTCTATCTGTCTGTCAAAGTCCCAATTATAGGGGATTGTCTTGGTGGCGGGGGCCTATCCCTTAACAAGGAAGGGTGCAAGTCATTGGGTAACGTCTCCCCGCAATCATGGGGAGTTTCCCATTGAAGGTCCATTTCTCTAGAGTCGGGCGATTCTCTAGCAAGTCTTATGGCACCCGAGAGGCATGCTCACCTTTAGTGGGATTGAGCCCGAGGTTGTAGGAGGTAACGTTCAGTTGTCGGAGGGTCATCTAGCGGCTATTGCACATGGGTCGAAGCCCTTCATGCGCTGGCGGATTTGAGGGTGATCCGTCCAGAGCCGTCCATGGTAGGCCACGACTGTCGAGGCCTGACAGCCACATTACGGACTATGGGCTTGACTGGGCCTGGCAGAAGTGGGCCATACATGGGCCGAGCTGATTTTACCCTCCTCACTAGCCACCCTACCCTCAGATGCCGAGCACTTCTTTGGGAACTTAGAGTCGACTTCAAGAGGGTTAGTCAAAGGATGGTCTCCTCATATCGTTTGGGTTGGTAGCCCCAACCATATACTTGGCGCGCAAGCCGCACCTGATGACAATAGGGGACATCTCCATAATCATGATGTGGGCTGCTTTTGTCTAAGAGCATTGGCATGAATGGTCACTTGAGTTCAGCAATCATACACTGATGGCGACAGGCACCTGTGGACGCACTTTTATTATTTATTTATTTTATTTTTATTTATGTTTTTGTTGTTGTCGGGAATGGGGTTTTCCCGACGTTTTATTGAGTGCGTGGGCGTGCCAGTCACCGAGGTGACGATTTATTCGGGCTCCGCAGAGCCCATGGTGCGCTCGATCTGACTTCGTCAGACGATTGTGTAGTTCGTGTCGACACCCCACTCGGACCTTACGTCCGGACGGGGGAATAAACCCTTCCTTGTGTCAACACCAGCCCAGTGTTGACGAATATTTAAAGAGACAAATAAACCCTGTCGGCCTTGCCACCCTGGTGATGCCGATGAATAGACACCCCACTCAGACCTTACGTCCGGACGGGGGAATAAATCCTTTCTTGTGTCAGCACCAGCCCAGTGTTGACGAACATTCCAAAGAGACCAAATAAACCCTGTCGGCCTCGCCCCCCTGGTGACACCGACGAATAGACACCCCACTCGGACCTTACGTCTGGATGGGGGGAATAAACCCTTTCTTGTGTCAGCACCAACCCAGTGTTGATGAACATTTTAAGAGACAAATAAACCCTGTCAGCCTCGCCACCCTGGTGACACCGACGAATAGACACCCCACCCGGACCTTACGTCTGAACGAGGGAATAAATCTTCCCTTATGTCAGCACCAACCCAGTGTTGACGAACATTTCAAAGAGACCAAATAAACCCGGTCGGCTCGGCCACCTCGGCGATGCCGACGAATAGACACCTCGCCTCGACCCTATGTTCGGGATGAGGGAATAGACCCTTCTTTGCATTGACACTGGCCCGGTGTCGACGACTACTCCAAAGAGACGAATAAACCCTGACGGCCTCGTCACCTCGGCAATGTCGACGAATAGACGCCTTACCTGGACCCTACGCTCAGGACAAGGGAATAAACCCTCTCCTTGCATCGGTACTGACCCAGTGCCGACGAATTTCTCCAGGAAGTAAGCAAACCCTGACGGCTTCGTTACCTCGATGATACCGACAGAGCAGCACTTTACTCGGATCCCTTCGGGTCGAAGTGACGAACAATCCCTTTGACTTGGACCTCCCGTTCGGGTCATTTGAACCAATAAGCTTTTCTCTCCGTCCCTTTGGGCGGTGGGCAACTCTTGACTCGGACCTCCTGTTCGGGTCATTTGAACCAATAAGCTTTTCTCTCCGTCCCTTCAGGCGGTGGGCAATCCTTTGACCTGGACCTCCCATTCAGGTCACTTGAACCAATAAGCTCTCCTCTCCGTCCCATCCAGTGACAAATATGCCCCGGGCTCGGGGCCTCTCATCCCATCTAGCCCACCTTATGGAACTACTCGGCAGGGCTACGAGGTCCGCGTGGTGGAGTGATCCCCTCGCCTCCCCCTTGGGGAGACGAGCACTCTCCTACGCACCTCTGCCAGCCTGCCCGGACTTGAAGATATTCACCTGCTTAAACACTTGCATGTAATTGATTATTAACAACTTATTAAGGAATGACCATAGTATGGTACTGGCATGGGGGAGCGGGGTGGAGGTGAATGGAAGGTTGTCTCCAGGAGTCCAGGGAGAGGTCAGCTGCGGGGGAGAAAGATCCTGTTTTGCTGATAACAGGAAGTTTCGTCCAGCCCGGCAATCCATCCCAACCTGGCAAGGTAAGAGGAAAGCTCCCCATTGAAGCTGACTAATGGATTAGATGCTTACGGAAGGTTCATTGGGCTAGCTCCTGTAAAAATGTTATTAGATGTCTCCTTTGTAGAATAATTGGGCACAGAAGGTGGGTATGCAAACAGGGCAGAGAGGAGAAGGGGCGGGGTCTATCTGCTAAGAATAGTCAGGGGGGACTGTGCTTTCAAAAGGCCAGTCCTCCTTTTCTGGGTAAAGGCATGAGTTGCTGATATCCCTTGGTCACCTATGGTGGCCAAAGATAGGAGGTTGGAACACTGTGCTATGGTGAAAGTTCAGGGAATCAGAGAGGGAAGAAATTGGCTGTGCAAGATTTCTTACAGTCTACCTGGTCAGATACTGATTCGTGGATCCGTGACCTATTAGATGGCTCGTTTCTAGTGTGGTTCCTGATGAACAAAGAAGGCAGCACTGTATTGCCAAGAGTGTTCTCCATAGGGCTACCTTCAGCCTTTCCTGGTCGACTTAGTCGACTTGGAAGAAAGATTCCACTATTGTGAAATTGCCAAAGGGAAAGCTGGTTTGGTGCGGGAAAGCTGGTTTGGTGCAGGTTATCTGAAATTCCACTTCATGTCTGGAACCCAGATACCTTCCATAGCATTGTTGCAGCCTTTGGAAGCCTGAAGGTGGTATAGAGAGACCATGGATGGGAAGAGTCTGATGTTTGCTAGAGTTCTTGTAGAAGTGGAAGATGGCAGTGAAATCCCTAATGCAATCATTGTCAGAGTAGGAGGTTTGAGGTTCAAGGTGTCTATTGAAGCTGAGCTTTCTGCCTGTTCTGAAGCCTCGCCAATGGATTGGGCATGGGAAGAAGTTGGGACAGCTTATCAAAAGCTCTGCCAGGGTAAACAGGGTTCACAGGTTAAGAGGAGTGCCCGAGGTGAAGGAGAAACTGAGTGCACTCAGTGACTCAGAGACCAAAAATCGGTCTGACCCATCTCGGGGTGGGGGCTCTCGCCATCAGCATCCTGGGGAGACAGACCTAGATTATGTAGCAGATCTTCTGGTGCCTCCCAGAGATTCGCATATCCTGGGAAAGTGGTTTGCAGGGATATAGCCTCTTCTCTACGGGCTAGAGCTCATCATCACGGCACCAGGACAGTGGCATGGGATGGCGTGGAGGAAGCTTTGACGGGTCCCGAGGCACTTTCTTCTTTGCTGATTCCAAGTGACGGTGGGACAGGGGGGAGAGCTCCTTTGGATTGAGAAATACAATGCTGGGCATGGAAGGACCTGCCAGCATCAGGTTCGTCTTTTGTGCAATCTGGTAAGTCACCACCAGCTTCAGGTAAGTTGGCAGGTCCCCCGTTTCATCTTCTTCCTCACCCAGTTTCCAGCCTCAGCTACCCATCCGCAATGTCTTCTTTCTCAACGGTCCTCTGGGTCGCTCGCAGCAACAACCCATCTCCGCCGGCCCTCCCTCTTCCCACAAGCGACCCAGAGGAGGCTCCTTTTCCTCCCCTGAGGAATTTTTTAATGCACAGACCATGAGGTCTCTGGGTTTGACTTCACCAGGGAGTTGTCCCCGCCTGCTCCGCAGGGGGAATACATGGAAGTTCCTCTTGTGAAATCTCCAGGGAGTCCAGGGTCCTTTGCTATCCTTGCTCAGAAACCTCATGCAGAGAAGGGGAGTGGGAGGTGCTAAAACTTGCCAATGCTGGTGATGAAACTTGATGCTCCAGAACCAGACGGCAGAGGAGGACCTCCTCTTGTTACATCTTCTTGGGCGGAACAAGACAATGTGATAGTTATCAGGGAAGGTAGCCAGATGCAGGTTGAAGAGGTGAACCGGCAGCTGGCCCACCCTCCATCGGGTGGTTTGAGGGACAGTGAAGCGAGACGGGACGAGTAGGGCACGGTTCTCACTTCGCCCGCATGTAGCCGAATCGCTGATTTCGGGTCGAACGAGGTAGGGGGATGGATTCACGTCCTCGCTAGGAACACATCCATACCACATGCACGCCCATCCACGGCCATTTGGCCTAGTTATGTCCATTTTTTTAGGTTGTACCCTAAAGTGTGTTAAATTGTGATTTTAATCATTTATATGCATTTTAAATGCGTTTTCTAGCTTCTGTGGGCTTGTATGAAGGCGTGGCATGGTAGGTTTTACATTTTTTTCAAGTTCTGTAAGCAAACCCGTCGATTTCAATCGACCGGGGAATGGCTCGATTTCAAACCGAACCCGTTCGTCGCCCAGATCGCATGGCGGTCATGCCAGTGACCGTTATGGGTTTAACGCACTGCCCCTGGCGCATTATGCATGTATGGAGGACCACCCCAAAATCGTTATGTTCGTGTTCATGTTAGATAGGTTGGTAGTATAAAGCACCCCTCCATGACTGTTATAGTCATGGGTTTCCGGTGGATTATCCACGTTCGGGTGACCTTAACGCACCCTTAGTAGGCCACCATGGTTTCTGAGTAGTTAAACTTCATGAAAATCATTTGGGTAGTCATCGCGGACCAGTAGAGGTGCGCCATGTTCACATAACGCACCTACACTAACCCGCCATGGCCGCTGAGTTTGGGAATGCAGGGAATGATAATGACCGACCAAGGGTGGCGTGCCATGTTAACATAGTGCACCCCACCTGATCCGTTATGCCCTGTGACGGGCTAGGACTGATCCATTATGCACTATAGTGGGGCACCTCTGATCGTTATACTCTCTGCAATCCCAAGGGTAATAAATTGTTATTCAAATGCATTCTCCGCCCAGTTTAAGTTATTTTATGAATAAAAATACATCTTTTAGTCCCAGTAGAGTTACTTTCTCTTCCCGTGTGATAGAGCCACTAGTCGTACCCCAGCGACCTTAGTGTCCGCCCACCTCGGAGAGGTGGAGGGGTGTTCCCGTCTAACAATTTTTAGGCTAGTTACCGTGGGCCCCCGCGGTTACCGTAGCATCCTACGAGGGGGAAAAACTAGCTAGAGACCTGACCCTTGGCAGGGGTTGCTGTGTGCACACATGGTTATAGGCTTGGACTGATACTGACGAGTGTTACTCTGACTGGTTCTTGTTCTGGTACTTTCTACACCTCTCGCATGTTGTGTCTATCTGACTTGTGAGTTGCTTGAAACGCAGTGTAAGTCGTTAGTGGACACTTCTGGTTTCTACCTTCTGGTGAGTTCTCCGTCTCTCATTTCACTTGGTTAAGTTGAAGTTTATTCTACTGGTAGATTTAGCCTTTGTCGCTATTAAATTATGTTAATTCGGCATATAGATAGTTGTTTTAACTGAGAAACCAACCCCGTTCGGAGACGATGGGCGAGCGGGGAAGTGTGGGTTCCCCGCACACTGCACCGATGTAGCTTGAACCCGGCTAGGAACTTACATGCACTACTCCTCACGCAGGAGGGGGGCCTTGGGGTGGGGGTTAATATCCTTACAGCCAAAACTACCTCCACACAGGGAGGGGCCTTAAGCCGGCCAAGCGGTGAGGGGAAGGAAAGGAGACGGGACCGTCATGATCACCGGTGTCGATTCTACCTTCAGTCTGGAATAGCGGATAGGCGGTCGATGCCATAATTGTTGCAGCCACCCAAGATATCCGATTGAACTAAAACTGGTGCTGAATGTCTTCTACGTGACGAGGGAAGTTTATGGAAATTTTGTAGCTTCAGATGATGTCACCTCTGGTCGGGGCTGGACCTGGAACGGGCAGCACAATCCTAGCTCTGATAGCTCCCAAGATTTTACTTCAGGAAGGAGATGGTGCCCCGATCGCTCCCGGAGTCAGAATGCAGCAAGACCAGAGCTGGAATCTTCATGATTCAGTCTTCTTTCTTCCAGAGAAGATGGAATTGTCAAAGGTGGTTGGGGTTGCTCGAGGTAGACAGATTGGTGAGGGTGGTCGGAGGGGACCCTTGATCACTGACCTGGCGCGCCAGCGGAAGAAAATTTAGAAGTAAGGATGGAGACGTCCAAATCTAATTCCGCTTTTTGGGGATGAAATATGACTGGAAAGAGGTGCTCTAAGACAAATTTCACGCCCAGAGAAGCTCAGGAGCAGGCGGTGTCAATGTTTCTTAGAGGCTCTGGTCTGCAGTCAGGCTGCCTCTGCGCAGTCGGAGGAAAACGGCTCCCGTGCTCAGCCACAACCTAGGATGAAGACGCGACCACCTCGGATGGATAGGTATCTGAGAGACCTTTCCATATATATAAGATTCGCCTTCAGGAGCTTTCGGATGATGCCATGGTGACCTCTGTAAACCGGTGCTACATTGCTGCCTGCGACCCTGGACTGGTTCTCTTATGGGGAAGAGAGGGAATGGGGGAGATAGGGAAGGAGGGGCTGGGGAATGGTGGTGGATGGCTCTGGGAGGGGGGTATGGATGTGGGTAAGGGTGTGGAATGGAGGAGGGGGCAAGGGGGAGCTGTGGAGGGGAGAGAGGGGCACGGCTAGGGCAAGGGGGGGGAGTGGGTGGTGGTGGGTGGTTCAATTGGGCTAGGTGGGAGGGGCGCCCAAGGGTATGGGAGCTTGAATCTGATTCTTCAATCGATGTAGATCACCAATAGATGCTTCTTTGGAACTCCTTGGAATGGATGAAGAGCTGTATGGATGAAGATTTGATCACCCTTGAGAACTTTGATTGCTTCTAGCTTCCTTAGGGATTGCTCGCTTCAGATCTAACCTTGAATCACCTTGGAATGGATGAAGAACTTCTTTCCTTCACATTCACGTTCATAACAAAGTGGAAGAAGCTCTACAGCTGCTACCTGCGACCTGAACACCCAAGGGTTAGAGAAAAATAATTTTCAGATCTCCCTTCTTCTCCTCATTAGGGTTTACACTCCAATTAGATGATATATATACTCCTGGACAGGTCAAGGGACGCCTAGGGGACCAGATCCACAATTCTCGGAGTGATTTAGGGGTGTTAGGTTGGGTTGGTATGAGTTTCAGTGCGCGTACACCAAAGTCCAATATGGCGGCTGTATGCAGAACAGAAGGGGTCGACCCTTGGGGTCAACCCTCGTGAAAGTAGCTTCTAGACTACAGTAATTTGGTTCTGGGTGTTACAGCGGTCGACCCTTGGGGTCGACCCTCATGAGCATGGGTCATCCTGTGGGGTCGTCCCTTTCAGATACCAGAAAAAGACCCGACGGCTTTGGAAATTTTACTACCAGGGGTCGAACCTTGGGGTCAACCCTCGAGGGCTCTCCAGAAGCAAAGGCTTTCAATGGTAGAACTTGATGCGTTAACGCAGCTGGGTCATTGTGTTGACGCACAGGGTGTTCCAGAACCAAAGCAGCCAAGCTTGTTTCACTGATGCGTCAACGCTGCCAGCCCGATTGCGTTGACGCAGAGGCACTCCAGATGCTGACGGGCAGTTGCTGCGTTGACGCATTGGCTTCCCAGTGTGTTGACGCAACCAAAACAACACTGCTGCAGGTTGGAGGCATGCGTTGACGCAGCCTCCCCAGTGCGTTGACGTAGTGAAGCTGCGTCGACCTTTATAGTCCGTTGTGTTTGACGCATTTGAAGAAGAAATAGGAAGCTGGTTGGAGGCCTGCGTTGACGCAGCGGTGGATACTGCATTGACACAGTGAAGACAATGCGTTGATGCAGTGAAGCTGCGTCGACCTTTGGAGGAGAAACGTCGACCTTTGGGGGGAAGCGTCGACCTTTAAGGGGAATGTGCGTCGACCTTAGCAGCTAGTTGGAGGTCTGCGTTGACGCAGTGGAGACACTGCGTTGACGCAGTGAACATCCCACTCAGATCCATTTTTCACGGATCTTGTTTCCTCCTCTGTCGGCTAAACCCTTATAATATGCCTCCCTAACAAATGAAGAAGGGGTTACGAAGGGTTGCTGCCAGGGAACACTCTCTGAAGCATTTCAGAGTTGCAGAGGGTGCAGTCGTATCTAGTTCCATCCATCCGAAAGAGGTAGGTTGTCTCAAACTTTAGCTAAATCAGTAGTTAATCTACACAGCATGTTAGTAGGTGTTCTCATATTTTAGCTAAACCAGTAGTTAATCTACACAGCATGATAATAGGTTGTCTCAATTTCTAGCTAAACCATTAAGTTAGATAACCTGTAAACTATTAAAACGTATTACTAGTTAGACTAACCAACTTGTTAGAAATTTGTCATGCTTTAGTATAATCATCTAATTGCCAACCTGTTGGAATCACATGCGAGATTTGTTAACCCCCTGTAAACTGTTTTAATAATCTATAACTGTTAATCTATAACCCGTTAGAATATGTATAACATAATCTGTAACCTGTTATGTTAGCATATATTAAACTATTTTATTAAACTGTTTTAATCTATAACCTGTTAGAACATGTATAACATAATCTGTGACCTGTTAAAATGTTAAATGTTTTAACCATCTATAACCTGTTAGACCATTAACACCTGATAAACTGTTAGACTATGTTAAGCATATATTAAACTGTAACCTGGTTTTTAATAACCTGTAACCTGTTAGAACAGGTAGAACATGATCTGTAACATGTTCAAATGTTAAACTGTCTTAATGATGTCTTAATGATCTTAATGATGTCTTTATGATCTATAACCTGTTAACACCCTGTTAACACCTGATAAACTGTTAGAATATGTTAAGCATATATTAAACTGTAACCTGTTAATAACCTGTGGTTGTCAGAACTCAGCATGTAACGGTGTTAACATGTTTTACCAGATCAAATGGCGCCCCTGACAAGGGCGCCATTCATAGAATTGAAGACCATCACAAGGTCGTCAATTCAACAAAAATCAATACCTGTAAATGGCGCCCCTGACCAGGGCGCCATTCACAGAATTGAAGACCCTTTAAGGGTCGTCAATTCGAACAATCGCAGGGCGTCAACTCAAAAAAAACATACTGAAAATGGCGCCCCTTACTAGGGTGCCATTCACATCCAATTCAATTTACAGAACACAAAAAAATAATATACATATACTGTAAATGGCGCCCCTGACCAGGGCGCGACGCTCACTCTCATCCGCCGCTCGCGGAGTTGGTGGCCGTGGCTCATGCCCACGGCTTGCCCGTGATCGTCGATGCCGCCGGCGAACTGCCGCCCCGCTCCCACTTGCGCGACTTGATCGCGGCCGGGGCCGATCTCGTCGCTTTCAGTGGCGGCAAGGCGATCCGTGGGCCACAAGCGACTGGCATCCTCTGTGGCCGACGCGACCTGATCGCCGCCGAAGAACCAGGTGCGGAGCGGTCGCGGCCCGGGATGCGCGATCAGCGATTCCAGCAGGTCACTGCCGGCCACCCTCTCAGGGAAGCGGACGCCCAGCAGGCGGCCGAGCCACACCAGCGGCATGCCCTTCCGCTCGGCGCTCGAACAGCCGACCCTCGACGCCCTGCCGCTCTCTGTCGCCGTCCGCAGTTACGCCATGACGCCGCTGCAGTTCGAACCCACGACGAAGTACCAGTACAGCAACGCCGGGATCAACACCGCCGGGCGGATCATCGAAGTCGTCACCGGCCTGGCCTACGAAGACTTCCTGCAACAGCGGTTGTTCGATCCCCTCGGTATGCAGGACACCACCTTCTGGCCGAACGAAGTACAGGTCGCCCGTCTGGCCAGGGCGTACCGCCCCAACAAGGACAAGTCGGGCCTCGACGAGACGCAGATCGATCAGTTGCAGTATCCGCTGAATCGCCGCGAAGGACGTTATCCCAGGCCCGCCGGCGGTCTCTTCTCGACCGCCGCCGACATGGCCGCCTTCTGCCGGATGCTCCTCAACGGCGGCGAACTCAACGGCAAACGCTACCTCTCCGCGGACGCCGTCGGACAACTCGCCGCCAACCAGACCGGCGACCTCCCGACCGGCTACGGCCTGGGCTTCTCCACTGATAAACGCCCCAACGGCACGTTCGGCCACGGCGGCGCCCTCGCGACCAACATGCAGATTGACCGCGAACGCGGCCTGGTCCTGATCTACATGGTCCAGCACGCCGGCTACCCCAACGACACCGGCAAACAAATCTACCCGACGTTCGCGGAAACGGCCCGGGCGCTGTTCGCCAAGTAGGGCAGGCTCCCGCCCGCCGAGATGGACATGGATCGCGCACCGCAGGAGGCCAGTCGATGGGACTCGACGTCGTTGAGCTGGTGATGGAGATCGAAGACGAGTTCGGGATTCAGATCACGGAGGAGGACTATCCGAAGGCCGTGACGGTCGGGGATCTGCGGGATCTCGTGGTCGTGAAAGCCGGGAATGCCGAGATCGTTGATGCGCAGCTCCTGCTCGGGGGTGATGTCGCGCGCGATATAGACGAACTTCTTGTCGCTCCCGAGGCGCGCCGCGATGACCGGAACGTCGAGACCCGGCAGCACGCTTGCGAGCTGTTCGGCCGCGTGCTCGGGGTCCGTCACCTGGCGCGGATCGGCATGCTCACGGAACCAGTCGAGCAGCTCGAACCCCTCGACATCGGTGACACAGACCGTGAAGAAGTTCAGGGGTGAGCCACAGTGCTTGGCGAAACGCACCACGGCCCGGGCTCGTTCGACTGCGGCAGGCTCCTGCATCGTCTCACCGTGGAGGACGGCGGCTGCAGAATTCAAGCGAAGTCGTCTGGGTTCGACTCCAGCCCGCGGGCGTAGTGCAGCTGGCTGGCTTTCCTCACCAGCCGGAAGTACCGCCGCGTGCGCTCGATCCGCGCAACCGCCCCTTCGGGGTGCTCGACAATCTCCTGTCGCGTGCGCTCCGCGGCAGGATCACCAGGCTGCGGCTCATCATCCAGGGTGACGGGAAACTTCGCCATCACATGACCGCCATTTCAGGTCGCGGCAGCCCGCGCTTGGCAGGGTCTTTCAGACCCTGCGCCAGATACCGGAAGGCGTCCGCCGCGTGGCTGGTCCAGTCGTGCAGCGGACGAAGGCGGAACTCCTGCCTCTTGTCGTCCCAGTCGCGGCGGTACATGCGCAGCGCCTCTATACCTTCCTTGCACTTCGATTGATCGAACCAGCTTGTCGCCAGCAGCATGCGGACAGCCTGAATACCGTCAGCCACCGGAATGTTCGGAACGACCGTCGCCCTCACGCCAAGGTCCGAAAGCACCTCGACCGCCTTAAAACCCGCAGGCAGTTTGATCTGCTGCGCGCCGGCCGTCAGAACAGTAAGACAAAGACCGACGACGACCCCGAAAATGCCGAAGCCAAGCAGAAAATTACCGAGATCGATGCGAAGATTGCCGAACAGAAGAACCTGGCGGCACAGGACGCGAATTTCCAGAAATTGGTGACCGAAGGAGACGCTCTGTCCAAGCAGACCAAGCTGCCGGAAGCAATTGCTAAATACGAGGAAGCGCTGAAGATCAAGGCGGATCCGGCGGTAACTCAAAAGATCGACGACATCAACAAGCTCATCGCCGAGAACAAGAACAAGGAGGAGAAAAAGACGCAGTACGACGCTGCCATGAAGGACGGTGAAGCGTTGCTTGCCGCTTCCATGACTCGTGAGGATCGGCCAGTTCTCCACATGATAACCCGACCAAGAAACAGGCAGACGGGGGATAATTTGAACCTGTTTTAACGATGTGTCATCAACGCCAACGATCAGCCGCGCGACTTTAAGCGGTTCCGAGACATTGACCAGATTGAGCGGGCCGCAACCAGCGGTCAATTCTATCTTGCCCTTCGCGTCGGGCGAATACATCCGTTCGTAAAAATAGTAAGGCGAAAGGCGTTCGTAACTATACAATTTTGGTCCAACCTTCAGGCTGAAAACCATATCGGGCGCCTTGTAAGTCGTCTGCGCTAGAAAATCTAAGCCTTGATCAGCCATGCCTAGTTTATCAAATAGCAGCATGTCCTGCAAGGCATAGCCTTGTCCGTAGGATGGACTAGTCAGCAGGCCTTTATGAGTATAGTTCATCTGCGGCCAAAAACCGTATTTATCAAACTGCTCTTTCCGTAAAGGAAAGGCGTAGAGTTCATCAAACGTTTTTCCGCCATAAGTCACGGCTCCCCGCCACGGCCAGGCGGACGAATCCAACCCCAACACATCCGCCGACATACAGACGACGCCGTTCAAACCACCGCTGCCTCCCAAGGTGGCGCTGTCCGTGTCAGTATGATTTGGTTTCAGCGTTTTGGGATCAATATTCCAAATCCACGAACCTTTGTTGTTGATCAGGTGTTTTTCGATATTGTGAAACAGCGTCTTGGCGTCCTTGCGCCATTTTTTTGCCGTGGCACGGTCGCCAACTTCGTCTTCCATGTTGGCGGCGCTTAACAAAGCCAGCGCGCATAAATTATTTTGAACCACATTGTAGGCGTCACTCTTGCCTCCGCCAAATTCACCGGAACCGGGAACCAACGGGCCAAACTTAAGAAAATGGTCAATGCCGCGTACGGGCGAGGAATTTTGATGAAGAAATTCATAGAGACGAGCGCGGAACGGGTCATCCGTTGGCAATCGTTGCCACAACGCAATCATGGCGATAATCGTCGCCGTTTGACCATCCATTTCCGTGCCGCTCTGACGACCTTTTTGTTGCGGATCAAAGTATCGGGGAAAAACGATAAAACCGTTGCTGTCGGTCCCGACAAAATCCATGACACATTGCGCCACCTGACAGGCGTGCTGGTAATAACCCCAATAAACCAACTCGCGCATACACGTTCCGGCGTCGCGCGTCCACAAGGTTCCATACCAGGGTTGTCCAGCCGGCGAAGCGTTGAGGACGACCAGATCCGGCAGAACCTCGGCGCGCACTTCGTCGACGAATATGCGCGCCTGCCAGCGGAGCGCAAAGAGTGGCAGGCGAAAAAGGGAAAGAAGTGCGTCGAGGCGAATTCGTTGAAACTGGCCGGTAACGGCACCTACGGCAACAGCAACAATAAATATTCGGTATTCTACGATCCGCGGTTCACCATGTCGATTACGGTCAACGGCCAACTCATGCTTTCGATGTTGGCCGAGTGGCTTCTGACCGTACCGACGGTGCGAATCCTCCAGGCGAATACGGACGGTATCACGTATCGCATTCACCGCGCGTGTGAGGCGCAGGCGGTGGCGATTGAAAAGCACTGGGAACGATACACCTGCCTCACGCTTGAGGCCGCCGAATACGACAAAATGTGGCTTCGGGACGTAAATAACTACGTTGCCCGGTCGACCGACGGCGCGCTCAAGCTAAAGGGTGCCTACTGGTATCCAAAGGTGTTCCCGGACGACATATCAAACGCGCAGCCGCCGGCGTGGCACAAGGACTTCTCCGCGCAAATCATCATCATGGCCGCCGTTGAGCACATGACGCGCGGCGTGGACATCGAGCAATACATCTACGACCACGGCGACCCGTTTGACTTCATGTTGCGCGCCAAGGTGGATCGGTCCAGCGAGTTGTGGATCGGCACGGAACAGGTGCAGCGCATCTGCCGCTACTTCGTCTCGACCAATGGCGCCGCGATGAAAAAGGTCTCGCCGCCGGCCGGTCCCGCGGGCGCATGGAAGCGGCGTAATGGTATATCGGACGCGGAGTACCATGCCGTGCTGCGCGAGGTCGGTTCGGAATGGGACGAGCGCATTCACACGAAAAATAAAAGTAAGTACGTCACGCGCGAAACGTCGTTCGAGGCGGGCTTTCTGGTGACGGAATGCAACCGCGCTGCCAATTTCGATTGGGAGTCGCTGAACTACCAGTATTATATCGACGCGGCGAAAAAATTGGTGATCCAGTAATATAACTGAACCGGAGAATTGATTCGAATGGTCTCGCCAGTCCCCAAGCATTTACGTTCCGCCGACGAGCACGCGACCATCCCCGCACATCTTCGCGAGCATGTGACCGATCTATTGGTCGACCGAACAAACGGCGTTGACATCCCCGGCAGCGGTCGTCACCGCGCCAAATATGCGCCGGGCCTCGCCACGGTCCTCAAGCAACTGGCCGGGTCGGAAAGCATCGGCGACCCCTTGGAGCCCATGAGGGCGAGGGTCGTGGGTTCGATGTCGAACGCCAGGTTAGGCTTGCCGACCGCCTCGGCGAGGTTGAAGCTCTTGGGCTCGTCGGCCGCTTCCGGCGCTTCAGGGTCGGCGTACATGACGTCAGACATCCCGCCTCCCTAGTAGCCCGTGTGCTCTGAGCGCTCAGCAGCCTCGCGCCAGTCGCCCTCATCGTCGTTGAACGGCGTCCGGTAGCCCTGCGCGAACGTCCTGAAGGCGTCGGCCGGGTGGCTCGTCCAGTCGTGCAGCGGGACGTTGCGGAACTCTTGCCGCTTCTCGTCATAGTCCCGGCGATACATCCGCAGGGCCTCAATGCCGTCCTTGCATTTGGCCTTGTCGAACCAGCAGGTCGGCAGCAACATGCGAACCGCCTGAATACCGTCAGCCAAGGGTATGTTCGGGCAGACAACGATCCCGTTTAGCCCGAGCCCCTCCAGGACCTCCTTGCGGCTCTTGCCAGTCCCTAGCTCCCTCACCTCCACGTCATGCGGGAGGTAATGCTTGCCGTAGAGATAGCCCCGAGATTGAAGCTCTCTCACATACCAGTCCAGCGCCTGACCCTCGCCCTTCACAACGTCGATGACGCGGGTCTCGCGGCCATGCACCTGTATGAACCAGATCACGGTGCTGTCAGCCATGCCCAAATCCCAAGCGGTATGCGTGAGCAGCCGGGGATCGTGGGGCACTGATGTAATGCGGGGAGGATCGGACGCCTCCGCTTCGTTTAGCTCCCTTGCGTAGTAGGCACCGCGTACCGCAGCCTCAAAGCTGCACTCATACTCCTGAGCGTATTCGTCATCGCTCATCATCTTGCGGGCGTCGGCAAGCTCCTTGGCGTCAAGAAGCCCCGTCTCGGACGCTCTCAGCATAAGCCGCGTCCAGTCGGGATCGTCCTCCGCCTCCACCCACAGCTTGTGAAACGTGTTCTTGCCCTTGGGCGTGCCGATGAAAGCCGCCCAGCCCTTGCGATCAGACAGGGCGGGACGAATAACCTGCGTCCAGATGGTGGGGTCCATGTCCCCGAACTCGTCGAGAACAACCCCGTCGAGATAGATACCGCGGAGACGGTCGGGATTGTCTGCCCCGTAAATGCGGATCCTCGCACCCCCGGGAAGTTCAACCCAAAGCTCGCTCTCGTTTATCTTAGGCGAGAGGAAAGCCGTATACTCCTTCAGGTTAACCCAAGCGATGTCTTTGGCCTGGTTGGGTGGCGGCGCGGACGGCGATCATCCAGATTTTATCGGCTGTTACCTCGGGCTCGATTCTTCGACCAAATCCAGCGGCAACTTCATCGAGTTGCTGGACGCTGGATGCAATAGTGGCGCGGTCGATTTTACCTATTCCGGCGGCGCGAACATTGTTCGGGTGCGGGGCAGTAAGTCATCGGGCGCTACAGTGTACGGCGGTACGCCCCTGGCGTCTGATGATGTCGATTTTCGTCTTACAGGGTCCGGGGCTTTCACTTATGTGCGGCCGGCCGTTGTTGATTGGGACAGCTATACGCCAACCGTCACGTCAAGCGGTGGCGCAATTACGTCGTATAGTGCGACAGGAAAATATCGGAAGCTTGGATCAATCTGCCACGTTCAGATCACGACTACGCTTACCGACAACGGAACAGGGACTGGTGTTGTACGAGCTACACTTCCGTTTACTCCAGTTCAGGCCGAGGCGATGGCGGGGGTCAATGCGAATACACTCAAAGATGTGGCCGCAATCACAAATGTCGCCGACACGCTGATTAGCATCTTCAAAGATGGCGCATATCCCGGCGTGACCGGCGACACGATTATTGTCTCCGGTTCGTATCAGGTTGCTTAAAGCTCGATGGTCGGAGGCGGCATTACGCTTGCTGGCATGCCTGGTGGCTTTAGCGCCTCGGCCATCTTCCGTTCGTGGTCGTCTTCTGACGGACTATTGACGATGGTGCAGACAGCGTAGCCGGCGGCGGCACCGATTAGAAGGCAGATGGTAGCTACGAGAAGCATATCACATCCTACCTCCCACAACCCCCGCCTGTAAACGCCAATAGGACTCCCCCATGCGACTTCTCATCGCTGCCCTGGCGGCGTGCCTTGCCACGCCTGCTTATGCCGATTGGTCGATCCAGAGCATGAATCAGACCATCGACCAGACCAACTTCCTGGTCAATGACAACTGTTCGGCAACGCTCATCGACGCCGAACACGGCTATCTGCTCACCGCCAATCATTGCATTCAGGCGCAGTTTACCGTTGTCGAGCGCGAAAAGATCGGCGACGACGGCAAGGTGACGACTGAAAGGGTGCGGGTCGCCAAGCCCGGCACCGTGAGCCAATTGTATTTCAAAGACGCCAACGAGGCGCAGCGCAATAGCTACGTGTTCAAGATCAAGCAGAATGACGCCGACCTCGATCTGGCGTTGATCCAGGTTCAAGCCAAGTTATCGAACACCGACCAGTCGGAAGGCGAATTCGTCAAAGTCGAGGGGGACGATTGATGCGCTTCCTGCTCGATCTGGCCTGCGATCTCGCCGAAGCCGTCGCGCTTCTCGCCGTCGCCGCATTTATCGCCTGCATCTGTCTGGCGATGTCACCCGATCCAACGCCAACACCTGCCGCGCACCAGCAGGCGCGCGGTCCTGTCGCTTACGCGGAGTCCGAGTAATGGCAAAGAATGCGCCGCCGATTTCGCCCGAGCGCCAGCTGCAGCTGGAAATGAGCGCGAGCGAAACGCTGCGCTCCCAACTGCGCGACATCGCCTGCGGCGAGAGCGAATTTTTCCACGATCTGATCGAAGGCGAGACGAAGGTCTTCGAGATCATGGGCAAGCTCGTTCACTCGATGGCCGACGATCAATGGCAGCTGCTCGGCCTGTCGGAACACATCAAGGCCCTGCAGGCGCGCAAGGCCAGCCTCGAAAAACGCATCGAGACGAAGAAAGAGATGATCGGCACGACGCTTACCGCGATCGAAAAGAAGACCCATCGATTCGATATCTGCACGTTCACGGTCTCCGATAAAGCGCCCGGCGTGATCGTCACCGCGCCCATCTGGATGCCCTTCTTGCCCTTGGGCGGCGTGACTTTCGCGACCGCCGCGACCGCGGTGTCGACCTTCTGCTCGGTCGCCGCGGCCTGGGCCTGGGTCGTCTGCTGCTGACCTTTGAGACCCTGGACTTCGGCCTTCAGCGCCTGGACTTCAGCCTTGAGCTCGTCGATCTCCGACTGCTGCGAATTCTTGGCCGCAAATGCAGGCCCCGTCATCGCAAATCCGAGACCGATGACAGTACCTGCTAATAAAATAGATCTGAATGACATTTGGTTCGTCCCTTATATGCACGGTCCAGGACTTCCCCAGCAATTGTGCGCCCGCCATCTTGGTTTGGATCAATGAGACGATTCACTGCGTCTTCATTTACGACGGAGCCTTGCTGTACCCGGACCGCAGCTTTCACCGCCAAGTCCTGCCGTTCGGATGAAATGCCCTCGGCGAGCGGACTTATACAAGCGACGAACAATATGTCCACGGAAACATGATGAGAAAATCTTCATTAAGAAATCTTAATGCAGAATAGTCGATGTAACATTAATGTAATGTTAGACTAAAAATCTTGAAGCAAACCAGCAGAAAACCTATAGTTTTCGTGCATCTTGGTTTCTTCCCTTTTGGGAGGGGCCAAAACCTTGGGCGGCTCCGGGCCTAACCCTGGCCGCACGTGGGGATGTGTGGTCCTACGAGGACAAGCCATCTTGCAGAAAATGGAATTTTTGTTATCTTCATTTTTTTTGTGAATGCTTAAATTAATTTGTTAAATGCCTAAAAATGGATGAATAATGTAGGGAAAGCACAGGACCCGCATCTCATGGTTACAGGTCCATGCAGTGTATTTGGCACTGCCAGACTTTTAGCGGGAGCGATTGGCCGCCATGGGGTTCGCCCCATTTCTGAGCATTGAGGTGTGTCGATTCGACACTCCTCTGCTCTACGCCCTGCACGACCACTGGGATCCAGTGAGTCGGACCTTCCTTTTCCCGTGGGGGCATATGGTCCCCACGCTGGAGGATGTGGTCAGGCTCACTGGTCTACGAGTGCATGGGCTACTGGTCAGCGGGACCACCTATCCTGACTACTGGGAGATGGCTCTGGAGCTGTTGGGCCTAGAGCTGTGGTGCCCTAAGAGGCAGTCGACCCTCCTACCTCGGTCGAGTCTACAGGATAGCTTGGGGTTGAGACGAGCAGGGATAGCGGTCGGAGAGCAGTCGGAGCAGCACCTGCAGTGCTTAGTGGACTTTGCTAGACCGAGGGTAGCTGCAGAGCCAGGAGTGGAGGCCGATCGAGTGCTGCGGCGTTTCTTGATGCTGTTGTTCAGGCGACTACTCTTCTCCACCCAGGCGGATGCGATGAGCTGTCGTTTCCTTCCCTTCCTCGAGGAGCTTGACCACGTGGGCGACTACGCGTGGGGAGCGACAGTCCTCGCCTTTTTGTTTGACACGCTGAGTTCGACGACCCATCGGACCATGCTCAGGGGCTTCTCCCCCTTACTCTAGGTACGACTCCTATCCTAGGTTTGATTATGTGACTCTTATATGCTTCCTAAATGTTGACACGATACTGTGATGCAGGTTTGGGCCTACGTGTACCTATGCGCACTAGGCAGAGGCAAGGAGGCCCGTCCTGGGCTCCTCCCGATAGCACGGAGGTTGGTAGCACCTCGGGAGACTACATCCCTGAGACGACAGATCTGAGATTTGCAGGACGACATTGATGCTCTACCGTATGCCTCAGTATGATTCTAGACTCAGACTCCCTACTTCAATTCATCCTTATATGATTATGATACTGATGTAATTTCCTATTTTTGCAAGTGCGGTGGACACTGTACACGGAGGAGGGCCAGGAGGGCCAGCCGTGGGTGGTTGGCGCCCTCGCCTTCGCGGGACAAGAGGTGTGGCTTCATTATGTGAATGTGGTGGAGCCACTACATTTCAGACTAGTGATGAGGACCATCAGGGTCCATCAACCCGCGGTGGAGTTCCCGACGTCGGAGAAGGCGGGGGAGCAAGTCACGAGGACGATGAGGGGCCTGTCCGCGGCATTTGATTGGACATCGAGAAATGCTACATAGATCGCAGATTGGATGGCCCTCGGGCAGGTGGTAACCGCCCAGGCTGAGAGTGACGTAGCGTACTACACCGCGTATGCACGACAATACCAAGACCAGGTGTTCCGGGGTGCCCACCGACCGGTACGACTTCCAAACCGGAACCCTTTTACTTATGCTTATGATTTCTAACTAATGACGTGCTAACACTTGGACTTCTAAATGCAGATCGACCCTGAGGGGCGTCTTGCGGAGCTGACGGGGCTCCTTACGGCGACAATCAAGGAGTGCGATGAGGCCCGACAAACCTTAGCCCTTCTGGTGAGTTTTCTAAACTTAGATTCTTAACTGATGCATTTCTATTATGATTATGCTGAGACATAACTGACCTGGAGTTTTTGATTGCAGCGAGGGGAGGAGGCCCAGAGACAGGGGGCCGACGCTCCGTTTACTTCTTCGCCACAGACTCCAGCCGACCGAGCAGAGCGGGAGGCGGAGTTTCAGCGGATGGTGGAGCGGGCCAAGGCGGTCGAGTTAGCACTTTCTGAGCAGGTACACCCTACACTTTACCTTGTGAATTATGCCTCTATATTAAATGCAGTTGACTGAGGGTGAATGCATGTGTGCAGGTGACGAAGCTGACCGCCGCCATAGGCGAGGGTGACCAATTGCGAGAGGAGCTCGTACTGGCTCAGGACGAGACCGCCCATCTGCGAGAGGAGCTAGCGCAGAGGTATCGCCTGAGAGAGGAGGTGACCCACCTATGGGGTGAGCTGGATCAGAGCGTTCACTCGAGGGAGGAGACAGAGGGCCTACGGGCCGAGCTGGAGCAGAGCGTTCACTCGAGGGAGGAGGCAGAGCGAGGCCAGGTTGCGGCACAGGAGGACGCAGCCCGCCTTCAGCAGTAGCTAGGATAGGCCGGACCGTCGGCTCAGTAGAGATGACACTCCTTCGAGCAGAGGTAGAGCGACTCTGAGCTGTGGCCTCAGAGCTAGAGCAGTACTAACGAGAGGCGTTCGAGCTACGTGGTGAGCTGCAAGCATATGAGGAGATGAGCCGGTCTTGCACCAGGCTGAGTGTTAGCCATGCGACCCCGAGCGGGAGCCAAGCCACTCACGGCTCTGTCGGGTGTTACCTTGCCACTTCCTCTCAGTGGCAGAGGAATGAGGAGGAGGAGGACCGACGCCGGTGACGAGAAGGGAGGAGGGTGCGACCTCTATGATGGGCCTGCCATCGAAGAGGCAGGAGGGAGGAGGTGACAGTGACAGGCCAGAGGGGGCAGCCTGATTTTGTACTCCAAATACTCGTACATGATATGATATGATAGTGACATAGTTTGTTTTTTTTCTTTTCTATTGATTTTCTTGTGTTATGTGTGGATGAATGCATGAATGTGTGAAATGCAAACTATCAGACTGTAGGAGACAGGAGAGCGGTGAGAGGAGATAGACGATGACCGACTTATGAGTGGGACACACGAGAGAGGCGAGGCACGCCGACTCCATGGGAGAGACGACGCGAGAGGGGAGAGGCATGTCGACCCTACGGGAGAGACGACGCGAGAGGAGAGAGGCACCCTGACTCTGCAGGGGAGACGACGCGAGAGGAGAGAGGCACGTCGACCCTGCGGGAGAGATGACGTGAGAGGAGAGAGGCACGCCGACCCTGGGGGAGAGACGACGCGAGAGGAGAGAGGCACGCTGACCCTACGGGAGAGACCCTGCGGAAGAGACCACGCGAGAGGAGAGAGGCATGCCGACTCTGTAGGAGAGACGACGCGAGAGGAGAGAGGCACACCGACTCTGCGGGAGAGACGACGCGAGAGGAGAGAGGCACGCCGACTCTGCGGGAGAGACAACGCGAGAGGAGAGAGGCACGCTGACCCTACGGGAGAGATGATGCGAGAGGGAAGAGGCTAGCTTGACAAGAGGAATGAGGGAAAGTATCAAACAAGAATAGCAGGGGGATGGGCGGTCGTCCTTAGGCCGCATAGGATTTATACGGCCCCCTCTAGGCTGTATGTATCAGAAGTTGAGCGGTCAGTAACCGGCCGCAGGATATGATGGGCGGTAGTATATAGGCCGCACGAATGGCTGGCGAGCAGCGCCCCGTTCAGCCCCGCGTAGTTGCGGAACACCCTCACGACGAACAGCCGCTGAACCCAGGCGAGCACGGGTTTCAGGTGAGTGGCGAGCGCGCTCGGCTGCTTCTGCGTCCCGCTCTCCTTCGTCACCCCTCAACGCTATCCAGAGGCGGATGCCGCGGTCACCCGGTTGCGGTTTCGAGGCGTCTCGATGAACGTCGAGTGGAAGTGGATGCTTTTCCCCAGAAATCACCCCTTCACTGGGGGTGCGCGGCGGGGTGAGAAGCGCTCACTCCACTGTTAGGTTGACCGAGCCGAGCGCGCGGGTGCGCTCGCGGTGGATGCGGCGCCACTCTCCCGGCCGCACGAAATCGGGTTTCACGTGTCGTTGCGCTCTGGACTTCTGCGTCCGCTCGCCTTCTCCGCCGCAGGCCTCGCGGCCGCCGCATTGTTCACGACGGGGCTCGGTGTCGCTGCGGCGAACGCCGACGATCCGACCGTGGCCGTCAACGTCCATCTGGTCTCCGCCACCGGCGCCCCGGTGAAGGGGGCGATCATCGATCCGCTCGAGATCATCGGCGGAGCGGCGAGCGACGTCTCGACCGATGACGAGTCCGAGACCGACAAGTCCGGCAACGTGCAGCTGACGCTGCCCGAAGCCGGCCAGTACACGTTCTTCCTTCCGGCGACCAGCGCCTCGGGCACTGCAGGACAGTACCTCGGTGGCGCGAGCTCCGCGGATGACGCCCGCTCGGTCTCCGTGAGCGTCGCGAACCCGGGCGACATCGCGAACCTCACCCTCGCCTACGCGCCCTCTGGGAGCATTTCGGGCACCGTGACCGCGGGCGGCAAGCCCGTCTCGGACGTCTGCGCGATCGCGTGGGTCTGGCGCGGCGGATCCGACGACGACTGGGTGCTGCTCGACAGCGGCCAGAGCGCGACGCTGAGCCAGGCGATCGCGTCCGGCGCGTGTGACGCAGAGACCTCGACCTCGGGCAAGTACGCGTTCGTCCCCGGTGCGGCCGGCAGCTACAAGGTCGCCTTCGTCGACACGAAGCGCCGCTATCAGGCCGAGTTCTCGAACGGCAACCTCATCCTCGCGAACGCGACGGCCGTCCACGTCGGAACCACCGGCACCGCGACGCTCAACTCCAGCCTCGTGTCGGGTGGCGCGATCTCGGGAACCTTCACCGGCATCCCGCGCGGCGACCTCGCCGAGGTCGTTCCCTTCCTGCTCTCGGGCAACGATCCCCAAGCCCGGCGTACTACGAGCGGCTGCAGTAGGGAGTTCTCCGCGGAAGTCACCGATTGCTCCGGTGACGGTCTCGATCGCTTCGATGTTCTGGGGCACGAGGACGTCGGCCTTCGCAGCCAGCGTCACCGTTCGCTCCAGGATCGAGTCGAACTTGGCTTCCATCCTGTCGGCCCGCTCGCGGTCTTTCTCCGCTTGCTTGCGCTGCTGGATGAACATGTACGCGCCGACCACCAGCGCGCCGCCCGGCCCCAGGATCAACGACAGCCACTCTGGTGCGCCTGCCGCCGCGGTAGCGACGGCGAGCAGGAACCCGCCCATGCCAGTGAACATGGCCGTGAGCGGAGAGAAGCTGAAGTTGTCCGGGATGAACGACATTTACTTGGTCGGGGTGATAGGGTAGGAGATGGTGATACCGGTCGGATTGCCTTCGTTATCGAAGTTGGCCGCGCCGTATGGAGTCGTGATGGCGCAAGCGCCGACGAGACATGCGAGGATGAGTGCTGTGACCTTCATGGTTGTGCGTTAGTTGATGACAACAAATGCGACTTTGGTTTCCGCAGTCGCGGCGGCATTAGCGTGGAGAGTGAAAGATCCGGCCGTGGGTACAGCCAAGACGGACTTCATGGTCGAATCGTTCGTCTGAACGGTCGCGATAACGATGGAGTTGGCGGTGACGAGCGAGTTGGTTACCACGAGCGACGTAGCTGCGGCAGCGAAGTTGACCGAACCCGCGTATTGGTTGATGGTCTGTGCCCCGGTCGTTCCACCAGCAGTCATCGTCTTCGTCATGATGAGGCCCGCCGACTCGATCGGGATGCGGTTGGAGAACCCGGAGTCCGTGAAGAACATGCGGGTCGGAGAAGTACCGGCCTGCATGAGAGCGCGTCCGCTCATGCCGTAGAAGGCAGTCGGACCTACCGTCAC